>BLBF01000036.1:22485499-22497409 GCA_015471245.1 Laticauda colubrina | reverse complement strand
TTCTATTCTATTCTATTCTATTCTATTCTATTCTATTCTATTCTATTCTATTCTATTCCATTCCATTCCATTCCATTCCATTCCATTCCATTCATTTCTCTTTGAATGAAAATCACTGCACAATGCCACAGTTCCAATTTCAGGTAGGTTTTTTTCTCCTAGTCTACCCTGGGATTGTATGGGTGCCCTTCATTGGTATCTACGCTACTGTACACTCTCTCTCTCTCTCTGTGTGTGTGTGTGTGTATGTGTGTATGTGTTCCTCAGGCACATTTTCCTGAACTGCCCAAATCTACTGTCTTAATCTGCATCCTTTTTCCAGCCTCCATCACAACATGTGATCTAAGACTGATGAGAATGCCAGCATTTACTGTTATATGATCTATTTTAATAAATGATGGCTAAGCACTTTTTCCCCCTTTCAGGCATTAAAATGACTATAAATTGCTCCCCGGCGCCCCTCTTTATAACATTTGAAAGGTTTCAAGGAGAAAGCAGGCTCAACACTGTGACGCCCATGACAGTTAGTCAATGCATAGAAAGCGACAGAAAATCAGACAGACTTTCTGTCTGTCTCACAACTTGTTCGAGCACTAAATTACAGAATTAATAGGCTTTTAGAAGAGGTTGACACACTGCTACTGTGGAAAAGACAATTAAATGTGGGAAGCTGGTGTTTGCACTGCATTTAAATTTAAGTGGAGGATTTGAAACTCTATAAATCTTTCTTACTTCATGGTCACTTTCTCTCCCTCCCATTCTGACAACAGGTATTAAAAGTGTCAGATGGGATGGAAGAAGGAAAAAAAAAACTTTGAAGTGTTACACTCAGTCTGAACAAGTTCATCTCACTATTTTTTTTATAGCTCCTATTTTTATCTTTCACCATTCACAAAGTAATCCCAGAGGAGAACGATTTTGTTTTTACTCTGAGGATTTTGTTTTTACTCTGAATTTTAGAGCATGATCTCTGATTCAAAAAGGAATACATTAAAAAAAACATTCAGAATCAGTTTTGGGACTGATGTCAACTCATAAAATATTTCTATGGTCTTTTTAGAGTTGCCAACAGAAAGGGAGGGGGAAGCAATGCAGCAGCTTGGAAACTGAAACTGCATTCCATAAATATTTTCAAAGATAGTAACTAGGTGACTGAAGTTTCTGCCGTGCAAAAGTCTAATTGGAGAGCATGATTGATGACTCTTGGCTATGAATGTGTCCCATTGGAGAATATGAATTACGATACACCTAGGGGGTGGAGGGAAAACCAGGATCAGGCGTGAAAATGAATTATATGTCTCAGAATCGACTACACTCAGGCAGTGCCAGACATTTTATCTCCCAATAAATCCTTTTTAACTTTTGGAAGTTTGGCTCGAGAAGTTTGGCTCATAATTTAAATGGGAGTAACTGCCGGAATCCTGATAATTGAAACTATTTGTGAGAGTCTCTTTAGCAAAATCACATGTAGAGAAAGAAATAGCAGGAAAATCATATAGTCCTCAACTTACAATCACAATGGAGTCCCAAATTTACATTTCTAAGTGAGACAGCTGTTAAGTGAATTTTACTATCTTCCTGGCTATGGTTAAGTGAATCTCAACAGCTGTTAAATTAGTAGCATGGCTGTTAAGTTAATTTGGCTTCCCCATTGCTTGTCAGAAAGTTGCAGTGATCCCAGGACACCGCAATGATCATAAATATGAACCAGTTGCCTAGGCCCCAAATTTTGATCACATGACTCTGGGGATGGTGCAACAGTCTTAAGTATGAAAAACAGCCAGGAGGCACTTTTTCAGTGCCGTTGTCACTTTGAACAGTCACTAAATGAATGGTTGTAAGACAAGGACTACCTCAATGATGCAGTGGTTATTAGAGTGCAGTACTGCAAGCTACTTCTGCTGACTGCCTGCTGCCTGCAATTTGTCAGATCGAATCTCGCCAAGCTCAAGGTTGACTCAACCTTCTATCCTTCCAAGGTGGGTAAAATGAAGACCCAGATGGTTGGGGGTGATAGGCTGACTCTGTAAACCACTTAGGACTATAAAGTACTGTGGAGCAGTATACAAATCTAAGTGTTATTGCTATTGCTATTGTGTACACGAGGACAGAGATTTCCACACCAACTTTTTCTTACATGTATCACTGGATATAAAAATAAGAGTGGGGCTGTGATCACATGGTCCTAGTCACCAACCTGATTTTTTTTAATTCTCCTTGAGGATGGTCTTGACTGAGAAAAATCAAAATAGTAGAGTAGAGTAGAGTAGAGTAGACTAGACTAGACTAAACTAGACTAGAATAGAATAGTCCACTCAGATAGAAATAGTCCCTACAGAGAGTAGTAAGGACAGCTGAGAAGATTATAGGAAACTCATTTCCTGTCATTCAGAATACTGCTTATAAGCACTATGTGCTTCGAGCTTGAAGCATTGTTATACACCCCACACACCCACTTCACAGTCTTTTAGAATAGAATAGAATAACAGTTGTAAGGGACCTTGGAGGTCTTCTAGTCCAACCCCCTGCTTAGGCAGGGAACTATACACCACTTCAGACAGGTCTGTTTCGGTTGCTCCTATCTGGGAGGAGATTTCAAAGTATTCCTAGTAGGACTATCTATCGGATTCTGTAGCAGCTTTGATCCCTATTCCATCCGACTGATAAACTCTCAATATTTGTTTTTCCCACCATGTATATGTGTACATCTGAACTAGACTGCTTTGTTTCTCTGTGCTATATAATATAATGGGGAATATGCATAATTTTGTGTTTATTTATTTATTTTGTCATGCTTATGTAGTGTATATTGGAGGTAGAGACCCCTTAAGAGCTGTATGCAATGGAATTTAATTTTTATGTATGCCGATTAGTCTACCTTCAAAGTGCCAGTAAAGTTGTTATTTGTTCTAAGAATAGAATAGAATAGAAACTTTACTGTCACTTTAAATGTACAAATCAGCATACCTTAAAATGAAATTTTGTTGCATCCAACTCTCAAAAGATAACCATTATATGTTTTTTTTCTCTCTCTCTCTTTCTCTCTCTCTCTCTCTCCACACACTCACTCACACACACTCACACACCACAAAGAAACATCACAGTCTAATTCAAATGTATACAGATACATGGCAGGGGAAAAAAAACCACTGCGAGTTTACAAGCCTAAGGAACAAAACTGTTACCAAATCTAGTAGTCCAGCTATAGATACAGAAACAGACTATGAAGTGGGTGTGTGGATTCAAATAAATAAATCAGTTTATTTGTCCATATATCCTCTCCATACTGGATGCATAGATGTACCACAAAAGATGAAATATTTTGTACCATCATGACTGAGGATTTTGTGAAAATTTACTGTGGAGTAAGAATAGTGTAAGAACAGGATGATGATGATGATGATGATGATGATGATGATGATGATGATGTTCTGTGTTAAGCACATTGGGTCACAGATGTACTCCACAGTTCTCAGCCTGCAGCTACAGTCTTCACATCTTTCCTTTTATATTGATGTTTTTCAGATCTTCCTGAAATGTTGGGTGCCAATCTTTGGCCTTCTTCTTTTCCTCAGACCCTCTGGTGGTATCCAATTGATTGCAGTCTTTGTTGGACATTGCTCACTCATGTGGAGTACCTGCCCAGCAAAGCATGTTCTTTGTTCTGTCACTATTTCAGAGAGTTTTCCAGAATTACTTCTTTGTATAACTTTCTCATTTATAACATGGTCCCGATAAGAGATACAAAACATCCTTCTGAAGCAACAATGAACTGTACAAACAGTAGAAGATGCATAAACAAATCTGGCTTTAGGATTATATAAATCCTAAGGCAAACAAACAATTGTTGCAACACCTGTCTGTGATCAACAAAAGTTTTTAAATTGCTGGGAGAGTCTGGCAGTCCCTTAATTCAATTCCTGCCTGCTATTTGTTCTAAATACAAATTTTCATAAGCTGTTTCTAAATTTTCTGGATAAAAAGTTGTACAGAAAAAGACAGAAAAAGAAAAGGCTGCTTCAGGATAACAAGACACCCAGGAGGGTGTAAAAAAATTAAGTCACCTGGTGTATCGCTTTATGGAGATGGGGCAGTGGAACAGCTTGCCTTCAGAAGTTGTGGGTGCTTCCTCAGTGGAGGTTTTTAAGAAGAGACTGGGCAGCCACTTCTCTCAAATTGTTTAGGACAGGAGTGTCAAACTCCTGCGGGCTAGATTCGGCCTATGGGGTGCTTAAATCCAATCCATGGGGCTGGCCTGGAAATATCAAGGCACTGGACTGTGCTACTTCTGGTGGCTAAAATGGGCCACATGCGCAACCCCACACCTTGTTTTCACCCTCCATGGCCTTCTGCAGTACTCTGCTGGTTGAAACTGAGCTGAAAAATGGGCCCAAAAGGCCTAAAATGGGCTGGAAAATGGGCCAAAAACAGCTGACAACTGGACCAAAGACAGGCCAAAACAGGCTAAAAATGGGCCCAAAACAAGCCCAAAATGGGCCAGAAAATGGCCCCAGAACAGGCCAAAAACCAGGCTGGAAACAGCCAAAAAACTGGCCCAAAATGGTCAAAATACAGACCCAAAAATGGGCCACGTGGCTGGTTTTCAGCTGGCAGAGTGCTGCAGAAGGCCATGGAGGGTGAAAACAAGCTGCAGGGGGGGCACATGTTGATCCCCTGCACCCCATTTTGGCTGGCAGGGTGCTGCAGGAATTATCCATCCTGCCCCCCTGCTCCCCTCCCCCACCAGCCCACAGAGGAGAACTACAATTTTCTGATCCAGCCCTTGAAGAAATCCAGTTTGACACCCCTGGTATAGGTTCTCCTGCTCGAGCAGCAGGTTGGCCTAGAAAATCTCCAAGGACCCATCCAGTTGTATTCTGATTGATTGATTGAGATAATTATGACTCAAGGTGATGTTCCAAAGATGCTTTTTTTCCCAAAAGGCAACTGGACTCCCTTGGTTTTTTTCCTTTGAAAACAATTTGCCGAACCAAAAAAGCTTTGGACCATCCATGTCCTGGATGATTGAGAATCTCCATAGACAGACTCACTGAGCTGTAAATGGCTAAAGGGCCTGTCACATAGGCCGACGGATGCAAAAAGTATGTAAAAAGGACACAGCGGACAAGAAAATTTTCCATCCGTTGTTATCCGCTCTCAAAAGTGCCCCAAATTTGCATAAACAGAGCGGACAACAACGGAAAGGAACGGACGGGAGGAGGATGGAGCCAGGATGTAAAGCAGATGCTCCACGGAAGCCTAGCGGATGGAAGCGGATGGAAATGGATGGCACATCTGCAGGGCTTCCGGGGGAGCACAGCGAAGCGGACGCGCAGTGGAAGGAGCTGTAACAGAGTGGATGCCTAGCGGATGATGCGGATGCATCACGGACGCCTAGCGGATGCCTAGGAGATGCAAAGCGTTCACTGCGCATGCAGGGATGATGCATTGCTTTAGCCCCGTGGATATAAAAGGATGCAGCTCGCAAGCAGGTCACCATTCAGGGGAAAGACCTGCTGCCAGACACATCTCCAGCCAACAACCATGGGGAAGAAGAAGAAGCCTGTGCTATCTTCTGCCAGTCGTGGCAAGAAGGACAGGGCCACCATCCCACCCCCTGGCCCTGACTCTGCTTCTGCTGGGGCTTCTGCTGCTCGGGCTGACTCTGCTGGTGCTGGTGCTTCTGCTGGTGCTGCTCCTGGTGCTGGGGCTTCTGCTGGTGCTTACTCTGCTGGCGCTGCTCCTGGTGCTGGTGCTTCTGCTGGTGCTAACTCTGCTGGTGCTGCTCCTGGTCCTGCTGGTCCTGCTGGTGCTCCTGGTCCTGCTGGTGCTGCTGGTGCTGCTGGTGCTCCTGGTCCTGCTGGTGCTCCTGGTCCTGCTGGTGCTGCTTTTGCTGCTACTGCTCTTGTTGCTGCTGCTAGTGGTGGTAGTGTGGTGGAGCAGCCCCTTAGAACCTCAAAGCCCCTCTGATGAGGGCCCAGAAGGCCCTGCCAGAGGGAGAAAGAGGCATCCGTGAGAATTGGAGAGGAGGTAATACTCCATCGAAGAGGAACATGAGAATGAGGTGCTCGAATGGCTGAGGGAGAACGAGTACCTATGGCGGAAGGGACACAGGCTCTATTGAGACACCAATAGGAAGCAGGCTGCTTGGAGAGAGAAGGCGGAGAGCCTGGGATACACTTCAGAGGTCCTCCTCGGCTGGTGGAAGCACATGCACACCTGGTACGGGAAGCTGCACCTCAAGAAGTCTGGCCAGGCCGCGGTCAAGCTCACCGACCGGGAGACCTACGTGATGGCCAAGTGCAGCTTCTTGGAGGGTGAGGTCCGCCACCGAGGAGCAGCCCCTCTGTCTACCCTCTCTCTCAGGCAGCCCACAAAGAGCCAGTCCTCTTCTGGCCAAGAGTCAGCTCCTGTGTCCAGGCAGGTTTCTCTGGAGCGTGCCACGACGGAGACCCCCCTGACAGCTGCACTCCCCATGGCGGAGCACGTGGAGGACCCCCTGACATAGTGGGAGCAAGGAGAGGGCACTTCCACCAGAGACCAACCCCTACCCACCCCCAGCTCCACCTCCACAGAAAGCAGGCAGAGAGCCAGACCGGAGGGGCAGAGCCACACTGTCCTGCTGGAGATAAGGGACACCATCAAAAGCAGCGTAGATCTCCTCTTTCAGCTGGTACACACCGACATACCATCCTCAAACCGAAAGCCCTTCCACACCTACGTCAACCAGACCCTCATGGACATGTCCGAATCACAGTACCAGGTGATAAAGGAGAGGATCACCGGTCTTCTGCACAACCCTCCAGGCCCAGCTGAACCTGCTCCGACCCAGTCCAGGTCTGCTCCTCCACCCCAGGTGATGTCACAGCCCTTCCAAGGCTTTCCACAGGCCCTCACCTACCCAGGCTATGGTTACCCGGAGTTCCAGCAGCACAGGCAGCCCTTCCCAGTCCAGCCACAGTTTCATCGAACGCCACCAATGCCACCGACACCACAGATGCCACCCACACCACAGATGCCACCCACGCCAGAGATGCCACCGAAGCCTCACCTCACTCACCTGCAGACCAGACAGCCCCACTACACTCCTCCTTCCTCCACCCCACAGGCAAGCCCGGCCTCAGAACATCTGCCATCGGTCTTGGGACTGATACCCCATGTCATGGAGGAAGGGGCTCTCAACATCACAGGACTGAGCCAGCTCACTGAGAGCTTCCTCCACACCCCATCCCCTGCTGTCCTCTCGGGGCCAGGCACCACAAGGGTGACTCAGACCAGTACTCCAGCCACTGCCACCTCCACAGCACCTGGACCCTTCACCCCTGAGAGGATGGGCATGCCTCAGAGTGACTGAGAAGAGTGCCAGAGACTGGGTTGCTACCTGTTGACTTTATCTTTGCTTGGGACACTTTTCTTGGGTCATTTTGCTTTTACAGTTTGTTATTAATAAAGTTTATCTTTGCTTCACACACTTGGTTCAGTTCTTTTAATAAATAAAGTCTTGGTGGAAACTTTTAGAAATGGTTTAAGCCTTTGCATGTTTGTGGGATGGGTAAGGATAGCAGTGGGATGGGCAGGGATACCTGTGGGATAGGGAATACCTGTGGGATGGGTAATAGCTGTGGGATAGAAAAACCTCCAGTGCAAGCATAGTGGGACTATATGGTCCACCCTCCCAGGTGCCACACCTAATGCCCTTTATTATCAATAACAATTTAATCATTCATCAACACATTTCAACATAAACACAACTCTTTATTAAATGCCTTGTTCATTGTAAGGCCACTCAACATACATGGCACAATCTCATCAGTGTGATGAGACAGCCTGAAGGAAGCATCCATTAAGCATCTATCA
The DNA here is from genome assembly GCA_015471245.1 of Laticauda colubrina. Classification (NCBI taxonomy): domain Eukaryota; kingdom Metazoa; phylum Chordata; class Lepidosauria; order Squamata; family Elapidae; genus Laticauda; species Laticauda colubrina. The sequence continues at coordinate 22,489,552 of BLBF01000036.1, read as the reverse complement.
TCCTGTCTTGCCACTCCACTGCTCTAGCTGGGGAGTTGCACCAGTGTTTCAGGAGGTTGCGCTGCTTCTTCCGTTCACGTGAAGCTTTGTTGGGGCCTTATACATCCACAGTGTCTATCGGGTTTCGCCCTTGCCTCCATTCCCCAGGCTCCATGTCCCCATTCCCTTATGTTGGTCCATAAGCCTGTTCTGCAACACTGGTTAGTGGGTGTGCATGAGATTGTGCAGGATGCAGCAAGCTTCCACGATATTCCTCATGGTCTCTGGGCAATGCTGCATGGTGGTGAGAAGTACCTGGAACCTGTTGGCCAGGATGCCAAAGGCATTCTCCACCACCCGCCTTGCCCTGGATAGCCTGTAGTTGAAGATCCTCTCTTCACGGGTGAGGAGTCTGGAAGTGTAGGGCTTCATGAAGTAGGTTCTGAGGGAGAAGGTGTCATCCCCCACGATGAAGTAGGGCATATCTTGTGTGTCATTGGGCAGGGGGTCTGGATCTGGGAAGCCCATGATGAGGTTGCGTTCCAGCCCCTCCTTGAGGTGACTGGCATTGTATACATGGGCATCTGAAGATGAGTCGCTGCCTGAAGCATCGATGTACATGAACTTGTAGTCAGCATCGAGCATGGCGAAGAGGATGATGCTGAAGAAGTCCTTGTAGTTGTGATAAGTGGACCCTGAGTTGGCTGGAGCTTTGCAGGCCACGTGCTTCCCATCTATGGCTCCAACGGTGTGGGGGAAGTTCCACTTCTGATACCACTGCTCTGCAACTTTCTTCCAGCCTTCTTCAGTGGAGGGGCACTGGAGGAGCTCCTCCAGGTATTCTTTGATGATGGCCTGCACCACTTCTCTGACCACAATGCTGATGGTGTTGTGTGGCACCCTCCAGGCATACTGCATGTTCCTGTACGTGGTCCCTGAGGCCAGGTGGTGCAGAATCAGTGCCACCTTCAGCCCAGGGTCCAGGCTGGGCTGGAAGTTGGTGTTTGCCTTGGTCAACCTGGGTCTCAACCGCTCCACAACTTCGTCAAACATGGCTGGCGGCATCCTCATGATGTTCTGGAATGCATGAGAGTCTTCGTTCCTCAGCTCCACCATCAGCTTGTTATACAGTCCGTACTCTGCTCTTGTCGCGATCCATCTTCGGACCCAGACACTTCTTGGACGCCTCCTTTTCTTCGCGTAGAACAGGTGAAAGATCCTGTAAAGGGCTTCGCACTGTTGTAGAACGATGGCAGTTACCAAAAGGAGTGTGTGATGATCCATGGTGGAGATGACTGGATGCTGTGGAAGAGCAAGAGCCAGATGAAGGCTGAAGAGGTCTGCACAGCAGGGCTGCAGGACTGAAAGTGAGATTCAGGTGATTTCCTCCCCCTTTTTATCGGAAAAATAGCTTTTCCGCTCGGTGTCCTTTTGCATCCTCTAGACATCCTGCTGACATCCTAAATATCTGAGATACGTCTCCTATACGAATGTTTTTTCCATTTTAATGCTTTGTATGCGAGCTGCATCCGCTTTCATCCTTTCTACGTCCATGCTACTAATGTTGCGTGTCCGTTCCGCGTCCATTTCACTTCCTCCCTGTGTCCATTTTCCACTGGAGCGGATGGGAGTTGTGCGGACGCGCAGCGGATGCCTATCGGATATAGCAGACGCGTAACGGATGATGACGGACGTATAATGGATGTTCCCCATATGCGTAGCGGATGTATAATGGATGCGTTGGATACATTTTCAGCTCATAAAGTTTTGTGCAGCTCAAAACCTTTTGAGCGGATGAAATGTTAGTAGATGGATGCTGGACGGATAGAGAGTATGAAAAACGGACACAGTGAGTACAGAACGGATGCATTGCGTTAACCAATGGATGGCAAGTGTTTCTCTCCATTTTACATCCTCTTTCCATCCGTTGGTGCTGTGTGACAGGGGCTTTTGGAATAGTAGCGCCCTTGATAAAAGTGGTTGATGGATACAATATTCCTCTTATTAATGACATGAGTTTGTCCTCCTTAAGGATGGATCTGACCTTACTGGAATTCATCCAACTAGCATTTTTCTGCCTATAATTTAGAGAATATTCTTTTCCTTGCATAGAAGTCTGAATCTTCTCATGAGGTTTGGAGGAAAGCAGAGACTCTTGTTATTCATGACACTTCAGGCAGGATTTAAACTGATTATTATAATTGCTTTGTTTGCATTTATATTTGCTGACATGGATGAATCACAAAGAAATGTTGCGCCAACTTAAAAATTTGTACAGTGAGCTGTGTTCTGAACTCACTAGATCCTAGAAGAATAATTATCTTTTTTGGTTTAGAATTTTTCTTAAATTTCAAAGATAAAAGGTTAAAACACAAAATCATAACAAATCGAAAAAAGGAGGGAAGGGAGCAACAAGATTTTTTTTTAAAAGTGACATGAACCTTTTCAAAAAATTCCAATTCTTTTCAGTGTGGATGTAGTTATATAATAAAATACAGGTAGTCCTTGACTTACATTAGTTCATTTAGTGGCCATTCAAAGTTACAACGGCACTGAAAAAAAATTACTTCTTACCATTTTTCAAACTTACGACCAAATTCACATAACTGTCTCACTTAACAACAGAAATGTTGTGCTCCATTGTGGTTGTAAGTCGAGGGTGACCTGTACAATTTTGTGGGTCTACAATCTTGGAAAGAACATGTTCCATGGTTCAGCTTTTTATTGCATGTCAGATTGTAAATGTAATCAGTAAATAAAGACCTGGAGACTTTGTCAGCCCATCTCTCTCTCCTTGTGTATATATGTGAGTAATCATAAACTAAATCTAGTTGCCAATCTGAGATGCCAATGTCTACTACATTACCAGACAGGTTACATTATTTATAAAATAACATTTTCTTCCTTGGCACAGCTTTTCCTTAAGCACCCAGATGTAATTTCTTCAAGAGAAATGGATCGGAGACACCAAGGAGATAAATCTGCCAGCATAAATATTTAGAAACGTGTGCTTCAACATCTTGAAACCCCCCCCCCCCCCAAATTATCAGCAGGATCCTTTAAATCATTTGACAGATGCAAGAAATGCTCTTGGCAAGTTTCCTAAAGTTTGGATAAAGTGTTCCTTTCAATATATATATTGGTATTTTTTCTGGGTAGAAACTGTCTCCCAGCTTTACATTTCCACTGAGGAAAAATCTGAAGGCAAGCCTGAGAAATAGTGATCCTTCCACTCTAGCTGTATTTTACATCTGCTTAAGTACCAGCATCATCCATATGGATGGGGCAACTCTATGCTGCCAGGGTTGTAGCTTGCTTCTCTGTTTATTTTTTCCAACCTGATAGTTGTTGGAAAGCAATTGTTTAAATCTATATATTGTTTCTTGTCCACGTTTTCCCAGCTACATTGCCTCTCTTTTTTAAGAGTAAGGAGTTGCTTCACTTCCTGTATGTATTGGTGATAACTCACCAGTGTGTTATGTGAAAGATGAATGCTAACCTGTCCTAAATCTAAGATTTACAAGACAACCATCCATCCTGTTGCATTGTATGGCATTGAATGCTGGGCAGCAACAACAGGGACCGAAAGCTCTTTCCAAGCTATGAAAATGCGAATTCTCCATTGGATATCGGGCATCTCCCTTCTTGACCACATCACAAATGACACCATTCGACAACATTTTGGTGTGGCACCAATTATAGAGAAGATGAGAGAAGGCCTACTCTGCTGGTATGGACATGTCCAGAGAACAGCACCTTCCACCATGTCCAAGACTGCCTACCAACTAGAAATCAAAGTCTGGTGACCACATCGGTGTCCAAAACAGAGATAGCAAGACACCATCAACAAACATATGCACCTTGGAGATGCAGCTGACTGTGCAAAGTGGTATTCAATTAGCCGAAAAGCAGACCCCACAGCACCTGTGGGAATATGCTTGGAAGAAGGAGGAGGAGGAGAAGGAGGAGGAGGAGGAGGAGGAGGAGGAGGAGGAGGAGGAGAAGAAGAAGAAGAAGAAGAAGAAGAAGAAGAAGAAGAAGAAGAAGAAGAAGAAGAAGAAGAAGAAGAAGAAG
>BLBF01000036.1:22457419-22477832 GCA_015471245.1 Laticauda colubrina | reverse complement strand
TCTATTCTATTCTATTCTATTCTATTCTATTCTATTCTATTCTATTCCATTCCATTCCATTCCATTCTATCCCATCCCATCCCATCCCATCCTATCCCATCCCATTCCATTCCATTCTATTCTCACAGTAGACCTTCTATTTTATTCAGTGACAGCACCCTATGCTACAAATATATTCTCTATTATCAGCCTAGAACATTGAATCATAGCGCTGGAAGAAATCTTGGAGATCTTATAGTCAAGGCAGGAGACTTATACTATCCTGATCAAATGGTTTGTCTGCTCTCTTCTTGAAAACCTCTGGTGACGGAGTACCCACAACTTCCAGAGAGTCCAGTTGGTGGCTATACCTGTGGGAGGGAAGCCCCAACACTTTAAAAAAAATATTGTTATTATTTGATAGATAAGGTTTATTAATTGATTGGTTTTATGACCACATCAAAAATACAAAACAAAAATAAAATACAGCATCTAATTCCAGGGTAAAGTAGATAAAAGAAAATACAGCAATAAAATACATATGTGATAAATACCAAGAATCAACATTCAGGTCAATATATTATCCAGGAATCAATTGATGCAGCTGCCCACCTCAACAAGCGACTCTGGCTGGCAAACGAAGTAAAAATAAAATTAAGTAACAACTTCCACATATTTCTTCCATAATCATCAAGTGTTTTGTAATTAGTTTACTTTGATTCAGCAGGTTCTGACCAGTTCTTTTTGTAGTTTGGAGAACCGGCAAATACCACCTCTGACTGGCCCTGCCCCATCTATTCTCTGCCTCCCGAGTCCCAGCTGATTGGCTGGGTCTTCTTTTGTTGCCCTGCACTGGAAAACAGAGCTGGAAAGCAGGTTAGTGGGCTAGGGAGGGAATGGGGATTTTGCATTAACCTTCCCTTGCCACACCCATCAAGCAACACCCACAGAACTGGAAGTAATTTTTTTTGAATCCGACTACTGTTCAGCAGCCATTCATTCTTGGTATGATTTCTCCTTCTTTTCACCATTCAAGCTTCTCAAACAATACTTTATCCCATCGTACTCAACTTAATTTTTGATGTTTATTTCCTGAGGAAAATAGAGTACAGTATTTCTAATTTATTAATTGCCAAGCCATTTGCCAGGAAATTTAGTTTTTTCTTGATTCTGCTTTTCCAGAGGGGAGTAGGCTTCCAGCAAATCAGGTCCCTAAGATTTCTAGTCTTGCTGCCCTCAATTTCATTGTTCAGGTTCCCTTTTCATTATGTTTATCATTGCAATAAATATGATTCTTCTCAGTGTTATGCTCTTTCTTCAGACTGAACCCCTATTGATAAACCTTGAGTTATGACTGCAACGGAGCCTGTCAAATATGATTGTAAGTCATGACAGTTATAAAACAGTTATAAAACCATGTGATCAAACTCAATTTTATGAAATTTTTTTTGGTGATGGATGTTAAGTGAATATGATGGTCTTTAAGTATATGTTGCAGTCATTGATTGAACATCATGGTCATTAAATGAATGCAGAGGTCATGAAGCAAAGCCATTGTTCATGAAGGGGCAGTTTTTCCTGGAAGTAAATGCTAGTTTCCAGCAAAGCTATTCTGTGGTGTGGTCTCATGGCTTTGGGGTACTGAATGCAGCCAAGTGCCTAAAATATGGTCATATGACCTGGAGGGGGAGAGAGATCAATGGTTTGAAATCCAGTCTTGTAGATTTTGGGATAGCTAGACAGATAGTTATGACAGATAGTAGCTCTCCCATAACTAAGAATGGTTGCTAAGCAACCAATCCTAAATTGAGGACTACTGCACCTGTACAATCAAAGACCAATTTATTTTCCAAAGCACCAGAGGGCAAGACAAGAAACAATGGGTGGAAACTAATGAAGGAGAGAAGCAACTTGGAATTAAGAAGAAATTTCCTGACAGAACAATTAATCAGTGGACCAACTTGCCTTCAGAAATTCTGAATGTTCCAACATTGGAGGTTTTAAAGAAGAGACTGGACAATCATTTGTCTGAAATGGTACAGGATCTTCTGCTTGAGCAAGGAGCTGGACTGGAAGACCTCCAAGGTCCCTTCCAGCTGTATTCTGATTCAATTTGTAACCCTTGCTCCAACTTTACCAAATTGTCCTATCCCCACCACACATTCAAACATTGCTCATGTTTGAATTTGAGTGTTTAACATTCTACCTTTGCTGGAGTAAGGCCTATCTGACAAAATCCGGACTGACAGGAAAACACTGTTTCATTTCTTGCCTGTGTGCAACACTCTCTAAATTAGAAGGCGAGATTAAGATTGATGGCAGTGACAGGATGGCGCCATCAAGCAGCACACAGCCATCCTTGCTTGTTGACGGAACACGTCAGCTGTGTGCGCTAGCTGAGAAATGAACTTGCTCTTCCGAGCTGCAGTCCCGTTCTTGTAACGGTTTATCTAATTAGAAGGAAAGAATACAGAAAAGCAAGGGTTAAACAACTCTGGGAGGGTGGTATTTTCCTGAGGAAACTGCTTTTTAAAAATAAATAAATAAATACACAAATTAATAGAAGAGATCTGATATCAGTTACAAGGTGACTAATAATCCTATAGCAAATTTCCAACGTGCAACATTATTTTTCCTTGATCTTCCAAAGTTTGCTCAACATATGGTATATACAGCAAGTCCAGTATGTTGAAGTTCAAAATCTAATCGTACTGACTGTTCATGACCTCCTTACCACAAGGGGCAGAAGAGTGTAGACTAAAAATTAAAGATTTACTCTTCTTCTTTATCTACTAGCATTTTTTCTGCTCTTTTTCTAAGGCAGCATTTCCCAACCTTGGTCACTTTCCAACGTATAGACTTCAACTCCCAGAATTCCCCAGCCAACCTTGCTGGCTGGGAAATTCTGGGAGTTGAAGTCCACACATCTGAAATTGGTCAAGACTGGGGAACACTGCTCTAAGGGGTGGCTAATCTGATGGTTGTGTTGTCATTACATCTGGACACGCATGAGAATCCAGTAGATTCCAAATTCATAAACAATTCAGATAGTTGAATGGTTTTTCCCTAGAACTCTAAATTAAGACCCTCTCAAATATTTCAAATCTTAATGGGCATGTGCCAATTAAATTAAATGATCGATAAGTCAGTAGGATTTGCTTGTATCCACATTCAACCCATATGAAAAGAAAAAGGGGGCTCAAATGTCTTTGGTTATAGATGCTCTGAGGTCCAAAGAGGAACCGTGTTTCTCAACCTCAGTCCCTTTAAGATGGCTGGACTTCAACTCCCAGAATTCTTCAGCCAGGAAGTTCCTAGGAGGGATTCTGAGAATTGAGGTCCAGCCATCTTAAAGGGGCTGAGCTTGAGAAACATTGCATCGGTTGTTGGAGGAAAAAATCCAGGTCCAGTTGTAATCTGGGATTAAAATGGAGGCGAAGAGGGGACAGCTAACAAAATGGAGGTGAGAATGGGTAGGTTTTATACCTTCTGGATTCCTCTGGGGTCATATAGGCATCATGGCTGGCACTATATAGGCAAAGAGGAAATGCAAATTCTAGATGTTTGCCTGAGCTAATCTTGTCAACCTTTGGCTTGTTGCTTATTTGGAGTCTCTGTCTGACCCAGTTTTTCTGAATGGATGACCAAGTCTGCATTTCTAAAAGCTGGCCTCCTCAGTTTCTGCTTGGGGCAGGGAAACTGGGTCTGGTTTCTGCCTCTCTTAAGGTTTTTCCCCATTTCTCTTTTAGGGAAAATGTTCTATCCTGCCCTTTTAACATCCCCCAAAATATTTCATTCTCTAGGAGGTTGGGTGGGTGCTGATTTTCTACACATTTGAACAGGCAAAATCTCTTTTCCCACTTGCCTAAGATTTTAAATTTTAATCTCCCTTGTTTATTCTCCTGGATTATCAGCATCATGTACTTCTTTTAGAAGAACAGAATATTATACTATGAAGAATTCAGTTCATCAGTTTTTAATTAAATATGAATAGACAATTCTTCCCCCATCTGCTATTTGGAAAAATAGAAATGCTGTTTTACCTCAAAAGAAACAAATACACAAATATAACCAAATTCTTTCCCCACATTCCTAGTAGAAAAAAACCTGCACTCCTGCAGGAAATCCCATAGACATTTTGGTCACATCTGATTGGGTTTTAAAAAATGTCATTTGTTTCATCATCTTTTTAAAGACATTAGGTTATTTCAATGTTACCCCAAAATCCAAACCAAGCCAACTAGGGTTATTCCCAATTGTTTCCATTGGCTAAATTCAATAGGTACAGTTATTTCTAGCACTGAGAAGGTTCTTAAGAAATATACAATGATGAAAAAAGATATTTCAAACAAATTTTTTAAAAAGTATATTCCGTGCAGGTGTTTTAAAATACCATTTTGCTGATTCTTGATTTTCCCCATCACCCAGACACCGCTCATTAAAACAAAGGCTGATTTCTATGGAAGAATGAAACAGATCTTAACTAATTCATCAACATTTTTCCATACTGCTTCCCATCCAGTTCATAGCTTGAAGCATACGTGGTCCTCAAATTACAACCATTTGTTTATTGACTGTTTAAAGTTACAGCAGCACTGAGAAAAGTGACTTTTGACCGTTTTCCACATGTGGCAGTGTCTTCATGGTCATGTGATCAAACTTCAGGTGCTCGGAGCTGGCATGTATTTGTGATAGTTATATTATCCTGGAATATGTGATTATCATTTTGTAATTTCTCATATAACCTGTCAGCATTTCAAGTAATGCACCCATAGAAGGCAGAATTCTGAGACTGGTAGATTCCTCAAAGAACAATTTATTAGGTACATCATATTGGCAGAAATGGTGAAGTCTGACTCTGAAAGTTCCCGTGGCTTTCACCTAATGAAAAAGTAAAAGTTTTCCCTTTCCCCAAGTTGCTGGTCACACTGTCCAATCCAGGTACTGGCCAGTTGCTTGGTTACTTCACTCCTCCTCTGGCCAGCCACCTATGAGAACATCCTTGGTTCCCACAGAAAAACTTTCTTGTTTTGTCTACAAAACCCCCTCTAGCTATATTCCTCACTCCCTGTCCCTTCTTCTGCTTTGGGGCAACACTGAAGCCTCCAAAATGGCCTCAGCCAGGTTCACTTCAGGGCTGACATAACCATTGTGTGAAAATTCAGATCCTAATCGAATCCATCTTTCCGAACAGAAAAACAAACTGTCCCAATGCATGGGCTGCCTAGTTTTGATTGACAGTCAACAGATGGCACTGTAACCTAGATCACATTTTGAAAACTGCTTTAAGGAGACAAACTTTCGCTCACTCCTCAACAAAGGTAACAAAGAGAATGGCATGGCCAAAGAATTGCCTGCTTAGCTTAAATGGACCCCTGAAATTCACTTAGCCATATGATTGGTTCAGCCAAAACAGGGAGTCTTCAACTTATAATAGTTCATTTAGTGACCGTTCAAAGTTACAGTGGCACCAAAAAAGGTGACTTATGACCATTTTTCACACTTATGACCATTGCAGCATCCCCATGGTCATGTGATCAAAATTCAGTCACTTGGCTCATGTGTTAGCATTCCAGCAACCCTCCATTTCGCCCTAGACAGACATCTTCTCAAAGGTTCCTTTTTATTTGGATAATAACTGGCACAAATGTGGAATTCCGAAGCTGAAAGTTCTGGGCTTCCTTACAATAAGTAAAAACTACAAATCCATCCCCATCATCACATCACATGGCCCAATCACCATCCATCCCAAGTTAAGACTTCCTCTCGCTTATGTGCAGAACAACCTGACCTCGAATCAGAAAAAGAATATTATTGTGTCTAAAGAGATATATTCCAAGAAATTCCCCCCTCCCACTTTCCCAGGCTCAAATGTGGCAGCATGGGAGCATCTGATCTCAATATGGCTTCCAAAGCTGATATAATGTTTATAACATGTTTATTCCAATCACTTTTTAGTTCCTATTTATACAGAAATATTGAAAATTCAAAAAGGCTCACAAGCACCACTGTTTTAGAAAGCTATCAGAATTGTTCAGTGTTATTCTTCGTCCTATTATAAAGAGGGTCATCATTGGAATCTGGACCTCTAAAAGTTCCTATTTTTTAATTGAGGGAAGACTCCCCTCTCCTAGAAGAATGAAATATATTGAGAAATATTAAAAAGGCAGAATATTATGTTTCCCTGGATGAGAAATGGAGAAACACGCTCTAGGAAATGAGCTTCCACCTTTCTTAATAGCCCCCAGCAGATATTTTTTTTGCCCATTAAGAAAGACTGAGCCATTCTATCTACAACACAGAAGATCTTCAGGTCCAGGATGATGGGATTAAGACATGACCCTCCGAGACACAATAAGATTAACCCACTAGTAGCAGAGCTCACTACATTGCACAATCTCCTAAGGTCCAGAGTCCAAACTTCAACCAAACCTGGGAGCTCAGACAAACTCCTAGGATTTGTACATGGCCTCATGGGAATCTGACAACAACCAATAGAATACATGCTCTTGCACAGGAACAGGAAACTCAAGTTCAAAGCCCAAGAGAATGTATAAATACCCCTCACTCTCAACTCCATTTGGTCGGCTGCTCAGAAGCATGTGCTTACTGCTTCTGCTTCACCATTAAACCATCTTTCCAATCAGCCTCCATGTTTCTCCCAGCTTGGAAATGAACCAGATAGATATTTTTCCCAACATAATAATAATTGTGAATCTGACAAAGTGCTATTAGTGTCTGCCTGATTCTTAGTCTAGTTGTAAAAGAAATTTTCCTATGCCAGGCTTCTCTGTTTCAAGTGTCTGATGCTTTGTAAATTGCTTCAGGTTGGACTTTGAAGAAGCTGAATAGGAGAGTATTGGCATTTTTGAATTTTGGGATTGGAGAAGACTCCTGAATGCACCACGGAGAGCCAAGGAAATAAACCAATGATTCATTGAACAAATCAACCCAGAATTACCCCTTGAGGGATAAATGAGCAGGTTCAAATTATCCTATTTTGGAAACATTATGTCCAAAATATACGGCGGGTAGAAAGATGAACTGGGAGAAAATATCTGAGAATAACATGGACAGCCAGAAGAACAAATGTATGAATCATCAAACATATCAATTTGTACTCACTCAGGGCACAAATGATGAGGATTAAATTATTCTGTTTGATCTGGGGCTGGAAAAGGTAGAAGGAAAGAGAACAAGAGGACAACCATCAGCAAAGTGGATGGAGTCAAGTTAGAGAGGTGATGAATTCACAGTTGGAAGACCGTAAGTTCTGCAAATATTCTGGTACATAATGCTTGGCTACTTGATTGTGTCGTAGGTTGTTCTTGCTTGCGTCTTACACCATGCTGTTACGTGTTGGACTGTCTCCAAGGTCTTTCTGTAAAAGTCTGCCCTTTGGATCCCATCGAGTGTGATACTCCTGTTTCTATGGATCTGGTGCTTGGTGCCTGTTCTAGTGCTGCTATGCTCAGGGATTAGACCAGCCCTTTGCAACTATTGGTAGAATTTACCAATGTCTGCCACCTCCTTTATGAGTTAATGGTATCATTACCATTATGATATGAATCATAGTATCATCTCTCTATTGATGCCTTAGTTACGGTTTCCCTTTTCTTCACCATCTATTCTATCTCTCTCCTCCTCCCTCTCCCTCTCCTCTGCTCTCCCTCTGCTCTCTTCCCCCCCCCCCCCCTCCCCTCTCCCTTTCTTCTCCCCCTCCCCCCCCCCTCCCTTCCCCCCCCTCCCCCCCCCCCCTCCCCTCTCCTCTCCTCTCCCTCCCTCTCTGTCTCCTCTCCTCCCTACTCTGCACTCCCTCTGCTCTCCTCTCCCTCCCCACCCCTCTCCTCTTCTCCCCGAAACCCACCCTTCTTTTCTCCTCTCCTTCTCTCTCTCCCCTCTCCACCTCCTCTCCTCTACCATCCTCTCCTCTCCTCCCCTTCCTCTCACTCACCCCTCCTCTCTTCTACCTTTCCCTTTTCTTCCCTCTCCCCCTCCCTTCATATTCAGTCCTTTAAAAAAAAAGGGGGGGGGACAAAATGACCTTTCTTCATATAATTTCAGTGTGAATTACCTATTTTTAGGATGAATATTGGAACAAAACTTAAGAACAAAGCAAAAGCCATTGCACATTGCTAAACTGCTGTTTCTGGCAATTAAGGATATTTTTCTTAATGTGTTTGGAAAGGGAGGCAGGGGACGGGAGCTGGCCTGTGAATTTTAAGTAGCAAAATGAAAACAAGCTGGTTGTTGCTAGGAAAACTCAGGTTTTCTTTGCCCCTCTTTTTTTTTGACTTGCATTCCTATAACTCTGAAATCCTATAACAAGATCATTTTTTAAAAATTAGTTCCAATAGTGCGGCATTCATATCTTGCTACAAGTTTCCAGCTGCTTTCTGTAACAATAATAAAAACCTGAATATGAATGAACCCACAACCAAAAAAGACCTTACGCCTTTTTGTTTGTTTATTTGTTTGTTTGAAGCTAGGCAGGCTTCAGGTACACAGAGGCCTGATTGTTCCTCAAAGTTAATTTTGTTCTATTTAAACATATTTTAAAGTGACGGCCATTGATTGGTTTTCCTAAATAGTCAACGCCAAAATCCAAACAAACACTGAATGTTGGCAAACTGACACAGAAAGAGCTTTTAATTCCTTCCTTTTGTGGGAACACCCCCCCCCCCAAGAAAGAAATATTTTAAGGCCCAGTCCCACTGTACTTACAGATGCAAAGAGGCTGTAAAACGTTAAAAAAAGATTGCCATCCGTTGGAAAACTCTATGCATCCGTTGTGTCCTCACTGCATTCATATTTCATACGCTCTATCCGTCGAGCATCCGTCCACTGCGATTTCATCCACCCAAGAAGTTTTGAGCTGCACAAAACTTTGTGAATGGATGAACTTTCCGTTGTGTACGATGTACATTTGCAACATATATGGGCAACAAACTTTCTATGTCTGTTATCATCCATTAAACGTCTGCTGAATCCTCTCTGCATCCTCTGGCCATCCCCTCAACTCACATCCGCTGCAGCTGAAAATGGAAAGAGGGAGGAAACAAAAGGTACACGGAACGTCTACACAGCGTTAGTAGCATGGAAATAGAAAGGATGTAAGCGTATGCATCTCGTATATAAAGTATTCAAAACGGACAAAACATTTGTTTCTGGGATGTATCTCGTATATTTAGGATGTCTGGAGTATGTCTAGAGTATGTAGAAGGACACCGAGCAGACAACCGATATTTTCTATAAAAAGGGGGAGAAAATCATCTGGATCTCAGTATGAGTCCAGCAGCCATGGTGTATAGACTTCTTCACCTCTGGTCTTGGTCTTCAACATCATCAATTGTTCTCCACCATGGATGATGACACAGTCTGTATGGTAGCTGCGATCATTCAACACCAGAACCAAGCCCTGTTCAGACTGTATCAAGTTTTACACAGAAGGAGAAGAAGGAGACGTCCAAGAGCTGTGTGGGTCCAAGGATGGATCGGGAGAAGAATGGAGTTTGGACTGTATGACCAGTTGATGGTGGAGCTGAGGAATGGACACCCTCGTGTATTCCAGCACTTCATGAGGATGCCACCAGCCATGTTTGACGAACTTGTAGAGCATCTGAGACCCAGGTTGATCAAGCCAAGCACCAACTTCCATCCCAACCTGGACCCTGGACTGAAGGTGGCACTGACTCTGCGGCACCTGGCCTCTGTAACCACATACAGAAACATGCAATAAGCATGGAGGGTGCCACACAACACCATCAGCAAAGTGGTCAGAGAAGTGGTACAGGCCATCATCGAAGAATACGTGGAGGAGCTCCTCAAGTGCCCCACCACTGAACAAGACTGGAGAAAACTTGCAGAAGAGTGGTATCAGAGGTGGAACTTTCCCCACACCATTGGAGCCATAGATGGGAAGCACGTGGCCTGCAAAGCTCCAGCCAAGTCAGGGTCCACTTATTTCAACTACAAGGGCTTCTTCAGCATCATCCTCTTCGCCGTGGTCGATGCTGACTACAAGTTCATGTACATCGATGCTTCAGGCAATGGGTCAGATTCAGATGGCCAGGTATACAATGCAAGTGACCTCAAGGATGGGCTGGAACACAACCTCATCATGGGTTTTCCAGGTCCAGGCCCTCTACCCAATGACACACAAGATATGCCCTACTTCATCGTGGGGGATGACGCCTTCTCCCTCACAACCTACCTCATGAAGCTGTACAGTTCAAGATACCTCACCCGTGAAGAGAGGATCTTCAACTACAGGCTGTCAGGGCAAGGCGGGTGGTGGAGAATGCCTTCGGCATCCTGGCCAACAGGTTCTAGGTACTTCTCACCACCATGCAGCATCGCCCAGAGACCATGAGGAACATCGTGGAAGCTTGCTGCATCCTGCACAATCTCATGCGCACCCGCTACCCAGTGTTGCAGAACAGACTTGTCGACCATCAACAAGGGAATGGGGACATGGAGCCTGGTGAATGGAGGCAAGGACGTAACCTGATAGACACTGTGGATGTACCAACAGAGCTTCACGTGAAGGGAAGAAGCAGCGCAACCTACTGAGACACTGGTGCAATTCCCCAGCTGGAGCAGTGGAGTGGCAAGACAGGATGATAGATGATAATGGATGCTTCCTTGAGCCTGTCGCATAACACTGATGAGATTGTGCCATGTATGTTGAGTGGTCCTACAATGAATAGGGCATTAATAAAGAGCTTTGTTTGTTTTGAAATGTGTTGATCAATGAATAAATTGTTATTGATAAAAAAAGGTCCATATGTGTGGCAGCTGGGATGGTGGACCATGTAGTCCCACTATGCTTGCACTGGAGGTTTATCTGTCCCACAACTATCCTTATCTATCCCACAAGCATGCAAAGGCTTAACCATTTTTTCAAAGTTTTCACCAACACTTTAAGTAAAAAAAATGAATCAAGTAAACTTAGTGTGTTAAGCAAAGATAACCTTTATTAACTTTCTTATGTAAACTTTATGACTGTGTTAAATAAGCAAAATGAACCAAGTAAACTGTGTTAAGTGTGTTAAGCAAAGATAACCTTTATTAACTTTCTTAGGTAAACTTTATGACTGTATTAAATAAGCAAAATGAACCAAGTAAACTGTATTAAGTGTCTTAAACAAAGATAAACTTTCTTAGGTAAACTTTATGACTGTATTAAATAAGCAAAATGAACCAAGTAAAATGTCTTAAGCAAAGATAAACTTAACAAGTAAACAACTCAGTCTCTGACACTATTCTCAGTCACTCTGAGTCATGTCCATGGTCTCAGCTGTTAAGCGGGCAGGGACTGTGGAGGTGGCTGTGGCTTGAGTGCTGGTCTGAGGCACCATTGGGGTGCTTGGCCCTGAGGGTACAACAGGTGGTGGTGTGTTCAGGAAGCTATCCGAGAGCTGACTCAGTCCCATGAGGTTGAGAGGACCTTCATCAAAGATGAGATGTCAGGCCCAATACTGATGACAGATTGTCCATTGACGGGCTTGGCTGTGGTGTGCAGGAAGGAGGAATGTAGTGGGGCTGTCTGGTCTGCAGCTGGGTGAGGACTGGCGTCTGTGGTATCCAATGAACCTGGGCCTAGACTGGGAAGTTCTGCTTCTGCTGTGGGAAGTCCTGGTAGTCATAGCCTTGGTAGGTGAGAGGCTGTTGAAAGCCATGGAAGGGCTGTGACATCGCCTGGGGTGGAGGAGCAGACCTGGACTGGGTAGGAGCAGCTTCAGCTGGGCCTGAAGGGTTGTGCAGAAGTGCTGTGATCTTCTGCTTCATCACCTGATACTTGGCCTCGGGCAGGTCCCTCAGGGTCTGGCTCACGTAGGTGATGAAGGTGTTCAGGCCCGAGGATGCTCTGTCCAAGTGGACCAGCTGAGAGAGAAGTTCTGTGCTGGTCTTCATTGTGTCCCTGATCTCCAACAGCACACTGTGGTCCTGACCCTCCAGTCTGCCTCTCTGCCTGCATCCTCTGGAGCTGGGGGTGGGGGTGGGGGTGGGTTGGCCTCTGGTGGCTGTTGCTTCTTCCTCCATTTGTGACAGCAGGGCGTCATCCTCCACAGGATCCTCCAAGTCCGCTGGCATGGGGAGTGCAGCTGTCGGGAGGGTCTCTGCTGTGGGGCCCTCTGAAGACACCTGCCTGGACAGGGTAGCTGGCTCCTGGGTGGAAGAGGGCTGTCTGTCTGTGGGCTGCCTGAGGGAGAGGGGTGTTAGAGGGGCTGCTCCTCGGTGGTGGATCTTACCCTCCAGGAAACTGCACTTGGCCATGACGTACATCTCCCTTCTGCTTCCCTTGCCTCTTCCTCCCTCTGGCAGGGGCTTGAGCAGCAGGACCTTCAGGGGCTTGAGCAGCAGGGCTTTGAGGGCCTTGGGGCTGGTCCACCACAGCAGCAGCAGCAGCAACAGCAGCAGCACCAGCAGCACCAAAGATGATAAGGAGTGTCAGGTTCCATTGATCTCTATCAGGACCTTGCCATTCTGGTGTGGAGGGGTTGGAGCTAGACTAGTAGACATTTAAGGCAAGGGTCGCCAACCTTTTGGACTTCAGGGACCACCAAATTCATAATTTAAAATATCAGGGACCACTCATATGAATTTTGACTGATGGTTGCTTTCTGACGTTGGTGGGAGAGAGAGAGATCAATCTGATGTAACCTCTCTCTCTCCCTCTCTCTCTCTCTCTCTCTCTCTCTCTCTCTCTCACACACACACACACACACACACACAACACACAGAAGCAGGGGTAGGATTCAAATTTCTTAACAACTGGTTCAGTGGGCATGGCCTAATTTGTGGGTGTGGCTTGGTGGTCATGTGACTGGCTGGGCATGGCTTGTATGTAAATATAAATATTTATGTAAATATTGAATCTGTTATAAAAAAAGAGCAACTTTTACCCACAATCAGGCAAAGCAGGCAGGCAGATTGAGTTGCTCACAGAATCACAGATTTACTTAGAGATCTATGATTCTGCCATCGACTACCTTCACTGAATAATAGAAGCTTATAATAGAAGTCCTAAAGAAGATCTAAAGATTAGCTTGAAAGCAAGAAATGCAATGATTTCCTGCTTTCTATCTAATCTAAATCTCCTGGCACAGCAGAACAGCTGATGGTTGAGAAAAAAAAAGGAAAAATAGCAACTTAGCAGGCCAGTTTGCCAGGTAAGGAGTAAGTGGGTGGATTCCCATGGGCCATGTGGGTGGTACAGCCTTGTGTTCCTGCATAGCCTGGATTAATTGGTTTAGGGGGGTGCTCTGGAGGTGACATTTTTCTGCGAACCACCAAAATTTTCTTGTGGACCACCAGTGGGCTGTGGCCCACCGGTTGGCAACCACTGATTTAAGGTCCCTTCCAACTCTGTTATTCTATTATTTCCTGCTGATCTACCTGGGAAGGCTGATGTGATGAGACAGGATCATCCAGTAAAGTTAAAAGCCAATAAAATTTCATTGGAATAAAGACAAATAAGACAAGAAACACAGCTGGACCAAAATTCATGATCACCATCCTTTATTCCAGCGTAAGATGTTGGTCCTTGAGGAAGCAGAGAACAAAAAAAAAAGACGGATGAGTCTCGTAATGTTAAAGGGCTTGAAGACGGTTTTTCAATCCTAATGTTCAGTTTATTTAATTTCTCATGTTCACCCCTTTCCTCTTAATGATCAAATGGCAAGATGATATCCATGTTTTGCAACTAGACATGCTGGAAGTTCAGACTGGACCTGAACAGATCAGTGCTACTGACTTATCCTCCGGTTGCTAAGGAAACTGAGTTTGTACAATGAGCTAAACCCAATACGATGCTTTTCACATTCAACCTGTTGGAACAAATCTGAAAAGCAGAAATCTACAAAGAAGAAGGAGGAGGAAGGAAAACAAAAAAAATATGATTACATCCCTAACAAGAAGAAGATGATGCATAAGAGCTTTGGCATCCTGACTTTCACTGGTACTCCATTCCTCTGTATTTTCTATTTTTTTAAAAAAAATTTGCTTTACTAAAGTGTAGCATGGTGCAGTGTTTAAGAGACCAGTTTCACACTGGAGAGACTCAGTTCAAGGCAATCTTAGCTATGCAACTCTAGAAAGAATGCAGAAAAGATCAACAAAGATGATAAGGAGTGTCAGGTTCCATTGATCTCTATCAGGACCTTGCCATTCTGGTGTGGAGGGGTTGGAGCTAGGCTTTCATGGGGTTCTACTTTGTTCCTTTCTCTGCTTTGATGTACCTTTGGGGAAGTTGGGAGCGGGGAAGAATGTGCCTTGGACCATCAGTTTTATCTCAACACCAGAGGAGTGGGATCGTGGTGCCTGGGAACTGCCCATTATTGCCTTCTCATCCCAGAGTTCTCACAACATCTTTGCACCTTGGGATTGGCTCAGAGATGAACTGGACATTGGGAGGCACCTAGAAAGGAGCGGTTTAACCTAACACTCCAGCATGGGAATTTCAGATTCTGCCAACACTCTTTCTGCTATCACCAATAAAAGTTCCTTTTGAAATGCCATTTGTTTCAAAAGTTCTGCTTTCTTGAGAAGGATGGTGAGGCAGGGCCTTCAAGGTGTCTGGAGGCGAAAGCATATGATGACCATATGATGTGGCAAAGGGAGCTACAGTAGGTAAAGGTAAAGGTTCCCCTTGCACATATATGCTAGTTGTTTCTGGGTCTAGGGGATGGTGCTCATCTCCATTACAAAGCTGAAGAGCCAGTGCTTTCCGATGACATCTCCGTGGTCATGTGGCCAGCATGACTAAATGCCGAAGGCATATGGAACGCTGTTACCTTCCCACCAAAGTGGTCCTTATTTTTCTACTTGCATTTTTACATGCTTTCGAACTGCTAGGTTGGCAGAAGCAACGGGAGCTCGCTCCATTATGTGGAGCTAGGGATTCGAACTGCCGAACAGCTGGTCTTTCTGATCAACAAGCTCAGCATCTTAGCCACTGAGCCACCACGTCCCATACATTTAGTACATTTATATTTGGTAAGTACATAATAATTCATAATTATATATTATTTTTTATTTATTAATTAAATTATAATATATATTATAATTATTTAATATATAATTATATATATTATATAATTCAGAATAATAATACATAATAATAAAAATAAAAAAATACATAATAACCTAATAAAAAGAAGGCTGCCATCTTCCAATATTTGGAAGGCTGGCACAGGAAGAGGGAGTCAATTTATTTTCCAAACCACCTGGACGAAGGATAAGAAGCAATGGATGAAAGTTCATCAAGTAAGATCCAACCTAACACAATTTCCTGAGAACAATTAATCAATGGAATGACTTGCCTTCTGGAGTTGTGGGTGCTCCATCTCTGGAGGTTTCAAGAAAAAAGATTGGACAAGCATTTGTCTGGGATGAAATAGGGTCTATTCTTGGTATAGGAGATGTTCAAGGTCACTTCCAGCCCCATTATTCTATGACTTTGGGCCATTCATTTAGACTTTCTCAGCTCAATCTAACCTCACAAAGTTGTGGTTGTGGGAGAGATGTGGGTGCTTTGTGTGCCACTGTAGGAAAGGCCGAAATACATCTGGCAAATTTAGTGAATTAGGAATCTGCCACACGTTTTAGTTACAGGAAAGTAGACATTAGGATGACCACTTCCTGAAACTGCTGATAAGAGCCATGGTGGGGCAATGGTTAGAATGCAGTACTGCAGGCTACTTCTGCTGCAATTTGGCACTTTGAATCCCACCAGGCTCAAAGTTGACTCAGCCTTCCATCCTTCCAAGGTTGATAAAATGAGGACCCAGATTGTTGGGGCAATAGGCTGACACTATAAACCACTTAGAGAGGGCTGTAAAATACTGTGAAGTCCAAGTGCTCTTGCTATTAACTGCTCCTGATGTTGGCCAGCTATTCCGAACATCTACTGTATGTTCTGTACATTGAGAAAGGAATTTAATTTCGGTGGTCTACAACTTCCACACTCCCCATTCACTCACCCTTACCATAATTATACAAGTAGTCCTCAACTTACAACAGTTCATTTAGAGACTGTTCAAAGTTACAAAAGCACTGAAAAAAGCGACTTAGGACCATTCTTCATAGTTACAACCTTTGTAACATCCCCATGGTCACCGCGATCAAAATTCAGATGCTTGGCAACTGGTTCATACTTATGACCATTGCGGTGTTCCAAGGTCTCATGATCCCCTCTTGCAACCTTTGGATAAGCAAAATCAATTGGTAAGCCAGATTCACTTAACAGCTGTAAAACTAACTTATCCATGTCATGATTCACTTAATAACTATGGCAAAAAACATAAAATGGGGGCAAAACTCACTGAACAAATGTCGCACTCAACAACAGAAATGTTGGGCTCGACTGTGGTCATAAGTTGAGGATTACTTGTACATTGAATAGTTGACTTAAGAAACCCCAGAAGTGAAAAAAAGAAAAGGAACAATTCACAGATGTCACATTTGCCTAGTGATATTGAATGCTGAATTCTCTGAGGCTGGCATGTATTTTAGGCTACCTGGAAGGACACTGATCCTCATATTTGTAAAACAGCACGTGGCAAGAATCTTGCTGTAATCATAGCTGCAAAGGGGCATATTTCAATTTGTTCTGTGCTCCATTATTTTTCTTAAGCTTCTGTCAACTTTGTTCTATTTTTGCATCCATCTCATTTTTTTTTTTGAAATTCACATAAAATCCACAGCATTTCCATTTACCTGTCTCCTGTGATATATGCCTTTTTCTTTTTTTGATGATGTCCTTTCCTTAAAGACCCGTGCTTTGGAAAATATGTCATTGGTAATATGATAGAGTTTTGAACGTTTTCTTGGGACTCGTTGGCAGAATTTTATGCACACTTTGATCCAGTGGTGGGATTCAAATAATTCAACAACTGGTTCTCTGCCCTAATGATTTCTTCCAACAAGCAGTTCACCAAACTGCTCAGAAAGTTAACAACCTGTTCTCCTGAAGTGGTGCGAACTGGCTGAATCCCACCACTGCTTTGATCTCTTTGTATGACTCTTGTATGGCTCTTTTTGACAGTCTGCACTAAGGGAAGGGCATTTACTGCCCTTGAAGTCCTTCTGAACTATATAGATCTTTCTTGGTTAATTATCAGCAATGCCGGTTGGATGGATAAAAAATGAAGCCCAGAAAATCTACATGGTTGTGCATTTCAGCCTCTGAGATTGTCCTGAAAGGCAGATCATTAAACTTGGAAGTTTACTAAGCTACTTAGTCAACAAAAATAATTCCTGCTTAGGGTATGAATCTGAATTAAAGCATCTCAGGTGAATGGCTGCCTGTCTTCTACCTGAACACATCCAATGAAAGGGCCCCATCACCCTTCTAGATCAGGGGCCTCCAAACTGGATGACTTAAGACTTTAATCATGGCTGGCTGAAGAATTCTGGGAATTAAAGTCCACAAAGTTGCCAGGTTTGGAGATCCCTGATTTGGATTCTTGGCTCCACTGTCAATTGTAAGTTTTTTTTTTTAACGCTTCAGTTGGATCTTGCCTTCCTATCTTCTCAATCCTTTATCCCCTATTTTACTTTATAACCCTATTTCATGTATTCTGAGTGTGATCTTCCTCTTGAGGCTTCCAAGATTCATTGCTGGAAGCTAGTCTAATGTTTACTTCTTTATTAAATTTATACACCACCTGTCTCACTGTCCAAAGTGGCTCTGGGCAGCTTACAATAGCATAAAAGCTTAATTATGAAAACATTAAAAGCATATCTGAGAAAATGTCTCATCCTAATGGGATTGCCCAGCCGCCATCTATGCCAAGAAATTGCGGTCAAGGAATTGTGGCTGGGGGGGTCCAACACAAGAGCCTTTTCTGCCATGGCACTCGCCCTCTGAAAGTCTATGTAGATTCTCAGTCATCCAGGTCATGGTTGTCCCAAAGATGCTTCTTCAAAAGGCAATTGGACTTTCTTTGTTTTTCCTTGAAGACCTCTTGCCTCATGCCTGCTTAGCTTTCAAGATGGAGGCAGTTATACTTCAAATGCAGGCAGAGCCTGATGTGTGTATCACATCAGAATACAGAGCCATCCAAGTGCCATTTGCAGTCTTGCCCCACCCATACATCAAAACTATCCAGATAGTTTTGGTCACCACACTATAAATAAGATGTTGAGACTCTAGCAAAAGTGCAGAGAAGAACAACCAGGATGATTAGGGGACTGGAGAATGAAACATGAAGAGCAGTTGCAGGAACTGGGCATGGCTAGTCTAGTGACAACAGATAACAGATAATCAGTGTTGGAAGGGACCTTGTAGGTCATCTAGTCCAATCCCCTGCCCAAGCAGGAGACCCGATAACATTTCTGACAAATGGCAGTCCAATCTCTTCTTGAAAGTCTCCAGTAATGACACTCCCACAACTTCCAAAGGCAACTTCTGTTCCATTGATTGATTGTTCTCACAGTCAGAAAGTTTCTCCTCATTTCCAGGTTAAATCTCTCCTTGTTCAGTTTCCATCTATTATTCCTTGCCTGGCCTTTGGGTTCTTTAGAAAATAGCTTGACCCCTTCCTCCCTGTGGCAGCCCCTCAAATATTGGAAGACTGCTATCATGTCCCCCCCGATCCTTCTCTTTACTAGACTAGCCAAGCCCAGTTCCTACAACCGTTCATTGTATGTTTTAGTCTCCAGTCTCCTAATCATCCTGGTTGCTCTTCTCTGTACTTTTTCTAGAGTCTCAACATCTTTTTTATAATGTGGTGAACAAAACTGGATGCAGTACTCTAGGTGTGGTCTTACTAAGGCTTTATAGAGTGGTATTAGTGGTATTTCAAAATCTTTCCCTCCTCCACCATTCAGTCAGAACTGAAGAAGCTTCTTGGATGAAAAACAAATATCATCAAGGAAAATCAAAGTCCAGTTACCTTTTGAAAAACACATTTGGGGCATGCACCGAAACATTGTACCCCCCCAAGTAGTGGTGGGTTTCAAAATTTTTCCCTACTGGTTCAGAGAGCTTGCTATGCTGTTTTTTACCTCAGCTGAGGTGCAGCAATCTGCTCTGCTGTGCGAATCAGCTGAGCTAATAAACAGAATATAGGAGAGGTAAGAGGCCAATCAGAGGTGGCATTTGTCGGTTCTGCGAACCAGTCAAAATTTTTGCTACCAGTCCACTAGAACTGGTCCAAACTGGCTGAATACCACCTCTGCCCCCAAGGTATAGTCTGATCCTATCCTCTTGGTCAATCATAAAGGCCTGAAGACCTGGTTCTGCCAATTGGCCTGAAGTCCCAGTGGGAGTATATCATACTGGAGATGGATGATGGATTAAGACAAGACCCCACCTCCCCTCCCTGCACAATTGTGCTACCTTCCTCCCCATCTTTTTAATTATAAATTATTATGGTTCAATATGGATTTTGCATTTTTATCCATCTATCAGGTCCTTCCCAAAGACCTGAGATGGACAGATGTGGATGTTTGGTGTTTTTATTATTTCAATATTTTATTGACTTTTAATAAGCTGTCCAGAGTTGCCTGTAGGTGAGATGGGCAGCAAACAAATCTAACACATAAGTACAATTAAATTTGAGAACAATTAAATAAAAGTTTGCCACTAAGAAGTACTGCAAGATCTGCACAGTTCACATTATAGAGGATTCTGCAACATTGGTCTGAGAGACTTAGCAAAACAATGCTGGCTTGTTTACTTCATTGTTTTCTTGGCTAGCAATAAGGTAGAACACTAGAATTGATGCTGCCGTAACAACAGAATTATCAAGCAATCTTCTAGTCCTCATGTACTTAGTGTTATTTTTCTGCCTCTCCCACAAGCAAGTGCTGCTGTAATGAAAGTAGCTGCTTGGTAGGGCAAAATGTGATCTGCACTCTCAAAAGAACATTATCCTGGGGACTTCCAATCAATTTATTTTCCATGCCTAGAAAGTGAACTGAATGATGGGCCAATTTTCTACAAGAATATTATATAATTCAAATTACTCTGGGAATGTAAAATATATTTCAAACCCGCTGAATGACTTTAGATAAATGTTAAACTTTCCATACATTAATTTAAATTCCTACTTGCTGCAGGAATGGGAACCAGCTGATTGGTGGGAGGCATGCAGGCATGCGTGGTGGGGCTGAGCTGAGACGACGGTGTACATGCCTACAGAGAGGGCTCTGCATGCCACCTGTGGCACGCATGTCATAGATTCGCCAAGATGGGTATAGGTTCTCCTGCTTGATCAGGGGGCTGGACTAGAAGACCTCCAAGGTGCCTTCCAACTCTGCTATTCTGTTCTGTTCTGTTTTGTGCTGTGCTGCGCTGTGCTGCGCTATGCTATGCTATGCTACGCTATGCTATGCTATTGCATCCATTCTATTCTTCTATTCTATTATTCCATTCCATTCCTATTCCTATTCCTATTCCTATTCCTATTCCTATTCCTATTCC
>BLBF01000036.1:22436284-22457409 GCA_015471245.1 Laticauda colubrina | reverse complement strand
ATTCCTATTCCTATTCCTATTCCTATTCCTATTCCTATTCCTATTCCATGCCATGCCATGCCTTGCCATGCCATACTATTCCATTCCATTCTATTCTTCTATTATTCCATTCCATTCCTATTCCATGCCATGCCATGCCATGCCATGCCATGGTATTCCATTCCATTCCATTCCATTCCATTCCATTCCATTCCATTCCATTCCATTCCATTCCATTCCATTCTTCTATTATTCCATTCCATGCCATGCCATACCATACTATGCTATGTTATGCCATGCCATGCCATCCCAAGCCATTCTATCCTTCTATTTTATTATTCCATTCCATTCCTTTTTTCCTTTCTCTTCTATCTCTGCCTTATTAAGAATCGTGTTAATCATAGTACACTTTTCAAAAAAATACCCCCTCTTTCTAAACTAAGGGAGAAGCATGCTAATGAGAATGGGGTTTGGTAGATTCTTAGTAAAGCCCCTGTCCCACTGCACTTATGGATGCAAAGAGGATGTAAAATGGACAAAAAAGCTTGCCATCCGTTGGAAAACGCGATGCATCCGTTGTGTACTCACTGCATATGTGTTTCATATGCTCTATCCATCAAGCATCCATCCACTGAGATTTCATCCACGCAAGAAGTTTTGAGCTGCACAAAACTTTTTGAACGGATGAACTTTCCGCCGCGTATGATGTACATCCGTGACATATATGGGCAACAAACATTCTATGTCTGTTATCATCCGTTAAATGTCCACTGTATCCTCTCGGCATCTCTGGACATCCTCGCAACTCACATCCGCTCCAGCTGAAAACGGAAAGAGGGAGGAAACGAAAGGGACACGGAACGTCCACACAGCATTAGTAGCACACAAATAGAAAGGAAGTAAGCGGATGCATCTCGTATATAAAGCTTTAAAACGGACAAAACATTTGTATATGGGACGTATCTCGTATATTTAGGATGTCTGGAGTATGCCTAGAGTATGTGGAAGGACACCTAGCAGACAACCGATATTTCCTATAAAAAGGGGGAGGAAATCACCTGGATCTCAGTATGAGTCCAGCAGCCGTGGTGTACAGACCTCTTCACCCTTGGTCTTGCTCTTCCACATCATCCATTGTTCTCCATGGATCATAACACAGTCCTTATGGTAGCTGCGATCATTCAACACCAGAACCAAGCCCTGTTCAGACTGTTTCACCTTTTCTACACAAGGAGAAGAAGGAGATGTCCAAGAGCTGTGTGGTTCCGAGGATGGATTGGGAGAAGAATGGAGTTTGGACTGTATGACAAGCTGATGGTGGAGCTGAGAAATGAAGGCACTCGTGCATTCCAGCACTTCATGAGGATGCCACCAGCCATGTTTGATGAAATTGTACAGTGTCTGAGACCCAGGTTGACCAAGCCGAGCACCAACTTCCATCCCAACCTGGGTCCACTTATTACAACTACAAGGGCTTCTTCAGTATCATCCTCTTTGCCATGGTTGATGCTGACTACAAGTTCATGTACATCAATGCTTCAGGCAATGGGTCACCTTCAGATAGCCAGGTATACAACGCCAGCGACCTCAAGGATGGGCTGGAACGCAACCTCATCATGGGTTTTCCATATCCAGACCCCCTACCCAATGACACACAAGATATGCCCTACTTCATCGTGGGTGATGACGCCTTCTCCCTCAGAACCTACCTCATGAAGCCCTACAGTTCAAGATACCCCACCCGTGAAAAGAGGATCTTCAACTACAGGCTGTCCAGGGCAAGGCAGGTGGTGGAGAACGCCTTTGGCATCCTGGCCAACAGGTTCCAGGTACTTCTCAACACCATGCAGCATCACCCAGAGACTGTGAGGAGCATCGTGGAAGCTTGCTGCATCACGTGAAAGGAAGAAGCAGCGCAACCTACTGAGACAATGGTGCAACTCCCCAGCTGGAGTGGTGGAGTGGCAAGACAGGATGATAGATGATTAATGGATGCTTCCTTGAGCCTGTCGCATAACACTGATGAGATTGTGCCATGTATGTTGAGTGGCCCTACAATGATTAGGGCATTAATAAAGAGCTTTGTTTATTTTGAAATGTGTTGATCAATGAATAAATTGTTATTGATAAAAAAGGGCCATATGTGTGGCAGATGGGAGGGTGGACCAGACAACTATCCTTACCTATCCCACAAGCATGCAAAGGCTTAACCATTTTTTCAAAGTTTTCACCAACACTTTATTAAGTAAAAAAAATGCACCAAGTGTGTTAAGCAAAGATAACCTTTATTAAAACTGTTTTAAGTAAACTGTATGACTTCATTAAAAAAGCAAAATGAACCAAGTAAAGTTTCTTTAAGTAAAGATAAAGTGAATAGGTAACAACTCAGTCTTTGGCACTATTCTCAGTCACTCTGAGGCATGTCCATGGACTCAGCTGTCAAGCAGGCAGGGACTGTGGAGGTGGCTGTGGCTGGAGTGCTGGTCTGAGGTGTCATTGGGGTGTTTGGCCCTGAGAGTACAACAGGGGATGGTGTGTTCAGGAAGCTCTCAGAGAGCTGACTCTGTCCTGTGATGTTGAGAGGCCCTTCATCAAGTACCTGGGATGTCAGGCACAAGACTGATGACAGATTGTCCGTTGAGGGGCTTGGCTGTGGGGTGGAGGAAGGAGGAGTGTAGTGGGGCTGTCTAGTCTGCAGCTGGGTGAGGACTGGACTCTGTGGCGTGAGATGAACCTGGGCCTGGACTGGGAAGGGCTGTTTCTGCTGTGGGAAGTCCTTGTAGTCGTAGCCTTGGTAGGTGAGGGGCTGTTGAAAGCTGTGGAAAGGCTGTGACATCATCTAGGGTGAAGGAGCAGACCTGGATTGGGTCCGAGCAGGTTCAGCTGGGCCTTGAGGGTTTTGCAGAAGTGCTGTTATCTTTTGCTAAATCACCTGGTATTGGGCCTTGGGCAGGTCCATGAGGGTCTGGCTCATATAGGTGATGAAGGGCTTCCGATCCGAGGATGATATGTCACTGTGGACCAGCTGAGAGAGAAGTTCTGTGCTGGTCTTGATTGTGTCCCTGATCTCCAACAGGACAGTGTGGCTCTGTCCCTCCAGTCTGCCTCTCTGCCTGAATCCTGTGGAGCTGGGTGTGGGTGTGGGTGTGGGTTGGTCTCTGGTGGCTGCCTCTTCTTCCTCCATTTGTGACAGGGGATCCTCCAAGTCCTCCGGCATGGGGAGTGCAGCTGTCGGGGGAGTCTCTGCCATGGGGACCTCTGAAGACACCTGCCTGGACAGGGCAGCTATCTCCTGGCTTGAAGAGGACTGGCTGTCTGTGGGCTGTCTGAGGGAGAGGGGTGTCAGAGGGGCTGCTCTTTGGTGGCGGATCTCACCCTCCAGGAAGCTTCACTTGGTCATGACGTACATCTCCTGGTCAGACAGCGGCCTGCCCAGATTTATTCAGGTGTGCCTTGCCATACCAGGTGTGCATGTGCTTCCACCATCCCAGGAGGACATCCGCAGTGTAGCCCAGGCTCTCTGTCTTGTCTCTCCAAGCTGCCTGCTTCTTCTTGGTGTCGTGATACAGTCTGTGGCCCTTTCTCCAGAGGTACTCGTTCTCCCTCAGCCATTCCAGCACCTCCTCCTCATGGTCCTTGGAAAGGGTGTACTGTTTCCTCTATCCCTTCTCCTTCCCTTGCCTCTTCCTCCCTCTGGCAGGGCCTTCAGCAGCAGGGCCTTCAGGGGCTTGAGCAGCAGGGCTTTGAGGGCCTTGTGGCTGGTCCACCACAGCAGCAGCAGCAGCAGCAGTAGCAGCAGCACCAGCAGCACCAGCAGCACCACCACCACCAGCAGCACCACCACCACCACCAGCAGGAGAAGCACCAGCAGCACTAGCAGCAGCAAGAGAAGCACCAGCAGCACCAGCAGCACCAGTAGCAGCACCAGCAGCTTCAGAGTCAGTGCCAGCGGGTGGGATGGTGGTTCTGTCCTTCTTGCCAGGGCTGGCAGGAGTAGGCACAGGCTTTCTCTTCTTCCCTGACTGACGAATCATGGTGTTATTTGAAGATGTCTGTGGCAGTACGTCTTTCCTCTCAATACTGACTGTGTGCGAGCTTCATCCTTTTATATCTGCGGAGCTGATGCAATTCATACTCCCCGCATGTGCAGTGAATGCTTTGCATCTGATATATATTCACTATGCATCCGCTTTGCTTCCTATAGGTGTCCGTGATGCATCCGCGTCATCTGCTATGCATCTGCTTCGCAATTCTCCCCCGGAAGCCCTTCGGATGCGTCATCTGCTTCCATCCGCTTCCATCTGCTAGGCTTCCTGTGAACATCCGCTTAACATCCCCGCTACATACTACCCCCATCTGTTCCTTTCGGTTCTTTTCCATTCTGTTTATGCAAATATGGGCCACTTTTTGAAGCAGATAACAATGGATGGAGCCACCCCTGAAATTTTGCTCATCCGCTGTGTCCTTTTTGCATACGTTTTGCATCTGTCAGTCAGTGGGACCTAGCCTTAACAAGCAACTTATGTCAAGTTAATTGGTGTTCTTGCTTGGCAAGAAAAAATATTTCATATATCTGAAGTGTTGAAAAAGTCCATGTAGGCTGTAAAATCTGGCTCCTCACTTGATGCAGGGATCCAAATTAAATTCATCCAGCCTTGGGTTGGATAAATCCAGCACAATGAAGTTTATCGTCTCCTTCAGTAATTGCTTTGGTTATTACTGTTAGGCTGTGTTTTCTCAACATTGGGCTGGAATCTGCCCTCCTGGAAATAAATGCAATTTTACTTCAGGGTCTGGAGACATAATGCATATTTGAGCGAGAAAGCATCAAAGATTCTCACACAGCCTCCTAAAAGGGGAAAACCTGTACAACCTGTTGTTTCATTACCCCACTAGGCAACATCATCAGTGCCCAACAACAACACTGATGATGTTACCTAGTTTGGTGATGAAACATCTGCAAGAAAAACCACCCAGCTCAGAGAGCCCCAAAGACCCCCCGAGTTTTGTTTCCATTTGGAAACTACTTCTGGATTTCCCCAAAGGTACTTGTTCAAGAGGCAACTGGACTTTCTGGGTTTTCTTTTACCTTTTTGAAGACGTTTTGCTTTTCATCCAAGAAGCTTTTTCAGCTCAGAGTTGAATTCCCAGAATTGAAGAAGCTTCTTGTATGAGAAGCAAAATGTCGTCAAAGAAAAATGGTAAATCTCACCACCTGTATTTGGCCTCTGCTGCTGGAAGAAATATCCTTCTAGGTTCAGTTCCAAGTGGGGAAAAGGACACTAGCAACATGGAGGCTGTTTGGAAAGATGGTTTAATGGTAGACAGGATCACATGGCTTGGAGCTCCAAAATGAAAAGGATGATTGCATGCTTCAAGATGTTGGGTGAAGGAAAAGAAGGGGCAAGATGATAAGAGACCCTTAGTTTTATATCCTCTGTTGAGCCCCACCTTAGTGTTTCCTGTTCCTGTGCAAGAAATGTATCCCATTGGCTGTCAGACTTCCAGGGGGTGGGGTCTTAGCTAACTTTGTAGGCTTTGTCTGGACCACATGGCTTCACCTGGGTACTGGCTGATACAATCTTCTCAGGCCAGGTGGTAATTTGGGTAGAGGCCTTTGTTATGTAGAACATTCTTGACTTAGGCTGTAGAACAGAGGTGGTATTCAGCTGGTTCTAACCAGTTCTGGAGAACCGTTAGCGGAAATTTTGAGTAGTTTGGAGAACTGGCAAATCCCACCTCTGACTGGCCCCGCCCCTATCTATTCTCTGCCTCCTGAGTCCCAGCTGATTGGCTGGGTCTTCTTTGGTTGACCTGCACAGGAGAACGGAGCTGGGAAGCAGGCTAGTGGGATGGGGAGGGAATGGGATTTTGCAATATCCTTCCCTTGCCATGCCCACCAAGCCACACCACGCCCACCAAACCACACCCAGTAGTGGTAAAAAAATTTGAATCCCACCACTGCTGTAGAATATTTCAATTAACTGCAACATTGCTAACACTGGCTACTGAAAACCTAGATTGTCCTTGTCTGATCAGTGAAAGGAAGTGAGATGGAAACAATATTTTTAAAGACAAATTAGGGTGGCAAGCGCTCCAGACAAAGATAAAGGGAAAAGTTTAAGGCTTGCATTTAGATAAATTGCTTGGAAAATCTGATCCACTGACTCTTTTCAAATATGATTATACAAACATAATTTGCATAAATATGATAATTAAAATTCTGCCCGCAGCACACTGCTTGAAAAAAAGGAAGCGGCCAGAAAATGGTATCAAATAATCAGGGCAGAAATGTTTAAAATGTCACTATGCGAAGTTCTTGGCTTTCTGCTAAATAAGTAATTAATTGCAAATGTTATCAGAGAGAGCGGAAATTAAATTTGATATAGAAGACCTAATATTTGATGGTCTGTTTTTTTTTTTTTATGACTTATCATTTCTTTAAACCCAAAACCTTTTATTATTCTTTCAAGTTCAGTTTAGTGAAAACTAAATTTGGGCTCCTGGGTTTCCTTCAATAACATTATTTTTCAACTTGAGCCTACATGGATGTTGTGATTCATATCATGTGATATAGGGTCTCCTGCTTGAGCAGGGGGTTGGACCAGAAGACCTCCAAGGTCCCCTCTGACTCTGTTATTCTGTACAGGTAGCCCTTGACTTACAACTGCAATTTAGCCCATAATTTTTGTTGCAAAATGAGAAAGTTGTTCAGTGAATTTACAGCCTTTCTTTGCCACTGTTGCTAAGTGAATTGCTGCAGTTGTTAAAGCCCCTGTCACACTGCACCAACGGATGCAAAGAGGATGTAAAACGGACAAAAAACCTTGCCATCCATTCGAAAACGCGATGTACTCACTGCCTCCGTTTGGCTTCCTCTCTATCCGTCCAGCATCCGTTTATTGACGTTTCATCCGCTCAAAAAGTTTTAGGCTGCTTAAAACTTTTGCGCGGAAAATGTATCCAGTTCGTCCGTTCTGCATTCGCTACGCATCCGCTACACATCCGTTACGCATCCGTTAGGCATCCGCTATATCCGCTAGGCATCTGCTGCGCATCCGCACAACTCGCATCCGCTCGGGCACGGAGGAAGCGGAACAGATGCGGAACGGATGCAGAACGGATGCCTAGCAGATGCAGCACGAAAACAAAGCGTTTAAAACGGAAAAAACGTTCGCAGAGGGGACCTATCTCGGATATTAAGGATGTCTAGAGGATGCCTAGAGGATGCCTAGAGGATGCCTAGAGGATGCCTGGCGGAAAACCTATACTGCCTATAAAAAGGGGGAGCAACTCGTCTGCATCGCACTTTCAGACCAGCAGTCCAGTGGTGCAGACCTCTGCAGCCTTCATCTGCCTCTTCCTCTTCCACAGCATCCAGTCATGTCCACCATGGATTGTAACACAGTCCTTTTGGCAGCCACCATCCTTCTGCAACAGTGCGAAGCCATCTACAGGCTCTGTGAACTCTACTACGGGAAGAAAAGGAGGCACCCAAAAAAAGTCTGGCTCCGAAGATGGTTCGCCAGAAGAACATAGTACGTACTTTACGACAAGCTGATGGCGGAGCTCAGGAGCGAAGACCCTCGGGCGTTCCAGAACTTCATGAGGATGCCTCCAGCCATGTTTGATGAAGTTGTGCAGCGCCTGACACCCAGGTTGACCAAGACAAACACCAACTTCCCGCCCAGCCTGGAACCTGGGTTCAAGGTGGCACTCACTCTGGACCACCTGGCCTCAAGGACCACGTACAGGAGCATGCAGTACGGCTGGAGGGTGCCACCCAGCACCATCAGCTTTGTTGTCAGAGAAGTGGTGCAGGCCATCATCGAAGAATACAAGGAGGAGCTCCTCCAGTGCCCCTCCACTGAAGAAGGATGGAAGAAAGTTGCAGAGCAGTGGTATCAGAAGTGGAACTTCCCCCACACTGTTGGAGCCATTGATGGCAAGCACGTGGCCTGCAAAGCGCCAGCCAAGTCAGAGTCCACTTATCACAACTACAAGGGCTTCTTCAGCATCATCCTCTTCGCCATGGTCAATGCTGACTACAAGTTCATGTACATCGATGTTTCAGGCAACGGCTCATCTTCAGATGCCCAGGTATACAACGACAGTCACCTCAAGGAGGGGCTGGAAAGCAACCTCATGGTGGGCTTCCCAGATCCAGACCCGCTGCCCAACGACACGCAAGATGTGCCCTACTTCATCACGGGGGATGACGCCTTCTCACTCACAACCTACCTCATGAAGCCCTACACCTCCAGATGCCTTACCCATGAAGAGAGGATCTTCAACTACAGGCTGTCCAGGGCAAGGCGGGTGGTGGACAACTCCTTTGGCATCCTGGCCAACAGGTTCCAGGTACTTCTCACCAACATGCAGCATCGCCCAGAGACCATGAGGAGGATCGTGGAAGTTTGCTGCATCCTGCACAATCTCATGCGCACCCGCTACCCAGTCTTGCAGAACAGGCTCGTGGACCTCCAGCAAGGCAATGGGGACATGGAGCATGGGGAATGGAGGCAAGGGCAAAACCTGATCGAGACTGAGGATGTGCAAGGGCCCAACAGAGCCTCATGTGAGGTGAAGTAGCAGCACAACCTCCTGAAACACTGGTGCAACTCCCCAGCTGGAACGGTGGAGTGGCAAGACAGGATGGTAGATGCTTAATGGATGCTTCCTTCAGCCTGTCTCATCACACGGATGAGATTGGGCCATGTATGTTTGGTTGGCCTACAATGAACAGGGCGTTTAATAAAGAGTTATGTTTATGTTGACATGTGTGGATCAATGCTTAAATTGTAATTGATAATGAAGGGCCATAGGGGTGGCACCTGGGAGGGTGGACCATACAGTCCCACTATGCTTGCACTGGAGGTTTATCTATCCCACAAATATTACCCATCCCATAGGTATCCCTGCCCAACCCTCAGGTATCCCTTCCCATCCCACAGGTATCCCTTCCCATCCCACAGCTATCTTAACCCATCCCAAAGGTATCCCTGCCCATCCCACTGCTATCTTAACCCATCCCACAAGCATGCAAAGTCTAAACCATTTCTAAAAGTTTCCACCCATACTTTATAGAAAAAAATTAATGAAGCAAGTGTGTGAAACAAAGATAAACTTTATTAATAACAAGCTGTAAAATAAACATGACCCAAGTCAAGTGTCCAAATAAAGTCCACAAATATCCAGGCAGCCAGTCTCTTGCACTCCTCTTGGTCACTCGGAGGTGTGTGCCCAGTCTAAGGTGTTAGGGAGCAGGTGCTGTGGAGGTGGGTGCTGCTGCAGTGCTGGTCTGAGGTGTTATTGGAGTGCCTAGCCCCAAGAGGACAACAGGGGACGGTGTGTTGAGGAAGGTGTCGGACAGCTGGCTCAGCCCCGTGATGCTGAGAGGTCCTTCCTCCATGCCATGGGGTGTCAGCCCCAGTACTGAGGACAGATGTACTGAGGCCGGGCTTGGCTGTGGGATGGAGGAAGGAGCAGTGTAGTGGGGCTGCCTGCTCTGCAGCGGGGTGAGGACTGTCGTGGTTGGCATCGGTGTCATCACTGGAACCGGTGGCCACGGTGTCGCCCGATGACTCTGTGCCTGCATTTGTAAGGGCTGCTGTCTGTGCTGCTGGACCTCCGGGTAGCTGTAGCCCTGGTAGGTGAGGGGCTGTGGGAAGCCTTGGTATGGGAGGGACATCACCTGGGGTGGAGGAGCAGACCTGGACTGGGTGGGAGCAGGTGCCTCTGGGTCTGGAGGGTTGTCAAGCAGCTTGGTGATCCTCTCCTTCACCACCTGGTACTGGGGATCCGCCATCTCCTTGAGGGTCTGGTTCACATAATTGAGGAAGGGCTTGCAGTTGGAGGAGGAAGATTCGATGGGGACCAGCTGAGAGAGGAGACCTATGCTGGTGCGGATGGTGTCCCTGATCTCCACCAGGACCTTGTGGCTCTGCCCCTCCTGCAGTCCGGCTCTCTGCCTTACTGTGGTGGCGGAGGTGTGGGTGGATGCGGCTTCGGCAGCGGTGGACTCAATGTCTCCTTTCTCCCACCGCACCAGGGAGTCCTCATCGCTCGCCACCATGCTTTCAACACCTGCCCGGGGGTTCTCTGCCGTGGTACACTCCACAGATACCTGCATGGAGACAGGGACTGACTCTCGGCCGCCAGAGGACTGGGTCCCAGCAGGCTGCCGGAGAGAGAGGGTAGAGATTTGGGCTCCTGGTGCTCCTCGGTGGCGGACCTCACCCTCCAGGAAGCTGCACTTGGCCATGACATAGTTCTCTCTGTCCATCAGCTTTACTGTGGCCTGGCCAGATTTTTTGCAGTGCAACTTCCCGTACCTGGTGTGCATGTGCTTCCACCAGCCAAGGAGCACCTCCGAAGTGTAGCCCATACTCTCCGTCCTCTCTCTCCAAGCAGCTTGCTTCCTCTTGGTGTCCCTGTACAGCCGGTGTCCCTTCCGCCACAGATAGTCGTTCTCTCTCAGCCACTCCAGCACCTCATCCTCGTGCGCTTCCTCAATGTAGTACTGCCTCCTCTCCCGTTGTTGCATACGCCTCTTCCTCCCTTTGGCAGGACCAGATGGGCCCTCATCAGAGGGGCTTCCAGGTTGTAGGGGCTGCTCCTCCACACCAACATCATCATCATCATCAGCAGCAGCAGCATCACCAGCAGGATCATAATCATCATCATCTTCATCATCATCATCATAATCACCAGCAGTATCATAAGCAGCAGCAGCAGCAGCAGCAGCAGCAAGACCAGGATGAGCAGCAGCAGAGTAAGCACCAGCAGCAGGGTCAGCAAGACCAGGAGCACGAGCAGAACGAGCAGGACCAGCAGGACCAGGAGCAGCTTCAGCAGAGTACGCAGCAGAAGCACCACTGCCAGGAGCAGCTCCAGCAGAAGCTTCAGCAAGAGAAGAGCGAGCCCAAGCAGCAGAAGCCCCAGCAGAAGCAGAGTCAGGGACATGGGGCGGGAGGGTGGCCCTGTCCCTCTTGCCAGGGATGGCCGCAGGTTGCTGAGACTTTCGCTTCTTCCCCATGGTTGTGGGGTTGCTGGCTGGCAGGAAGGCTTGCAGGAAGGCTGGCAGGCACCAAGGCTGGCAGGAAGGCTGGCAGGAAGGCTGGCAGGAAGGCAGGCACCAAGGCTGGCAGACAGACTGGCTGGCAGGGAGGCTGGAAGGCAGGCAGGCAGCAAGGCTGGCAGGGAGGCTGGAAGGCAGGCTGGCAGCAAGGCTGGCTGGGAGGCTGGAAGGCAGGCTGGCAGCAAGGCTGGCAGGGAGGCTGCCCAGGAGGCTGGGAGGCAGGCTTGGAGGCAGGCTGGCAGCAAGGCTTGCAGGCAGACATGCAGGCAAGAACTCGAGGTATCTAGCAGCAGGTCTTTCCTCGGAATGCTGGCCAGGTGCCAGCTGCTTCCCTTTATATCCGGGGGGCTTACGCAATGCATCCCCCCGCATGCGTAATTAACGCCAGGCATCCGTTAGGCTTCTGCTGTGCATCCGCTCGGCTTCCGCTCTGCATCCGCTTTTTCCGTTCCGCGTCCACTTTGCTGAGGCCCCCCGGAAGCCTAGCGGATGCGCCATCCGCTCCCATCCGCTGTGCTTTCGTTCCGCATCCGCTTTGCATCCGCCCTGCGTCCTCCCCGCATCCGTGTTGTCCGCTCCAATTATGCAAATTTTTGCCCCTTTTGAGCACGGATACAACGGATGTAACATTTTTCTCTTCCGTTGTGTCCTTTTTGCATCCGTTGGGCAGTGTGACATGGCCTTAAGTTAGTAATATGGTTATTAAGAGAATCTGGCTTCCTCATTGACTTTGCTTGTCAGAAGGTTGCAAAAGTGGATCATATGACCTCGGGACACACTG
Source organism: Laticauda colubrina (assembly GCA_015471245.1). NCBI lineage: Eukaryota > Metazoa > Chordata > Lepidosauria > Squamata > Elapidae > Laticauda > Laticauda colubrina. The sequence goes on along the minus strand of BLBF01000036.1, from coordinate 22,445,569 downwards.
CAACCATCATAAGTATGATCCAGTTGTCAAGCATCCAAATTCTGATCATGGGGATGTAAGTGTGAAATATGGTCAAAGGTCACTTTTTTTCATTGATGTTGTAGAATAGAATAACAGTTGGAAGGGGCCTTGGAGGTCTTGTAGTCCAACCCCCTGCTTAGGCAGGAAACCCTACACCATTTCAGACAAGTGGCTGTACAATCTCTTCTTAAAAACTTCCAGTGTTGGAGCATTCACAACTTCTGGAGGCAAGTTGTTCCACTGATTAATTGTTCTAACAGTCATGCAATTTCTCCTTAGTTCTAAGTTGCTTCTCTCCTTGATTAGTTTCCACCCATTGCTTCTTGTCCTGCCTTCAGGCGCTTTGGAGAATAGCTTAACTCCCTCTACTTTGTGGCAGCCCCTCAGATATTGGAACACTGCTATCATGTCTCCCCTCGTCAGTGGTGGGATTCAAATGTTTTTGCTACGTGTTCTGTGGGCGTGGCTTGGAAGGCATGGCAGGGGAAGGATACTGTAAAATCTCAATTCCTTCCCCACCCCACCCCACTAACCTGTTGGGGATAGCCAGCAACAGGTATGGATGGTGGAGGAGAGCAAGGACTTGCATGAGGGGCCGGGACCATCAGGGAATGGACTGTGACCTTCAGGGATTGTGGGGGCTGGCAGCAGTGATGAGGAGGTTCCCGAGGAGCCTGTGCCAAGTGCATGTGAGTGCAGGATGATTCGTAGAAGAGAACAGCTGGAGCAGCACAGGCCGCTCGGGAGTAAGGATGCAACTGAATGGCCCTCCCTCCAGGGAATGTAAGCCTGGTTTCAAAAGGTTTTTGCCTTTGCAGAAGGCAAAAACGTTCTAAGGATCCAGCATTGTGTGTAGAGACTCCGGTTTATCTGAATAATTTTGTCAAGGCTTTTCTGGTTGGACTAATTGGCTGCAAGACATCTTTTATCTACAAAGAAGTTTATTTGTAGATTAAAGCTGTGAAGGTTTGAGTTGTGTTTGCTTGAGATTTTCTTGCTGGTAACAGGGTTGGGTCAGAACTTAACCTGCTTTCCAGCTCCGCTCTCCTGTGCAAGATAACCAAAGAAGACCCAGCCAATCAGCTGGGACTCAGGAGTCAGAGAAGAGATGGGGCAGGGACAGTCAGAGGTGGCATTTGCTGGTTCTCCAAACTGTTCAAAATTTCCTCTACTGGTTCTCCAGAACTGGTCAGAACCTGCTGAATGCCACCTCTGTCCCTAGTCCTTCTTTTCATTAAACCAGACATACCCAGTTCCTGCAACCATTCTTCATATGTTTTAGCCTCCAGTCCCGTAATCATCTTTGTTGCTCTTCTTTGCACTCTTTCTAGAGTCTCTGGAGTCTCTACTTTACTTTACTTTATTGTCATTGCATCTCGTACGACAAAATCAAACACCATCTTTAGTGCACATCATGACCATGACCATGAAAATAAACACAAACACACATCCTTTATCCTTCTCTAGATATGGGAACAGTGCTATCATGTCACCCCTAGTCCTAACTAAAGCCCATGTCACACTGCACCAACGGATGCAAAGAGTATGTAAAACGGACAAAAAAGCTTGCCATCCATTCGAAAACGCGATGTACTCACTTCCTCCGTTTTGCTTCCTCTCTATCCGTCCAGCATCCGTTTATTGACATTTCATCCGCTCAGAAAGTTTTGAGCTGCCCAAAACTTTTGAGTGGAAAATGTATCCAATGCATCCGTTCTGCATCCTCTAGGCATACGGGGGACATCCGTTCTGCATCCATTACTCATCTGCTATATCCGCTAGGCATCCGCTGTGCATCCGCACAACTAAAATCTGTTCCAGCGGTAAACAGATGCAGGGAGGAAGCAGAACGGACACGCAGCATTAGTAGCACGGATGGAGAAAGGATGAAAGCGGATGCAGCTCATCTGCTCTGCATCCGCTCTGCATCCACTCTGCATCTTCTACGCATCCACTCTGCATCCTCTACGCATCCTCTATGCATCCGCTCTGCATCCGCTCTGCATCCTCTATGCATCTGCTCTGCATCCTCTACGCATCCTCTACGCATCCTCTATGCATCCTCTATACATCCGCTCTGCATCCTCTATACATCCGCTCTGCGTCCTCCCCACGTCCGTTCCTTTCCGTGTTATCCGCTCTGCTTATGCAAATTTTTGCCCCTTTTGAGAGCGGATAACAACGGAAGGAACATTTTGCTCGTCCGTTGTGTCCTTTTTGCATCCGTTGGACAGTGTGACATGGCCTTAAGTTACTACTTTGTAATTTCAAAAAGTCACTGAATGAACTGTATAAGTTGAGGACTACCTGTAGTTTATATTTTGTTATTCTCAGCACAACATGCAAAGCTCAAAGGCAATCTGCTGTTTATACGAGTCATTTCAAGATGCACACAAGAGTATCTCTGCCTCCCCAGAAGAACGTTCTGTTGACACTTGTGTACACATTTGCAAGAGGGAGAAACATCTGGGCAGGAAGAAGCCTGACAATCTGCATTCCCTCTGTGGGTGGAAGCGAAGAGAAGGGAAGTTTTTCATGGGTAAAAGAAAAAAAAATCCTTATAAAGAAAATAGCCCAATGAAGGAAGTTCTTTTTGTCTCACTTTATAGCCCAGTCAAAATAGTTATATACCACTTCACAGTGCTTTACAGTCCTCTCTAAGAGTTTTACAGAGTCAGCCTGTTCTCCCCAGCAATCTGGGTCCTCATTTTACTAACCTTGGGAATAAGTTCAGTAATAGCAATAGTACTTAGACTTATATACTGCTCCACAGTGCTTTAAAACTCTCTCTAAGCAGTTTACAAAGTCAGCTTATTGCTCCCCCAACAATATGGGTCCTCATTTTACCCACCTTGGAAGGATGGAAGGCTGAGTCAACCTTGAACCCGGTGAGATTCAAACTGCCAAATTGCCGGCAGTCAGAAGAAGTAGCCTGCAATACTGCACTCTAACCACTGTGCCACCATGGCTCAGTAAACTGGGAAAAGATGATCTTTCAGATAATCTGGTCTCAAGTCGTGTGTGGCTTTAAAGGTGACAATGGGCACCTTGAATTGAACCCACATGAAATTGGATTTGTTTCAAGATCCATTTTGTTCAAATCAGAAGGAAAATCTTCTGCTGATATCTGGAATTAAGCAAGAAAAGAAATAGAGATAGACAAACTGAGAATCACCATTATACAGTCAGGGATGTCCAAAAATTTAAGAGTCAGGACAGCAAGTTGGCATCAGGATCTGAGTGAAACAAACACATGGAAAAACTTGGATTATTTTGAGGAGTGGCAGGATAGTAGATCAGATAATAAGATCTACTGTCCCAGTTTGGCTGGAGACCTTCAGGACATGGAATGGGTCTTCAAACTTGACAGCTTCAAGACTTCAACTCCCATAATTCCTCCAGTTATGTTAGCTCAGGAATTCTGGGAACTGAACTCCACAAGTCTTGCCAAGTTTGAAGACCCTTGGACTAGAGCTTAAGGACCCTTCATTGCTACCACTGATAGGCAAAACACAATAACAGCAAGAACTTCAGATAGTGAAGAGAGCTGTCTTCTCAGCAAATGACCAAAAGCAACAAGTTACAATACCAGCTAGGGCAGTGTTTCTCAACTTTGACTATGTTAAGATGTATGGACTTCAACACCCACAACCTCTCAATCAGTATGATACTGATTCATATGTGGTTGGTGGTTCTGCTTCATCCATAAAGGGAACCTTTCTTTCCAATCAGCCTCCACCCTCCATTTTATCTCCAGTGCCTTTCTCTTGGCTCAGAACTGGACCTGGATATTTCTTCCAATATTAGTAATAGCAATAAGACTTATCTACCACTTGACAGTGGTTTACAGCCCTTCTAAAATGTTTTACAGAATCTTTAATTTCTTTATTTAATTTTAGAAGAAATTAAAGATAAAATAATTGGGGAAGAAATGGTAGAATTATTAAACAAAGACATTACTTGGTCTGAATTGAAATCAGCAATAGAGAATCAGAAAAATAATAAAGCCCCGGGGCCAGACAGGATTCCGGGAGAGTTATATAAAGTAATTGCAGAACAAATTGGACCTCTTATGATGAAAGTTTTTAACGATGTCTTATTAGCAGCCAAGATGCCGGACTCATGGAGGGAAGCATTGATTACGTTGATCCTGAAGGAGGAATCTGATCCCAGATATATTAACAACTATAGACCAATTTCACTGCTAAATACTGACTATAAAATATCTCCATAATAGCAAACAGATTAAAACGAATTTTAAATTTATATATACATGAAGATCAAAATTGATTTCTCCCGACAAGACAGATTAGGAACAATTTAAGAACAGTAGTAGATGTCTTAGAATTTTATGAAGCCCACCCTGGAAAACAAATTGCACTTATGTTTTTAGATGCAGAAAAGGCCTTTGACAACTTAAATTGGCAATTTTTAATTCAAAAATTTTATAATATGAATTTAGGCACTAAATTTGAAAATATTATAATGACTATTTATGATACACAACAGGCCAACATTATCGTAAACGGGGAATATACTCGCCCAATAAAAATAGAAAAAGGAGTCAGACAGGGTTGTCCACTCTTACCCCTGCTCTTCATATTTTCATTAGAAACATTATTAATATGAATTAGACATAATTTAGAGATAAAAGGATTAAAGGTTAAAAAAGAAGAATACAAGTTGCAAGCATTTGCCGATGATATGTTTTTTTTTTATTGAGGAACCAATATAAAGAGGACAAAAATTGATAAATGAATTAGAACAATTTGGAGTGGTAGCAGGACTCAAAATTAATAGGAAAAAAACAAAATTAATGACTAAAATTTTAACAGAAAAACAGAAAAAAGATTTAGAGAAAGCTATGGGAATACAAGTGACAAAGAAAGTTAAATATTTAGGAATATGGTTGACAGCACATTGTAAGACGCTTAAAGAAAACAATTATGACAAATTGTTGCCACAAACAAAGAAAGATTTAGAATCATGGGACAGATTACAACTTTCTTTTCAGAGTAGGATTGCTGCCATTAAAATGAACATTCTTCCAAAATGTTTATACTTATTTCAGATGATCCCAATCAAACTACATAATTTTTTTTTTGAAGAACTTAATAAAACAACTCATAAATTTATTTGGCAAGGGAAAAAATCTAGAATAAATTTAAAGGCAATGCAAGATTTGAAGAGCAGGGGAAGATTGGAACTTCCAAATTGGGAACTGTATTATATTGCTGCCTCTTTAGTATGGCTAAAAGATTGGGTGAATTTAACTAATAAGAGAATTCTATTTTTAGAAGGTTATGATCTGCAGAGGGGGTGGCACGCTTTTTTATGGGATGTAGGGAAAGTTAGCCAGAAATATTTTCATAGACAATTAATTAGAGACTCATTATTAACTAATTGGGAAAAAAAATGGAAAAAAACATTATTTAAAAGTACCGATTTGGATATCTACAATGGAGGCAATGATCCATCCAAACAAATTGGATATTACTAAAATGATTAAATACAAAGATTTACTGGATATACAAGGGAATTTGAAACCACAACAAGAATTACAAGAACAGGGATTTAAAATTGATCAGTGGATATACCTCCAAATCCACAGTAGATATAAACAGGAGAGGAAAGAATCTGGAATTAACAATAATCTTCAGCAATTAGACAAAATTTTATTAGGACCAGACAAAAAAAATATAACTAAATTTTATAATCATTTATTAGAAGTAGAATTAGAAGAAGAAATAGTCAAAGGGAATATGATAGCCTGGAGTAAGAATGTAGAATGTAGCATCACCTTAATAGAATGGGAAAAGATCTGGGGTAGAAACAATTAGATTACAAAATCTGCAGTATATAAAGAAAACGTTTATAAAATGTTTTACAGATGGCATCTTCCTCTTTCGAGATTGGCGAAGATGTACCCCAATATGAGTCTGAAGTGTTAGAAATGCAAAAAAAAAAGAGGGAACCTTTTTTCATATGTGGTGGTCCTGTATAGAAACCCAAAAATACTGGCAGAAAATTAGAAAATGGTTGGAAGATATAACAAAAGAACAGATTGAGTACAAACCAGAATCCTTCCTGTTAGGGATTTTTGATAAACAATTATCAAAAAAAAGTGAAGTATATAACAATACATATACTAACAGTGGCCAGATTAGCTTTTGCCCAAAGTTGGAAGCATCCCCAAATACCCACAGAAGAGATGATTATTCAAAAAATTTCTAATTGCGCAGAAATGGAAAGATTAACTCTAGCACTAAACAATAAAGATACTTCAATATATTATAGTATTTGGAATAGTTGGTGTTCTGTATAAAGAACAGTAGACTCCTAAATACAGTTTTCTGATTGACTAAAGAACTTGAATGGGGAATGGTTCAAAAGGAACCAATCCACATAGCTGCTCAAAGGCGGCAAATATTACACACTACCATTGACGGTAACCTGCGACGTCTCACCATTTGGAGTCGGTGCCATCCTGAGTCACCAATTGCCAGACGGAAGAGAGGCACCCATCGCATACTATTCAAAGACTCTGTCTAAAGCCGAGCAAAATTATAGTCAATTGGATAGGGAAGCCCTGGCAATCGTCGCCGGAGTAAAACGCTTCCACGAATATCTATATGGAAGAACATTTGTAATAGTAACGGACCATAAACTGCTACTTGGAATTTTGGCGGAAACAAACCAACACCGAACATTTTATCCCCGTGAATGACTAGATGGTCATAATTCCTAGCAGCCTACTCCTATACTCTAACACATCGCCCTGGGAAACAAATCTCCCATGCAGACGCTTTGAGCAGAACTCCACTACCAATTATAGAGGAAGACCCGGCACCAACGATGACCACCTTGCAGATAGAGACATGCCCAAATCTGCCCATATCTGCAAATGATGTCACCAGAGCCACCGCAAAGACCCACTGACTGCCCGTGTACTGAACTGGGTAGGTAAAGCCTGGCTGGAAAACCAAAAAACTGAGAACTTTAAGCCTTTCCAGACCAGACAAACTGAACTTTCAATTCAAAAGGGTTGTTTGTTATGGGGTGATCGGGTTGTTATCCCCTCCAAATTACAAATGAGGGTACTCAATATGCTTCACGAAGGCCACCCTGGAATTGTTAAAATGAAAAGCCTTGCTAGAAGCTATGTCTGGTGGCTGGGTATAGATAGGGACATCGAATACTGGATAAATTCGTGTAACAAATGCCAAAGAAATAGGCCTTCCCTGCCACAAGCACATAAGGGACTGGGAAACCCCACGAGGCCCCTGGTCACGAATCCACATCGACTTTGCGGGTCCTACTAAGGGACATATTTTCCTCATTGTCGTAGATGCATACTCAAATTGGCTAGAGGTTAAAATTATGCCATCTACGACAATTGAAATCCTTATTAAACAACTGGACAAACTCTTTGCGACCGATGGCCTGCCGGACGTCCTAGTGTCCGACAACGGGCCACAGTTAACGAGCATTCAATTCGAACAATACCTAGCCTCCCTAGGTATCAGACATGCCCTAACCGTGCCGGCCCATCCAGCTGCGAACGGCAGGGCAGAGAGAATGGTTAGATTTACAAAAGAAGGGTTAGAAAGAATGGACATTGGGGATGTCCAAGATAAAATAAATCGCCTGCTCACCCTCCAGCATATCACACCCAGTACCATAAGAAACAAAAGTCCGGCGGAACTACTAATGGGGAGAAAACTAAGGTCGCAACTAGACAGATTGCACCCAAACTATACACCAGAAACCCCCCCTGACTCCTCCACCCGTTTCAGGACATTTGAAATAGGCGACCTAGTCTATGCAAAAATTTTTACCGGGGACCCATTATGGCTACCAGGAACAATCACGCAAATTACAGGCCCCCGGTCCTACCGACTAACCATAGACGACGGCAGGGAATGGAAGCAGCACATAGACCAGCTTCGTTCCCGAAACATCGAAAGAAGTACAAACACAAAACCACAAATATTAAAAAACGACGAAAACCAAACCAAAGAGGGGGGGGAAATACGAGAAAATATTAAAGAACCGTTAAAATTAAATACAGAATACAATAGCAATCAAAAACAGCATAAAAGAGACTTACAGTTAGAAGACAATCGTGGGGAAAGTCCAGACGAAGGGGCCAGCCAGGCCAGCTCCACCTGCCCGGAGAGACCAGGAGGGAGTGGCAACACCACCGGCCTAAGAAATCTAGGTGGCAGTAAAATGGCTGACTCACCCACCCTTCCAGGCAGTTCCATGGGAAAGAACAAGAGAGACAGCAACCCCATCTGAACCGGCTGAAGTCTTCAACAGGAATGAACCACGCAAGTCCAGTCGAGTCAAAAGAAGCCCCACCTACCTGCGCGACTACGTCACCACGTAAGACTAAGCCAAGAGGGGAGGGGTGTTCTGTATAAAGAATAGTAGACTCCTAAATACAGGTTTCTGATTGGCTAAAGAACTTGAATGGGGATTGGTTCAAAAGGAACCAATCCACATAGCTGCTCAAAGGCGGCAAATATTAAATACCTGTCATTGGCTACAAGCTGGCAGAGAAAAACCTATAAAAGGCTGCCGCAGCTTGAGCCAATGTTCTGTTTTTCAACTGTGTTATAAAATAAAGACTTTGTTGTTGGAACCTGGTCTACCTCGCGTTTTTCTGGACGGAACAGTTGGTATAAATGGCTAGAACAAAGAGAGATTCTATATTACAAGGCAAAAAAGAATAAGAATAAGACAAACTCATATGAGCGATATATAAACACTTGTAAGGACAATGGTGCGCATATGGCATAAATTAAGGGAAGAAAAGATCTTACAAATTGTCGAAAATGAGAATGTTTTTAATTGTTTTCTATTCTTTTTTTTCCTTTTTTTCTCCTTTTTCTTTTCTTTTCTGTCTTTTCATTTGTATATGTGTTGTTGATGTGTTTTTAATTGTAAAATTAATAAAATTTGTTTAAAAAAATGTTTTACAGAGTTAGCATATTGCTCCAACAATCTGGAACCTTATTTTGCTGACCTCAGGGCCTTGTGAAAGAATGTCAGAAGGATGGGGAGCCTTGAGTCAACCTTGGGCCAGTCAGAATCGAACTGTGGGCAGTCGGCAGAATCAGCCTGTCATACTGCATTCTAACCACTGTGTCACCACGGCTCTTAAAGTGAACTATTGAACGTGAACTATAAAGGAATGAACTGGAGCAACATTTCCCAGCATTGGTGACTTTCAGTTGCATGGACTACAGCTCCCAAAAT
>BLBF01000036.1:22422906-22436274 GCA_015471245.1 Laticauda colubrina | reverse complement strand
GGGCAGAGAAGATTCTGTCTAGGGAACAATCAGATAAAAGAGGCTGTAGCCTGTAGCTACGTAATGGATGGACAAACAGCCTCAGAAGGGATTCTTCCTAGTTTCTTGGGGAGTAAAGGAGATGGGGGTGGGAGGAGGATTGTACTTTGCAGATTTGTAAAATTCTGTCAATGTAGCTTCACAATAGAGTAGAATTAGCTCATCTGGTTGTGATTCTTATCTGGTTTATCCTACAAAACTGACAGTAATTGCCTAAGTTGTTGCATTTGTTTACAATTAAGTAAGCAATCTCTCTTTAGAGACTTCCACTCATTCCAAATAATCACTCTCCTCCCACTGAGGTACTAATACCATCTTATAAAGACTTAGTAAGACAAAACCTTGAGTATTGCATCCAGTTTCGGTCACCCCACTATAAAAAAAGATGTTGAGACTCTAGAAAAAGTACAGAGAAGAGCAACCAGGATGATTAGGGGACTGGAGACTAAAACATATGAAGAACGTTTGCAGGAACTGGGCCTGGCTAGTCTAGTGAAGACAAGGACCAGGGGAGACATGATAGCAGTCTTCCAATATTTGAGGTGCTGCCACAGGGAGGAAGGGGTCAAGCTATTTTCTAAAGCACACAAAGGCCAGACAAGGAATAATGGATGGAAACTGAACACAGAGAGATTTAACCTGGAAATAAGGAGAAACTTTCTGACAGTGAGAACAATTAACCAGTGGAATAGAAGTTGCCTTTGGAAGTTGTGGGAGTGTCATTACTGGAGGCTTTCAAGAAGAGACTGGACTCTCATCTGTCAGAAATGGTGTAGTGTTTCCTGCTTGGGCAGGGAGTTGGACTAGATCAGGGGTCGCCAATCTTTTGGATCTCAGGGACTACTGAACTCATAATTTTAAATCCCAGGGACTCACTAACCAGTTCTGTGGACATGGTCTAATTTGTGGGTGTGGCTGCGTGGTCATGTGACTGGCTGGGCATGGCTTGAATGTAAATATTATAAATATTTATATAAATATAGATTTTTTTTTATAAAAAAGAGAGCTACTTTTACCCAAAATCAGGCAAAGCAGGCAGGCAGATTGAGTTGCTCACAGAATCACAGATTCATTCAGAGATCTATCTGCCAATGGCTACCTGAGTCTGTCACATAAAATTTGCTTGTCGTGAGTCGGCATTGAATAACACAACCTTCAGTCCTAAGGGAGGTTTGACTGTGCTTAAAAGCAGAGCCGAAGATTAAAGACTAGTTAGAAAGCATCACAGCTGATGGTCAGAAAAAGGAAAAATAGCAATTTAGCAGTCAAGTTTGCTGGGTAAGGAGTGAGTGGGCAGGGAGGGTTCCGACAGGCCATGTGGGTGGTGCAGCCTTGTGTTTCTGCACAGCCTGGATTAATTGTTTTGAGGGGGTGCTCTGGGAGTGCGATTTCTCTGCGGCCCCTCAAAATTTTCTTGCAGCCCACCAGTGGGCAGAAGCCCATCAGTTGAAGACCACTGGACTAGATGACCTACAAGATCCCTTCCAACTCTGATTACCTATTATTTGTTAATTTTTCCAGAGGACAAAGGTTCTTATGGGAATGGCAGGGAAATTTGTCTTTCTTTTTCCCCATGAAGTATATTTTTATTGCATTTGTAACTATATAGAAGAAAAATGAATTTTCCAAAAAGAAACAAACAAAACCTTCTTACATTTTTTTTATATAACTCAAAAGAGTACATGGAAGAACAATGATGAAAAAAAAAACATCAGCACTGGCATTATCTATACTCTAACAATAGTAAACCACAATTGCACACCAGAGTTTTCTTAATGCTACTTTGAGAGGCTGGGAACTTGGCTGATTTTCTGCATGAAAAAACAGGTGCTTTACAGCTGTTTTACAACTTTCACTCTGTATCTGGGAGGCCTCCATAACTGTGGGCATTGGGAGGAATAAAAAGAAATGCAGATGATGACCACAACATGCATAAAACAAGGCAGGGCTTTGATCATGCAGTGGCAGATGCTGTCTTGATATTTCTGACACCCTTTGTGGATGCTCCTGACCTTATATTAAATAGTTTTATCAGTCATAATCCCTGCCATGTAGGCATCTCCAAGGGATGCGATTAAATAAATATCACAGTCATGGCTGCAATGTTGCAATTTATTATTTATTAAATAAATTTATATGGACACTCAACACATATCAATGACTTTGGGCAGCTTATATTATTTATGTCTGCATCCCCTCTCCTTGACAGCAACAATGCAATCCAATCAACTACTTGATTGGCTCCATCTCCATTTGTGGTCCCCAGGCCTGCACACAAAATCAAGTTTTTAAGGCCTTTAGGAAAAGCCAGAGGGTGGGAGCTAACAATACCTCTGGGAGAATGGTGTTCCATCGAGAAAGGGTCACCACTGAAAAGACCCTTTTTATGGCCCCACCAGACATACATTCCTAATAATGGGACCTGTAGCAAGCACTTTCTTCCCAACCTAAGGGCCCAGGTGATGTAATAAGGGAGTAGACAGTCCTTCAAATTGTCTGGCCCCAAGCCAGGCAGGACTTTAAACATGATAAGTTGAAGCTTCAATTGTAAGCAGATGGTCAGCCAGTGTCTGTAGGAGATGACCAGGCTGAGCCTGAGGTTGGGCTCAAAACAGGGGCGAGCTGCTGGGGGTTCCCGGGGCCTCAGCAGAGCCCCTAGCTAAGACTCTGCAGAACTCAGAGAGCCCCCAATAACCTCAGAAAGACAAGCAGCAAGGGAAAGCTCTTAATGGGCTTAATTGAACTTCTGGGCATTCAGCCAAGAGCATTTCATACCCTGTAAAAGTGTTGCAAGCTAGATAAACAATCCACTCAGCATTTGAGAAGAAGAGCCATTGAGAAAATCAGGTAACATAGCTACTAGCCTCCGAGGGGATTAATTCCCAAATAATAAGAATCACATAACTCACCAGAAACTCCACTAAAACTCCAAGATCCCTCTCACAGTCACTGCTATTAAGCCTGGTTTCACGCAGTCTTTTATTTAAGTATTAAATGCATGAGATAATAAACAACTTTTTGGTATATACCATTTTTTAGGTAATTAGGGCAAAGAAGAGATGTTGAGTTGGCCATGCTCATCCGACCACATGACTACCCCGCCATGCCCACCCAGCCAGTCATTAGGGCAGAGAGCCCCTTGCTAAAAAATTTGAAGCCCACCCCTGGCTCAAATGTATCTGTCAAGACTGAATTGCTTTTGAAACTTTCAAGTCTTATCGCTATTCCAACTTGCCAAAGAACTGGGGGAATGGGGAGTGAAGGGTGAAAAGGAATGCAAACACTCCAGGGATAGAGCACCCAAGAACCCACCAAGTTCATTGCTGCAGGTGTCCAACAAAGAAATGAACTTGTCAGCTGTGGTTCCATTCAAAATCCAAGAAATAAAACCTTAGACTCCATGTTTATAGAGAAAAGGACTTTCACTGAAATTGAAGAGGTAGCAACAGAAGAAATACAAGATCTGAGGCAAAAGGTGTGGAAATTACATATAGAAAGTTATCCCATGTCCCCACCCCCAACAAACTGGACATCCAATCTGAGGTGTGTAGAATGTCATGTGGGTACATCTTCAAGTGGTATCTCAGATATCTGGTATGCCAAGATGGTTGACCTTGTCCTAAAAAAGATAAGTAGCTGCATTTGCACAGTAAGCAAGAAAGCAATCCAACTTTTACAATTCCCCCCCATGAGGCCCAATTATACCTCCCTCCAGTTTCTATGGCAGCCAGAAAGAGTCAAGCAGAAGAAGGAATCTTGGAGCCTGACAGAACTGTTGTCAAAACAAAAGGACATCTATGGGTTGGGAGAAGCTATTGTTTAGCTATGCAAGCAATTTGTGCAGGAAAATCAGAGCTGGTTTTGATTCTTCAGTACCAAAATGGTGTATCCAATGAAATTTTGCTTTTGGGACTACAACATTCCTGAGAGCACCTACTTCTTTTGGGTTCGCTAGTCAGACTGTTCACAGTATCATTAATTTGGAGTTGCAACACTCTCACAAGAGGCCTAAGTTAACCTCCCTCCCCAATGAATTTTAATGGCTTTTATTTAGCAACAATTTGCCTTGAACGTTAGCAGATCAGGTTCTTGTGTATAGGTAACATGAAATAACTTTCTGATTTTTTGCACTTGACAGGGTCATATATAAAAGAGATGGAGCTCTAATTTTACCACTATGGCCAACATCTTGATTTTTTTAAATCATACCACTGTCCTTTTTGGAATTGTGTACCTAATAATTTCTTATTTGTTTAAACATCTTTGATCGTAGCTAACTGAAAATTCAGATTTTGAGAACTTCCTGGTGATTCTTCCCACCATCCAATACCATATAAATTAAGTCAAATGGATTGTTGCCTGATAATTGCTCTGTCTGCAAATAACAGAAATTTTGAGTTATGATTCATACCTAGATTTTCTTGAACTTTCCCTTTTTAAACAAGGTCCTCGATGTTTGAATTCTTCTAAATCAACCTATCCTCTTTTAAAAGTTTTTTTTTTTTAAAAAAGAGATGCAATGGTTATAAAAGCGACATAATTTTTCCAAGAAAATAACCTACGAACACTTTAAAAAAAAATCAAGCAATATTTCATGTCGATCTCAAATTTGGAAATTCCATTCCAGCTGAAGAAAAAGATGACAACACCCATAAAAATAACATTTACTAAAATATTTAGTAAAGTGTTTAGAAAAGGACACGCATGTCCTGTTTTATCCCACCTTCAGGGTGTGAGAACACAGCTGTCTCCATCTGAATGATGCTTCAGCCACAAGGAAGAAAGTATAACAGCAATAAAATGCTATTTTGTCAGAGCAAATGGATTTTTAAATTAAATTCTTATCAAATTAACCATTCATCAAGATCAGGCAATATTACACAAATAAATTTTGCCAGAAAATCTACTTTGTTGAAGCCACTGAAAAAAAGGCAAATCCTAATGTGATTACCCAGCTAGTCTATCAGTAAATGGCATAGGATTCACTGAATGGTGCCATGAACTTGAATTTGAGTAAACTCTGAGACACAGTGGAGAATGGGGATGCTGGCATATGGTTGTGACAGGAGGAGGAGGAAGAGGAGGAGAAGAAGGAGAAGAAGAAGAGGAGGAGAGGAGAGAAGAGGAAGGGGGAAGAAAGAGGAGGAGGAGAGGAGGAAGAGGAAGAAGAATGCCATGTCACTATAGTCACATGGTCATTTCAAGAACTGCTGAAAAAGATGCAGCCATTAAAAAGACAAAAAAAAACATGTGCTCCTATGAGAATGTCCTCCATTTTCTTGTGGGAAAACAGAAGTTCCAGAATGTTCTTACATCTTCAATAACTAGTTAAACCTCCTCTATTTCTAAATAGACCAATGATTCTTTTCTCTAGGCAATTAATAAAAAAATGAAAACATAAATCTGCTGGAGCAGATTTTTATAATGCAAGCTGAATTCAACTTACACCAATAAAATAGATTTATACTGATAAAGTGGATCTTATACCAATAAAACTGATTAGATTTATACTAATCTATGCATTGCTAATCAGCATTGTAGGGAATTGCTTTGTTCCAGAGTTTGAATAATGGAGCTTCCTTCCTATAGGGATGAATTAAATTTCCAGTTTTGCTATTTCCTACCTTCCATCTTTAAAAAAATTAAATTTTGATCCCCTCCCCCTGTCCTACTTATGAAGAAATATGGAATTTTATTTTAATTTGTAACAGAAGGGAGAAGCACTCCATTCTTATTCTTGTACACCAACCAAATTTAACTCCTATATCTAATTTCAGGCTGTGATACTTGCTCACAAAATAGTTCTTAAAGATGAGATGTCCTTCAGCATAAATAAACTCAGTCTACCTACCCATCGTAATTGTATGACTAAAAGTCTGTAGAAATTCTCAGTCATCCAGGTCATGATTGTCCCAAAGATGCTTTTTCAGGAGGCAACTGGACTTTGTTTTTTCTTTGGAAGAGGTTTCGCTTCTCATCCAAGAACAGCAATAGCACTTAGACTTACACACTGCTTCACAGTGCTTTATAGCCCTCTAAGCGGTTTACAGAGTTAACATATTGCCCCCAACAATCTGGGTCCTCATTTTACCAACCTTGGAAGGATGGAAGGCTGAGTCAACCTTCAGCTTGGTGGGATTCAATCTGCCAAATTGCAGTCAGATGGCAGTCAGCAGAAGTAGCCTGCAGTACTGCATTCTAACCACTGCGTTACTGTAGCTCAAACTGAACTTCTTCAGCTCTGACAGGATAGTGGGGAATGGAAGAAAAGACTTTTAGGTGTGCAATTTGGGATGAACATCCTTTGAAAGGTGTGGAAGTAGGAATGGATTTCCAGAGGAAAAATTGCAGGCTAAAGGAACCAGGAGCACTACTCAGGTGACCCTGAGGACACAGATAAACCTCAAAGTGCTTCAATGATCCTCTAAAAAGATGCAAATGACCAGCTGTCTGCAAGGAGCATGAATCCTTCCATTCCCCATTATCTTGTCAGAGCTGAAGAAGCTTCTTGGATGAGTAGTGAAATGTCTTCAAAGTGAAAACAAGAAAGTCCATTTGTCTCCTGAAAAAAGCACCTTTGGAACAATCATGATCTGGATGACTTAGAATTTCTACAGACTTTTATCCTACTCTATCTATATAAAACCAGATACAGCCATAGGGATATGACCAAAAAAGTCAAAAAAGCAGTTGTGTTCATAAGATCAGCGTTCCATCCATTTTAAAATATGCAATACATATTAAAAAGTGGGCAGAGATTGAATTATAATGTTATGGATGCCTCTTGACTTCTTTGACCTCTACACCCAACTCTCCTTGATAATTCTGCAACTTCCACTGCCTTATAATAGAGTGGGCTCTTACACAACCCCCCTTTATTTTATTTATTTTTTGCTTTTTTCCATAAAATATTCATTCTTTGTAGTGAGTGGTGCAGTGGCCTAAAGGTGGACCTCTCACCCCATCAGGAAGCTGTGAGTTCAATCCTAGTCAGCAGCAAATGTTACTCTATCTGGGTGTAATGAGTAATTGTCTGCTGTGAATTCTGCATAGGCATCAGGAAAGGCATCCGGCCAGTTAAAGCTCGAGCTCCACTCAGTCACCCCCATCCTACCCCGATGCAAGGGATTACAGGATCTTTAAAAATAAATAAAAAATCCCATTCCTTGCGACAAACCACATAATAAACACCAGCTCTCTACCTGTTTGTGCAGATTTTAAAATCCACATGCGATTTGCAAAGTGCTCCCATTCTACTTTTAAAAATCTCTTCCAAACCCCTTAAAAATTTATATTCAGACCATTGGAATTGGATGAAGGGTGGAGGTAGAATGACTGATGTGTTACTGATGTGTGGGGAACAGTGGGATCTTAAGGATGGAAATAGAATTGGTTTGCTTTCCATTCCCTCACCGACTTTTATTTTGGAAATAAGTAATAGGTTAAGCTGGTTGTGTGAATGCAGCCATTGTGTGAGAGGGTGGGGGTGTTGTTGTTTTGTTTTCTGATGGATAGATTAGCTCCAACCCCTTGGCCACTTCTATTATCCAGCAACAAAGATATATGACAGCTGGAAAGCAGTTTTGGATGCCTTCCCGAACAATAAAATAGTAACATATTTGACAAACTATTTCAGTGCACGCAGTAAGAGAGATAATGATAATTAGCTAAGTGCTTTATGCCCAAATGCTCTTGAATGCCAGAAAAGAAAATGCAATATTTTCAGTCATGATAATTGAAAAGATTATTAGGTTTATCTAAAATAACTTCTCCTCAATACCTCCCTCCTCCACACAAGCTTCAGCACATCCATTACATGCATTTGTATACAGATGTACAAATCTGATTACCTGATTCAATTCTCATGTTCACTATTAGGGAAAGGTAAGATGGGGGTACAAGGGCATGTGTGTGTGTGTGTGTGTGTGTGTGTGTGTGTGTGTGTGTTGTGTGAAGTTTCCATTGATCAAAAGGGGCAAATCTAGCTTGCTTTCAGTCCAGGGAGGGTGATACTTTTTTTGAGCTGCACAAATCTAAATGATCATGAGGTGGCAGTAAAGAAATAAAGAAAAACTATCTGCTGTCATCTAGTGGTCAGTTAGATTTTTGCAATCCAGACCTTTAGATTCTCTATCAATCCAGAAAGATTATCTATCAAACCAAGGTTGAAAGATGATTATAGTCTACATCAGTCTAGGTTAGGGATGGACAACCAGTGACTCTAGGATTGCATGCAGTCCCTTCCTTCCTTCCTTTTTTCCTTTCTTCCCTCCCTCTCTCTCTCCCTCCCTCCCAAACTGTAACTGGCTGGAGAATTATGGGAGTTGAAACATACACATCTTCAAGTTGCTACGGCTGAGGAACACTGAGTTAAAGTTAATCCTGACAGTCAGATGGCTGAATTATTAAGAGTTGCATTATACCAGCCTCTTCAAACTTTGACAGGTCATATGATGAACATACTTCAGAATTTGAAAGAATGTTGAATAAATGTGCTTTATGGACAAAAGGCCACTACAACCAGCCAGGTATAAATCTTTGTAGGCACAAAGGACATTGACAATCATCTCATCGATGCTTTTTCAAAAGGCAACTGGACTATGATTTTTCCTTGAGGAAGAAAAGACATTTCGCTTCCTATCCAAGAAGCTTCATGGGTTCTGGTGGGTGGGGGTGATGGAATGATTAATTCTAACAGGATGGGGAAGGGGTTGGAAGCAGTATTGGGATCTGACCTTAGTTGCTACCGGTTCGGTGGTGATCATGCATGCACACACATGAGTGCACCCCTAACACATGCACCCCAAACAAGCCAATCAGCTGAGAGGATGAAGAACCAAAAGTTAGTAGCGACTCTCCCATTCTCCCATGTGCTTTTTGTTCTTTTATCCTCCTCGTCTCAGCTGATCAGAAGCTTTTTTTTTACTACTGGTTCAGTTGAACTGGTCTGAACCGATAACATACCATCACTGGTTGGAAGATAAAAGAGGCCATTGATGTTAACATTGAGTGGCCCTCTTTTAACAGAGTGGGATGAAGGAGACACCATCTATTTCCTGTCTACCACGGAATTTTTTCAGCAGTTCCGAGAAGACACTTCTTTTGCACTTTGATACAGATGACCCTGATGCCACAGGTGCTGTCACCTGTGCTCTCAGGGAGAGTGCTTACAACCAGATTATTGCAAAGAAATATGATCTTTCCAACTCCCACCCTTCAGAACTCATCTTTTCATTGCCCCCACCATCCTGCCAGAACAGATGAAGCTTCACAGAGGCTTAGAAGCATAGCAGCAAAATGTCATCTTCTTCCTTAATGAGGAAAACAAACAAACAAACCAGACCTGTTGCCTTTTGAAAAAGCATCTTTGAGACAACTATGACCTGGATCAGTGTTCGCCAACCAATAGGCTGGGGACCACTGGTGGTCCGCGAGAAAATTTTGGTGGTCTGCAAAGAAATGTCACCCTCAAAGCACCCCCCCCCAAAGCCATTAATCCAGGCTGCATGGGAACACAAGGCTGCGCTGCCCACATGGCCCATGGGAACACAAGGCTTGCATTGCTTGCATTGCAAACAACATGAGGTAGTGAGGGGAGGGGGAAAGAGCAGAGGGGAGGAACTTGCCCCACTCACTCTACCCACCTGGCCTGGCCACCAGGCTGCTTCTTTTCGCTTCTTTCTTCTTCTGCTTTTGGCTGCATGCAAGGAAATCAGCCAAAGTCTTTCTTTCTCTCCCCCAAACTCCACCAAAAATGAGTCTTTGGGACCCTGCAAGGCCTCCTGCTCCAAGAGGCTGTTCCGGTGTGACAAGTCTTACAAAGACTCATTTCTGGCAGAATTTGGGGGAGAGAAAGAAAGACTTCAGTTGCTTTCCTTGCATGAAACTAAAAGTCTTTCTCTCTTTCTCTTCCCCTGAGAATGGAGCTGGAGACGGTATCCTGCGATCCCAAATAAAGAATAATTGATCATTAGGAAAATGGAGTGGTGAATTTTCCTGCAGACTTTTTTTTGGGATTTTCCCAGAGTCACTGGTCCGCAGGATTTAAAATTATGAGTTTGGTGGTCCCTGAGGTCCAAGAGGTTGGCGATCCCTGATTTGGATGGCTGAGAATCTTCACAGATAATGATAACCCTACCCCTAGGCTGGAACAATCTTGATAACCCCTAAATGGCAACCAAAAAATACTTTCAGGGAGAAAAATAGCTGTTACTGGTATAAATGGGATGCTGAATTACATTACAAAAGTACGGAATTTGACATTTTAAGAAGAACGGTTGAGCCTAAGGATTGTCTAAGAGAATCACCTCATAAAAGCAAAAAGAAAACACTCCAAATGTCAAACAGTGGATTCAAGAGGCTCTTTAATGATGGTTGAAATGTCCTGATATTGTAGAAGTGAAAAGATTTACCGGGATGTTTCCTGAGGGTCCAGATTTAATACCATGTTAAAAGATTGGACTAGTTGCATGATAAGGACTTTTTCCCCTCCTTTTTAAAGTTTTGATTTTATTACATATCTTTGTTTTTAATTGTACCGGCACCAACATACCAGTTTTATCATTGTTTTCCTTTCCTAATTACAATAAGGGGAAAACACACTAAAAACAGAAAATAAATGCTGTTTGCTCTCATTTTGCTGGAGAGAAACTGGTGAGGCACAGAACAGAGCTCTCTCTGGGCAGTGTGTATTTGTCTCTCTCTTTCTCTCTCTGTGTGTGTGTAAAAGTCAAAGTGCTAGTTTGAACTATACAACTGAACTTTTACCCTTTTTGATATTTGTTGCATGTACAACAAAGCAAACAAGAGTAGAAGCTGATTGTGTGGTTGTGAATATCATCTTTAGTTTTTTTAAACTCTCTCTCCCTCCATCTGTATCTATCTCTATATCTGTATGTAATCTACATCTATAATCATCTCTTTCTCTATCTCTAAATGTATCTATATCTATTTATAGAGATAGATAAATGATAGATAGATAGATAGATAGATAGATAGATAGATAGGTGATAGATTATAGATAGATCGGGATGGATGGAGATAGATAGATAGCTATAGATAGTTATATAGTTATACATATACTATGCATATACACACACACACATGATAGACACACAGAGAGAGATGATAGATGTTAGATAGATTGATTAAAAGGAAGATAAAAACTATTACAGGTGGTCCTTGACTTACAACAGTTTATTTAGTGACTGTTCAATTTATAATGGCACTGAAAAAAAGTGACTTATGACCTTTTTTCACATAATATGATGACCGTTGCAGCAACCCCATGGTAGTGTAATCAAAATTCAGATGCTTGGCAACAAAGGCTCATATTATGACGGTTGCAGTGTCCCAGGGTCCCGTGATCCCCATTTTGCAATCTTCTGACAAACAAAATCAACTTAGAAGCCAGGTTCACTTAACAATCATGTTACAAACTTAAGAAACTGCAGTGTTTCTATCAGAGGTGGTATTCAGCAGGTTCTGACCAGTTCTGGAGAACTAGTAGTGGAAATTTTGAGGAGTTTGGAGAACCGGCAAATATCACCCCTGACTGGCCTCGCTCCCATCTATTCTCTGCCTCCCGAGTCTCAGCTGATTGGCTGGGTCTTCTTTGATTGCCCTACACAGGAGAACAGAGCTGGAAAGCAGGTTAGTAGGGTGGGGAGGGAATGGGGATTTTATAATATCCTTCCTCTGCCACACCCACCAAGCCACACCCATAGAACTGGTAGTAAAAATTTTTGAATCCCACCACTGGTTTCAATTAACCACTGTGTCAAGAAAAATTGTAAAACGGGGCAAAATTCACTTACCAAATGCTTCGCTTAGCAACCAAAATGTTCAGCTCCATCATAGTTACAATTCGAGGATTACCTGTACGAACTAATATAAAGTCAGAAAAAGTAAAAGTAAAATAAAAGGGAAATCAAAAGGAAAGACAATGGTGCAAGAAAGGAAAAAAAATGGAAAACAAGGAAAAAAGATACTAGTGCAATTGCTTTCTGGTTTTAATTTCTTAATCCAGACTCGCAGTACCAAGATGGTGGCTGTAGAAACTGTTTAAATAAATTAAGATAATAAATGAATTCAAGCTGCCGGCTGTTTCACATAAACCCTAGTTAAGGCTTGTACCAAGCCAGTTTTCTCCAACTAAAATCAACCTTGCTCAATCATTTGACCTGGGAGAAACTCCAGCTAATCCCTCATTCCCATGAGGTAAACAGAAAGGAGCATTATAGGAGTTGTTGTTTTTGTGTGGCAGTGCTATTCTTTTACAGCTATTTAATTTTAATGGAGGCTTTGCTTTTATGTTTTTATGCCTATAAACTACCAAAAGTCTTGGGACTCAGGCAGGTAATAAATCCAACAGATGAATAAATTTCCAGGCTTCTGACTCAACATGACTTGCAAGGTGGACTGGGAGTTTTGAAGATTTAGATCCGACCTACCGAGAAAGCAGCTGAACCAGGGAAGGTTGACTTTTATGTTAAGATGGATCGCTAGATTAAAAGCATCGAAGAGAGCAGCAAAGCTTGGGAGAGGTTTGCAATGTAAACTTTGGACTTCAAACCAGCCCAGCAGCTTTCTGCTGTTCTTAAAAGTAGGGCCTCTTTTTAAGGTGTCTGTATCAAAGGACTTTGGAATAATGTTTGAAACTTGCATCATTGCAATATATGGCATGCAACTGATTCAAAAAGACATTTACTTTATAGGAAAATAAATATAGAATTTGGATGGGAATCATTCAGGAACCAATGGGAGACTTAAAACTCTTCCTCCCATTGGTTTTCTTTTGGAATTGCCCCTAACTGTGTATAATTATAATAAATCCTCCCTCCCTCCCTCCCTCCTTCCTTCCTTCCTTCTTTAAAGAAAGGCAAATTGATTAAGAAATAAATTTCTAAAATAAAATCAGTCAATCATGTGCCAATTGCCTTCTCTGATTAAAGAAAAACAATGTCTACATTTCTGGCTGATTGGAAGCTATAGAATTTTTATATGAAACAGAAAAAAAATGCATTTATGACCTGTGGCTTTTGATGATTAGAAAACATGGATAATACAAAAAGTGTCTTTTATTATAGTCATAAAATACTGTAAAAAGATAACTTTGTAACTATACCTCTATTTTTCTGCAAAGACAATCAGAAGTTTTCTTCCTGTTTCTTTTTATTGTTTTTCCTTTGTATCCTTTCCTTTCCTTTCCTTTCCTTTCCTTTCCTTTCCTTTCCTTTCCTTTCCTTTCCTTTCCTTTCCTTTCCTTTCCTTTCCTTTCCTTTCCTTTCCTTTCCTTTCCTTTCCTTTCCTTTCCTTTCCTTTCCTTTC
>BLBF01000036.1:22403054-22422806 GCA_015471245.1 Laticauda colubrina | reverse complement strand
CCTCCCCTCCCTTCCCTTCCTTTCCTTCCCCTTCCTTCCCTTCCCTTTCCCTTTCTCCTTTCCCTTCCTCCTGCCCTGCCCTGCCTTTCCCCCATTATTTTATATTAGTTTTTATGTTGTTGCATACAGCTCTTAAAGGGTCACCACCTCTAATTTTACACTACATAAACATGACAAGATAAATAAATAAACAAAGACAAAATTAGGTATATACCAACATCAGATTATATGACACAGAGAAACAAGATTACAAGAAACAACACAGTCTAATAATACATGTTTATTGTGAGAAAAATGAATCTTGTGAGTTTACCAGACTAGTTTGTGAACGGCAAGTACAGGCGGTCTTCGATTTGCAAATATTTGTTTAGCGACTGTTCCAACTGTTACGATGGCACTGAAAAAGTGACATAAAACCAGTTCTCACACTGATGACTATCGCAGCATCTCCAAGGTCATATGATTCAAATTCAAGCCAGCATGTATTTACAATGGTGGCAGCATCCCAGGAACCTGTAACCTCCATTTGCAACCTTCCCAGCCACTTTCGACAAGCTAAGTCAATGAGAGAAGCCAGATTCACTTAATGACTGCATGATTCACTTAACGACTGCAGATTTACTTAACCATCATGGCAATAATGGTCATAAAATCTGGTGCAACTCAATAGAATAGAGTAACAGAGTTGGAAGGGACCTTGAAGATCTTCCAGTCAAGTGGTCGCCAACCGGTGGGCCGTTGCCCACTGGTGGGCCTTGAGAAAATTTTGGTGGGCCACAGAGAAATCTCACCCCCAGAGCACCCCTCAAAAGCAATTAATCCAGGCTGTGCAGAAACACAAGGCTGCACCGCCCACATGGCCCATGAGAACCCTCCCTACCCACTCACTCCTTACCCAGCAAACTTGCCTGCTAAATTGCTGTTTTTCCTTTTTCCGACCATCATCTGTTCTGCTATGCTAGAAGATTTAGATGAGCTAGGAAGCAGGAAATGGTTGGATTTCTTGCTTTCTGGCTAGTCTTAAGATCTTCGCCTTTGCTTTTAAGCACAGCTGAACCTCCCTTAAGCCCCTGTCACACAGCACCAACAGATGGAAAGAGGATGTAAAACAGAGAGAAACACTTGCCATCCGTTGGTTAATGAGATGCATCCATTCTGTACTGACAGAGTCCATTTTTCATACTCTCTATCCATCCAGCATCCGTCGACTGACATTTCATCTGCTCAAAAAGGTTTGAGCTGCTCAAAACTTTTTGAGCGGAAAATGTATCCAACACGTCCGTAATACATCTGCTACGCATACGGGGAACATCCGTTAGATGTCCGTCGTCTTCCGTTACGCGTCCGCTATAACCGCTAGTCATCTGCTCACATCCACTCCAGCGGAAAACGGACACAGGGAGGAAGCGAAACGGACGCGGAACGAACACGCAGCATTAGTAGCACGGATGTAGAAAGGATGAAAGTGGATGCAGCTCACATACAAAGCATTAAAACGGAAAAAAACGTTTGTATAGGGGACGTATCTCGGATATTTAGGATGTCTGCAGTATGCCGAGAGGATGCAAAAGGACACCGAGCGGAAAACCTATATTTTCCATAAAAAGGTGGAGGAAATCACCTGGATCTCACTTTCAGTCCAGCAGCCCTGCTGTGCAGACCTCTTCAGCCTTCATCTTGCTCTTGCTCTTCCACAGCGTCCAGTCATCTCCACCATGGATCATCACACACTCCTTTTGGTAGCCGCCATCGTTCTACAACAGTGCGAAGCCATCTACAGGCTCTTTCACCTGTTCTACACGAAGAAAAGGAGGCGGCCAAGAAGTGTCTGGGTCCGAAGATGGATGGCGAGAAGAGCCGAGTACGGATTGTATAACAAGCTGATGGTGGAGCTGAGGAACGAAGACACTCGTGCATTCCAGAACTTCATGAGGATGCCGCCAGCCATGTTGGATGAAGTTGTGGAGCCTCTGAGACCCAGGTTGACCAAGCAGAGCACCAACTTCCGGCCCAGCCTGGACCCTGGACTCAAGGTGGCACTGACTCTGCACCACCTGGCCTCAGGGACCACGTACAGGAGCATGCAGTACGGCTGGAGGGTGCCACACAACACCATCAGCATTGTGGTCAGAGAAGTGGTGCAGGCTATCATCGAAGAATACCTGGAGGAGCTCCTCCAGTGCCCCTCCACTGAAGAAGGCTGGAAGAAAGTTGCAGAACAGTGGTATCAGAAGTGGAACTTCCCCCACACCGTTGGAGCCATAGATGGCAAGCACGTGGCCTGCAAAGCACCAGCCAAGTCAGGGTCCACTTATCACAACTACAAGGGCTTCTTCAGCATCATCCTCTTCACCATGGTCGATGCTGACTACAAGTTCATGTACATTGATGCTTCAGGCAGCGGCTCATCTTCATATGCCCAGGTATACAACGCCAGTCACCTCAAGGAGGGGCTGGAACACAACCTCATCATGGGCTTCCCAGATCCAGACCCCCTGCCCAACGACACACAAGATGTGCCCTACTTCATCGTGGGGAATGACGCCTTCTCCCTCAGAACCTACCTCATGAAGCCCTACACTTCCAGATGCCTCACCCGTGAAGAGAGGATCTTCAACTACAGGCTATCCAGGGCAAGGCGGGTGGAGGAGAATGCCTTTGGAATCCTGGCCAACAGGTTCCAGGTACTTCTCACCACCATGCAGCATCGCCCAGAGACCGTGAGGAACATCGTGGAAGCTTGCTGCATCCTGCACAATCTCATGTGCACCCGCTACCCAGTGTTGCAGAACAGGCTCGTGGACTGCCAACAAGGCAATGGGGACATGAAGCCTGGTGAATGGAGGTAAGGGCGAAACCTAATAGACACTGTGGATGTGCAAGGCCCCAACAGAGCTTCACATGAAGGGAAAAAGCAGCGCAACCTCCTGAAACACTGGTGCAACTCCCCAGCTGGAGCAGTGGAGTGGCAAGACAGGATGATAGATGCTTAATGGATGCTTCCTTCAGGCTGTCTCATCACACTGATGAGATTGTGCCATGCATGTTGAGTGGCCCTACAATGAACAGGTCATTTAATAAAGAGTTGTGTTTCTGTTGAAATGTGTTGATGAATGACCAAATTGTTATTGATAATAAAGGGCCATAGGTGTGGCACCTGGGAGGGTGGACCATACAGTCCCACTATGCTTGCACTGGAGGTTTATCTATCCCACAGCTATTAACCATCCCAAAGGTATCCCTGCCCATCCCACAGGTATCCCTGCCCATCCCACAGTTATTACCCATCCCAAAGGTATCCCTGCCCATGACACAGCTGTTACCCATCCCAAAAGTATCCCTGCCCATCCCTCAGCTATTACCCATCCCAAAGGTATCCCTGCCCATCCCACTGCTATTTTTACCCATCCCAGAAGCATGCAAAGGCTTAAACCATTTCTAAGTTTCCACCAAGACTTTATTGACTAAAAGAACTGAAGCAAGTGTGTGAAGCAAAGATAATCTTTATCAATTATAAACTGTAAAAGAAAATGACCCAAGTAAAGTGTCCCAAGCAAAGATAAAGTCAACAGGTAGCAATCCAGTCTCTGGCACTCTTCTCAATCACTCTGAGGCGTGCCCATAGTCTCAGGGGTGAAGGGTCCAGGTGGTGTGGAGGAGGCTGCGGCTGGAGTGCTGGTCTGAGGCACCATTGGGGTGCCTGGCCCCGAGAGGACAACAGGGGATGGTGTGTGGAGGAAGCTCTCAGAGAGCTGGCTCAGTCCTGTGATTTTGAGAGCCCCTTCCTCCAGGACATGGGGTGTCATCCCCAATCCCGATGACAGATGTTCTGAGCCCGGGCTTGGCTATGGGGTGGAGGAAGGAGGAGTGTAGTGGGGCTGTCTGGTTTGCAGGAGAGCAAGGTGTGGCGTGGGTGGCATCTGTGGCGTGGGTGGCATTGATGGCACCGGTGGCGTATGATGAACCTGTGTCTGGACTGGAAAGGACTGCCTGTGCTGCTGGAACTCCTGGTAGATGTAGCCTTGGTAGGTGAGGGCCTGTGGAACGCCTTGGGAGGGCTGTGACATCACCTGGGGTGGAGGAGCAGACCTAGACTGTGTCGGAGCAGGTTCATCTGGGCCTGGAGGGTTGTGCAGAAAACCGGTGATCCTGTCCTTGATCACCTGTTGCTGTGATTCGGACATGTCCATGAGGGTCTGGTTGACATAGGTGTGGAAGGGCTTGTGGTTGGAGGATGGTATGTCGGTGTGTACCACCTGAGAGAGGAGATCTACGCTGCTTTTGATGGTGTCCCTGATCTCCAGCAGGACAGTATGGCTCTGCCCCTCCAGTCTGGCTCTCTGCCTGCTTTCTGTGGAGGTGGAGCTGGGGGTGGATGTGGGTTGGTCTCTGGTGAAAGTGCCCTCTCCTTGCTCCCACTGCGTCAGGGGGTCCTCCATGCACTCCGCCAAGGGGAAAGCAGCTGTCGGGGAGGGTCTCCATCATGGGATGCTCCACAGATACCTGCCTGAACACAGGAGCTGACTCTTGGCCAGAAGAGGACCGGCTCTCTGTGGGCTGCCTGAGAGAGAGGGTTGTCAGAGGGGCTGCTCCTCGGTGGCGGATCTCACCCTCCAAGAAGCTGCACTTGGCCATCATGTAGGTCTCCCGTCCGTCAGCTTGACCGTGGCCTGGCCAGATTTCTTGAGGTGCAGCTTCCCGTACCAGGTGTGCATGTGCTTCCACCAGCTGAGGAGGACCTCCAAAGTGTAGCCCAGGCTCTCCACCTTCTCTCTCCAAGCAGCCTGCTTCCTTTTGGTGTCTCGATAGAGCCTGTGTCCCTTCTGCCATAGATACTCGTTCTCCCTGAGCCATTCCAGCACCTCATCCTCATGTTCCTCTTCGATGTTCCTCTTCGAGTATTGCCTCCTCTCCCATTCATGCGTATGCCTCTGGCAGGGCCATCTGGGCCCTCATCAGAGGGGCTTCGAGGTTCGAGGGGCTGCTCCACCACACCACCACCACCACCAGCAGCAGCAACAACAGTAGCAACAAAAGCAGGACCAGCAGGACCAGAAGAATCAGCAGGACCACCAGCAGGAGCAGCACCAACAGCAACAGCAGCACCAGCAAGACCAGGATCAGCAGCAGCAGAGTAAGCACCAGCAGCACCAGTAGGACCAGTAGGACCAGGATCAGCAGCAGCAGAGTAAGCACCAGCAGCACCAGCAGGACCAGGAGCACCAGCAGGACCAGGAGCACCAGGAGCACCAGGTGACCAGCAGGACCAGCAGGACCAGGAGCAGCGCCAGCAGAGTAAGCACCAGCAGAAGCCCCATCACCAGGAACAGTGCCAGCAGAGTAAGCACTAGCAGAAGCCCCAGCACCAGGAGCTGCGCCAGCAGAGTAAGTACCAGCAGAAGCCCCAGCACTAGGAGCAGCACCAGCAGAAGCCCCAGCACCAGAAGAGTCAGCCCAATCAGCAGAAGCTCCAGCAGAAGCAGAGTGAGTGCCAGGGCATGCGATGGTGGCCCTGTCCTTCTTGCCAGGGCTGGCAACAGATGAATGATTTGCATAGCTAGGCATCCACTAGGCATCCGCTAGGCTTCCGTGATGCATCCGCTTCATACCGCTAGGCATCCACTCTGCATCCGTTCCTTCCGTTGCGCGTCCACTTCGCTGTGCTCCCCCGGAAGCCCCGCAGATGTGCCATCCACTTCCATCTGCTTCTATCCACTAGGCTTCTGTGGAGCATCCACTTAATATCCTGGCTACATCCTCCCCCCGTCCGTTCCTTTCCGTTGTTGTCCGCTCTGATTATGCAAATTCAGTGCACTCTTTTGGCAGACCCTTTCGATGTGCCCCCTTTTGTTACAAGCTCTGCAGATTGTGTCTAGGAACCTGCATTCAGATCGCGGGTGGTTGCCTCTGCATCCAGCACACTGGAATTCCCGCCTGCTTCTTTTTTCCCACCATTTCTTGTCTGATTGAAGTCTATGGACATTTTCATTTTCGTCATCAGTGTCGCTTGGGGAATCGAGATCTTCATAGTGGGCGGTCGCTGTGGGCTGTTTCTTTCCTCCCCCGCCTTCTTCTCTCTGGCTTGGTTTGGCAGATCTGGGATCGCATTCATTTGGCGCATGGTGGCTGCTGACTTCTTTGCTGCTTTGGCGGAGGTTGCCTCTGCAATGGCCTCGGCCATGATTATGTTTGGTCTATTCAGGAGCTTGGTCTGAAGGGTAGTGTCCTTCAAACTGAGGACCATGTGGTCCCTCATGGCCTCGTCCATGTTCTGGAACTCGCAGGCTCCTCCAATGTGTCTCAGGGCTGCTACAAAATCTCCGACAGTTTCATCTTCCTTCTGGTCCTTCTTGTAGAACTCGTGTCTTTTTATCAAGTTGGAGACCACAGGTGCGTAGTGTGCTCGGAGCATTCTGTTCAGCTCGAGCCAAGTCATCTGTTTAACGTCTCTTGGTTTGGCTAATGCCTTTGCTGTTTAAAAATGGCTGGTCCGCAGTTTGTGAGGAAGACAGCTCTCTTCCTTTGGTCAGATATCTCCTGCAATTCGTTGCTTTCTAAAAACATTAGAAAGCAATCAATATACGACTTCCAATCCTCCTCATCAGGGTTAAATGGTGCGGGTGCCGCGTTGTTACCGGCCATCTCTCTCGCTCAGTTCTGATCGCCGCGTGCTTCGGTCTCGCTCTTCTACGACGATCCCATCCTCGTCACCAGTGTTCCATTTGGAAATAAGTTGTGCGAGACCGGGTTCCAACAACAACTCTTTTATTTCAACAAGTAATGCAATGGTAATGGAACAACAGCCCAAGCCACGGCAGCCCCTCTTATAGCGGCTTGCCCACGGCTGGTGGCCAATGACAGTACTTTGAGTATTCCCACCATCTGGTGGGCCAATCTGATTGGTTCCTAAATGGCCAATCCGGGAACGGCCTTTGCAGCCAATCAGTTTAAAGCATTTGGAGTCTACTAAGTTCTATACACAACAGTTCCACTGATTAATTAACTGTCAGAAAATTTCTCCTTAAATCTAAGCTGCTTCTCTCCTTGTATTGTTTCCCTCCATTGCTTCTTGTCCTGCCTTCAGGTGCTTTGGAGAATAGTTTGACTCCCTCTCCTTTGTGGCAGCCCCTGAGATATTGGAACACTGCTATCATCTTCCCCTAGTCCTTCTTTTCATCAAACTAGACATATCCAATTCCAGCAACGGTTCTTCATATGCTTTAGCCTCCAGTCCCCATATCATCTTTGTTGCTCTTCTCTGCACCTTTCCAGAGTCTCAACATCTTTTACATCATGGCAACCAAAACTGGATGCAGTATTCCAAGTGTGTGGCTTTACCAAGACATTATAAAGTAGTATTAACACTTCACATGATTTTGATTCTATTCACATGTTCTTGATTCTATCAATGTCTATGGAAATTCTCAATCATCCAGGTCCTTTTTCAAAGGTGCTTTTTCAAAAGGCAACTGGACATCCTTTGTTTCTTCCTTGAAGACATTTTGCATGTCATCCAAGAAGCTGATTTAGAGGTGGTATTCAGTCAGTTCTGACCAGTTCTGGAAAACCAATAGCGGAAATTTTGAGTAATTCAGAGAACCAGCAAATACCAGCTTTGACTGGAGCTTTTACAGTATCCTTCCCCTGCCATGCCTACCAAGCCACACCCACAGAACCAGTAGTAAAAAAACATAAAATCCCACCACCGAGCTGCTTCATTTCTGACTGAACTGAAAAAGTTTCAGAATTGAAGAAGCTTCTTGGATGAGAAGCAAAACATCTTCAAGGAAAAACAAAGTGTTGTCGCTTTTTTAAAAAGGACATTGGGACTGGTGCAGCTCTTTTAACTGCTTCTACCTAACAATGGATATTTAGTTGCCAGTAGTATTAAGTCAAGTACTTCTTGTAGAAGGTTGGGGATTTCCCAAGCAAGTGGATAATGTATTAATTTTACCATGTTGTATTATTTTTTTGTAAAGCCCAACAAATTGGTTGTGTGCTGCAAATTTCATTCATGGTCTTATTCTATAAATGTCTACTTCAAAGTGTGGGAAGCCTCTCTCCCAGAAGAATGAAATATTTTGAAGAATATTAAAAAGGCAGAATATTATTTTTCCCTAAATGAGAAATGGAGAAACATGTTTTTTTGAGTGGCAGGAAGCAGAGTCAATCTTAATAACCCACAGCAGATATTTTGTGCCAATTAAGAAAGATTGGGCCAGCCAATGTGCAAAACAAAAGACCTTCAGCTCCAGAAAGATGGGATTAAGAACAGGACATAATTGGACTAACCCACTACCATTTAGCAGAAAACACAGAACTCACTACATTGCATAATGTTCTAAGGGTATTTCAGTCATTGCATCATCTCAGAGCAGCCCAAACTTCAATCAAACATGGGAGCTCAGACAAACACCTAGGATTTGCACTTCCTTTTGGGCCTATAGAGCCAGCTATAACCCCTACACGGCCCCATAGGAATCTGACAACCAATAGAATACATGTTCTTGCACAGGAACAGGAAGCTCAAATACAAAGTCCAAAAGAAGGTATAAGCCCAACCACTCTCAACTCCATTTGGTCAGCTCCCCAGAACCCATGTGGTTCTGCTTCATCATTAAATCCTCTTTCCAATCAGCCTCCAGCCTTCATTTTGTCTCTAGTGCCTTTCTCCTGGCTTGGAACTGAACCAGATGGATATTTCTTCCTGCAAAAGTAAGTCCCTCTATGGGTCAATAAAATTCTTTTCAGGAAATTAATGGTATTGCAGATTTCGTGTATTTTTAAATTGTGAGCTGATTGTACCCTGCTAGTGCTCCTCTGTGGATTGATAAACACACCGGTATATTTTTTGTGTGTGGTTTTAAGGCTCTGCAGATCATCAAAGGGGATCCCACATTACTAGAGCTTTGATCAAATTCAGAATTGAGTCATGAAGAAATTCTTCACTTCTGCTTCTCAAAATGGAATAGATTCTTCGCTCTGGATTTGCTTAAGGGCCTGTCACATTGGCCGACGGATGCAAAACCTTGATAAAAATGACACAGCGGACGAGAAAATGTTCCATCTGTTGTTATCCGCTCTCAAAAGTGCCCCGAATTTGCATAACCAGAGCAGACAACAACGGAAAGGAATGGACGGGGGGAGGACATAGCCAGGATGGAAAGCGGATGCTCCACGGAAACCTAGTGGACGGAAGCGGGTGGGAGCAGATGGCACATCTGCAGGGCTTCCGGGGAAGCAGAGTGAAGCGGACGCGCAGCAGAAGGAGCGGATACAGAGGGGATGCCGAGTGGATGAAGCGGATGCAGAGCGGAAGCCTAGCGGATGCCTAGTGGATGCAGATCGTTCACTGCGCATGAGGGGAGGATGCATTGCGTCAGCCCCGCAGATATAAAGGGAAGCAGCTCGCAAGCAGGTCACCATTCAGAGGAAAGACCTGCTGCCAGACACAGCTCCAGCCAGCCAACAACCATGAGGAAGAAGAGAAAGCCTCTGCCATCTGCTGCCAGCCCTGGCAAGAGGGACAGGGCCACCATCCCACCCCCTGGCCCTGACTCTGCTTCTACTGGGGCTTCTGCTGCTGGGGCTGACTCTTCTGGTGATGGACCTTCTGCTGGCACTGCTCCTGGTGCTGGTGCTTCTGCTGGTGCTTACTCTGCTGGCACTGCTCCTGGTGCTGGTGCTTCTGCTGGTCCTGCTGGTGCTCATGGTCCTGCTGGTGCTGCTAGTGCTACTGGTGCTTACTCTGCTGCTGCTGATCCTGGTCCTGCTGGCGCTGCTGATGCTTACTCTGCTGCTGCTGATCCTGGTCCTGCTGGTGCTGCTGGCGCTGCTGGTGCTGGTGCTGGTGCTGCTGGTCCTGCTATTGCTGCTACTGTTGTTGTTGCTGCTGCTAGTGGTGGTGGTGTGGAGGAGCAGCCCCTACAACCTCAAAGTGCCTCTGATGAGGGCTCAGATGGCCATGCCAGACAGAGGAAGAGGCATACGCGTGAATGGGAGAGGAGGCAATACTCCATCGAAGAGGAACATGAGGATGAGGTGCTGGAATGGCTGAGGGAGAACGAGTATCTATGGCGGAAGGGACACAGGCTCTATTGAGACACCAAAAGGAAGCAGGCTGCTTGGAGAGAGAAGGTGGAGAGCCTGGGCTACACTTCGGAGGTGCTCCTTGGCTGGTGGAAGCACATGCACACCTGGTACGGGAACCTGCACCACAAGAAATCTGGCCAGGCCACGGTCAAGCTGATGGACCGAGAGACCTACGTGATGGCCAAGTGCAGCTTCTTGGAGGGTGAGATCCACCACCGAGGAACAGCCCCTCTGACAACCCTCTCTCTCAGGCAACTGGCAGAGAGCCAGTCCTCCTATGGCCAAGTCAGCTCCTGTGTCCAGGCAGGTATCTGTGGAGCGTGCCATGACGGAGACCCCCCCGACAGTTGCACTCCCTGTGGCGGATCGTGTGGAGGACCCCCTGACACAGTGGGAGGAAGGAGAGGGCACTTCCACCAGAGACCAACCCACATCCACCCCCAGCTCCACCTCCACAGAAAACAGGCAGAGAGGTAGACCAGAGGGGCAGAGCCACACTGTCCTGCTGAAGATCAGGGACACCATCAGAAGCAGCATAGATCTCCTCTCTCAGCTGGTACACACCGACGTCCCATCCTCCAACCGCAAGCCCTTCCTCACCTACGTCAACCAGACCCTAATGAACATGTCCGAATCACAGTACCAGGGGATCAAGGACAGGATCACCGGTCTTCTGCACAACCCTCCAGGCCCAGCTGAAC
The DNA here is from genome assembly GCA_015471245.1 of Laticauda colubrina. NCBI lineage: Eukaryota > Metazoa > Chordata > Lepidosauria > Squamata > Elapidae > Laticauda > Laticauda colubrina. The sequence goes on along the minus strand of BLBF01000036.1, from coordinate 22,412,013 downwards.
CTGCTCCCACCCAGTCCAGGTCTGCTCCTCCACCTCTGGTGATCTCACTGCCCTTCCAAGGTTTTCCACAGCCCCTCACCTACCAAGGCTATGGCTACCAGGAGTTCCAGCAGCACAGGCAGCCCTTCCCAGTCCAGGCACAGGTAAATCGAACACCACCGGTGCCACCGATGCCACCGGTGCCACCGGTGCCACCGATGCCACTGATACCACTGATGCCACCCATGCCACCCATGCCACAGATGCCACTGACATCACAGATGGCCCCGATGCCACAGATGCCACCCACGCCTCACCTCGCTCAGCTGCAGACCAGACATCCTCACTACACTGTTCCTTCCTCCACCCCACAGCCAAGCCCGGGCTCAGAACATCTGTCATCGGGATTGGGGATGACACCCCATGTCCTGGAGGAAAGGGCTCTCAACATCACAGGACTGAGCCAGCTCTCTGAGAGCTTCCTCCACACACCGTCCCCTGTTGTCCTCTCGGGGCCAGGCACCCCAATGACACCACAGACCAGCACTCCAGCCGCAGCCACCTCCACACCACCTGGACCCTTCACCCCTGAGACTATGGGCATGCCTCAGAATGACTAAGAAGAATTCCAGAGACTGGGTTGCTACCTGTTGACTTTATCTTTGCTTGGGACACTTCACTTGTTATTAATAAAGATTATCTTTGCTTCACACACTTGCTTCATTTATTTTAGTAAATAAAGTCTTGGTGGAAACTTTTAGAAATGGTTTAAGCCTTTGCATTTTTGTGGGATGGGTTAAGATAGCAGTGGGAGGGGCAGGGATATCTGTGGGATGGGCAGGGAGACCTTTGGGATGGGTAATAGCTGTGGGATAGGTTAGGATACCTGTGGGATGGGTAATAGCTGTGGGATGGGCAGGGATACCTTTGGGATGGGTAATAGCTGTGGGATAGATAAGCCTCCAGTGCAAGCATAATGGGACTGTATGGTCCACCCTCCCAGGTGCCACACCTATGGCCCTTTATTATCAATAACAATGTAATCATTGATCCACACATTTCAACATAAGCACAACTCTTTGTTAAATGCCCTGTTCATTGTAGGGCCACTCAACATACATGGCACAATCTCATCAGTGTGATGAGACAGGCTCAAGGAAGCATCCATTAAGCATCTATCATTCTGTCTTGCCACTCCACTGCTCCAGCTGGGGAGTTGCACCAGTGTTTCAGGAGGTTGCGCTGCTTCTTCCCTTCATGTGAAGCTCTGTTGGGGCCTTGCACATCCACAGTGTCTATCGGGTTTCGCCCTTGCCTCCATTCAACAGGCTCCATGTCCCCATTGCCTTGTTGGTGGTCCATGACCCTATTCTGCAACACTGGGTAGCGGGTGCGCATAAGATTGTGCAGGATGCAGCAAGCTTCCACGATCCTCCTCATGGTCTGTGGGTGATGCTGCATGGTGGTGAGAAGTACCTGGAACCTGTTGGCTCGGATGCCAAATGTGTTCTCCACCACCCGCCTTGCCCTAGATGGCCTGTAGTTGAAGATCCTCTCTTCACGGGTGAGGCATCTGGAGGTTTAGGGCTTCATGAGGTAGGTTCTGAGGGAGAAGGTGTCATCCCCCACGATGAAGTAGGGCACATCTTGTGTGTCGTTGGGCAGGGGGTCTGGATCTGGGAAGCCCATGATGAGGTTGCGTTCCAGCCCCTCCTTGAGGTGACTGGTGTTGTATACCTGGGCATCTGAAGCTGACCCATTGCCTGAAGCATCGATGTACATAAGCTTGTAGTCAGCATCGACCATGGCAAAAAGAATGATGCTGAAGAAGCCCTTGTAGTTGAAATAAGTGGACCCTGAGTTGGCTGGAGCTTTGCAGGCTACGTGCTTCCCATCTATGGCTCCAATGGTGTGGGGAAAGTTCCACTTCTGATGCCACTGCTCTGCAACTTTCTTCCAGCCTTCTTCAGTGGAGGGGCACTGGAGGAGCTCCTCCAGGTATTCTTCGATGATGGCCTGCACCACTTCTCTGACCACAATGCTGATGGTGTTGTGTGGCACCCTCCAGCCGTACTGCATGCTCCTGTACGTGGTCCCTGAGGCCAGGTGGTGCAGAGTCAGTGCCACCTTGAGTCCAGGGTCCAGGCTGGGCCAGAAGTTGGTGTTTGTCTTGGTCAACCTGGGTCTCAGCCGCTCCACAACTTCGTCAAACATGGCTGGAGGCATCCTCATGAAGTTCTGGAATGCACGAGTGTCTTCGTTCCTCAGCTCCACCATCAGCTTGTTATTCACTCCGTACTCTGCTCTTCTCGTGATCCATCTTCAGACCCAGACACTTCTTGGCCACCTCCTTTTCTTCGCATGGAAGAGGTGAAAGAGCCTGTAGATGGCTTCGCACTGTTGTAGAATGATGGTGGCTACCAAAAGGAGTGTGTCATGATCCATGGTGGAGATGACTGGATGCTGTGGAAGAGCAAGAGCAAGATGAAGGCTGAAGATTTCTGCACAACAGAGCTGCTGGACTGAAAGTGAGATCCAGGTGAGTTCCTCCTCCTTTTTATAGGAAATATAGGTTTTCCGCTAGGTGTTCTTTTGCATCCTCTAGACATCCTGCAGACATCCTAAATATCCGAGATAGGTCCCCTTTGCGAACATTTTTTTCCATTTTAATGCTTTGTATGTAAGCTGCATCCGCTTTCATCCTTTCTCCGTCCGTGCTACTGACGCTTTGTGTCCGTTCCACATCCGTTTTGCTTCCTCCCTGTGTCCATTTTCCACTGGAGCGGATTTGAGTTGCGCAGATGTGCAGCGGATGCCTAGCGGAAATAGCTGATGCATAACGGATGACGACGGATGTAGAACGGATGTTCCCCGTATGCGTTGTGGATGCAGAATGGACGCGTTGGATACATTTTCTGCTCAAAAAGTTTTGTGCAGCGAAAAACTTTTTGAGCAGATGAAATGTTAATAGACGGATGCTGGAAGGATAGAGAGGATGAAAGACGTACGTAGTGAGGACAGAACGGATGCATCGCGTTAACCAATGGATGGCAAGTGTTTCTCTCTGTTTTACATCCTCTTTCCATCCGTTGGTGCTGTGTGACAGGGGCTTTAATGACTGTGTGATTCATTTAACTGCAGTGATTTGCTTAACAGCCATGCAAAAAAACAGGTTGTAAAAATCAGGTGAGACTCACTTAGCAACAAAAATTCTGCTCCCAATTGCAGTCATATGTTGAGGACTACCTGTTTGTGGCATGAGAACATATGGGGTAGTTCGATAAAATCATTTAATTTCAATATACAAACTACTGTATATCTTTTATAATAGTCAGGATATCCTAAAGTCTCATCATTAACTGGGCTTTTTATTTCCAGTTCTAATAGCATTGATTTCCTTTCACAAGTGGCATATCACCCTTAATTGGAAACTTCCATTGTGATTGAAATATAAATGTAGCAGAAAAAGTAATTTGCTATATAATCATAACACTTACTAAACAAGAAGATAAGAAATGAAGACACAATACAGCATACTACAATATTTTTTGAAAATATCAGGCATGCTGAAGTGTTTTGTTTTTGACTCAGAATCTTTAGCAGAGAAGGTAGATCAGCTTTAAGTGCTCCTAAGAAACAGGAGAATATAAATACTTACCTTAATGTGCAATTTTAGTCTTTTATTAAGATAACCTTTAGTGCTTCTTTTTAAGGTGAAAAGGGTCCTGAAACAGGGCAGGAGTGAAGTAACAAAGCTTATGTATTCCTTGTTTTATTCATATGCAAGAAGAAATTAAGGCCACATGAAGCGTTAATGCCACTTTATAGTGCCTTGGTAAGACCACACATGGAATACTGCATCCAGTTTTAGTCGCCATGATATAAACAAGATTTTGAGACCGTAGAAAGAATGCAGAGAAGAGCAACAAAGATAATTAGGGGACTGGAGGCTAAAATATATAAGGAATGGTTGCAGGAATTAGGCATCCTAGTTTCATGAAAAGAAGGACTAGGGGTGACATGATAGGAGTGTTCTGATATCTAAAGAACTTCCTGTCAGCTTTGGAAGCCATACTGACACCAGACGCTTCCACACTGCCACATTCTTGAGCCTAGGAAAATGGGAGGGGGGAATTTCTTGGAGTGTATGTGGTTAGACATTATAGCATCCTCCTCCTCCTCCTCCTCCTCCTCCTCCTCCTCCTCCTCCTCCTCCTTCCTCTTCCTCCTCTTCCTCCTCCTCCTCCTTCTTCCTCTTCCTCCTCCTCCTTCTTCATCTCCTCCTCCTCCTCCTCCTCCTCTTCCTCCTCCTCCTCCTTTCTCAACGAAAAAACAGTCCAGTCACTTTTTGAAAAAAACACTTTTGTTACAATAGAGAAGGCACACTTCCTGGGTCGCAAAAAATTTAATTACTTAATTGATTGATTATGTGCCGTTAGGTCGGTTTCAACTCCTAGCGAGTACATAAACTAATAAGAAAGTTCAGTTGCCTTTTAAAAAGTACCTTTGGGACAACAATGACCTGGATGATTGAGAACCTCCATGGACATTAATCAACCACATAGATTTTTGTCATGGTGATCTGTCCCTAACTTGGGCTTTCACATCTTCCAATGATGCATTCATGACAACTGTAACTAAGTTGTCACCCACTTCTTTTTCCTTCCATCTTTCCCAGCATCATAGCCTTCTCCAGAGAGCTGGGTCTCTGGATCATGTGCCTGAAATAGGATACTATGAGCTTGGTCAATTGTGCCTTGAGGGTGAGCTTTAGCTTGAGGTCTTTGATGGTTCATATGTTTGTTCTTTGTTTTGTCCATGCTATTCTCAGGCATCTTCTCCATGTTGAGAGGCACCAATACCTCTTCCAATCCTGCTTATTTTTTTTATTTTGTCAAGCATGTATTAGATAACAGACATACATGCTTGACAAAATAAATAAATAAAATAAATAAAGCCTAAATTCATTGTTTTATCGAGGGCTGTGAAATTTGCTAGAGACTTTTTGTAATGAGACTTTTCATCCAGAAGTATAAAAAGAAATTTCAAATGGTGTCCTGAAAGAACGTTCTCTTGGTAGATTTTCTGGAAGCATTTACTGAATATGTTTGTTCTGTTCGGAAAAACCCGAGGTAGACTAGGTTCCAACAGCAAATGTATTTATTTCAATTATTTACAACAACGGAACAGTTTGGCTCAAGCCGCGGCAGCCTTAAAATACGGCTTGCCTGCCGGCTTGTAGCCAATGGCAGTTACTTGATTTTGCCGCCTTTCGGCGGTTCTCCTGGATTGGTTCTTAGTGAACCAATCCCATGCAGGCCTTTCTGGCCAATCACATTTGAGACATTTGGAGTATACCATTTTATACAGAACACCCCTCCCCCTTTAGTTTAGTCCTACGTGGGTGACATAGTCGCGCAGGTAGGTGGGGCTTCTTCTGACTCTACTGGACTTGCGCAGTTCATTTTCGCTGGAGACTTCAACCAGTTCAGTTGGGGTTGCTGTCTCTCCAGCTCTTCTCCATGGAACCGCCTGGAAGGGGGAGTCAGCCATTTAGCTACTGCTTGAGGTGCTCAGGCCGGCCGGTGGTTTTGCCGCTCCCTCCTGGCTTTCCCGGGCAGGTCGAGCTGGCTTGGCTGGCCCCTTCCAGGACAGGTTTCTCTTCGTCTGGATTTTTCCCGCAAGTCTCATCTAACCGTAAGTGTTCTTTTTGCTCTTTTTGATTGGTTAGATGTTCTGAATTTATTTTAAAAAGTTCTTTATTATTTTTTTCTTGTATTCCCCCCCCCCCTCTTTGGTTTTGTTTTCGTCGATTTTTATTATTTGGGGTTGTGTATTTGTATTTCGTTCAATATTTCGGGAACGAAGCTGGTCTATGTGCCGCTTCCATTCCCTGCCATCGTCTACGGTTAGGCGGTAGGACCGGGGGCCTGTTATTTGTGTGATTGTGGCTGGAAGCCATAGAGGGTCCATGGTGAAATTTTTTGCGTAGACTAGGTCGCCGATTTCAAACGTGCGGAAACGGCTGGAGGAATCAGGGGGGTCTTTCCAAAGTGTAATTTGGATGTAACCTATCTAAATGTGACCTAAATTTTCTCTCCATTAACAATTCTGCTGGGCTCTTGTTAGTTACAGTGCTGGGGGTGATATGTTGGAGGGTTAGTAGATGGTTAATTTTATCCTGGACATCCCCGAGGTCCATTTTTTCTAAACCTTCTTTAGTAAATCTGACCATTCTCTTGGCCCTACCATTTGCTGCCGGGTGAGCCGGCACGGTTAGTGCATTAGTACCTAGGGAGGCTAGGTACTGCTCAAATTGTATAGCGATTAGTTGAGGCCCATTGTCGGACACTAGGACGTCCGGCAATCCATGGGTTGCGAATAGTTTGTTGAGTTGTTTAATAACAGCATCGGTTGTCGTAGATGACATTAGGGGCCTGTCACATAGGCCAACGGATGCAAAACGTATGTAAAAAGGACACAGCAGATGAGAAAATGTTCCAACTGTTGTTATCCGCTCTCAAAAGTGCCCCGAATTTGCATAACCAGAGTGGAAAACAACGGAAAGGAACGGACGGGGGGAGGATGTAGCCAGAATGGAAAGCGGATGCTCCACGGAAGCCTTGCGGATGGAAGCGGATGGAAGTGGATGGCACATCTGCAGGGCTTCCGGGGGAGCACAGCGAAGCGGATGCGCAACAGAAGGAACGGATGCAGAGCGGAAGCCTAGCGGATGAAGCAGATACAGAGCAGAAGCCTAGCCGATGCCTAGCGGATGCCTAGCAGATACAAAGCATTCACTGCACATGCGGGGAGGACCCATTGCGTCAGCCCCATGGATATAAAGGGAAGCAGCTCACAAGCAGATCACCATTCAGAGGAAAGACCTGCTGCCAGACACAGCTCCAGCCAGCCAACAACCATGGGGAAGAAGAGGAAACCTGTGCCATCTGCTGCCAGCCCTGGCAAGAAGGACAGGGCCACAATTCCACCCCCTGGCCCTGACTCTGCTTCTGCTGGGGCTTCTGCTGCTCGGGCTCGCTCTTCTGGTGCTGGGGCTTCCGCTGGTACTGCTCCTGGTGCTGGGGCTTCTGCTGGGGCTTACTCTACTGGCGCTGCTCCTAGTGCTGGTGCTTCTGCTGGTGCTTACTCTGCTGGTGCTGCTCCAGGTGCTGGTGCTTACTCTGCTGGCGCTGCTCCTGGTACTGGTGCTTCTGCTGGTGCTTACTCTGCTGGCGCTGCTCCTGGTCCTGCTGGTCCTGCTGGTCCTGCTGGTGCTCCTGGTGCTCCTGGTGCTCCTGCTCCTGCTCCTGCTGGTCCTGCTGGTCCTGCTGGTGCTTACTCTGCTGCTGCTGATCTTGGTCCTGCTGGTGCTGCTGGTGCTGCTGGTGCTGCTGGTGCTGCTGGTCCTACTTTTGCTGCTACTGTTGTTGTTGCTGCTGCTGCTGGTGGTGGTGTGGTGGAGCAGCCCCATGAACATCGAAGCCCCTCTAATGAGGGCCCAGATGGCCCTGCCAGAGGGAGGAAGAGGCAGATGCATGAACGGGAGAGGAGGCAATACTCCATTGAAGAGGAACATGAGGATGAGGTGCTGGAATGGCTGAGGGAGAACGAGTATCTATGGCGGAAGGGACACAGGCTCTATCGAGACACCAAAAGGAAGCAGGCTGCTTGGAGAGAGAAGGGGGATAGCTTGGGCTACACTTCGGAGGTCCTCCTCAGCTGGTGGAAGCACATGCACACCTGGTATGGGAAGCTGCACCTCAAGAAATCTGGCCAGGCCACGGTCAAGCTGACAGACCGGGAGACCTACGTGATGGCCAAGTGCAGCTTCTTGGAGGGTGAGATCCGCCACCGAGGAGCAGCCCCTCTGGCAATCCTCTCTCTTAGGCAGCCCACAGAGTGCCAGTCCTCTTCTGGCCAAGAGTCAGCTCCTGTGTCCAGGCAGGTATCTGTGGAGTGTCCCACAACGGAGACGCCCCCGACAGCTGCACTCCCCATGGTGGAGCGCATGACGCAGTGGGAGCAAGGAGAGGGCACTTCCACCAGAGACCAACCCACATCCACCCACAGCTCCACTTCCACAGAAAGCAGGCAGAGAGCCAAACCGGAGGGGCAGAGCCACACTGTTCTGCTGGAGATCAGGGACACCATCAAAAGCAGCGTAGAGGGAGAAGGCGGAGCTTCGTCTCGGTGTTACAGCTGCGATCTCGGGGCTCTGAGATCGCAGCTGATATTTTCGCCCCTGGTCGGTCCTAACGGACCTAAACCGTCCCGTAGAGACGGGGATTGTGAAGGGCACAGTCCCAGGATCCCAGAGATATCGCAAAATCTCTGGTTTGATCCGGGAGAAGCCCTTTTGCTGGCAGCGGAAAGGCAGCCTCCAAAGCTGCTGAAGTCGGGGACAGCTCCGGAAAGAAAGTGATTTAAATGAGCGTGTATCGGTTGGGTGAGAAATTTCTTTTGTATAGTAAATTGATTGAGACTTGAAAGGACATCCTGAACAAAGAAGAAATCTGTGACTTTATTTTTGTTTGACTGAAACTTGGCTGAGCGGCGTTTAAGTGATGTCAAATTGAGACTTGGATTTTTTCCTTATTTTTTTTTTCTGAGGACTTTAATGTGATTTTGTAGGTAACCGGATTGAATTTTCTCTTATATATATTTTTATGCTTCTCTTGATTTTTTATTTTTTATTTTTTTTTTAATTTTCTCTTTAGGATAGAGGCTCCCTTTGATTATCTTTTTTTTTCTTCCTGTTTGAGTTTTTTAAAAAGATTTTTTTCTGGCTGGGGGGGGGAAAGAGCAGTAAGAGATGTTGCAACACAGCCAACTAGAGGCTTGAAAATATTTTATTTGAATTGGGGAGAAAATCACTCCTTTTCAAGGACATTTTAATGTGATAAGATAGAGGGAGAATGCAGTAAAATATTATTACAGGTGCTTTCTTGGACTCTTATCAATATTTCAACACTTGAGG
>BLBF01000036.1:22360347-22378054 GCA_015471245.1 Laticauda colubrina | reverse complement strand
TAAGCTCTCTACAAGAATCTGTACTACTAAAAGTCCAAGGAAAATGGGTCAATGGAAGGGTCAATGGAATTCGAAGTGGGTTGGACTGATCACTTGTGGTGTTTGACTCTGCCTGGCCATCTCCTACATGTAAGATTATGCAGTATATATTTCCCATCCTAGACAAATAAAGTGGTGGTTTTTGATCTGTAGTGAATGTTGATTCCCTTCAGTGGTGGGATTCAAATGTTTTTACTGTGGTTCTGTGGACATATATGGCTTGGTGGGCATGGCAGGGGAAGGATACTGTAAAATCTCCAGGCAGAGGGGGTATTTGCCGGTTCTCTGAATTACTCAAAATTTCTGCTACTGGTTCTCCAGAACTGGTCAGAACCTGCTGAATACCACCTTTGGTCTATTTGGTACAAAATGGAGTAGAAGAGACCCTCTGACAGACTTTTGAGATCCTTTTTGAGATCCTGCAGGTAGTCCTCAAACTTATGACTACAATTGGAACAAATATTGCTAAACAAGGCAGTTAACTGAACTGCATTGGATTTTAGGATCTTTTTTGCCATGGCTTTCAAGTGAATCATTGCAGTTGTTAAGTGAATCACTGCAATTTGTTAAGTGAATCACGCAATTATTAAGTGAACTTGGCTCTTGGCTTCCTCTAGTGACTATACTTGTTGGATGCCGATTGGGAAAATCACAAATGGCAATCACATGACCCTCATAAATACACGCCAGTTAACAAGCACCCATATTTTGATTATGGAACCATGGGGATGCTGTGATGGTCATAAGTCTGAGGACCAGTCATAAATCAATTTTTGTTCAATGCCATTGTTAACTGTTGCTAAATGTAGGCTGTAAGTTGAGGACCAGGGATGGGAATCATATTTTTTAACAACAGGTTTTATGGGTGTGGCTTAGTTGGTGGGCACGTCTTGGTGGTCATGTGACTCGGTGGACATGGGTTGGTGGTCATGTGACTGGTTGGGCATGGCCAACTCAACATCACTCACATCGAGGCATGCATATCCTCACCTGGCCTCTCATGACTGTGGGAATGCTGCAACAGTTGTAATTGTGAAAAAGGGTCATAAGTCATTTTCAGTTCCATTGTAACTTTGAATGGTCACTCCACACAAGCAAAATACCAGCAAAGGAGAGGAAAAAAATTCCAGAGATGTTCCAGAGACAGGAAGTCTAGTCCTGCCAAGAATGTAACAAGGGTTACATTAACGGAGAGGCAGTTTCTGTAATCAACACCAGAATGTTTCCTTCCTGCCTCCCTTACAGGATTAAGGCCCTGTCACACTGCCCAACGGATGCAAAAAGGACACAGCGGATGAGAAAAATGTTCCATCCGTTGTTATCCGCTCTCAAAAAAGGCAAAAATTTGCATAAACAGAGTGGATAACTCGGAAAGGAACAGACGGGGGGAGGACGTAGAGTGGATGGAAAGTGGATGTGGAACGGAAGCCCAGCGGATGGAAGCAGATGAGAGTGGATGGCACATCTGCTAGGCTTCCGGGGGACCTCAGCAAAGCGGACGCGGAACGGATACAGCGGATGCAGAGCGGATGCCAAACGGATGAAGCAGATGCACAGCGGATGCACAGCGGATGAAGCGGATGCACAGCGGATGCACAGCGGATGAAGCGGATGCAGAGCGGAAGCCTAGTGGATGCCTAGCAGATGCAGAATGGATGGCTAGCATTCACTGCGCATGCGGGAGGGGATGTATTGCGTAAGCCCCGCGGATATAAAGGGAAGCAGCTCCAAGCAGGTCACCATTCTGAGGAAAGACCTGCTTCTGGACACATCGAGTGCCTTGCCAGCCTGCCCTGCCTGCATGCCTTCCTGCCAGCCTGCCTGCCTTCCTGCCAGCCTTCCTGCCAGCCTTGGTGCCTGCCTGCCTGCCTGGCAGCCTCCCTGCCAGCCTGCCTCCCAGCCTGCCAGCCTTGGTGCCTGCCTGCCTGCCTGGCAGCCTCCTTGGCAGCCTCCCTGCCAGCCTGCCTCCCAGCCTGCCTCCCAGCCTGCCAGCCTTTGTGCCTGCCTGCCTGCCAGCCTTGGTGCATGCCTGCCTGCCAGCCTTGGTGCATGCCTGCCTGCAAGCCTTGGTGCATGTCTGCCTGACTGCCTTCCGGCCTGCCTGCCTGTCAGCCTTCCTGCCAGCCTTCGTGCTTTCCTGCCTGCCTGCCAACCTTCCTGCCAGCCTCCCTCCCAGCCAGCAACCCCACAACCATGGGGAAGAAGAGAAAGCCTCAGCCATCTTCTGCCATCCTTGGCAAGAAGGACAGGGCCACCCTTCCGCCCCCTGTCCCTCACTCTGCTTCTGCTGGGGCTTCTGCTGCTTCTGCTTCTGCAGGAGCTGATGATGCTGCTTCTTGTGGTGGTGCTTCTGCTCGTGCTTACTCTGCTGAAGCTGCTTCTGGCGGTGGTGCTTCTGCTCGTGCTTACTCTGCTGAAGCTGCTCCTCGTCCTGCTGGTCCTGCTGGTCCTGCTCGTGCTCCTGGACTTGCTGGTCCTGCTCGTGCTCCTGGTCTGGCTCGTCCTGCTGGTCCTGCTCGTGCTCCTGGTCTTGCTCGTGCTCCTGGTGCTGCTGGCGCTGCTGATGCTTACTCTGCTGGTGCTGATCCTGGTCCTGCTGCTGCTGCTGCTGATGATGATAATGATGATGATCCTGCTGGTGCTGCTGCTGCTGCTGCTGCTGCTGATGATGATGATGATTATGATCCTGCTGGTGATGCTGCTGTTGCTGCTACTGCTGCTGCTGATGATCCTGCTGGTGCTGCTGCTGGTGGTGGTGTGGAGGAGCAGCCCCTACAACCTGGGAGCCCCTCTGATGAGGGCCCATCTGGTCTTGCCAAAGGGAGGAAGAGGCAGACACGGGGACGGGAGAGGAGGCAATACTCCATTGAGGAGGCACACGAGGATGAGGTGCTGGAGTGGCTGAGAGAGAACGACTATCTATAGCGGAAGGGACACCGGCTCTACAGGGACACCAAAAGGAAGCAGGCTGCTTGGAGAGAGAAGGAGGAGATTCTGGGCTACACATCGGATGTGCTCCTTGGCTGGTGGAAGCACATGCACACCTGGTATGGGAAGCTGCACCTCAAGAAATCTGGCCAGGCCACGGTTAAGCTGACGGACAAAGAGACCTACGTGATAGCCAGGTGCAGCTTCCTGGAGGGTGAGATCCGCCACCGAGGAGAAGCAGCAGCCCCTCTCACTACCCTCTCTCTCTGACAGCCTGCTGAGAGCCAGTCCTCTTCCGGCAGAGAGTCAGCTCCTGTCTCCAGGCAGGTTTCTGTGGAGCGTGCCATGGCGGAGAACCCACGGACAGCTGTTTTAACCGTGGTGGAGCGCGTGGAGGACTCCCTGGTGCAGTGGGAGAAAGGAGGCGGCATGTCCACCACAGCCCTACCCGCATCCACCCCCAGCTCCACCTCCACAGAAAGGCAGAGAGCCAGACAGCAGGAGGGGCAGAGCCACACTGTCCTGCTGGAGATCAGGGACACCATCCAGACCAGCATAGATCTCCTCTCTCAGCTGGTCCACACCAACTCCTTGTCCTCCAACCGCAAGCCCTTCCTCTCCTATGTGAACCAGACCCTCACGGACATGGCGGAACCCCAGTACCAGGTGGTGAAGGAACGGATCACTGAGCTGCTTCACAACCCTCCAGATCCAGGTGAACCTGCTCCCACCCAGTCCAGGTCTGCTCCTCCACCCCAGGTGATGTTCCTCTCATTCCAAGGCTTTCCACAGCCCCTCACCTACCAGGGCTACGGCTACCAGGAGGTCCAGCAGCACAGGCAGCAGCCCTTCCCAGTCCAGTCATCGGACGACACCGTTGCCACCGGTTCCACTGATGCCACCGATGCCCCTGATTCCATCGATGCCAACGATGCCACCCACGTCAACAATGCCACCCACGCCAACGATGCCACCCACACCACTGATGCCACCCATGCCACTGATGCCACCAATGTCAACGATGCCACCCACACCAACGATGCCACCCACGCCAACAATGCTGCCCATGCCAGTCCTCACCCAGCTGCAGACCAGACAGCCCCACTACACTGCTCCTTCCTCCACCCCACAGCCAAGCCCGGCCTCAGAACATCTGTCCTCGGTACTGGGGCTGACACCCCATGGCATAGAGGAAGGAGCTCTCAACTTCACGGGGTTGAGCCAGCTGTCTGAGAGCTTCCTCAACACACCGTCACCTGTTGTCCTCTCGGGGCCAGGCACCCCAATGACGCCTCAGACCAGCACTCCAGCAGCAGCCAGCTCCACAGCACCTGAACCCTTCACATTCCTTTGGGATGGGTTAAGATAGCAGTGGGATGGGCAAGGATACCTTTGGGATGGCTAATAGCTGTGGGATAGATAAACCTCCAGTGCAAGCATAGTGGGACTGTATGGTCCACCCTCCCAGGTGCCACGCCTATGGCCCTTTATTATCAATAATAATGTAATCAATCATCCACACATGTCAACATAAACACAACTCTTTATTAAATGCCCTGTTCATTGTAGGCCCACCCAACATACATGACCCAATCTCATCAGTGTGATGAGACAGGCTGAAGGAAGCATCCATTAAGCATCTATCATCCTGTCTTGCCACTCCACTGCTCCAGCTGGGGAGTTGCACCAGTGCCTCAGGAGGTTGCGCTGCTTCTTCCCTTCACATGAGGCTCTGTTGGGGCCTTGCACATCCTCAGTGTCTATCAGGTTTCGCCCTTGCCTCCATTCCTCAGGCTCCATGTCCCCATTGCCTTGTTGGAGGTCTACGAGCCTGTTCTTCAAGACTGGGTAGCGGGTGCGCATGAGATTGTGCAGGATGCAGCAAGCTTCCACAATCCTCCTCATGGTCTGTGGGCGATGCTGCATGGATAGGTCCCCTCTGTGAACGTTTTTTTCCGTTTTAAATGCTTTCTTTGCGTGCTGCATTCGCTTTCATCCTTTCTCCATCCGTGATACTAATGCTGCGCGTCCTTTCCGCGTCCGTTCCATTTCCTCCCTGCGTCCATTTACCGCTGGAGCGGATCGAGTTGCACGGATGCGCAGCAGATGCCTAGTGGATATAGTGGATGCATAACGGATGCAGAATGGATGCCTAGCGGATGCAGAATGGACGCATTGGATACATTTTCCGCACAAAAGTTTTAAGCAGCTCAAAACTTTTTGAGTGGATAAAATGTCAATAGACGGATGCTGGACGGATAGAGTGGAAGCAAAACAGAGGCAGTGAGTACAGAACGGGTACATCTCATTAACCAACGGATGGCAAGTGTTTTTCTCCGTTTTACATCCTCTTTCCATCCGTTGGTGTAGTGTGACAGGGGCTTTAGAATGTTAACAATCGGTTCTAGCAAATAGGTGTGAACTGGTGTGAACCCACCCCTGTTGAGGACTGCTTGTAAACAATCATCCTTGGAATCTTTGCTGCTCCTATTTCTTTCTTTTTTCTTTTTGAAAAGTTTTTTATTTTGTAACAAACACAAAGACAAACAAAACCATCTTTCCATTCAACAGCATGTCAGTTGGGTACATATCTCTTTTGGTCATAATCATATCATCATACATTTCTTACTTGTTTATATTTATAACCATTCTAATCAATATTTTATATCACACTTATCAATTGTTACATTATCCTTAACATTATAATTATTGTCTTTCAAGACTATATTTCATCTTTATTTAGATTATATTCATTTTCTTACTCAATCTAATTCAATCAATTATATTATACTATTATTACATATATCAATTTCTCACTCTTCTATCTAGCCATTCATAGAATAAATTCCAAACTTTACAATACCCATTTTCTTCCTGTTCTTTAATTGCCATTGTCAATCTACTCATTTCTGTACATTCCAATATTTTCTTAATTACTCTGCTCCTGTTTCTTGACTTGGCTTGAAATGACAGAATAGAATATTTCAGAAGTCCAGCTTGGCTTATGACCATAACTGAGCCTGCCAATCATGGTTATAAGTTGTGAGGGTTTATAAGTTTATGAAAATCCACCTAGATTTTCCTATTTGGAAAGGGTCGTTGTTCGTTACGTGAATGCTATAGTCTTTAAGCAAACCAATGTTTTGCTATAGGTGTGGCTTGGTGAAAACCAGTTTTCGGCAAAACCATCACAAACATGTTCACAGAACTGTGGGATGCTACAAATGATCCTAAATAGGACCTGGTTATTGAGAACTTGATGTTCAACCACACAACTGGGGGGAACAACCATTGGAATTTTGAATCTGGGTCATGAGTAGTCTCCTAGACCAGGGGTCTGCAACCTTGGTCTCTTTAAGACTTGTGGACTTCAACTCCCAGAATTTCTCAACCAGCATATCTGGATGAGGAATTCTGGGAGTTGAAGTCTTCAAGTCTTAGGGTGGCCAAGGTTGGAGACCCCTGCCCTAGACAGTAGGTTTGTCATAGCTCTGAATGGCTGCTAAGCAACCGGTTGTAAATTGAGGATGAGCTGTAATCCCTCCTTCAGTATTTTCCCTAGAATAACCAAGAAATATAGGTTTTTCTTCTTCTTGTGCTATATCTGTCATTGGATATTGGCGATCATGTTGGTGATCCTATTTTTATCAACAACTGTTCCAAAAAGTGCTGTTGAGTTTTGTCCAAACCAGTCCTGTTCCATTTGGATAATAAGGGACGCAAGACCGGTATTCCAACAAACAGCTCTTTATTTAACAGTATAGTAACTTGTAGCCGAGCATTTGCCGAAGCCGCGGCAGCCCTTCTTATAGCAGCTGCTCGCGGCTTGCAGCCAATGACAGCTCTTTAAGAATTCCCGCCATCAGGCGGGCCAATCAAAATGGTGCTTAATTGACCAATCCAAGGGCGGCCTATTCGGCCAATCAGTTTTAGTTATTTGGAGTCTTCTAATTTCCATAAACACCACCCCTCCCCCCTTGGTTTCATCCAACGTGCGTAACGTAGTTATGCAGGTCGGTGGGGCTTTTGCGGGTCTTCCTTGACCTGCGCAGCTCAGTCTCAGTATGGTCTTCCATCGGTTCGGACAGGATCGCGTTTTCTCCACGTCTTCTCCATGGAACTTCCTAGAAGGGTGAGTCAGCCTTGCCGCTCCCACCTGGGTCTCTTGGGCTGGTTGAGGTGGCTCTGCTGCTTCCTCCTGGTTTGTCTGGGTTGGTCGAGCTGGCCTGGCTGTCTCCTTCCAGGAAGGCCTCGCCTGCTACTGGGTCTCTTCTCCAGAGGTCATCTGTGGGTAAGCACTCTTTTTGTTTCATCTGAGTTTCTAATTCGGGTTTGTGTTGTGTCTTTTGTCGTGTTATTGGTGGTTCATCTCTCCCTTTTTTGTTATTTTGTGTTTCCCCCCTCTCGGTTGTTTTTGGATTGTTCATTGGTGTTTGCGGCAGTGTGGTAGTATTGCATTCCAATGTCTTAGAGCGAAGCTGGTCGATGTGCCACTTCCATGTTCTGCCATTGTCTAGTGCAAGTCGGTATGACCTGGGCCCTGTGATTTGAGTAATTGTGGCTGGAAGCCATAATGTGTCCCTGGTAAAAATATTTGCATAGACTAAGTCGCCAATAGTAAAGGAGCAATATTTACTTGAGGAGCCAGGGTTTTTCACAGGTATAAGTGGGGTGTAGTCTATCTAGGTAGGAACACAATTTTCTACCCATGAGCAGTTCAGCTGGGCTTTTGTTGGTGGTTGTGCTAGGGGTGATATGCTGAATTGTTAACAGTTTGTTAAGTCTATCTTGGACATCTCCCGTGTCTAGTTTATCTAGGGCCTCTTTAGTATAACGAACCATGCATTCAGCTCGTCCATTCAAAGCTGGATAAGCCGGCGCTGTCAGGGCATGTCAGATGCCCTGCACAGCCAGATATTGCTTGAAGGCTAAAGCAGTAAACTGGGGGCCATTGTCGCAGACTACTACATCTGGCAGCCCATGAGTAGCAAAAAGTCTGTTCAATTGTTTTATGACTGCTTCAGGAGTAGTGGACGCCATAAGGATAACCTCTAACCAGTTTGAATAAGCGTCAACAATTATAATATATGTGTTCCCTTTCGTTGACCCAGCAAAGTCAATATGCAGTCTCAACCATGGGCCTCTGGGAGTTTCCCATTCCAGGACTGGTGCAAGAGGAGGGTAGGCCTTGATTTTTGGCAGTCATGGCATGTTGCCACCCATTGTTCAATGTCACAATGTCAATGTCCAGCCCTGCCCACCAGACATAACTCCTGGACAGGGCTTTCATTTTTACTGTGCCCAGGTGTCCCTCGTGCAACATGCACAACACTTCCTCCTGCAACTTTTTTGGAATTACCACCCTGTCTCCTTTCAATGGACAGTTCAGTCTACTGGGTGCGAAAAGGTTTAAAAGTCTCACCTCTATCCTCATCCAGCCAGACCTTACCTACCCAATGCAGGATTTGAGCGGTCAGTGGGTGTTTTGCAGTGGCTTTAGCAACGTCTGCTGCGGTTAGTGGTAGATTCGGCCATGTCTTGATCTGAAGAGTGGAGACGGTAGGAGTTGGGTCGCCTTCCTTGTCAGGCAGCAGGGAATAGCTCAAGGCATCTGCATGGGTGATGGTCTTTCCTGGGCAATGGATGAGTATGCAATTTTATGCAGCGAGGAATTCTGACCACCTTGTCATTCTTGGTGATAGGATGTTCGGGGTTGATTTGTTCCCTGCCAGGATTCCTAGCAAGGGTTTGTGGTCTGTGATAATAGAAAATGTCCTACCATATAGGTATTCGTGGAATCTCTTGATGCCTGCTATGATTGCGAGGTCTTCTCGGTCAAGTTGGCTGTCGTTCCTTTCAGATTTTGACAGCGTTTTGGAATAGAAGGCGATTGGTGCTTCTCTGCTGTCTAGTAGCTTGTGGCTCAGTATGGCGCCGATTCCAAAAGGCGATGCATCACAGGTGTCCGTCAGTGGCAGGGTGTTGCTGTATTGTATTAAAATGGTGTTGGATGTTAATAAGTCCTTAATGTTTTGGAATGCTACTTGTTCTCAGTGGCCCCAATCCCAGACAGTTTTTTTTATCTAATAGTCGATGTAATGGCTCCGCTACAGTTGCCTTTTGGGGCACGAAGACATTGTAGAAGTTAATGAGACCTAAGAATGCTTGTAAGTCTGCTTTGTTCTTAGGCCTGGGTGCATCACCTTTATTTTCTTTTCAGTGGGGTGTATCCCTTTCTCATCTATAAGGTAGCCTAAAAATTTGACTTGATTGGTGGCTAGTTTACATTTTTCTCTTTTGACCTTAGCCCTGCTTCCCTGAATCTTTGCAAGACTTCTCTCAGTCTATTTTCTAATAGGTGTTTATTTTTTGCTGATACTAATACGTCATCAAAATAGGGAATGACTCCTTTTATTCCATTTAGAAGGCGCTCCATGAGGCTTTGGAAAATGCCTGGGGCAACGCTAACACCAAATTGAAGTCTGTTACATTTGAATGCGCCTCTGTGCGTGACTATATTCTGAGCCTCTGCAGTTTCAGGGTCAACCGGCAGCTGTTGATATGCTTGTGCGAGATCAAGCTTCGCGAAAATTTTTCCTCCCCCTAATGAATGCAACAGGTGTTGAACTATCAGAACAGGGTACGCACTTTGCTGGAGTGCATGATTTAGGGTGGCCTTATAGTCACCACAGATGCGCACTGACCCATCTGGTTTGACAGAAGTCATGATGGGAGTTTCCCACCTGGCATGGTCGATTGGCTCTAACACTCCTTTTGCGATGAGTTTGTTAAGCTGCTCATCTATTTTCGGTTTTAAGGCAAAGGGAACGTGTCTGGCTTTGAGTCTGATGGGAGCTATCTTAGGGTCTAGGCTGAATGCTATTGGGGTCCTCTTGTACTTGCCTAGGGTCCCGTTGAATACATCCCGGAACTCTTCCAGGAGGCTCTCCTCCCAATTGGTCTCAGCGACGCTGTTGATCCCGGTCACTCCGATTCCCAGGGGCACAAACCATTCGATTCCCAGCAGGCTAGGGCGATCACGGTCAATGATTGTCAGAGGAAGTACTTCAGCGTGGTTTTTGAATTCTATTAGGAAATGTCCAAGACCCATTACTGGGATTCGGTTTCCTTGGTAATCTTTAAGTATTAGGTTCTGCTGTTCCAGTTCTCTTTGCTTGATGTCTGGTATCAGGTTTCTGATAGTGTTCCATGATACCATTGACAGGTACGATCCGGAGTCTACTTCTATCTCACAGGGCTTTCCTTCAATTTTCACATTTATTCAGACCTTTTTTTCATTTGCTGCCCTGGCATTTCGATTGATTATTGTTTGATGTGTTTCTTCTCTGTCATTCATTCACTGGTTTCTGTTCTCTCGGCTCTATCAGCTTCTGGCTTTTCTCTCTTTGGTCTGTTTAGCAGCTTGCTTTGGAGTGTAGTGTCCTTCAATCCCAGGACCACGTGTCTCTCATGGCTTTGTCCATGTTCTGAAATTCACAGTCTCCCCTGATATTTCTGGAGGGGGTGCTGACGCGTCTCTTTGGTCTATAGCTCTTTTTGTTTCGGCAGACCCTTGCAATATGCCCCCGTTTCTCACAAAATCTGCAAAGGGCATCCAGGAATCTGCATTCTGAGCGCGGGTGATCCCCTCCATACTCAGCACACTGGAATTCTCGCCTCCTTCCTCTTTTTTCCCGCCATTTTCTTTCTGACTGAAGCCTATGCATGTCTTCGTTGTCATCATCGGTGTCATTCAGGGAGTCAAGGTCTTCATGGTGGGCAGTCGCTGTGGGCTGTTTTTGGTTTCCTTCCACCTTCTTTTCTCGGGGTTGGTTTAGTGGTTCTACATTTGTTGAATTCATCTGGTGCATTTCTTGGCTGCTTCAGTGGCAGTGGCTTCTGCGATGGCCTCAGCCACTGTGATATTTGGTCTGTTTAGCAGCTTGCTTTGGAGTGTAGCGTCCTTCAATCCCAGGACCACGTGTCTCTCATGGCTTTGTCCATGTTCTGAAATTCACAGTCTCCCCTGATATTTCTTAGGGCTGCTGTGAAATTTCTGATGCTCTCGTCTTCTCATTGGTCTCATTTATAAAATTCGTGCCTTTTGATCAGATTGGAGACCACAGGCGCATAATGGGTTCGTAGCATTCGGTTTAATTCTGGCCATGCCATCTGTTTTAAGTCCCGTGGTTTGGATAAAGCCTTAGCCATTTTGAAAACAGCAGGGCCACAGTGCAAGAAGAATACAGCTCTCTTCCTCTGGTCCATTATTTCTTGTAGCTTGTTGCTTTCTAAGAACATCAGAAAGCGATCAATGTATGACTCCCAATCTTCTTCGGCTGGGTTGAAGGTGAGGGTGGCGCATTGTTACTGGACATCTTGGTTGCTCGGTTCTGGTTGCTGCGTACTTTGGTCTCGCTCTTCTAGGATGATCCCACCCTCATCTCCAGTGTTCCGTTTGGATAATAAGGTACGCGAAACTGGTATTCCAACAAACAGCTCTTTATTTAACAGTATAGTAACTTGTAGCCAAGCATTTGCCGAAGCCGCGGCAGCCCTTCTTTTAGCGGCTGCTCGTGGCTTGCGGCCAATGACAGCTCTTTAAGAATTCCCACTGTCAGGCGGGCTAATCAAAATGGTGCTTAATTGACCAATCCGAGAGCAGCCTGTTCGGCTAATCAGTTTTAGTTATTTGGAGTCTTCTAATTTCCATACACAACAAGTCCCTTAGATTTGGAAGGCATTATGTTCTTCTTCTACCTGGACCTTGTTTGTCTTCAATCTTTCCTTGGAGGATTATGCTGTATTTTTCCAGATGTTGCATCATACATCCAAAATACTCCAACTTTCACTTTTTTATGGTTTTGATGATTTCCCTTGGCTTTCCCAGGCGGCTTATCACCTCCTCATTTCTGATTTTGTCAACCCAGCTTCTACGTAACAGCCCCCTGTAAATCCACATTTCAAATGCTTCTGGTCTCTTCAAGTGGCTTTCTGTCAGAGACCAACTCTCCACTCTGTAGAGATGCTGAGTTAATTTATCCAGTAGATTTCCATGAGTGAGGGTATCTAAATCCAACTTTCTATATTAGGGGTCATTCAGCAACACTGAATGATCACAGGTCCCTCACTCTTGATTTGACCCATTTGGCTTTCCATTCCAATGTAAAAAGTGTCCACATGAAACCACAAGTCAGAACAAGGCCTGATATAGTTTCGCACAAGGTTCCAACCAGTGTGGTATGCTACTGGTTTGGCCTGGTTTGGCCAAACCAGTATCAAAAATTGCTACCAGTTCGACTGACCAGTTGTAAAAAAAGCCTATGACAATCAGCTGAGAGGAGAAAGAAGAGAAAAGTGCAAGTCCTCCCATCAACCCCTGCACTTTTTTCTTCTCCGTCCTCTCAGCTGATTGGTGCTGCAGGCCTCAGCTGGTGTGGGGAAAGCTGCACACATGAGTTAGGTATGCACGTGCATAATCACCGAACCAGGAGTGAAACAGGTAGGATGCCACTGCTGGTTCCAACACAATCTCTTTCTTAGGAACAGCATATGGGGATCTGTTAGATTACCCCCAATGAACCCCCTGCAACTTGGGAAAGATGCCATTCTGATAGGATCATTGACTGATGGCTCAACAACTGCAAGGAAAAGGTTTTTGATGCAGCATTCTCTGCTCTTCTAGAATTTTGGGCCACGTCCTTGTTCACAGACCAGCCCTCTATTCAGTGTGAAAGTGAAATCTTCTGTCTAACAGGAGTGCAATGAATAATAACAATGATGGCATGTTCACAGATACTCCCTACTATAGTCGGGAATGGAGAGTTTTCTGAAGGAGGACAAGCAGAAGTTTGATAGTCAAGGTCAGTATTCTGATTTCCCCGCGACTGTAGTGCTTGAGTAGACATTTATGGCCATGCTGAGTGTCCTTGAGCAATTGGCAGAACGCCAAGTTCTTATTTGTACAGTGCATAATATGAAATGACAAATATTTGTAATAATCCATACACAACAATGGCACCTCCTCTGGAGAGTTGGTACTTAACACAGAAGAAGGCTTCTTTGTATCTGTTGCATCTGTTTTTCATTGGTTTTTTCAGATCAAATAGCAGACCTTTTTTGCTTTGATGCAATGGGGGTATTCTACCAGTTCAACCAGTGTTAAAAAATGCTACCATTTGGCAAAACTGGTAGTTGGCCAAACCAGTTCTTTTTTTTCCTTCCTCCCAATGATCAGCTGTTTCGACTATCAGCTGTGCCAGAATCCCTCTTACTGCTTCTCCCAGGAGGCTTCCCTGAGGCCCAGGAGGCAAAAAGGGGCATGCTGGGGGGGGAATGCTGTGCACACACACCCCATGCTCCATTTTTTGCCTCCTGGACCTCAGGAAAACCTCCTGAGAGCAAAAATCACCACCCAGGAGTCTTACCTAAGACCCAGGAGGCAAAAAAAAGGAGGGTGTGGGGGAGGGGTGCTTAAAAAAAAGGAAAAAAGAAGAAGCCACACCCACCCAGTCACATGACCATGCCCACCTAGCCACTCCCACCTAGCCACACCCACAGAACTGGTAGTAAAAATATTTGCATCCCACCCCTGCTGTGATGTCCTCAATGTGGAATCTTCTCCCCCAAGAAATAGAATAGAATGTTAACAACTGGTTCTAGCAAATAGGTGTGAACTGGTAGAATCCCACCCCTGATCCCAGATCATGTAACCTCGGTTTGCAGCCTTCATGGGTAGCTTCTGACCATTGAAGTCAATGGGGGAAGCCAGAGAGGCTAAATGTTGTGATTCATTTAATATTCACAGAAGAAGAGACTGATTTGCGTAGCAATGGAAATTCTGGTCCCCATTCTGATCATAAGTTTGCCGATATTCTCTTTTCCTGCTTTTGCTTTGCTTTTATCATTTTTAATTATGTTCAGTAATTATCATGGTTTTAACAAATGATTGCCTTACTGACAATATGATCGTCTTACGGACGATCACTTAAATAAGAGCCAGCAGTGTGCTACAGCTGCCAAAAAAGCCAATGTAATCCTAGGCTTCATTAATAGACGGAACATGAGAAGTGATACTACTGCTTTACAATGACTCAGTAAGACCACACCTGGAATACTGCATCCAGTTTTGGTCACCACCAAATTAAAAGATGTTCATAGTCTGGAAAGGGTGCAGAGAAGAACGACAAAGGTGATCAGAGCACTGTAGGCTAAAACTTATGAAGAAGAGTAGCAGGAATTGGGTAAGTCTAGTCTACTGAAAAGAAAGACTAGGGGGTGATATGATAGTAGTGTTCCAATATTTGAGGGGCTGCCACAAAGAAGAGGGAGTCAAGCTATTCTCCAAAGCAATGGATGGAAACTAATCAAGGAGAGAAACAACCTAGAATTAAGGAGAAATTTCCTGACAGTTAGAGCAATTAATCAGTGGAATGGCTTTCGTCCAGAAATTGTGGGTGCTCCAACACTGAAAGTTTTTAAAAAGAGATTGGACAAGAGATTTCTCTGGAATAGTATAGGATCTCCTGATTGAGAAGGGGTTGGATTAGAAGACCTCCAAGGTCCCTTCCAACTCTGTTAGTCTGTTTCTGCTTAAGCCCATGTCACACTGAACCAACGGATGCAAAGAGGATGTAAAATGGACAAAAAACCTTGCCATCCATTCGAAAACGCGATGTACTCACTACCTCCGTTTGGCTTCCTCTCTATCCATCCAGCATCCGTTTATGGACGTTTCATCCGCTCCGAAAGTTGTGGGCTGCCTAAAACTTTTGCACAGAAAATGTATCCAGTTCGTCTGTTCTGCATCCGCTACGCATCCGCTACGCATCCGCTATATCCGCTAGGTGTCCGCTACGCATCCGCACAACTCCATCCGCCCGGACCTGGGGAGGAAGCGGAACGGACGCAGAACAGATGCAGAACGGAAACAAAGCGTTTAAAACAGAAAAAACGTTCACAGAGGGGACCTATCTCGGATATTAAGGATGTCTAGAGGATGCCTACAGGATGCCTAGAGGATGCCTAGCGGAAAACCTATACTGCCTATAAAAAGGGGGAGCAACTCGCCTGCATCTCACTTTCAGAACAGCAGCCCAGCGGTGCAGACCTCTGCAGCCTTCATCTGCCTCTTCCTCTTCCACAGCATCCAGTCATGTCCACCGTGGATTGTAACAAAGTCCTTTCGGCAGCCACCATCGTTCTGCAACAGTGTGAAGCCATCTGCAGGCTCTGTGAACACTACTGCGAGAAGAAAAGAAGCCACCCAAAAAGAGTCTGGGTCCGAAGATGGTTCGCCAGAAGAGCAGAGGACGGACTGTACAACAAGCTGATGGTGGAGCTCAGGAGCGAAGACTCTTAGGCATTCCAGAACTTCATGAGGATGCCTCCATCCATGTTTGACAAAGTTGTGCAGCGCCTGACACCCAGGTTGACCAAGGCAAACACCAGCTTCCGGCCCAGCCTGGAACCTGGGCTCAAGATGGCACTCACACTGTGCCACCTGGGCTCAGGGACCTCCTACAGGAGCATGCAGTACGGCTGGAGGGTGCCACACAACACCATCAGCATTGTGGTCACAGAAGTGGTGCAGGCCATCATCGAAGAATACAAGGAGGAGCTCCTCCAGTACCCCTCCACTGAAGAAGGATGGAAGAAAGCTGCAGAGCAGTGGTATCAGAAGTGGAACTTACCACAGCCATAGATGGCAAGCACGTGGCCTGCAAATCTCCAGCCAACTCGGGTTCCACTTATTTCAACTCCAAAGGCTTCTTCAGCATCATCCTCTTCGCCATGGTCGATGCTGACTACAAGTTCATGTACATCGATGCTTCAGGCAACGGCTCCTCTTCAGATGCCCAGGTATACAATGCCAGTCACCTCAAGGAGGGGTTGGAACGCAACCTCATAGTGGGCTTCCCAGATTCAGAACCCCTGCCCAACGACACACAAGATGTGACCTACTGCATCGTGGGGGATGATGACTTCTCCCTCATAACCTACCTCATGAAGCCCTACACCTCCAGACTCCTCACCTGTGAAGAGAGGATCTTCAACTACAGGCTGTCCAGGGCAAGACGGGTGGTGGAGAATGCCTTTGGCATCCTGATCGACACTGAGGATGTGCAAGGCCCCAACAGAGCCTCACATGAAGGGAAGAAGCAGCGCAACCTCCTGAGACACTGGTGCAACTCCCCAGCTGGAGCAATGGAGTGGCAAGAAAAGATGGTAGATGCTTAATGGATGCTTCCTTCAGCCTGTCTCATCACACGGATGAGATTGGGCCATGTATGTTTGGTTGGCCTACAATGAACAGGGCGTTTAATAAAGAGTTGTGTTTATGTTGACATGTGTGAATAATTATTACATTATTATTGATAATAAAGGGCCGTAGGTGTGGCACCTGGGAGGCTGGACCATACAGTCCCATTATGCTTGCACTGGAGGCTTATCTATCCCACTGCTATCCTTACCCATCCCACTGCTATCTTAACCCATCCCACAAGCATGCAAAGGCTTAAACCATTTCTAAAAGTTTCCAGCAAGACTTTATGAAATAAAAAGAAATGAAGCAAGTGTGTGAATCATAAATAGACTTTATTAACAACAAGCTATAAGACAAAAATGAGTCTCTGGCACTCCTCTTGGTCGCTCAGTCTCAGGGGTGAAGGGTGCAGGTGCTGTGGAGGTGGCTGGTGCTGGAGTGCTTGTCATCAGCTCCTCCAGAAGCAGAAGCAGCAGAAGCCCCAGCCCCAGAAGAGCGAGCCCGTGCTGCAGGAGCCCCAGCAGAACCAGAGTGAGGGCCAGGGGGTGGGATGGTAGCCCTGTCCCTCTTGCCAGGACTGGCAGCAGATGGCTGAGGCTTGCTGTGCTTCCACATGGTTGTGGGGTTGCTGGCTGACAGGGAGGCTGGCAGGAACCAAGGCTGGCAGGAAGGCTGGCAGGGAGGCAGGCACCAAGGCTGGCAGGAAGGCTGGCAGGGAGGTAGGCACCAAGGCTGGCAGGCAGACATGCAGGCAGGCTGGCAGGCAGGCAGGCACCAAGGCTTGCAGGCAGACATGAACCAAGGCTGGCAGGAAGGCTTGCAGGCAGGCAGGCACCAAGGCTGGGCGGCAGACATGCAGGCAGGGCAGGCAAGGCAGTCGATGTGTCTGGCAGCAGGTCTTTCCTCTGAATGGCGACCTCCTTCCGAGCTGCTTCCGTTACATCCGCGGGGCTTATGCAATGCATCCTCCCCGCATGCGCAGTGAATGCCAGGCATCCATTAGGCTTCCGCTGTGCATCCGCTCGGCTTCCACTCTGCATCCGTTTCATCCGTTCGGTGTCCGCTCTGCATCCGCTCTTTCCGTTCTGCGTCCGCTTCGCTGAGGCCCCCCGGAAGCCCTGCGGATGTGCCACCCACTCCCATCCACTCCCACCCGCTTCCATCCGCTGGGCTTCCGTTCCGCATCCGCTTTGCATCCGCCCTGCATCCTCCATGCGTCCGTGTTATCTGCTCTGGTTATGCAAATTTTTGCCCCTTTTGAGAGCGGATAACAACGGATGGAACATTTTGCTCATCCCCTGTGTCCTTTTTGCATCCGTTGGCCAGTGTGACATGGGCTTTACTTATTTACTGTTTTTACTGGATGGTTGTACGCTGCCCAAAGTCTCATTCCATGGGATGGGTGGCCATACAAATTGGACGGACAGACAGACAGACAGACAGACAGACAGACAGACAGACAGACAGACAGACAGA
>BLBF01000036.1:22332759-22360337 GCA_015471245.1 Laticauda colubrina | reverse complement strand
AGACAGACAGACAGACAGACAGACAGACAGACAGACAGACAGACAGATGTATATGTAGGTATATGTGGGGTCGAAATACTGTGCCCATGCTCTCAATCTATCTGGTTGCAAATCATCACTCTGTTTGGTGGGCACAAAGCAATAGAGCAATTCATTGCAAATCTACTTTCTTTAACCCCTGGTCTGTAGCCCATGCACCTCTTCATGATGCTGATACACTTGCAAAAACAGGGAAAGTTGTGAACATTATAAGGTTTTAAAAGGGATTTAAAATAAATTCATAGCTAAAGTACTACCCACAGGCTATCATCCAAATTCATCATCCAAATTCCCTCATTTTCAGAGCTTGGAAACGGTCTGTGATTTAGCTGAAACCAGCATGTTCATTGTTGAATGATCTACTTGTTATGACTATTATTGGCCTTATTATTGGCATTTCTGAATTGTTACTTATCAAAGTGGTTTACAGAAACCTAAGCTTCTAAATACTTCAGAGTAGAAATATATTTGCTGTATTTTTGAAAGAAAGATGAAAAATAACAAGAAAAAGGATTTATTTATTTATTTTTAATAATGTTAGGAGAATTCTCTCCTATTTCCTTTTGTGGTGGTTCCTGGAAAAAAAAACCAAGGAAAATAAACAATAAGTAGAAGCACCTTTTTATCTAGTACAACCAGATATTTGCTGTGCTTTCCTCTTAGTTACAACCAAATTTGTCAGGCAGAGATACAACACAGCAAGTGGCTTGATCCAATTTCTTATTCTCTTGCTCCAGGGATGGATGAATATGCACCAGCCCAGGCAGGGGTGGGCTTCAAAAATTTTAGCAACAGGTTCTCTGCCGGGTTGCTTGGTGGGCATGGCCATGGTGGGCATGGCCTAGTTGGCCTCCTGCATCATGGGGGGGGGGATGTTTTTGCCCTCCCTGGGCTTTGAAGGCTTTCCTTGAGTCTTCAAGAGGGTGAAAATGGCCTCCCCAGGCTCCGGAGGCTCTCTGGAAGTCAGAAACTGGCCCATTTCTCGCTTTCCCAAACTTCCTGGGGGGCCTGTTTTTTGCCCTTCCTGAGCCTCCACATGCACCCTGCTTACCTGCATCCAAAATGGACTGCATGGGGACTTTGGGAGGGGAGGAGTGGGTGGGGCCAGCCAGGAATGGGATTTTGGGGTTCTCTGAACTGCACATAATTTTAGCTAGGGGCTCTTCTGAACTACTGTGAACTCCCAGCAGCCCATCCCTGAGCCCAGGGTACTAGAACCTGAAATTTTCCAATGGCAGTGGAGGGATGTTATTTTATATTATTTTCTCCTACAAATCAAATCTCAAGACAGTTGGATACTAAACATACGATAAAAAAAACAGCACAATGTTTGTATAACATGGTAGTTGATCCTTTAGAAGCTGGAGTGGGAAGTTGGCAACTATTTTAAAAGTCTAGTGGCTGAAGCCTTAGGATAGCAATGTAGATATTGCTGAATAAGTCCCAGTTAAGACTGTCAGCCAGACGGACACATTTAGTGCCGTATTTCCCCCAAAAGAAAGCCTAACCAGAAAATAAGCCCTAATTCATCTTTTGAAGCAAAAATTAATATAAGACCTGGTCTTATTTTCAAGGAATCACAGATATTTGTTAAAAAAAAATAATGTGATTGAAAAACCAATCTTTCTGATGCTGGAAAAAAGTAAGTTCATACAGATATGTCATGCCTGAAACCATGAATGACATGTGATGATTCTTCCAAGTTGCATTCTTTATTATTTCAGACCTGTAGACAGAATCTTGCCAGACTGAACACTCTACTATCTGCATCTGCAATATACTCTGGGAACTATGAGGAAGGGGCTGTCTTTATCCTCTTTCACTCACACATAACATCCAGACGGAGTTCCTTCTTACTCTTCTGGAATACACCCCCTCCTTTCTGAGAATCCACCTCCTTATTTGATTCCAGCACAGTAGGCCTAAGTACAATTTTTTTGGCTGCAGTTTTTCTCTGTAATTTTTGTCATGTATGCCAATAAAGTTAGAGTGTCCTCCTTTCTCCTCAGTTGTCCTCCTTTTCAATTGTCCATATTCTCCTTTGCCTGTTGAGATATCTAGTAACCCAACACCCATCATCACCATCTTTACCTCACCTTCAGAATTGTCCACCTGGATTCACTATGGCTACGGAACATAGAATAATTGCGAGATCAAGAGCGTGTCAGATGAAAGGACATAAATAACTCAGTGTCTGCAGAAGAGAAAGAGAGAAAGATAAAAGGAAGTGCAGAGCGTCTCTTGATACGAGATGGGTCACTTTGGAATAGATGATTATTACCCACTCAAAAGACTGCATCTGGGAAGAGAGCTGAATGTGACCTTGCAAACTGCAGGGCAAGAATGAAAAATTATGAAATGATGTAGGAATCTGTCAACGGTAGTGGGTTCTCAGCAACAGCCATAAATGGGGATTGTTAGAAACTCAGGTGATATAATTTTTTTCCTCTATGTTGTCTTTATCAGGAGATGGAATAAGGTAATGTGAACCTTAAGAGATTCTTGTCGTGTCGCCAGAGAGAAAAGCAGAGGGGAGACAATCTCAGGATATGGAAAAAGCAACAGGAAGGAATTGGTGAATCAGAAATTATGATCCATAGAACGTTAAGTCCATGAGGTGATTTCCATTACAGATACAAAAAACTTATTTTATTTTTATCCCATCTTTATAAGCAACTCAAGGTGGTGAACACACCTGGTGCTCTTTCGCCCTCCTATTTTTCCCACAACCATAACTCTGTTGGACTAAGAAAGAGGAAACTTGCCCAAAGTAGTCAGTTGGTTTTCATGCCTGAGGCAGAACTAGAATTCATAGTTTCCTGATGATTCACCCAAAGCCGCCTAGCTGCTTTTCATGCCAAAAGCAGGACTAAGGGACCACAATTTTCTGATGATTGAACCAAAGTTGCCCAGCCAGTTTTCATGGCTAAGGCAGAACTAGAACTCACAGTCTCCTGGATTCTAGTCTTAATCATGCTTAATCTTAACCACTAGACCAAACTGGTTCTCAACCTAATACTCCTTTCTTCTCCTATTTTCCTCACAACAACAATCTTATGAAATGGGTTGGGCAGAAAGACAGTGACTGGCTCAAAGTTATCCAGCTGGCTTTCATGTTTAAGGCAGGACTAGAACTCATGGCTTCCTGATTTCTATCTGTTGTCTTAAACATTAGACCTAGAGATGGTGTAAAATAGGGATCTTCAAACTTGACAGCTTGAAGACTTGTGGACTTCAACTCTCAGAATTCCTCCTTCAGTCATGTTAGCTCAGGAATTCTGGGAATATAGAGCCGTCCAACCAGGTAGAATCCCACCCCTGGAATAAACCCTGAACACAGAGGTGGGATTCTACCAGTTCGCACCTATTCGCTAGAACCGGTTGTTAACATTCTAAGCAGTTCAGAGAATCGATTGTTAGAAGAAATTACTGGCCTAATCCTGTAAGGAAGGCAGGAAAGAAACATTCTGGGGTTGCTTACAGAAACTGCCTCTCCGTTAACCCTTATTACATTCTCGGCAGGACTAGACTTCCTGTCTCAGGAACTTCTCTGGAGTTTTTTCCCTCTACTTTGCTGGTACTTTGCTTGTGTGGAGTGACCATTCAAAGTTACAATGGCACTGAAAAAAGTGACTTATGACCATTTTTCACACTTATGACTGTTGCAGCATCCCCACAGTCCTGAGAGGCCAAGCAAGCAGATGCGTGCCTCAATGTGAGTGATGTTGAATTGGCCATGCCCAGCCAGTCACATGACTACCAAGCCACGCCCACCAACTAAGCCATGCCGACAGAACCAGTTGTTAAAAAAATTGAATCCCACCCCTGCCTGAAAACCTAAATGCACATGGGTGCCACTATGAGGAGCTCTTTAATTCAGTGCAAACCAATTGTCCTTTTTTTGCCACAGGGACATAGATCTGTTTCAAATAATAAACACTCATAAACACTCTGCTTCTCATTCTCCTTGACCTCTTTGAAAAACCCAGATTTTGGGCCTTTAATTCTAGACACTGCAGTGTTTTCAAAGAGGTCAAGGGTCACTGTTCTTCCCTTAATTCCAACCAAGAAACATTGCTAAATAATGAGCATTCACTGTGCCAAAGGTTATTTTAGTTTGATACTCAGAAACAATTCAAAAATATATCTCAATAATGAGAAAGTCCTTCATGGAATTGTAGTGTTTCAGAATCTCTGCCACTTAAGACAGTGTTTTGAAATATCATAAACGAGCATTAAATAAAGAATGGCTAATTTTCTTACTCTGTCTCTGTTTCTATTTATTTATTTATTTATTTATTTATTTATTTATCTATTTATTTATTTATTTATTTATTTATTTATTTATTCATTCATTCATTCATTCATTCATTCATTTATTCATTTATTTATTTATTTTATTTGGTTTGTCAATTGCTTACAAGATAATAAGTATAAGTAAAAACAAACTGTAGTTATGAATACATGGAAACATATAAGAAAAATAAAAGAAACAATAGGACAGGGACGGTAGGCACGTTGGTGCGCTTATGCATGCCCCCTACAGACCTCTTAGGAAAGGGATGAGGTCAACAGTAGACAGTCTAAGGTTAAAGTTTTTGGGGTTTGGGGAAGAAACTACAGGGTCAGATAGAGTATTCCAGACAATGACCGCTCTGTTGCTAAAGTCATTTTCCTGCAATCAAGTTTAGTGCAATTAACCTTGAGTTTGTATCCATTGTTTGCTCTTGTATTATTATGGTTGAAGCTGAAGTATTTATTGACAGGTAGGACATTGCAATGTATGATTTTATATAACATACTTAGATCGGACTGATGGTGCCATAGTTCTTGCTTTTCTAGGTCTAGAATTTCAAGTCTGGTGGCATAAGGTATTCTACAATGAGTAGAGGAGTGGAGAACTCTTCTTGTGAAATATTTCTGGACTTTCTCAACTGTGTTAATATCAGATATATAATGTGGGTTCCAGACTGATGAGCTGTATTCGAGTGTTGGTCTAGCAAATGTTTTGTATGCTCTAGTTAGTAGTGTGATATTACCAGAGAAAAAGCTATGTAGGAATAGGTTAGCAACTCTTAATGCCTTTTTGGCTCTGTAGTTAAAGTGGGCTCTAGCACTTAGATCATCAGAGATGAGTACTCCAAGGTCCTTGACAGAGTTTGGATCATCAACAAAGTTTTGACTATTCAGCTTGTATTTTATTTTCTGGTTTTTTTTTTGCCAATATGTAAGACAGAGCATTTGTTTGTTGAGATTTGAAGTTGCAATTTGTTTGACCATTCTGATACATAGTTAAGATCTTTTTGAAGGGTAGCAGTATTGTCTGTGGTATTGAACAGCTTTACATCATCAGCAAAGAGAATACATTTGCTCTTAATATGATGACAGAGGTCATTTATGTAGAGTATGAAGAGTGTTGGTTCTACAATACTGCCTTGGGGGACACCACTATTGACAGGTACAGAATTTGATAGGACGCTCCCAATTTTGACCATTTGTTGTCTGTTTGACAGGAATGCTTCTATCCAGTTATGCAGTTGTCCAGAAATACCATAAGATTTTAATTTTAGGATTAGTTTGTCATGTACCACTGAATCAAAGGCTTTACAGAAGTCTATGTAGATTGCGTCTATTGCTTTGCCCTTATCGAGTTGTATAGTCCACATGTTTTTGCAGTGTAAGAATTGCAGATTGCAGGATAGTTTTTTTCTGAAACCAAATTGTTTATTAGAGGGTAGGTTGTTTGTCTCTAAGTTAAGGATAATGGATTGGTTAATAATTGATTCCATGACTTTATAGGTGACGCAGCATAAAGAGATTGATCTGTAATTTTCAACCCGGCTGGAGTCTCCCTTTTTGAAGATTTTTTGAAGATGGGGATGACCGTGGCTTGTGACCATAGCTTTGGAAAGGAGCTGGTCCTGAAAGATTTTTCAAAGATTATGCTTAGAGTTCAGCTATGAC
This sequence comes from Laticauda colubrina, assembly GCA_015471245.1. NCBI lineage: Eukaryota > Metazoa > Chordata > Lepidosauria > Squamata > Elapidae > Laticauda > Laticauda colubrina. The sequence continues at coordinate 22,354,334 of BLBF01000036.1, read as the reverse complement.
AGTGGATAGCTTTTTAAAGAAGTAGGCACATATTCCATCTGGTCCAATAGATAGATATGGGTTTAGATTGTGTAGTGCTTTTTCAGCATTGTCTTCTGTAAAATTGATATGTATTAGATAATTGTAGTTGTCTGTGGTTTGAAATTCTGGGCATGATCCATTGCTGTTTACAAATACTGAGCCAAAGAACGTGTTAAAGATGTTGGCTTTAATGATGTCATCATTGCAGTCTTTACCATTAGGTCCTTTAAGGGGTGGGATGGAACTTGAGTTTTTTAGTTTGTTGTTTCCAAAATTGTAGAAAGCACAGTTGGAATTGGTGCCTAGAAGGTTTTCCTCTTGTTTAATGTGATAATTAGTGCATTCAGTCTTTATCTGGTGACATAAATTTTTGTATTGGCTTTTGAAGTTGGCAACATGACCAGATTTGAAGTTGGCAACATGACCAGATCACTGCCAAAGTGATCTCTTTTTGGATTGAAACTTCCTTACTGTTATGGGTAATCTGTTTTTTCTGTTTTTTGGAGTTGTTATTGGTACATATAATTTGATGACTCTTTTGACTTCAGGTAAAAATATGTTGCAATGGTCTTCAACAGTATTGCATCCAGTGAATACAGATTGCCAATCAAGGGATGAGAGATTATTGTCTATAAGATCATAGTTGCCTTTTTTGAAGTTATAATCGGGGATCACATTGTTGTGTTGATTTTTGTGTGGACATATGTTGAGACAAAAGTAAATCATGCTGCGGTCATTGTTGGAAAAGAGTTCTTTAATTTGTGTTCCGTAAATTGAATTCAAACTATTGCAGAAGATGAGATCGAGGCAGTTGTTAAGTCTAGTATTGTTGGTTATTAGTTGTTCCAGTCCCCAATTTGTTACCAGCATTGTAGAAGGTTGCATGTATGGGTTCAGTTTTACATTTGTTTAGGGTCCAGTTAATGTGAGGTAGATTGAAGTCACCAAGAAAGATAAAAGCATGTGGGCAGGATGTTACCCATGTTAGTAATGAATTTAGCTTGTTTACATGTTCAGTGTCATAATCAGGGGTTCTGTAACATCTTAAGAATCAAAATGTGATGTTTAAGGATTGTTCACAGACAATGGTCTCAGGAAGAGCAAACTTGGATGTTTTTTAGCTGTAAGGACTTTTTATAGAAGATAGCAACAACACCTCCTCTATGGATTTCATGATCTGATTGGTAAACATGATAGTCTCCTGTGGTAATGGAGTCAGGGAGAGATGCGTTGAGCCATGTTTTACAGACAAATATGATGTCGAATTTAGCCATATTTAATAAGAGGAGAAATTCAGGTATTTTATTCTTATTTTTTATTATTTTTATAATAATTATTTATTATTTTTATTTTTCTCTTGGAACTAACCAGACCCTGGGATTACAATCATGTTTTTAAAATTCTATTTTTGCCCTACTTGTCCAAGTTTATTTATCCTGAACTAAGTAAATAATGGAAGGAGAAGGAGCCCAAGTGGAAAAAATGGCGCTTAGATTAACTATAAAGACCAAACTGATGACAACAAAACACACACCAGTGTTAAAATTCATAACGAAGATAATCCTGGAAGTCTTCCACTTATTACCACAACCGACAACAAAATCTCTGTTGCTAAGTGAAACAGTTGTTAAGTGAGACTTGTTCCATATTACGACCTTTCTATGTCACAATTGTTAAGTGCAAGAGTGGGCTTCCAAATATTTGGCAACGGGTTCTCTGCCTGGTTGCTGGGTGGGCGTGGCCTAGTCGGCCTCCTGTACCATGGGGGGGCATATTTACCATCCGTGGGCTCCAGAGGCTTTCCTCAAGCCTCCAGGAGGGCAAAAATGGCCTCCCTGGGTTCTGGAAGATCTCTGGAAGCCAGAAACAGTCTCATTTCTGACCTTCCTGAACTTCTGGGAGGCCCGTTTTTTGCCGTTCCCCAAGCCTCTGCGCCCGCCTGCACTTACCTGCATCCAAAACAGGCCCTGTGGGGACTTTTTGGGAGGGGTGGGTGGGGCAGCCAGGTGTGGGATTTGGGGGTTCTCTAAACTGCACAGGATCTTAGTTGGGGCTCTCCTGAACCTTTGTGAACCCCCAGCAGCTCCACTCCTCGTTAGGTGAATCACTGCACTGAAAAAAGTGACATGATCTTTTGGACACTTACAACTCTTGTAGCATCTCCTGATGGTCACGTGATCAAAATGATGCTTGGCAACTGATTCGTATTTATGACGCTTGCAGCATCCTGGGGTCATGTGATCTCCTTTTGCGACCTTCTGACAAGCACAATCAACAGGGAAGCCAGATTCACTTAACAACCATGTCACTAACTGAACAACTGCAGTGACTCATGTAGCAACGGTAGCAAGAAAGGTTGTAAAATGGGGCAAAGCTCACTTAAGAACTGTCTCACTTACCAACAGAAATTTGGGGCTCAGTTGTAAGTCGTAAGCTGAGGACCACCTGTAATTGCAAACAAGCTGCAGAAACATTTTAAAAACAGAAATGGGGAGCTGTTGTTATTTACAATCTTTGCACTTCTGAGCTGTTCTGTCCACCTTGCCTACGCCATCAAACATCTTGTGCTATCAAAACATCCTGAAGCAAAAAAAAACTAACAAAATAATAATGTTGTTTTTCCTTTGTTGAAAGAAAAAAGAAAGAAGAGGGGACAGTGCAATACTTGGAACACATTATTGCTTTATTAAGGAGGGGAAAGAAGAGAAATGTTATGTGATAAAAACTATTTCTTCTTGAGATGCAAAGCTTGAAAAAAGAATCTAGTTTTCCTATGGCACTTTGGCTGCTGGTTTTATTAATTTGTATTTTCTGAAAAGAACTCCAAAGCCGACAGAAAATGTATGCCTTCTCCCATAAGGACAAATATCACTTACAATAAGGAGGGAGGAATTAATGTAAAAAGGAGAGAGTTTCTGGCAGTTACAATTCTTTGACAATGAAGCCCGACAATTTAAAATCCAATTCTTCAATGTTAAGGCCATTACACCAATGAAGATAATTATCTGGGCAGAAGCAAGCAAGAAAACCCCTCCACAGTTGATATCTTTAAGCAGAGACTGAGCACTTGATGATGTTACCTAGTTTGGGTAATGAAACATTGGCAAGAAAACAACCAAGCTCATAGAGCACTAGTGACCCCACATTTCAACCCTGAGTTACAAATATTCTCCTTTATTGAGAGATTGAGCACCAACTCTTGAAGATTCTGCAATTATGAAATTCTTGCATGAAGGAGAATTCCTTTCATCCAGTTTTATGATTCTATTTGGTGGCAATGGTGGCAATCATTACTGAGGTGAGTTTCTGTCGAAGCTCAAGAAGGCTTCCATGGGAAACTTCCTTCATTTCCCCAGCACAACAACCTGGTGAGGATAGAATAGAATATAATTCTTTATTGGCCAAGGGTGGTTGGACACACAAGGAATTTGTCTTGGTGCAAATGCTCTCAGTGTACATAAAAGAAAAGATACATTCATCAACAATCAAGAATCATAAAGTACAACACTTAATAATAGTCAAAGGATACAATAAGTAATCAAATCATACTGGGAAACAGCAGGGATGAGATTCAAAAATCCTAGCAACTGGTTCAATGCCCAGTTGCTGGATGGGCATGGGCATGGTGGACATGGCCTACCAAAACTTTCAGGAGGGCCATTTTTCACCTTCCCAAGGTTCCAGAGGCTAGCGGATGCACAGCGGAAGCCTAGCATTAATTGCGCATGTGGGGAGGATGCATTGCATCAGCCCCGCAGATATAACGGAAGCAGCTCGGAAGCAGGTCACCATTCAGAGGAAAGACCTGCTGCCGGATGGATTGACAGCCTTGCCTGCCCTGCCTGCATGCCTGCCTGCAAGCCTTGCTGCCAGTCTTGCTGCCAGCCTCCCTGCCAGCCTTCCTGCCAGCCAGTGTGCCTGCCAGCCTTGCTGCCTGCCTTTCTGCCAGCCTTGGTTCATGTCTGCCTGCCAGCCTTGGTGCCTGCCTGCCTGCCAGCCTTCCTGCCAGCCTTGGTGCCTGCCTCCCTTCCTGCCAGCCTTGGTGCCTGCCTGCCTGCAAGCCTTCCTGCCAGCCTTGGTGCCTGCCTCCCTGCCAGCCTTCCTGCCAGCCTTGGTGCCTGCCTCCCTTCCTGCCAGCCTTGGTGCCTGCCTCCCTGCCAGCCTTCCTGCCAGCCTTGGTTCTTGCAGCCTCCCTGCCAGCCAGCAACCCCACAACCATGCGGAAGCACAGCAAGCCTCAGGCATCTGCTGCCAGCCCTGGCAAGAGGGACAGGGCTACCATCCCACCCCCTGGCCCTCACTCTGGTTCTGCTAGGGGTTCTGCAGCACGGGCTCGCTCTTCTGGGGCTGGGGCTTCTGCTGCTTCTACTTCTGGAGGAGCTGATGACAAGCACTCCAGCACCAGCCACCTCCACAGCACCTGGACCCTTCACCCCTGACACTGAGCGACCAAGAGGAGTGCCAGAAACTCATTTTTGTCTTATAGCTTGTTGTTAATAAAGTCTATTTTTGATTCAAACACTTGCTTCATTTCTTTTTTTTAATAAAGTCTTGCTGGAAACTTTTAGAAATGGTTTAAGCCTTTGCATGCTTGTGGGATGGGTTAAGATAGCAGTGGGATGGGTTAAGATAGCAGTAGGATGGGTTGAGATAGCAGTGGGATGGGCAGGGATACCTTTGGGATGGGTAATAGCTGTGGGATAGATAAACCTCCAGTGTGGGACTGGATGGTCCACCCTCCCAGGTGCCACACCTATGGCCCTTTATTATCAACAACAATGTAATCAATCATCCACACATGTCAACATAAACACAACTCTTTATTAAATGCCCTGTTCATTGTAGGCCCACCCAACATACATGGCCCAATCTCATCCATGTGTTGAGACAGACTCAAGGAAGCATCCATTAATCATCTATCATCCTGTCTTGCCACTCCACTGCTCCAGCTTGGGAGTTGCACCAGTGTTTCAGGAGGTTGCGCTGCTTCTTCCCTTCACGTGAGGCTCTGTTGGGGCCTTGTACATCCTCAGTGTCTGTCAGGTTTCGCCCTTTTCTCCATTCCCCAGGCTTCATGTCCCCATTGCCTTGCTGGAGGTCCACGAGCCTGTTCTGCAAGACTGGGTAGCGGGTGCACATGAGATTGTGCAGGATGCAGCAAGCTTCCATGATCCTCCTCATGGTCTCTGGGTGATGCTGCATGGTGGTGAGAAGTACCTGGAACCTATTGGCCAGGATGCCAAAGGCGTTCTCCACCACCCACCTTGTCCTGGACAGCCTGTAGTTGAAGATCCTCTCTTCATGGGTGAGGTATTTGGAGGTGTAGGGCTTCATGAGGTAGGTTCTGAGGGAGAAGGCGTCATCCCCCACGATGAAGTAGGACACATCTTGCGTGTCGTTGGGCAGGGGTTCTGGATCTGGGAAGCCCACGATGAGGTTGCGTTCCAGCCCACCCTTGAGGTCACTTGCATTGTATACCTGGGCATCTGAAGATGAGCCGTTGCCTGAAGCATCGATGTATATGAACTTGTAGTCAGCATCGACCATGGCGAAGAGGATGATGCTGAAGAAGCCCTTGTAATTGTGATAAGAGGACCCTGACTTGGCTGGAGCTTTGCAGGCCACGTGCTTGCCATCGATGGCTCCAACGGTGTGGGGGAAGTTCCACCTATGATACCACTGCTCTGCAACTTTCTTCCAGCCTTCTTCAGTGGAGGGGCACTGGAGGAGCTCCTCCTTGTATTCTTCGATGATGGCCTGCACCACTTCTCGGACCACAATGCTGATGGTGTTATGTCGCACCCTCCAGCCATACTGCATGCTCCTGTAGGTGGTCCCTGAGGCCAGGTGGTGCAGAGTGAGTGCCACCTTGAGCCCTGGTTCCAGGCTGGGCCGGAAGTTGGTGTTTGCCTTGGTCAACCTGGGTGTCAGCCGCTGCACAACTTTGTCAAACATGGCTGGAGGCATCCTCATGAAGTTCTGGAATGCACGAGTGTCTTCGTTCCTGAGCTCCACCATCAGCTTGTTGTACAGTCCATCCTCTGCTCTTCTGGTGAACCATCTTTGTACCCAGACACTTCTTGGCCACCTCTTTTTCTTCCCGTAGTAGAGTTCACAGAGCCTGTAGATGGCTTCGCACTGTTGCAGAAGGATGGTGGCTGCCAAAAAGGACTTTGTTACGATCCACGCACCGCAGGGCTGCTGTTCTGAAAGTGAGATCCAGATGAGTTGCTCCCCCTTTTTATAGGCAGTATAGGTTTCCCCCTAGGTGTCCTTTTGCATCCTGTAGGCATCCTTAGACATCCTTAATATCCGAGATAGGTCCCCTCTGCGAACGTTTTTTCCATTTTACATGCTTTGTTTCCATTCTGCATCCGCTAGGCATCCATTCTGCATTCGTTCCGCGTCCGTTCCGCTTCCTCCCTGCGTCCGTTTCCCGCTGGAGCGGATGGAGTTGCGCGGATGTGCAGCATATGCCTAGTGGATATAGCGGATGCATAACGGATACAGAACGGATGCCTGGAGGATGCGTAGCGGATGCAGAATGGACGAATTGGATACATTTTCCGCTCAAAAGTTTTGAGCAGCTCAAAACTTTCTGAGCGGATGAAACGTCAATAAACGGATGCTGGACAGATAGAGAGGAAGCAAATCGTATTCAGTGAGTACAGAACGGATGCATCGCGTTAATCAACGGATGGCAAGTGTTTATCTCCGTTTTACATCCTCTTTCCATCCGTTGGTGCAGTGTGACAAGGGCTTTAATAGTAATAGTAATGCAGACTTAGTAAATAGTTAGACAGTATTGAGGGAATTATTTGTTTAGTAGAGTGATGGTTGATTGAACTGGGAGAAAATCACTGTCCCAGGTCAGCCACTGTGCTTCCATGGCTGAGAGTGATTTTTTATCTAGCTCCTCTTATTCCTAGTGCACACCATAACTTTGGCGCTCATTTTAATTGGAATAATATGAAAAACAGTTTGAAAGTTTAAAAGAGGCATTTCTCCATCTGTGTATGGAGAAGTGTGAAACAAAAACACGGGAGACCAATTCTGTCTGTGTGTGGAAGTCTCTGGGATTAATTCAGAAATACCTGATTTTGTTTGACGAGCTGAATTGGCTTGTCAGTTTATTTCTGAAATCTGATTCAGTTCTGAAGTCCAAGGAAAGAGCTTCAGACTGAATCTCTGACTGAAATATTCACAGCCCTCAAGAAAGTTCTATCATTAATTTGATTTGATTAGGATCTTCCTTCAAAACTAACCAGGGGTGTCCACCTGGTATGATAAAAACAGTCAAGATGACGGCTGTGATTAAAATTAACAAACATTACAGAATAATTTAATAACGGAAGGGACTTTGGAGGTCTTCTAGTCTAACCTTTGGAGGTCTTCAAGCAGAAAACCTTATATCATTTCAGACAAATGGTTATTCAATCTCTTCTTAAAAATCTCCATTGTTGGAGTACCCAGAATTTCTGGAGGCGAGTAACTCCACTGATTAATTATTTTAATTGTAGTTTGGTTCTTTTCTTAAATAGTTTCCATCCATTGCTTCTGCCTTTAGATGCTTTGGAGAATAGGTTGACCCCCACTTCTTTGTGGCAGCCCCTTTAATATTGGAACACTGCTATCATTCCTTTTATTAAGCTAGACATACCCAATTACTGCACCCATTCTTTTTATTTTTAGCTTCCAGTTCCTTAATCATCTTTGTTGCTCTTTCTAGAGTTTCAACATCTTTTGATGAATTAGGAACCAGAACACAGTGGAGTGGAGATAGGATCTTCTTCCTACAACTAATCATCTCCAACATGGTATGTCTCCATCAGGGTCACAGGCCAATTGGCAAAGCCACAATACAAGACCCTTTTGGAAGGGCAAGAGGATAGGGGCTGGTCTCACCTCAAGGGATATGATATTCCAGAGCAGCGGTAGTCACTCGGTGGGAAGGAAAATTTTGGTGGGCTGCAGAGAAATCTCATGCCCAGAGCACCCCTCCCCAAAGCAATTAATCCAGGCTGTGCAGAAACACAAGGCTGCGCTGTCCATATGGCCCACAGGAACCCTCTCTGTCCACTCACTCCATACCTGGTAAACTTGCCTGCTAAATTGCTATTTTTCCTTTTTCTGACCATCATCTGTTCTGCTATGCTGGGAGATTTAAATTAGCTAGGAAGCAGGAAATGGTTGGATTTCTTGCTTTCTGGCTAGTCTTTAGATCCTCAGCTCTGCTTTTAAGTACAGCCGAACCTCCCTTAGGACTGAAGGTTTGCTTGCAAGCAAATTCAGTGCAGACTCATGGCAAGCAAATTTGAGAGACTGAGCTAGCCGATGGCAGATAAATAGATCATTGAATGATTCTGTGAGCAACTCAATCTGCCTGCCTGCTTGCCTGATTTTGGATAAAAGTTGCTCTTTTTTAAATAAAAAAATTCAATATTTATATAAATATTTATAATATTTACATACAAGCCATGCCCAGCCAGTCACATGACCACCAAGCCACACGCACAAATTAGGCCACACCGACAGAACCACTTAGTGGTCCCTGGGATCTAAAATTATGAGTTTGGTGGTCCCTGAGGTCCAAAAGATTGGCGACCCCTGTTCCAGAGGACTTGAGCCATGGCAAAAATGTTTTTTTCCCTGGACCTTGCTGTTAGATATTTGCATACTTGAAATACAACAATTGGATTAGCCCGCCCGACGGCAGGAAATTTGAAGAACTCATTGGCCGCAAGCCGCGAGCAGCTGCTATAAAAAAGGCTGCCATGGCTGAGCAGTAGTTCAGTCCAGCAAGACAAATAAAAAGAGCTGAAGTCTAACTGGTCTCGAATCGATCTTTTCCCACAACTTAACACTGGCGATGAAGGTGGGATACTGAGACAAAGGAGACCAGTTGAGCACGTGGCAACGAGACCGAGCAAAGATGAAATGGCTGGCAGCAACTCACCACCTGCACTGTTCAACCCAGCGGCAGAGGATTGTAACTCTTACATTGACAGATTCCTCATATTCCTCGAGAGCAATGATCTACAAGGAATATCCAAAAACCGAAAGAGAGCTGTTTTCCTAACCCATTGTGGGGCCACAGTTTTCAAGATGGCCAAAGCATTGGCAAAACCCCAGGATGTGAAGCAGATGGCGGAAAAAAGCAGATGAGACCGGAGAGAAAGGAGAACTGAATTCCGTTGTGCTGGGTGCAAAGGGGACCACCCACGTTCTGAGTGCCATTTCCTTGACACTGTTTGCAGGCATTGTGAAAGGCGGGGACACATAGCTAGAGTCTGCCGGAACAGAAATATCTATAGCCCTAGATGAAGAGGAAACACCACCACCCCCTGAATGAGAGAAAGACAGACAGGGAACTGTTGGAGCCGAGAAAACAGAAATAAGCAGTTCAGTGAAACCAACAGAAAGGAAGAAACACACCAGACAATAATCATTGGACATTCGAGCGTAACCAACACAAGGAAGGTGCATGTACAAGTCACAATAGAAGGCCAGCCATGTGAGATGGAGGTGGATTTGGGTCATACCTATCCATGATATCGTGGAACACTCTAAAGAGCCTGATATCAGATATAGAAAGAAAAGAATTAGAGAGACAAAAACTCACCCTTAAAGATTACCAAGGGAACAGAATTCCTGTAGTCGGACTCGGACATTTCCAAGTCAAATTCAAAAAATACAAGACAATCCTTCCACTGACAATAGTGATCGCCCAAGCCTACTGGGACTCGAATGGTTTGCATCCCTAGGAATTGGAGTGACCGGGATAAACAGCGTCACCAAGACAGACTGGGAAGAGAACCTGATACGAGAATTCCAGGATGTCTTCGATGGAAAACTGGGCAAGTACGGAGGGTCCCCTATCTCATTTAATTTAAATCCTAACATAGCCCCAATCAGGCTAAAGGCAAGGCGAGTCCCGTTCAGGCTAAAACCAAAAATCAATGAGCAATTAGATAAACTCATCACACAGGGGGTATTGTAACCAAGAGACCACACAAGGTGGGAAACCCCAATTATGACCCCGATTAAACCAGATGGGTATGTGCGCATCTGTGGTGACTATAAGGGCACCCTCAACCACGCACTACAATAAAGTGCATACTCCGTCCCAGTGGTCCAACACCTCTTACATTCGTTGGGGGGAGGAAAAGTCTTCGCAAAGCTTGACCTTGCACAAGCTTACCAACAATTGCCAGTTGACCCAGAAACAGCGGAAGCACAAACAATTGTGACTCACAGGGGGGCATTCAAATGCAAAAGACTACAATTTGGAGTCAGCGTGGCCCCAGGGGTATTCCAAAGTCTGATGGAGCGCCTATTTCAGGGAATCAAGGGGGTACCATATTTCGATGATGTACTGGTATCAGCCAGGGACAAAAAACAATTGGAAGGCCACCTGAGGGAAGTCTTACAAAGTTTTAAAGAGGCGGGACTTAAAGTGAAAAGAGAGAAGTGCCAACTAGCCACCGACAAAGTTGAATTCCTGGGATACCTCGTAGATAAAGAAGGGATCCACCCCACAGAAAAGAAAATCAGAGCAATCAAAGAAGCTCCCAGACCCAGAAATAAAACAGAGTTACAAGCCTTTTTGGGACTTATTAACTTTTACAATGTTTTTTTTGCCACAGAAGGCAATGACAGTGGAACCGTTACACAGGTTGCTGGATAAGAAAGCTACCTGGACCTGGGGGCGTCGAGAAGAAACTGCATTCCAGGGAATCAAGGACTTACTGACATCAGACTCTGTACTAATTCAATACAGAGAAACCTTGCCACTAACCTTAACCTGCGATGCATCACCATTTGGCATCAGGGCAATACTCAGCCACACATTACCTGATGGAAGGGAAGCACTGATCGCCTTCTACTCAAAAACCCTATCTAAAGCGGAGAGAAATTACAGCCAGTTGGACAGGGAAACACTGGCCTCAATAACAGGGGTCAAGCGTTTCCATGAATACATTTACGGCAGAACTTTTTGTCTGATCACAGATCACAAACTCCTTCTAGGAATACTCGCAGGGAACAAAGCCACACCAAACATATTGTTACCGCGAATGACGAGATGGTCCAAGTTCCTTGCTGCATATAAATTAATCCACCGGCCAGGTAAGAATATCACACATGCTGATGCCCTGAGCCATTTCCCCTTACCTGAATTAGAAGATGATCCTGCACCAACCACATCAACCCTGCAAATAGGGATGCTGGCAAACCTACCCATAACAGCAGCAGACATTGCGAAGGAAACTGTGAAAGACAGAGACCTGGCGTGAATTTTAAATTGGGTAGGTAAAGGGTGGACAGACACCAAAGGTAACGAGACTGTTAAACCATTTTGGAATCGACAAACAGAACTCTCGATATTAAAAGGATGCATTCTATGGGGGGACAGGGTGATCATACCGGATATACTGAGGGAACAAATACTTAATTTATTACATGAAGGACACCCAGGCATTGTAAGGATGAAGTCTCTGGCCAGGAGTTACATATGGTGGCCAGGGATGGATAAGGACATTGGGAGATGGGTGGAAACATGAAAACAATGCCAAGAATCTAGACCTGCACCCCTTTCTGCACCAATACTAGACTGGGAAACATCTAGGGGACCATGGTTGAGAATACACATTGATTTCACAGGGCCAATGAAAGGTCATACATTTTTTATAGTGGTAGACGCTCACTCAAATTGGCTGGAGGTAAGCATCATGCAGTCAACCACAACAGAAGTTGTAATCAGACAGCTAAGGAAACTTTTTGCAACACATAGCTTACCGGATCTACTTGTATCCGACAATGGGCCACAATTCATGGCACTAACATTTGAGATGTTCCTGGCCGAACAAGGAATAAGGCACGCCTTGACAGCGCCAGGTCAGCCGGCTACAAACAGACAGGCAGAACGCATGGTCTGTTATTCTAAGGAAACACTCCACAAACTAGAAACTGGTTTGTCCAGGAAAAAATCTATAAACTATTAACCATACAACACATTACACCAAACTCCACAACTAATAAAAGCCCAGAAGAACTATTAATGGGCAGAAAATTAAGGTCTCACCTAGACAGGCTACACCCCACATACAGCCCTGAAAAGCCAACAGACTCCTCCAGTAAGTACTGTACATTTGGGATAGGGGACCTGGTTTATGCAAAAAACCTCATGGGGGACCCACTATGGATACCAGCTAAAATAACCCAGGTAACAGGATCCCGGTCATACAGAGTGGAGACAGAGGATGGAAGAAGCTGGAGGAGACACATAGACCAGCTTAGATTAAGAACATTATTAAGAAATACAAAAACCAAAGGGATGAAGGAGAAGAATGCACACACATACATGAACCACTTCAAACATTAAATCAAAAGAATAACCAAACCAGAGAGAGGGAAGAACCCTCAAACACAAGTGAGAGGGGAGGGGAAGGCCCTCCTCAAACATGAGAAATGAACAAACAAACACCACCAACAGCGCACCAACCAACACCACCAGTAGCCCCGTTAAGAAATCGCAGTCACATACCTGAAAAGGACTTCAGGAGAATGGAACAGGCAGCTGACAGTCATCAGGCAGCCGAGCCGACTCAACCAGCCCGGATAGACCAGGTGGGAGCAGCATGGCTGACTCTACCTTCCAGGAGGTTCCACAGAGGAGGTCAGGAGAAACAGCGAACCCATCCAAACAGCCCAAAGACAACATGGCGACTGGATTGTACATGTCCAGTAGGAATCATAAGAACCCTGCCTATTTACATGACTACATAACGTAGGGGAGCCCTAATTCGTTGGACTGCACCACGTGGGGAGGGGTGTTAGATATTTGCATACTTGAAATACTACAATTGGATTGGCCCACCTGATGGCAGGGGATTTGAAGAACTGTCATTGGCCGCAAGCAGCCTCTATAAAAAAGGCTGCCGCGGCTCAGCGGTAGTTCAGTCCAGCAAGACAAATAAAAAGAGCTGAAGTCTAACTGGTCTCGAATCAATCTTTTCCCACAACTTAACACTTGCCAGCTGGAATTCCTTCCTACTTCTCTCTCTGGACACACTGAGAATATATCTGCTGAACACAACTCTGCATTGGAAATAGGAAGGGCATCTAGCCATTAAAACACTCTGTTAGCTCTATTTACTAGATGTTCAGACTCCACCCCACAAGGGATTATGGGGTTGTTAAATGAAGATGATGATTAAACTCTAAAAACACTTCCAGTTGGAGAATTTAATCTGAAATCCAAATTTCACAGAACAGTTTTTCCTGAAAAAATATTGGTTGGCTTAGTTAATTTGCAAAGAGCATGCTAACACAACATAACCACATGAAACCAACATAAAATCTTAAAAGCCAAATGACTAATAAAATGAATCATGAATTGTGTCTGGATAGGAATAAGTCAACCAGACTAGTGGTATTAATTTTTTATTTTAGTTTGATGTGGTGGTGTTTTATTACTTTGATCTTTGACTGTAAATCAGCTGAGAAAATGCCTGTGTTTGTTACCGTTAGATCTTGGTGGACTTAAAGGCCATTTTACAGAATATTTCAGGATCTTTGTTGTTTTAGTAATTGATTGATGACCGACTGCTTGATGCTACACCTGAGCAATACACCTGAGCAATGCTCAGGCCCAGAACATCTTGAGAGGTAGAGCAACAAGAAAACAAAACAAAACAGAAGAATCAAGAAAAAGTGTGCTGGTCTTCACTAAAACTGAGTTCACAAGCCAAAAAGAAAGCTTTAAACAACTCCTCCTCCCCAGTGAATATTTGATGAAATGCCTTCCTGCCTACTTGCCAGCTCTCAAATTGGCTGAATAATTCTGCTTGGTTCTTGACATCAATTTTATCTTTCTCCACTGTGCTTAAAGGTCTTGAGGAAAGAGGTAAAGAGTAGAAAAACAAACTTGGACACTGCAGAGCTCCACAATCTCTTCAGGCAAGTGAACAATCACAAGACCTTGGGGGAAAGTGTCTTACAGCAGGGGTCTCCAACCTTGGCAACTTTAAGACTTGTGGACTTCAACTCCCAGAATTCCTCAGCCAGAAAAGTTGGCTGAGGAATTCTGTGAGTTGAAGTCCACAAGTCTTAAAGTTCCGAGGTTGGAAAGCTGTCTTACAGAATAACAGAAGAGTTGGAAGGGACCTTGAAGGTCTTCTGGCCCAACCCCCTTCTCAGACAGGAAACTATACCATTTCAGACAAATGGTTGTCCAATCTCTTCTAAAAGATTTCCAGTGTTGGAACACCCACAGCTTCTGGAGGCAAGTTGTTCTATTGATTAATTGTTAAATGTCTCCTTAGTTCTGGGTTACTTCTCTCCTTGATTAGTTTCCACCCATTGCATCTTGTCCTGCCCTCAGGTGCTTTGGAGAATAGCTTGACTCCCACTTCTTTGTGGCAGCCACTGAGATATTGGAACACCACTGCTATCGTGTCCCCACTCGTCCTTTTCATTAAACTAGCATATGGGGAGGGTATAATTAGCCAAGAGACTACAATGTATGTTTTAGCCTCCAGTCTTCTCTTCCCATCTCTCTTTTCTCCTTGTTGTGTTTGGTTGATTGAGTTACTTATTTATTTATTTAGCATATGGGGAGGGTATATTTAGCCAAGAGACTACAATGTTAGTACATAGCAGTTATTTGACTGCCAAAGAGTGCAGTTCACACTCTCACACTCATCCAGGGTGCACCACAGGGGAAGAACTAGCTCTGCACCACAAAGATGAGTAGTATCCTACAATGTCATCTCGGGCCTTGTTTCACCACTGATGTCACCTTGCAGTCAGGCATCACATCTAAACAAGTCCAGTACTTGCAGGGGTCCAACTGTCCATACAGAACATGACCATGTTTCCCACCAAAGTGTTACCTATTTATCTACTTGCATGTAGCAGGCTTTCAGACTACTAGATGGGCAGAAGCTGGGGCAAGTAATGGGAGCTCACTCTGCCACATGCTGCTAGGTCTCAAATTCTCAGGGCAGAGGCCCATTCCAGCATCTTTCAGCCATTGAGCCACCATACCTCTGCCCTAGTTGTGTGATAACAAAGCCTAATATCTGGAAAAGACTGGAAAGATGAGATCTGAAGGTGGATCAGGCTAAGGGTCTATCTAGTCCGTGATTCTGTATCCCACCCATGTCAGCCAGATGAGTCTGGGAAGCTCGCAGACAGGAGGAGAGAAGAACCAACTTCTTCTATGGTTGTTCAATAAAAAGACATTCACTGCTAGCTAGGATGATGAAATGTGCATTGTGTTGTCATAATGAAAACTCCACCCTTTTGTATTAGTATTTGATATTCTGAGAAGCTCTTTACTTTCCTTGTTGCCTCCCACCTCAAAATATGCATGTACTCTATCCATACCAAAACCAGACATACACGTTCTAGGACCAGATGGCTATCCCATGCACAAGAGAGGTGCATTCAGTGTGCTAGTCTGTTCTGCTGAACACAATTCTGCATTGGCAGATCATCAAAAGTTTTATTTTATTTTATTGATTGATTGATTTGTCAATCGCTTACAAGATAATAGATATAAGTATATACATAGTTATGAATACATGAAATGGGTACATGAGAGGGATGGTAGGCACATTGGTGCGCTTATGCATGCCCCCTATAGACCTCTTAGGAAAGGGGTGAGATCAATACCAGACAGTCTAAGGTTAAAGTTTTTGGGGTTTGGGGAAGAAACCACAGGGTCAGTAGAGTATTCCAGACATTGATCACTCTGTTGCTTTTCTGTTGATTTTCTTAGAAAGAAAATCAGAAAGTGTTCACCTAAAGGGAGGTGTGTGTTTGACATAATAGCGGTGTTCCAATATCTCGGGGGCTGCCACAAAGAAGAAGGGGCCAGCCTATTCTCTAAAGCACCTGAAGGGCAGGACAAGAAGCAATGGATGGAATCTAATAAATGAGAGAAGCAATCCTGAACTAAGGAAAAAATTCCTGACAATGAAAAAAATATTCAATGGAACAATTTACCTCCAGAAGTTTTGGATGCTCCAACAATGGAAGTGTTAAGAAGAGATTGGATAGCCATTTGTCTAAAATGGTATAGAGTCTAAGATCCCTTCCAATTCTGTTATGCTGTTAAATGTATATGGAAACTGTATTGATGCAATATGGAAAACAGTTTGGTTGATGAATTCTTCGACTCTTATAACTTTCCTTTCAATAAATCTTGCTAAAGAGTATTTGGGAGAGTTGTATTTGGAAAACTGTCAGTCTTGATTTAGGCAGTGCCAAGAAATCTGGCATTGTGAAAAAGAATATCTTTGCATTCCTTCAAAATTTCCCCATTTTTATTTTTATTTTATTTCCAGAGGTTGCACAATCAAATCTCAGCAGGAGATTCATGTGGTGAATGCCATTCCTATCCCCGTGAAAGGCATAGGTTGGGAAGCATAGTGTTGACAATTGTTGGATCCAATGAAATGTTTAATAGTGAGTTGAGTCTTGGCCCATAAATGTCAAAAATGCCCCTTGTGAATGTCCTTCAGCTTTTCCAATTTTATTTCATCAGCGATAGGTTAAGAGAACTCCCCAGGCTAGTAACTTCCTTCCAGTCTCAGCCTCCCTCCTCTGTAAAATGGGATGGTAATGGCCAAAAGGTCACCTACATGATGTGAAAGTAGAACAAAATTGAAGGCACCACTCACAATTTGCTGTTTTTCTTCTACAATCCTATTTGCTAAAAACAAGCTGAAAGCTGGTTCTCTGTGGTTTTTTTTAAATTGCTTTCTGTCAATGGATTAATGACCACGAATATGTTATCACTATGCAGTGCTCAATTCCCTTTTACATCCCTATACTTCCCTTCTCCTCCCCATTTTTCTTCACATACCGCTAGCATAATTTTGGACCTGTAGTCACAAAAAAAATGAGCAGTTCCAATCTGACATGTGGAGATGAATATGCAGGGAGAAGGTATGATCATATTTATTCAGGGAAGGGGAACTGTTTGACTGAACTTACTTTTTCCCCCCATTGTGCTGATTTGTCAGATGAATGCCAAGGTATTACATGGAAGAATGCCAGCCTTATGCCTTCCTTTCAGAAAAGTTTCTGGCTGGGTCCACATAGGCTAACTTTAAATTTGGGTAAAGAAAATGCAGCAGTTTCCTTCATATAATATTCTCAATCCAAATAAACCATACTTTAGCTTAATATGTATCTATCCCCCCCCTCTCTTTCTCACACACACACGCACATATCAGCCTCCTCCTCCTCCTCCTCCTCCTCCTCCTCCTCCTCCTCCTCCTCCTCCTCCTCCTCCTCCTCCTCCTCCTCCTCCTCCTCTTCCTCTTCCTCTTCCTCTTCCTCTTCCTCTTCCTCTTCCTCTTCCTCTTCTTCTTCTTCTTCTTCTTCTTCTTCTTCTTCTTCTTCTTCTTCTTCTTCTTCTTCTTGTCTCTGTCTTGTCTCTCTCTGTCTCTGTATCTATCTCATCTATCTATCTTATTTTGGAACCACCCATCATTGTAAAACATTGAAACAGTTTATGGGAGTTAACATTTTAAAAAGAGGCAAAGAGGACTAAAAGCAATGTTAAAATTAATTAAAAGGTGACAGCAATGTCTTTAGTGTGCATGTTCCTCCATGCTCTCCTAGCAAGGGCCCAGAGTCATGTTTTCACACCTTTTAGGAAGGCCAAAAAACAATGTTTGAGTCAAATCATTAAGACTATAGTTTGGTTCTGTAATGGTATATGGAAATGACCTTGGAGGTCAGGAGGGAGAGCCAAAGATTAGGCAACGGTCAAAGAAGAGGCAGCGGAGCCCACAGAAGTAATGGGGACATAGCAAAAATCTCAGAAAGGACCCTCCCTAGTTTGAACTGAAAATATGAGGGTGGAAGGGATGTACTTTCAGACTGGCAAGATTCTATTCATGTAGTCTTACAATAAAGATGGGAGTAGATGGTGATTAAAGATGCTGAGCTTGTCAGCTGGAGAGCTGAGAGCCTGGGTTTGAGATCCAAATTCCATGCAATGGGGTGAGCTCCTGTTCCCTACCCAGTTCCTTTCCACCTAGCAGTTTGAAAGCATCAAATGCGAGTAGATTAATAGGTACCACTTTGGTGGGAAGGCAACAGTGTTCCAAATACTGTTATACCTTTGACATATAGCTGTGTTGGCCACATGACCAAAGAAAATGTCTTTGGACAATCCTGGCTCCCTTGGCCAAGAAACATATGAACACCATGCCCTGGGGTCAGATATGATTGGACATGGAAACCTTAATTTTTTTACAATAGAGATAGTAGTCTGAGGTTTGCTTCTTGTCTGGATTGCTTTGTAAGGCTGACAGATACCCATAGAACACTTGAAGTACAAACTACCCAATTGTGGTTTATCCTAGTCTAGCTTATGAGAACGCAGCCACATAGTATATTAAAATATTATTGCTCACCTACAATAGATAGTCCCCTATCACTAATCCTTATCCAATAAAAGAGAAATTCTAATGGAAGAAAATGAAATTACACCTCCCCCCCAACTCCTACTCTCTATTATTCAATTTTGATATAATCCTAACACGACTGCACTGTAAAGCATGGCTCCATTTAAAAAGCAAAAGGTGTGGAAAAAGAAACAGGAAAAAAAAAAAGAACTTTTAATTCTGCAATCAAATTATAATGCTTCCATGGAAACAAAGTGGAGGATGATATCACAGATTTGAATTGCCCTGGGATATAAGAGGACTTTACGTTTTCCTTTTGATGGAGTGCAATCAATTTTTAATATGGCTTCATCATAGTATGCAATAAATGTGATCTAACTATTCTGGGGGGTGTATCTAGCTAAATACAGGCTTAGCAACCTAGCGGATTTACCCAGTCATTTTTGCCAAGATTTGGTTAAAGGCAAAGGCAAGGCACAATGGCTCAGCAATTAAAGATACTGAGCTTGTCAGATGGAAAGTTGACAGCCCTGGGTTTGAGACCCAAGTGCGGTATGATGGAGTGACCTCCCGTTACTTGCTCAAACTCCTGTAGTTTGAAAGTATGCAAATGCGAGTTGATAAATAGGGACCATTTTGATGGGAAGATCACAGTGTTCCGTGCTCCTTGGTGTACAGTCATGCTGGCCATGCAATCATGGATATGTCTTGGACAACATTGGCTGCTTTGGCTAAGAAATGGCGATGAGCTTCACCTCCTAGAGTCCAAACATGACTAGATAGGGGAAAGCATTACCTTTACCTCACAGATGCTTTTTTGAAAGACAACTGGACTGTGTTTTTTTTCCTCTTTGAGGAAGAAGAACAAAATGTTATCATCCAAGAAGCTTCATCAGTTGTGATGGTTGTGGAGGGAATGGCAGGAAAAAACCCAGCACTGTTGCCTTTTGAAAAAGCACCTTTGAGATTTGAGCTTCTTCAGCGACAGACCGAAATCTGTGATCATGCGCAGTTTCGATCCGTGCTCGATGCTGGAGCACCCTGAACTGGCTGGTTTTGGGGCTAAGCCACCCAGAAGGGGGCTAAGCCACCCGATCACGCACAGTTTCGATCTGTGCTCGATGCTGGAGCACCCTGAACTGGCTAGTTTTGGGGCTAAGCCACCCGGTAGAGGTGGTGAAGAGGGGGGAGATTGCCAGCAGGATCGAGGAGAGCCGCATCTCTCCTTCCCAGCTGGTCATTACTCCCTTTCCCGAAGGCAGTTGCAGCAGTGGTCAGAAATGGCCACCTCAAAGAAGAACTTGACTGGAAAAGAATGTGCAGGAGGAAGATAAGAAGAGAAAGTTTTGGTTTACCAGGTCGAACTGGAAAAGCAACAGTATAAGGTACCCTGGAATTTGAATTATAAAGAACAACATTGTTCCCAAAGAAGACTTTGAAGCTGCAAATGAGAGAGAGAAGGGAAAGGATTTGGTTTTCTTTTCTTTTCTTCCCCATATTGACAATTAAGAGATTTAAGCAAGAAACCAGCAAAAATCCACTTTGACATTAACAGGTATTTAAGCTGAAAATAAAATGTCAAAGGGATAATAAAGATTTCTGGATTAGCAAAAACTTTTAAAAGAAGGAAAAAAACAAAAGGGTGGGATCTGGAAAAATGGAGGAGACCACCTGGAAGTGAAAGGAATTAACAGTGAAAGTTTAACAAGATTTCTAAAAGATACATTTTAACTGAAACATTGTAACAAGATAAGAGAACCCCAGGAAGAGAAAGTGGAAAAAGAAGCAAGAAGAAACAGTTTTGGATTATTTGGATTACTTGGTGATTTTTGGATTTTTGGCCATTGGATCTAAAGGACTAAAATTAATCGGGTGGTTGTTTAAAAGTTTTTAAAATGGTATCACTCTTGGAAGAATTGAGAATGGAACTTAAAAAACCGAATGAAGATGCACAAGAAGGAAGAGGTTCTTTTGGCTTCATGTTTCAATTTTTAGAAATGGAGATCCTGAACTATGAGAAACAACAAGAAATGCCTGTAGCACAAGAATTGTAGGACAAAAAAGCCATTTTCAATGATGAAGTATTTCTATGTGTGGAAAAGAAAGGGAAGAGGGGGAAAGAGGGTGAAAAATTTAAAATCTGAAAAAACAACCCCAAAAAAGAATAGTTTGAAAAGTAATTACAACATTAGGAAGAAACAGAAGAGAGGATTATAGAAGAGAGAATCAGAATTAGAGAGAGAAGGGGTCAAAAAGGGAAGAGAGAAGAGGGAGAAAAGGGAAAGGAAAAGAAATTATAAAAGACAGGATCAGGTCATAGAGAAACAGGGAAAACGTACAAGACACAGAGTTAATGGGTGAAAACTTAATTGAAAGGGGGATTCTGCAAGGGTACACAAGATGGTATTGTTATTTTAGAAATAGAAATGAACTTTGAAAATATGAAACAAGTGTGATTAAAATGATAGATAAAATACTCATTGTAATGTAATGGAATGTTTAATAAATAAATGAAATAAAGAGAATGAGAGAATAAAATTAGGAAAAAAGGGGATTATTTTAATTATTATAAATGTGTTATAAAAATGTAAGTGAAGAGGAATATGAAAGAAACATGAAAAATTATGGAAATATTATAAATGTTCTTAGAACTTTGGTATCCCATTGAAAACAAATGTTAAAGATATCAAAGATTATATCTAACTTTAATGATAGAGCTGAATTGGAATAGAATAAGTATTTTATTTATTATTGTTATATATATATATATTCTCTTTAAGAACTTAGTGTGTATTTTAAGAATGTACCAAGCAGAATTTGACTGGAAGTTATGTGTTACATTGAATGTTATGATTGTAAAGGCATAAATTGATGTTTAAATAAGAGTTGAATGGATAAAAATTAAAAGATACAAGGGTGTCATATTCCAATTAGTAATTACAGGGGATATATATATATATATATATATATATATATGTGTGCTGTTCAGCTTCCTTCGGGTATTATCCCACGTCATTGTAGTTCTGTTAAAGTTGTAGCAACGTTTCAGCAGAATCTCATCTGCCATCATCAGGCTTCTGTATGGATATGGGTCTTACAGCTCCTGGTTTTAAATTTGAGGCTGGT
>BLBF01000036.1:22291989-22322533 GCA_015471245.1 Laticauda colubrina | reverse complement strand
CTATCTATCTATCTATCTATCTATCTATCTATCTATCTATCTATCTATCTATCTATCTATCTATCTATCTAATCTATGAAATTTATTGGCTATCCATCTTACTATAGGGCAGCGGTGGTTAACCTTTTTTGGCACCAAGTGATGAAATGGGAGTGGGCGGGCATGGGCACTAGAAACCAGAAGAGCCTGTAAACTGGAAGCTTAGCTTCCTGGTGTCTGCACAATATTTGCCGGCCACCTGTTCTTCCAGTTTCTAACACACATGCGCGCACAAAGACCAACTGGCCAGTGCATGCATGCGCTTTGGGGAGCTGTTCTTCCAGTTTCCAGCAGTCCTGTGAGTGCGAAGACCAGCTGGCCAGTGAATATGCACAAGCTGGAACCTGAAACAGCAACAGGTGACAGCTAGCATGCCTGGAGAGATGGCTCTGTGTGGCACTTCTGGTGCGCTTGGCATAGGTCTGCCATCATGGCCATCTGGTTGGCTTACAGTTACATTTACAATAAAAAAATTGAAACTTAAGAACATATGGAAAGAATAGGGCTAGAATGGAGGGAGGTGGGATCTATTATTATCAGCCACCTCCTCTGTGCTGTTCCCCCTCTGGGTCCCCAACCCAATGAGCAGAGCCAGGTCTTTAGGCCCTTACGAAAAGATAGGAAGGTTGGGGACAACCTCCCATCAGGGGAGCAAGATGTTCCGGAGGGCAGGAGCCACAGCAGAGAAGACCTTCCTCCTGTACCCCATCAGCCAAAATAATCGGACTAACAGGATGCACAACATGCCTCCCCTGTTAGCTTGTGTAGAGTGGGCCAATTCCAGTGGGGTGAGATCAGGGATGGGCTGCTGGGGGTTCACAGGGGTTCAGGAGATCCTCTAGCTAAGATTCTGTGCAGTTTGGAGAACCCCCAAATCCCACTTCTGGCTGGCCCCATCCACCATGCCCCATGCCTCCCAAGAGTCCCCATGCAGCCTGTTTTGGATGCAGGTTCGGGAGGGTGAAAAACGGGCCTCCTGTAAGTTTGGGAAAGGTGGAAATGCGCCTGTTTCTGACTTCTAGAGAGCCTCCGGAGCCCGGGAAGGCCATTTTTGCCCTCATGGAGGCTCGAGGAAAGCCTCCAGAGCCCAGGGAGGGCAAAAATGCCTCCCTCTCCACCATGGTGCAGGACACCAACTAGGCCACCTCCACCATGGCTATGTCCACCCAGCAACCAAGCAGAGAAATGAGATGGTCCCTCAAGTAACCTGGACCCATGCCATGAAGGGCTTTAAAGGTGATTACCAAAACCTTGGAATTGTAGAAATTATAGATTTATCCAGAGATGTATTTTCACATAATATGTCTGAAGTGTAATCATTTGAGTTTGGTCATTTGTTCCTCAAGGGAAAATTCTGGATTATTTTTTTCCCTATGACCCATATGTTTGTTTTCTTGGCTGATGGTGGTATTCTCAAAAGTCTTCTCTGGCACCAAAGTTCAAAATGTCAGTGCTTTTTTATCATGCTTCTTCAAAGTCCAACTTGTGCTTCCATACAAGGTCATGGGGGAAACCATTGCCTGTACAGTTGTGACCTTTGAAGGTATAGACATTGTTGTAGTATATGTGAAGCCTTTTTGTAGCCTTCACTGCAACACTACAAAGCGACTGAAGTCTCTTGGCTCCTGGTTCCTATACTATTGATTATATGAAGCAAAAACTTTCAATCCCTTCAGTATCTTCACTATCAATTTTAAGGGTGGTTGAAATACTTGTTGACGTAAATTTCCAATCTGTCATCCACTGGGTCATTCACCAGATTTTCTGACATATTTGGAGCCTTACGGATTCTTTTTCTGAAGTCAACACCACTAATTTAGGTATTCCTGTTGCCTTCTGACTTGGTAATGACCAGATACTGAAGATCATTTTCTATTACTAGAGCTTTTTGTAAATAAGTAATTTCTTTTAAGGCAGAGTGGTCAGTGTCTGGAATACTCCACCTGACTCTGTGGTTTCTTCCCCAAACCCCAAAAACTTTAACCTTAGACTGTCTACTATTGACCTCATCCCTTTCCTAAGAGGCATGTCGGGGGTGTGCATAAGCGCACAAATGTGCCTACCGTCCCTGTCCTATTGTTTTTTCTTATTTGTATCTATTTCATGTATTTATAACCATATTTGTACTTACACCTGTTATCTAATAATCACTTGACAAAATAAAATAAATAAATAAATAAATAAAAAACTTGGATGTTAACATCTCAGTTGTACAGAATTTCAGCATATTCCTTCACCTTAACTTGATTTTGGAAGTGGTATGACCTTGTTTTTTTCCTGGGGCTGGGTGAGAATGACTGGCCCAAGAACACCCAGTTAGCTTCAAGTCAAGTCTAGAACTCAGAGTCTCCCATTTTATAGCCTGATAGCTTAACCAATGCAGGAACTGGCTGTTATCATCATTATTACTGCTATCACCACTACCACTACTATCCAGGGGTGGGATGCAAATATTTTTACTACTGGTTCTGTGGGCATGGCTAGGTGGGAGTGGCTAGGTGGGCATAGCCATGTGACTGGGTAGATGTGGCTTCTTTTTTTGTGCGTGCAGCACACACATAACCCGTGCTCCTTTTTTTTTTTTTGGCCTCCTGGTCCTCAGGGAAGCCTCCTGGAGGGTGTTTTTGCTCCCAGAAGGCTTCCCTGAGGCCCAGGAGGCCAATAAAGGAGCATCCCTCCATGCTTCATGCTTTGTGCTCCGTGCTCTGTTTTTTGGCCTCCTGGGCCTCAGGGAAGCTTCCTGGCCAAAGCAGTAAGACAGTGAAGGGGATCCCAGCACAGATGATCATCAGAACAGCTGATAGTAGGGAGAAAAAAAAAGAAATACTGGTTCAGCTGAACCAGTAGCTGTTTTTTTATTATCAGTTTGACCAAATGGTAGCATTTTTTACTACTAGTTCACCCGAACTGAGCTGAACCAGTAGAATCCCACCACTGCTATTATCTAAGCAACTGTTTGGGGATATGTAGGAGTGAGCAGAATCTCTGACCCAAAAACATACCACATCAAGTGAGGACTTAAATCTGAATCCATACAGTCAAGATCTTACATTGTACCAGCTCTGATTGTAACAGTGTGTTTTTTTAGAGCATTAACTGATTGTATCTACTGATAAATGCCAAACCTTCCTATTTAAAAATCACCAACTTTACCTGCAAGTCAGTTGAAGATATGCAATCACAATGTTTATTTTTGCAGGATTTAGAAAATGAATTTTGTCTGAATGAATTCCTTTTCCAGATGTTAGGTGATTCAGGTTCCCAACATTTGGAGACATGGGTGTCCATAGGAAGACAAGGGGGTATCTGTGCTGTCACATACTTTATGATATCATCATACTAATACTGAGTCATTTATATGGTGATGCCATAAACAAGCATTGCCAATTTGATATCACTATGGATATTAATCAACCTTTATGCCTGAAAATTATAATGAAATTTTAATATTCAGGTTGAAGGATCCATATTAGGTTGAAGCACGCAGCATTTCTGCTTTTTTTGTTTAAAAATAACAGTTTTTATACAGAAACAAAGCCCCACTAAGAAAGAAAGTGGTTTATCACCACATTCCTATTTTTACTTATCTCAGCTACTTTTCTCCACCACCTTGCTCATATGAGTTATGAACAAATTCAGGGAAGAAATAACTCTTCTATTATTTATGCTTATTATCTCTTTAAAGCCAAAGCATTCCAAGAATCATAATGGGGATCCTTATTTGGAAATATATATAAAATTTAACTTCTAAACCATATGTTAGCCATATGTACCAATAGGTAAAAGTAAAGGTTCCCTTCGCACATATGTGTTAGTCGTTTCTGCCTCTAGAAAGCAGTGCTCATCTCCATTATAATGTCGAAGAGCCAGCGTTGTCTGAAACAACTCCATGGTCATGTGGCCAGCATGACTACCGTGTATACTCGCATATAAGCCGATCTCGTGTATAAGCCAACCCTTAAAAAACTGGCCCAAAATGAGGAATTTTGCAAAAACTCGCATATAAGTCGACCCCCATGGTGTGTTGTTTGAGCTAATAACAAAAGAGTATCAATATGCAATGCACTGATGAAGGTTCATTATCAAAGCATTTGCGTAGGAAACAATATTAAGTTAATTACCCGGTATGTAAAGACTCTGATGTTGTACATGACGATCGCAAACACGAAAGCAGTCACGTGAATGACTAACCAATCACAGTGTGTTATGATCCAGTGATAGAAAAAGCAAAATGGAGGCACACAGACTAAAAAAAATGTGCTTAATTAGATGTAATTATGTTGCGTTTTATTTGAGGTACAGTTAAAATTAATACTGAAATTGAGTTGTAGTTTGTCTCAATTTTTATGGCTGTATGTATGACTGAATGATAATGTCGATGATATTGCGTGATCTGAGAAGTGGCATCATGTCAGTTCGTTTGTGTGATTTATGCGTGTATAAGACAACCCCCTAATTTGATTAAAAAAAAATTGAGTTTTAGAGTTGGCTTAAGCCCATGTCACACTGAACCAACGGATGCAAAGAGGATGTAAAACGGAAAAAAACCCTTGCCATCCGTTGGTTAACGCGATGTATCCGTTCTGTACTCACTGCCTCCGTTTTTCATCCTCTCTATCCGTCCACCATCTGTTTATGGACGTTTCATCCGCTCCAAAAGTTTTGGGCTGCCTAAAAATTTTGCGCGGAAAATGTATCCAGTTCATCCGTTCTGCATCTGCTACGCATCTGCTACGCATCCGTTACACATCCGCTATGCATCCGCTATATCCGCTAGGCATCCGCTGCAAATCCGCGGAACTCGCATCTGCCCGGACGCAGGGAGGAAGCGGAACGGACGCGGAACAGATGCAGAATGGATGCAGAACGGATGCAGCACGGAAACAAAGCGTTTAAAGCGGAAAAAACATTCGCAGAGGGGATCTATCTTGGATATTAAGGATGTCTAGAGGATGCCTAGAGGATGCCTAGAGGATCATGGAAGCTTGCTGCATCCTGCACAATCTCATGCGCGCCCGCTACCCAGTCTTGCAGAACAGGCTCGTGGACCTCCAGCAAGGCAATGGGGACATGGAGCCTGGGGAATGGAGGCAAGGGCAAAACCTGATCGACACTCAGTATGTTCAAGGCCACAACAGAGCCTCATGGGAAGGGAAGAAGCAGCGCAACCTCCTGAAACACTGGTCCAACTCCCCAGCTGGAGCGGTGGAGTGGCAAGACAGGATGGTGGATGCTTAATGGATGCTTACTTCAGCCTGTCTCATCACACGGATGAGATTGGGCCATGTATGTTGGGTGGGTCTACAATAAACAGGGCATTTAATAAAGAGTTGTGTTTATGTTGACATGTGTGGATGATTGATTACATTATTATTGATAATAAAGGGCCATAGGTGTGGCACCTGGGAGGGTGGACCATCCAGTCCCACTATGCTTGCACTGGAGGTTTATCTATCCCACAGCTATTAGCCATCCCAAAGGTAACCCTGCTCATTCCACAGGTATCCCTGCCCACCCCACTGCTATCTTAACCCATCCCACAAGCATGCAAAGGCTTAAGCCAATTCTAAAAGTTTCCACCAAGACTTTATTAAAAAAAGAAATGAAGCAAGTGTGTGAATCAAAGATAAACTTTATTGAACAACAAGCTGTTAAAAAAAAATGACCCAAGTCAAGTGTCCAAATAAAGTCCACAGGGAGCCAGCTAGCCGGTCTCTGGCACTCTTCTTGGTCACTCGGATGTGTGCCCAGTCTCAGGGGTGAAGGGTCCAGGTGTTGTGGTGGTGGGTGGTGCTGGAGTGCCTGGCCTCGAGAAGACAACAGGGGACGGTGTGTTGAGAAAGGTCTCGGACAGCTGGCTCAGCCCCGTTATGCTGAGAGGTCCTTCCTCCATGCCATGGGGTGTCAGCCCCAGTACTGATGACAGATGTACTGAGGCCGGGCTTGGCTGTGGGGTGGAGGAAGGAGCAGTGTAGTGGGGCTGTCTGCTCTGCAGCTGGGTGAGGACTGGCATGGGTGGCATCGCTGTTATCGGTGGCATCATTGGCATGGGTGGCATCGCTGTCATCGATGGCATCAGTGGCGTGGGTGGCATCAGTGGCATCAGTGAAACAGGTGGCAACGGTGTCTCCCGATGACTCTGTGCCTGGACTGGGAAGGGCTGCTGCCTGTGCTGCTGAACCTCCTGGTAGCCGTAGCCCTGGTAGGTGAGGGGCTGTGGAAAGCCTTGGAATGGGAGGGACATCACCTGGGGTGGAGGAGCGGACCTGGAATGGGTGGGAGCAGGTTCCTCTGGGTCTGGAGGGTTGTGAAGCAGCTTGGTGATCCAGTCCTTCACCTGCTGGTACTGTGGATCCACCATTTCCTTGAGGGTCTGGTTGACATAGGTGAGGATGGAGGTTGGAGGCTTGCGGTTGGAGGATGAGGAGTCGGCGTGGACCAGCTGAGAGAGGAGATCTATGCTGGTGCGGATGGTGTCCCTGATCTCCAGCAGGACATTGTGGCTCTTCCCCTCCAGCTGTCCGGCTCTCTGCCTTTCTGCGGAGGCGGAGCTGGGGGGGGGATGCGGCTACGACTGTGGTGGACTCAATGTCTCCTTTCTCCCACCGCACCAGGGAGTCCTCTACGCATTCCACCACACTTACTACACCTGTCCGCAGGTTCTCCGCCGTGGCACGCTCCACAGAAACCTGCCTGGAGACAGGGACTGACTCTTGGCCGGAAGAGGACTGGGTGGCAGCAGGCTGCCTGAGAGAGAGGGTAGTGAGAGGGGCTGCTGGTGCTCCTCGGTCGTGGATCTCACCCTCCAGGAAGCCACACCTGGCCATGACGTAGGTCTCTCTGTCTGTCAGCTTCACAGTGGCCTGGCCAGATTTCTTCAGGTGCAGCTTCCCGTACCAGGTGTGCATATGTTTCCACCAGCCAAGGAGCACCTCTGAAGTGTAACCCATACTCTCTGCCCTCTCTCTCCAAGTAGCCTGCTTCCGCTTGGTGTCCCTGTACAGCTGGTGTCCCTTCCGCCACAGATACTCGTTCTCTCTCAGCCACTCCAGCACCTCATCCTCATGTTCCTCCTCAATATAGTATTGCCTCCTCTCCCGTCCCCGCATACGCCTCTTCCTCCCTTTGGCAGGACCAGATGGGCTTTCATCAGAGGGGCTCCCAGGTAATAGGGGCTGCTCCTCCACACCACCACCACCACCAGCAGCAGCAGCAGCAGGATCATCATCATCATCATCATTATCATCATCATCATCATCATCCTCACCAGCAGGATCATAATCAGCATCATCATCCTCACCAGCAGGATCATAATCATCATTATCATCATCATCATCATCATCATCAGCAGCAGCAGCAGCAGGAACACCAGGACCAGGATCAGCAGCAGTAGAGTAAGCACCAGCAGGGCCAGCAAGTCCAGGAGCACGAGCAGGACCAGGAGCACGAGCATGACGAGCAGGACGAGCAAGACCAGGAGCACGAGCAGGACGAGCAAGTCCAGGAGCATGAGCAGGTCGAGCAGGTCGAGCAGGACCAGGAGCAGCTTCAACAGAGTAAGCAACAGCAGAAGCCCCAGCACCAGCAGAAGCACCACCGCCAGGAGCAGCTTCAGCAGAAGCCCCAGCACCAGCAGAGTCAGGGGCAGGGGGCGGGAGGTTGGCCCTGTCCCTCTTGCCAGGGATGGCGGCAGGTTGCTGAGGCTTTCGCTTCCTCCCCATGGTTGTGGGGTTGCTGGCTGGCAGGGAGGCTGGCAGGCACCAAGGCTGGCAGGAAGGCTGGCAGAAAGGCTGGCAGGCAGGCATGCAGGCAGGCAGGCACCAAGGCTGGCTGGAAGGCAGGCTGGCAGAGCAGGCAAGGAACTCAAAGTGTCCAGCAGCAGGTCTTTCCTCGGAATGCTGGCCACGTGCGAGCTGCTTCCCTTTATATCCGGGGGGCTTACGTAATACTTCCCCCCCACATGTGCAATTAACGCACGGCATCCGTTCCGCTTCCGCTGTGCATCCGCTGTGCATCCGCTGTGCATCCGCTTTATCTGCTGTGCATCTGCTGTGCATCCGCTTCATCCATTTGGCGTCCGTTCTGCATCCGCTGTATCCGTTCCGTGTCCGCTTCGCTGAGGCCCCCCGGAAGCCCTGCGGTTGCGCCATCTGCTCCCATCCACTTCCATCCACTAGGCTTCCGTTCCGCATCTGCTTTGCATCCACCCTGCGTCCTCCCCGCGTCCGTGTTATCCGCTCCGGTTATGCAAATTTTTGCCCCTTTTGAGAGCGGATAACAACGGATGGAACATTTTGCTCATCCATTGTGTCCGTTTTGCATCCGTTGGCCAGTGTGACATGGGCTTTATATGCGAGTATACGGTAAATGCCAAAGGCACATGGAACACTGTTACCTTCCCACCAAAGTGGTCCCTATTTTTCTACCTGCATTTTTACATGCTTTTGAACTGCTAGTTTGGCAGAAGCTGGGACAAGTAACAGGAGCTCACTCTATTATGTGGCGCTAGAGATTCACACCACTGAACTGCCAACCTTTCTGATCGACAAGCTCAGCGTCTTAAGGCTAGGTCACACTGGCCAACGGATGCAAAACGTATGCAAAAAGGACACAGCGGACGAGCAAAATTTCGGGGGTGGTTCCATCTGTTGTTATCCACTCTCAAAAGTGCCCCAAATTTGCATAAACAGAACGGAAAACAACGGAAAGGAATGGATGGGGGTAGTATGTAGCGAGGATGGTAAGCGGATGTTTGTAGGAAGCCTAGCGGATGGAAGCAGATGGAAGTGGATGACACATCTGCAGGGCTTCCGGGGGAGAATAGCGAAGCGGATACATAGCAGAAGGAGCGGATGCGTAGCGGATGACACGGATGCATCACGGACGCCTATAGGATGCATAGCGGATGCAAAGCGGTCACTTTGCATGCGGGGAGGATGAATTGCATCAGCTCCGTGGATATAAAAGGATGCAGCTCGCAAGCAGTCAGCATTCAGAGGAAAGACCTGCTGCCAGAGACATCTTGAAAGAATACCATGGTTCGTCAGTCAGGGAAGAAGAGGAAGCCTGTGCCTACTCCTGCCAGCCCTGGCAAGAAGGACAGAACCACCATCCCACCCCTGGTGCTGACTCTGAAGCTGCTGGTGCTTCTTCTGGTGCTTCTGCTGGTGCTGCTGGTGCTGCTGGTGCTGCTGGTGCTGCCGGTGCTTCTCCTGCTACTGCTGCTGCTGGTGCTGCTGCTGCTATGTTGGACCAGCCCCAAGGCCCTCAAAGCCCTGCTGCTGAAGGCCCCGAAGCCCCTGCCAGAGGGAGGAAGAGGCAAGGCAAGGAGAAGGGAGAGAGGAAACAGTACTCCATTTCCGAGGACCATGAGTAGGAGGTGCTGGAATGGCTAAAGGAAAACGAGTAAGGTAAGGATAGTTGTGGGATGGGTAAGAATAGCTGTGTGATGGATAAGGATAGCTGTGGGATAGGTAAGGATAGTTGTGGGATGGGTAAGGATAGTTGTGGGATTGATAAAACTCCAGTGCAAGCATAGTGGGACTGTACGGTCCATCCTCCCAGCTGCCAAACATATGGCCCTTTATTATCAATAACAATTTATTCATTGATCAACACATTTCAAAATAAACAAAGCTCTTTATTAATGCCCTATTCATTGTAGGGCCACTCAACATACATGGCACAATCTCATCAGTGCGATGAGACAGGCTCAAGGAAGCATCCATTAAGCATCTACCATCCTGTCTTGCTACTCCACTGCTCCAGCTGGGGAGTTGCACCAGTGTTTCAGGAGGTTGTGCTGCTTCTTCCCTTCACGTGAAGCTCTGTTGGGGCCTTGTACAGCCAAAGTGTCTATCAGGTTTCGTCCTTGCCTCCATTCACCAGGCTCCATGTCCCCATTCCCTTGTTGACAGTCCACAAGCCTGTTCTGCAACACTGGGTAGCAGGTGCGCATGAGATTGTGCAGGACGCAGCAAGCTTCCACGATGCTCCTCACAGTCCCTGGGTGGTGCTGCATGGTGGTGAGAAGTATCTGGAACCTGTTGGCCAGGATGCCAAAGGCGTTCTCCACCACCCATCTTGCCCTGTACAGCCTGTAGTTGAAGATCCTCTCTTCATGGGTGAGGTATCTGGAACTGTAGGGCTTCATGAGGTAGGTTCTAAGGGAGAAGGTGTCACCACCCACAATGAAGTAGGGCAGGGGGTCTGGATCTGGGAAGCCCATGATTAGGTTGCATTCCAGCCCATCCTTGAGGTCACTGGTGTTGTATACCTGGCTATCTGAAGCTGACCCCTTGCCTGAAGCATCGATGTACATGAACTTGTAGTCAGCATCAATCATGGCAAAGAGGATGATACTGAAGAAGCCCTTGTAGTTGATATAAGTGGACCTTGAGTTGGCTGGAGCTTTGCAGGCCATGTGCTTCCCATCTATGGCTCCAACGGTGTGGGGAAAGTTCCACCTCTGATACCACTCTTCTGCAAGTTTCCTCCAGCCTTCTTCAGTGGTGGGGCACTGGAGGAGCTCCTCCACGTATTCTTCGATGATGGCCTGCACCACTTCTCTGACCACTTTGCTGATGGTGTTGTGTGGCACCCTCCAGGCATACTGCATGTTTCTGTATGTGGTTCCAGAGGCCAGGTGGCGCAGAGTCAGTGCCACCTTTAGTCCAGGGTCCAGACTGGGACGGAAGTTGGTGCTCGGCTTGGTCAATCTGGGTCTCAGACGCTCAACAATTTCGTCGAACATGGCTGGTGGCATCCTCATGAAGTGCTGGAATGCACAAGTGTCTTCATTCCTCAGCTCCACCATCAGCTTGTCATATAGTCCAAACTCCACTCTTCTCCCGATCCATCTTCTGACCCACACAGCTTTTGGAAATCTCCTTCTTCTCCTTCCATAGAAAAGGTGAAACAGTCTGAAGAGGGCTTGGTTCTGGTGTTGAATGATGACAGCTACCATAAGGAGTGTGTGATGATCCATGGTGGAGATCAATGGATGATGTTGAAGAGTAAGACCAAGGGTGAAGAGGTATGTATACCAGGGCTGCTGGACTGATAGTGAGATCCAGGTGATTTCCTCCCCCTTTTTAGAGGAAATGTCGGTTTTCCGCTAGGTGTCCTTCCACATACTCTAGGCATACTCCAGACATCCTAAATATCCGATATACATCCCATATATGAACGTTTTGTCCGTTTTAATGCTTTATATACGAGATGTATCCACTTACATCCTTTCTATTTCCGTGCTACTAACGCTGTGTGGACGTTCTGTGTACCTTTCGCTTCTTCCCTCTTTCCACTTTCAGCTGCAGTGGATGTGAGTTGAGGGGATGTCCAGAGGATGCCGAGAGGATACAGCGGACGTGTAACGGATGACAACAGACATAGAACGTTTGTTGCCTGTATGTGTCGTGGATGTACATCGTACACGGCGGAAAGTTCATCCACTCAAAAAGTTTTGTGCGGCTCAGAACTTTTTGAGCAGATGAAATAGCAGTAGACGGATGTTTGACGGATAGAGTGTATGAAATGTATGCAGTGAGTACACAACGGATGCATCGCGTTTTACAACAGATGGCAAGCTTTTTTGTCTGTTTTACATCCTCTTTGCATCCGTTGGTGCAGTGGGACATGGGCTTTAGCCACTGAGCACCATGTCACGACGTACCAATGATTACTGTTTAATTCCATGCCAGACACCAAGGATCTTATGAAAATAAAGACTTAGTTCTTCTTTATAAAAGGATGGATGCAGCACTTAATAGGCTCCAAGTTAGCTGAGGAAAGTTTCTAAATTATGCATAGTTATATGTTTGGATCCTTGGCTTTTGGGGGCAGGGTGGTCGTGGTATGCTAGAGTATGATTTTTTGACAATTGTTCCAGAATTTTAGAAGTGCTCATGAAAATGACAAAAGAAAAGCAGGAGGAAAAGGAAAGAGATCCTCTTTCTCATATTAATCAGCAAATGGAAATTGGCTTCAACCTGTGTGATAACCCTAGGTAGAACAATTTCCTGTTCCTTCTTTCTTAAAGGCACAGATACTTCACAATTTACATTTCCAGCAAAACATTGCAAAGGGTTAGAGAGTTGTGAATTCTGCTGACATTAAGGTAAGGTAAGATTTCTAGGCAAAAAGTGAAGGGGTTGATATTTGCACATGTCCTAGGTCATAGGTCGGCAACCTTAAACACTCAAAGAGCCATTTGGACCCTTTTCTCACAGAAAAGAAAACACCGGGAACCATAAAACCCTTTTGACTCTGCCCACGTATCATTAAATATTCTGTTTTCTTCTGAAACTTTTCTTTTCTTGGATTTATCCATGGTTGGCCTACCAGAGGTCAAAAAGCTCAGTAAATTGCATGATGGTGGGTGTCCCACATTGGCAGTTGTGATGCATATTTTGAGTGACAGGGAGCTGCAGCAGCTCCAGAGCTGCAAATTGCCAACTTCTGTCCTAGGTGGTTTAAGTCCAGATTAAAGTATGCCTGTATAATAAGAGAGCCCAAATAGTCAATGTATTTACCACCTTCCCCAATAATATTCTCATTGCAATAATAAAGCTCACTTTTTATGACCCTGTAATCCCTAAATTGGAGTAGTGTCAGGACGACTGGATGGAGCTGAGCATTTACTACCTGGATGCCCTTACTGATGCCTAGGGGGAGTTCACAGCAGATATTTTTCCTTTGAGCCCTAAGACAAAAAACATCTGCCGCTACCTAAGATTGAACTCTGAACCTTTTGAGTGGGAGACGAACAGCTTCACCATTAGGCCACTACACTGCTCATTCTGACTGCAATAATAATAGTTTAAAATAGAAAGACCCACAAATAGAAATAAAATGACTGTGGCAAAAGAAAGCAATGGTAATACCAATAATAGTATTACCCCAGGTAACAATCCCAAAATAATTGGAGCACCACTTGAACACCATCGGCATTGACAAATTCACTATTGGTCAGTTGCCACGGCAGCTTTATTGCTTACATCATGTGGTGATACCTCTAACCCCATCAACATTTGTCTACATCTGCCTTCCTCATTTTAGGAAGGACTCGACAGGTGGATGAAAATGTCAAATCCAGTCTGAACATCTGTCTGACTGCATGACAAAGCAAGAATTACCAAAATCTTGCAAGATACTTAGTTAAATATATCATTGATCCCATGCAGGATTGCCAATTTTTGGAATATTTCTGTCATGTTTTCCTAAACTGGGGTGGGGGTGGGGCAGGGGTGGGCTTTTGGGGTTTTTCAGGAGAGCCCCTAGCTAAGATTCTGTACAATTTGGAGAACCCCCCAAGTCCCACTCCTGGCTGGCCCTGCCCACTCCATCCTGCCCCACCCAGGAGTCCTCATAAGGCCTGCTTTGGATGCAGGTAAGTGCAGGGCATGCACAGAGGCTTGAGGAGGGTGAAAAACTGGTCTCCCGGAAGTTTGGGAAGGCTGGAAATGGGCCTGTTCCTGACTTCCAGACAGTCTCCGGAGCCTGGGGAGGCCCTTTTTGCCCTCCCAGAGGATCTAGAAAAGCCTCTGGAACCTGGGGAGGGCAAAAATGCCCCTCCTCTCCCTGCCATGGTGCAGGAGGCTCACTAGGCCACACCCACCATCTTGTAAAAACTTTGCATGATTTTACATGATTTTGGGTGCCTCTGTGTCATGTGTGCAGTGACTTCTAGGCCATTGTGTGAAATCATATAGTGGTGCTTGGAAGTAGAATATATTATTAATCCTCTTGTATATTATTCTCACCTTTTATTAAAGCAAGTTCCTGTCTTCAGCTGCTACCACTTTAAGAGGCAGTGATGGAGGACCAAGTTTCTTTTGTAATTTCTCCTTTGCACTGCTGAAAAACGGACTCATTAAAAGTGGTAATGTATTTTTAAGAGAAATTCTCTGATGAAAAATGCATAACAATTCCATTTGGTAATGCAGGTAGCTCAATGGGGTTGTGCATAGAAATACTGATTAAGACAGCCAGAGAAAAACTTTGAAATAGCCATGTCAAAGCTTTCAGAAAATGTGACTACTTTAATCCTTCAAGAAAGAGTGCTTGATTCACAGGCCATGTTTTGCAAAAGCATCCCTTTTTGAACATATATAGACAGATGCAAATTGTAACTGGCTTGGGAAAAAATATTGTGCACATTAACAAAAGTGCAAAGGAGAATTCCAAATATCAAGATATTTGTTAACCTTTGGATTTTTTTTAAAATAGTAAAATAATGTAGTCAGACTCTGAGAGTGAAAAGATGAGAATGAAAGTCAAATTTTATTTAACCAACATCAGCTGCTACTGGTTGGCATATGTCCATGAATAAAAATGTAGGCATCAGGAAGCTGTCTTTCTGTCCATCCATCTCTGTCCATCCATCTATCTTCTGTCCGTCCATCCATTCCTCCAGCTATCCATCCTGTTATCCATGTCTGTCTGTCTGTCTATCTGTCTATCTGTCTATCTATCTATCTATCTATCTATCTATCTATCTATCTATCTATCTATCTATCTATCTATCTATCTATCCCTCCACATCTACCTACCTACCTACCTATCCCTCCACATCTATCTACCTATCTCTATCTATCTACCTATCCATCCATGCATCCATCCATCTATCCATCTCCAATCTTTATTCTTTTTATAAATAACTCAAGGTGGTGAGCTTACTCAACACTCCTTCCTTCTCCATTTCCCCCCACAACAACAACCTTGTGAGGTGGGTTGGGCTGAGAGAGAGTGACTGGCCCAAAGTCACTCAACCAGCTTTCATGCCTAAGGAGGAACTAGAACTCACCATTTCCTGGTGTCTAGCCTGGTGCCTTAACCCCTGACTCGACCAAACTGGCTCTCTATGTCCATTGAGGCTGCTGTCTTTTGCTGTCTCAAGTGCTAGGAAAGTAAATGCTTCATAAATAATTAAATAGAGGAAAGACTGATGTCAATTCAGCTGCTAGATCAAAGCAAGTCTCTCCAGCAAAACACAACAATCAAAGAAACAGCTCTGTTTCACCTGCAGGATGCCAATTGCCAATTTGAATTGTCTGCCACCTTCCCACCCCAGATTTGCTAGTTATCCTTTGCCAAAAGTTTCTGGCCATTTTCCTTCTGTATTTTCTGGAATTAGGAAGCCAGTAGACTATCACGGCTTACACCATGACAAAATACAAGCCAATTTATAATTCCTGCAGTTCTGCCTTTCGTCCTTTTTCTCATCCAACAGTTAATTAAGGCTGGTGAGAATAAATACCCAAAATTTGGTGGGTTGCTGCTTAAGCTTTGAGAGCTGTGGAGACACAGAACTTGGATAGAATGTGCTTCTGTCTGCCAAGGCAATCCTGCCAGGTGTTTTTAATGACTCAGAAAGTGTCTGGTAGAAAGAGCCATATGTAACATGACATCGGGAGCTATGCACACACATGGTCAGGTAGTCCTTGATGTACGACCAAAATTGAGCCCAAATTTTCTTTTGCTAAGTGAGACAGGTGCTCAGCAAGTTTTGCCCCATTTTACAATCTTTCTTGACACTGTGATTAAGTAAATTGTTGTGGCCTGCCACTGGCCAGTGAAGCTGGCAGCAGACTCGGACAGTGAGGAGGTTGAGATGGGGCCAGGATCATCTGACAATTATCAGCTGCCTTCAGAGTCAGAGATCAGTGGGGCAGAAGAACAGCTGGAGCCTGTTCCCAATGTGCGCATATGCAGAGCTGCCAGGAGAAGAGAACAGTTAAGGAATAAGGGTTGACTTGGGAGTAAAGGCACAGTTGGATGGTGAATAGCCCCTCGCATAGGGAATAAAGAAGAGCGAAAGGGGAATGGTGTTTGCAGGAGACAATTAATTCAATTCATTAGGGTGAAGATCTGTTCCTGACTCAAGTAATTTCTGCTACAGTGTGGCGTTTGGAATATATCAGCCTGGCAACTCTCTAAGCCCGATAAAGGTCTGTAGTTGTGAAATCTCATGAAAGACTTGTTTGCCAGGACTTTGCTGGAGAGGAATTCACTTTAACTTAAATAAAAGAGGTTTTATTGGGATAAGGAGTCTGCTTCATGATTTTGGGAAGCCCAGGTCAGAACATAAATCACTGTAGTTGTTCAGTTAGGAACATGGTTGTTAAGTGAACCTGGCTTCCCCATTGACTTAGATTGTACCAAGTTCGCAAAAGGTGATCACATGACCCCAGGACACTGCAACTGTGTGAATATGAACCAGTTGCCAAGCACCCAAATTTTGAGTATGTGACCATGGGGATACTGCATGTCATGCCCCTGTCAGAGTCTGAATTCGAGGAGGAAGACAAACAGCTGACAGGGAGTGGGAGTGTAGCTCCATTGGCTGTGGAGGAAACTGGGGAAGGGCAGTCTGGCTGGGCAGAGCAGGAAAGAGGTAGAACAAGGGAGAGGGAATTTAGAGAAAGACCCAGGCCCACCCCCTCTTCATCTTAGGGCATGCAGGGAGGAACAGAGAAGGGAGCAACATGAGTTGCATGGCTTACGGGGGAGGAAAGGGTCCTGATTCTCTTCATTAGCCACAACTGGGAAGAAAGTTTAAAAGGAATGCAGGCTGTGTGCAGCAGCTGCTGGGAGCAAACGTGAGCTTATCTTGTGTTGACTTTGCTTATCTGTGTTCCTGGCATCTTTCCAACTGAGTTGAGTTTTGCCTTGCTTTCACATCTGGAATTCTTGCTCCTTCCCTGCCAAACATTACCTCATTTTGCCTTGATTGGACTTATAGTTACAATTTTTGTTTACCATGTTTTGGATTTGATTCTCTGCAGTCAAAGGCTGTTCCTGGGAGAGTTTTTCTCCAGCCAGAAGACAGCCAGGGCATTGGGGGCAAAGTTGGAGCTAATAAAGGGACCCCTATTGATTATCTGACTGTGTTTCCTTTGTGCCATGCCCTAGGTCATCACACTGCAGCAGTCCTAAGTGTGAAAAATTGTTATGTCACTTTTTTCAGTGCCATTATATTTTCAGTCACTGAATGAACTGTTGTAAGTCAAGGACAAACTTTACATACAGGCAATCAGGAAGCATGAGCTGAGGGTTTGCTTTTAGTTATACTGCTATGACTTTATTTAACCTTTTGTGCTATAATGTGGCCATATGGCTTGTCAATAAACTGCATGGGCTCTTGCAACACAACAAAAACAGACTGGAAAATGTTCTTTTCACTGCAGGGGAGCTGAGGTTTATAGAGCACTTTTCAGTTTACTTCTGCTGTAATGATTGTTTTTGAATCTTCCACTGAGCCAACAAACAAACAAAACTTTTTTTTAACGTAACTAACCAGTGACCCAGGAAATGAAGATGCAAATGAAAATGATCATCTGTGGTTTACATGTTCCCAATGTGAGTTTATTTTTGGTTGGCCAAAATACTCTAACATAGGGGTATCAAACTTGATTTCATGGAAGGCCGCATCAGGGTTGTGTTTAACTTCAGGTGGGAGGGCAGGGGGGCATGGCCAGCTTGATGTCACTCATGTCAGGGGCACCTATGGTGGCCTGAGCACTCTGCCAGCAAAAACAGGCACCTGAGCTCCATTTTCAGCTGCAATGGCATCCTGAAACTCTCTGCCAGCGAAAATAGAGCTGTCCATGGCCTTTCAAGCTCTACTTTTGGCTGCAACAGCATCCTGCAACCCTTTGCCAGAGAAAATGGAGCTCGGGGAGGGCCACCCACAGCCCTCTCAATCTCCATTTTTGCTAGCAGAGGCACCGCGGGCTGGTCTTTTACTGTTTCCAGGGCAGATCTACAGGCCAGATCTAAGCATCCTGTGGGCAGGATCTAGCCCCTGGGCCTTGAGTTTGACACCCCTGCTCTAACAGAACAAAATAAGTTGAGACTTTGGAAGTCTTCCAGTACAAGCACCTGCTCAGGTAGAAACCCAACACCATTTTAGATAAATGCCTATGGATCTCTTATTTGAAAAACCTCCAGTGTTGGAGCAGTCACAACTTCTGGAAGCAAGATCATTCCACTGATTAATTGTTCACACTGTCAGGAAATCTCATTCTAGGGTGGTTCTCTCCTTGATTAGTTGGGAGACTAAGAGCTGCTTAGAGGAAAAGAGGAATGGGGGAGGCTGTACCACCTGTAATCATAATCAAAATTATAATTGATCCTGTTTGAGGTAGTGGTTATACCAGGTGAGAAACTGGGAGACATGAGTCTATTCCCACCTTCAGCCCAAAGCCAGTTGGGTGACCTTGGGATTCAATTTTTTTATTACCAGTTCTGTGGATGTGGCTTGGTGGGTGTGGCTTGGTGGGCGTGGTGTGCTTGGTGGGTGTGGCTTGGTGGGCATGGCAGGGGAAGGATACTGTAAAATCTCCATTCCCACCTCACTCCAAGGGAAGGATACTGTAAAATCCCATTCCCTCTGTTCTGTATAACTTGGAAGGTTCCAAGTAGTTTCTTCTGATTGGCCAGAAAGGCCAGTATAGGATTGGTTCATGAGGAACCAATCCAAGGAGCCGCTCAAAGGCGGCAAAGTTAAAACAATGTCATTGGCTACAAGCCGGCAGGCAAGCCTCTATATAAAGGGCTGCTGCGGCTTGAGCCAATATTCCGTTACTGTTTGCTGTTAACTAATAAAGAGTTATCAGTGAAAGAGGGCTGTTTTCCTAACACATTGTGGGCCAGCTGTGTTCAAAATGGCAAAGGCATTGGCAAAGCCCAGAGATGTGAAACAGATGACCTGGTCTGAACTTAACCGAATGCTAAAGGCTCACTATGCGCCGGTTGTTTCAAATCTTATCAAGAGACACGAGTTTTATAAAAGAGACCAGAGGGAAGATGAGACCATTGCAGATTTTGTGGTAGCTCTCCGCCATCTGGGAGGAGCCTGCGAGTTCCAGAGAATGGATGAGGAGGCCATGCGAGATCGTGTCGTGTTTGGTCTAAAGGACTCTACTTTACAAAGCAAACTATTAAGCAGACCTAACATAACTGTGGCAGAAGCAATCATGGAAGCCACCGCCATAGAAGCCGCGAAGAAATAAGCGGCCACAATGAAACTGATGAATGCCAATACTGACTCGACGAACCTACCCAGAGAGAAGAAGCAAGCTGCCACCACCACCACACACCATGAAGACCTAGACGAGTCATCAGAAACGGAAGAAGATGACGATGAAGTCCATTGCCTGTACGCGAACCAAAAAAGGTGCAAAAGAAGAAGAAATTGGCAGGAATGTGCTGGCTGCGGAGGAAACCACCCCCAAGCTGAGTGTAGGTTCCTTGATGCCATATGTTGGGCTTGCAAGAAGAGGGGACACATCGAAAGAGTCTGCCGCAATTGTAAGAACAGCAGTCCTAGAAGACACGGTAATTCCCCACAAAGAACTGACCCGAGGCAAGCCGATAGAAAATGGGAGCACAGCAAGGGAACCAACAGCCAAGACAAAACTCACCAGACTGTCACTATCGGAAGTGCACAGACGGAAAGCGGGAGAAAAGTCAAAATTCTAGTGACCATTGAAGGAAGCCCCTGTGAAATGGAGGTCGATTCAGGATCCTTCCTATCAATGGTGTCTTGGAACATAATCAGGCGGTTGGTTCCAAACATTAAAGAAAAAGAACTCAAGAAACAAAAATTAATTCTCAAAGACTACCAGGGAAATAGAATTCCCATGGTAGGTCTAGGACACTTCAAAGTCACTTACAAACAACACGCCGAAGTCCTGCCGCTGACTATAGTCAACCAAGACCGCCCCAGCCTCCTGGGCATCGAATGGTTCGCACCATTGGGCATCGGGATGACCGGAGTAAGCCGAATAGCTGCAAGCGATTGGGAAGAGAACCTGCTACACGAATTCCAGGACGTCTTTGATGGCACTCTAGGCAGGTACTGGGGGACCCCAATTTCCTTTAGCTTAGATTCCCAGATAGCACCAAGAAGGTTAAAAGCCAGACGAGTCCCCTTTGCATAAAAGCCCAAAATAAATGAGCAATTAAACAAACTGATTGCACAAGGGGTCATAGAACCAATTGACCGTGCTAGGTGGGAGACTCCTATAGTAACACCTGTAAAACCTGACGGGTCTCTGTGCATCTGCGGAGACTACAAGGCTACCCTGAACCATGCGCTACAGCAAAGCGCATACCCGGTATCAGTTGTACAGCACTTACTGCACTCAGTTGGGGGAGGAAAGTTTTTTGCAAAACTTGATTTGGCTCAGGCATATCAGCAGCTTCCAGTAGACCCAATAACGGCCGAAGCACAAACAATAGTAATGCATAGAGGGGCATTCAAATGTAACAGGCTTCAATTTGGAGTAAGTGTTGCCCCAGGCGTTTTCCAAAGCCTCATGGAATGCCTATTAAATGGGATAAAAGGGGTCGTTCCATACTTTGATGATGTCCTAATTTCAGCAAAAAACACGACCCAATTAGCAGCAAGACTAAGAGAAGTGCTAGCCAAATTTAGAGAATCCGGCTTAAAAGTAAAAAAGGAAAAATGCTGCATGGCTACCGACCATGGTATTTAATTGACGAACAGGGTATTCACCCAACAGACAAAAAAAAAGTCAAAGCAATTAAAGACGCACCCAGGCCAAAAAATAAAATGGACTTACAGGCATTCTTGGGTCTGATCAACTTTTATAATGTATTCCTCCCCCACAAAACAATGATAGCAGAACCATCACACTGTTTGCTGGATAAAAAAACTGTCTGGACTTGGGGTCATAAAGAACAAAAAGCTTTCCAAAGCATAAAAGACTTATTAACCTCAAATACTGTTCTTATTCAGTTTAGTAATACACTTCCATTGACGGTCACTGTGATGCCTCACCTTTTGGAGTCACTGCCATCCTGAGCAACCAATTACCTGACGGGAGAGAAGCACCCGTCGCCTTTTACTCGAAAATGCTCTCCAAAGTGGAACGCAACTATAGCCAACTAGACAGGGAGGCCCTGGCAATCGTTGCCGGGGTTAAACGTTTTCACAAATATCTCTATGGGAGGACATTTTCCATTGTGACTGATCATAAACTGTTACTGGGGATTTGGGGGGGAAACAAACCCACACTGAACATTCTATCCCCACAGATGACTAGGTGGTCAGAATTCCTGGCCGCCTATTCATATACCTTGCTGCATCGACCCGGCAAACAAATCACCCATGCAGACGCTTTAAGCCAAGCACCATTACCAACCATAGAAGACGACCTGGCTCCAACCACCGCCGCCCTATAAGTAGAGACCTGCCCCGAACTTCCACTGTCTGCAAATGATGTCGCCAAAGCCATGGTGAAA
This sequence comes from Laticauda colubrina, assembly GCA_015471245.1. Taxonomy (NCBI): domain Eukaryota; kingdom Metazoa; phylum Chordata; class Lepidosauria; order Squamata; family Elapidae; genus Laticauda; species Laticauda colubrina. Next base: position 22,301,221 of record BLBF01000036.1, on the reverse strand, counting down.
GACCCAGTGACTGCCCGCATTTTGACTTGGGTAGGTAAAGGCTGGCTGGAAAGCCAAATGACTGAAGGTTTTAAACCTTTTCGGACTAGACAAACAGAACTGTCAATACAAAAGGGGTGTTTATTGTGGGGAGATTGGGTGGTAATTCCATCCAGACTGCAGGAAGAAGTGTTGGGTATGCTACATGAGGGCCACCCAGGCATAGTAAAAATGAAAAGCCTGGCCAGGAGCTATGTCTGGTGGCCTGGTATAGACAAGGATATTGAACACTGGGTTGCAACATGCCATAAGTGTCAGAGAGCTAGACCCACACCACCGCAAGTGCCCATACGGGACTGGGAGACCCCACGAGGCCCTTGGTCTTGAATCCATATTGATTTTGCAGGACCAACCAGGGGCAACATGTTCTTAATAGTTGTAGATGCATATTCAAATTGGTTGGAGGTTATAGTTATATCATCCACAACAACCGACGCTGTTATAAAACAGCTAAACAAATTGTTTGCAACTCATGGTTTATCTGATGTATTGGTATCCGACAATGGGCCACAACTAATGGCTATACAATTCGAACAGTACTTAGCATACCTGGGTATACGCCATGCACTAACCGCGCTGGCTCACCCAGCGGCAAATGGTAGGGCTGAACGAATGGTAAAGTTTACGAAAGAAGGCCTAGAAAAAATGGACCGTGGGGATGTCCAAGACAAGCTGAACTGCTTACTTACTCTACAACACATCACTCCCAGTAGTACAACAAACAAGAACCCGGCAGAATTGTTAATGGGGAGGAAACTCAGATCCCATTTAGATAGACTGCACCCAAATTACACTTGTGAGAAACCTCCCGACTCATCCAGCCGATATCACACTTTTAAAATCAGCGACCTAGTCTATGCAAAGAATTTTACCAGGGACCCTCTCTGGCTTCCAGCCACTATCACACAAATAACAGGCCCCTGGTCCTACCGACTAACCATGGACAATGGAAGAGAATGGAAGCAGCACATAGACCAGCTTCGTTCCCGAAACATCGAGCGTAAAATGACTGTGCAACCTCAAATAATAAAAATCGACAAAAACAAAACCAAGGAGGGGGGGAAACACAAATAAATACAAAAGGGTGTGAAAATGAACCATTGAAATTAAATCTAGAACATCTAACCAACCAAAAAGAGCACTTACGGTTAGATGAAACCATCAGAGGTAATCCAAGTGAAAGGGAAGCCATCCTGGAAGGGGCCAGCCAGGCCAACTCAACCAGCCCGGTTGAACCAGGAGGGAGCGGTAAAACCACCGGCCTGAGCAACTCAAGTGGTAGAGGCAATGCTGACTCACCCTTCCAGGCGGTTCCATGGAGACGAGCCGGAAAGACAGTGATCCCGACTGAACCGCTTGAAGTCCTAGGCGAGAATGAGCCACGCAGATCAACTTGGACCAGAAGAAGCCCACCTACTTGCGCGACTACGTCACTCACGTAGGACTGAACTAAAGGGGGAAGGGTGTTCTGTATAACTTGGAAGGTTCCAAGTAGTCTCTTCTGATTGGCTAGAAAGGCCAGTAAAGGATTGGTTCATTGGGAACCAATCCAAGGAGCCGCTCAAAGGCGGCAAAGTTAAATGAATGTCATTGGCTACAAGCCGGCAGGCAAGCCTCTATATAAAGGGCTGCGGCAGCTCGAGCCAATATTCCGTTACTGTTTGCTGTTAACTAATAAAGAGTTATTTGTTGGAACCCGGTCTACCGCGCGTCTTTTCCGGATGGAACACCCTCCCCAACCTGCAAGCCTGCTTTCCAGCTCTGTTCTCGTGTGCAGGGCAACAAAAGAAGACCCAGCCGATCAGTTGAGACTCCGATTAGCTGGCACTCAGGAGGCGATGAACAGATGGGGGCAGGGGCAGTCAGAGGTGGTATTTCAAACTACTCGAAATTTCTACTACCGGTTCTCTGAACTACTCAAAATTTCCACTTCTGGTTCTCCAGAAGTGATCAGAGCTTGCTGAATTCCTCCTCTGCCTTGGGCCAGTTAGACTCCCTTAGTTCTTGGAAGTAGGCAGTGGCAAACTACTTCCAAAAATCTTGCCAAGAAAATTGCAAGGTCTTGTCCACATAGTCACCAGGAATCAACCCTAACTTGAAAGCAAATAAAGTAATAAGTGGACCACTTTGTTAAGCTGTAGCAGGAAGATCACACAGATTGATTAACCACAATGGAATGACAAAATAGCAACAATGGTGCATCAAAATATCTGCAAGAAATATCATGTACCTGCAAGCAAGAACTGGTGGGAGTATATAGATGAGATAAAATAATAGAAAATGAAGAAACCAAATAATTCTGAAACTGTAGAATTCAAACAGACAAGCACCTTCAATTTAAGACCCCAGACTTAACAGTTGTTGATAAGAAAGACAAGAAAGTCTGGATAGTGGACATAGTAGTCTTGGAGACAGCAGAAGACAAGAGAAAGAACTGTGGAAGATTACAAAATACAGAGACCTGCAAATAGAACTAGAATGACTACAGCAAAGGAAAGCAAAGATAGTAGCAATAGTAATAGGAGTCTTTCAGTGCAATCCCAAAACAACTGGAGCACCACTTGAACACCATCAGCGCTGACAAAATCACCATCAGTCAAATGCAAAAGGCAGCTTTCCTTGGAACAGCTTACATCCTGTGGCACCTTTAATGCCATGAAACATCAGCAAGTTCTTGGGAAGAGCTTGATAGGTGGCTAGAAATGCTAAATCCAGACTAAATCTCTGGCCGACGATAGAATCAACTCACATTCTCTGCCTCTTGAATCCCAGCTGATCATCTGGATCTTCTTTGGTTGCCCTGTATAGGAGAATGGAGCTGGAAAGCAGGTTAGTGGGGTGAGGAGGGAATGGGATTTTGCAGTATTCTTCCCCTGGAGTGGGGTGGGAATGGAGATTTTGCAGTATCCTTCCCCTGCCAGCCCCACCAAAATAACTCCACCAAGCCACTCCATGCCCACCAAGCCATGCTATGCCCACCAAGCCACCCCCACAGAACCAGTCGTAAAAATTTTTGAATCCCACCACTGGCTGAAATCCCACATTCCCTCAGATCAGTGAACAATGATTATGATGAGATTAAAAAAAAAACATTCAATGTTTGCTCATAGCTTAGCTTTTCAACTATTTTTTTTCCTGAATGCTTGAGAGCTCTGCAGCCACACACTCAAGAAAATCTGAGTTTCTGCACTTCTGCTTCCCAAGCAGACATTCTCAATGGTGGGAGAACATTCTCCTAGTGGGCTCTCTCAAGGCTTTTGTGAATTCATGGATGTTAAAAGTACCTCATCCCTGGTGAAGGGCCAGATACAGCCGTGTGAGATGATTGCCTTGAAAGGCCCGTCTCTGATTGGTGATAGTCGAAGGAAGGTCGGCGCCTTCCTGAGAGAGCCGGTTATTCACCAGATTGAATCTCATTTCTTTCATCTCAGCCACATTTGAAGTCGGACTCATTGAAATGTACTTTAAAGAGATCCTCAAAAGTTATTAGGGATGATAATTGAAGCAGATACTTTCTCATCTCCCTTTTGGGACGGTGGTGAATCTGAGGATCTAATTATTGCATTGGCAGCTCCAGGAGCATTTGTGCTGAAATTATGTGTGGTTTCCACAACCTAGTTCGTCCTTCAGAGGGGGGAAAAAAATAGAAGAGATCCACAGAGGCTTAGACATTCCTACTTTTTTAAAGCTCTTGTCTACAATCCATTATTTTAAGATGAAAAAAATAAAAGAACATTCTTAAAGAACCGAGGCAGTATTTTAATATTTATATGTTTTTAAAATGGTAAAGTCTTTATGCTTGAAGCTGAAGCTGAATGACCCTTCTTCTGTAAAGTTGGGTCTGAGAGTCTCACATGATTTCTTGGTTCACCAATTGGGATTTTTCAAGGGCCTTTTGCTCCCAGCAGGCTTCCAATTCCACAGAAGCCATTTTATCCTTCCTCCACCTCACATCTTTATTTACCTGACGGCTTTTTGAAAGTGCCTCAGTTTTAAAAGCTGCTAGCGGGTGCACAAGAGCAATGGAAACACACCGATGCAAAAGCAATCAACGCATAATGCTGTGCTTCAGAGTTATCATTTAATCGAGTCCTTTCCAGCCACTGGTAGGATCTCCACTCACCTCAGCTAGCTATGGATGGTACATCCCATGCAGTGTCTTGACTTAGTAAAGGAGAATATTTGTAGCTCAGGGTTGAAATGAAGGGCCCTTTGTGTTTTCTGAGCTTGGTTATTTTCTTGTAGATATTTCATTGTCCAAACTACGTAACATCATCAGTGCTCTGATAATATTAACTTGTTTGGATAATGAAAGAAAACAATCAAACTCAGAGAGCACCAGGAGGTCTTGTCTTGCCATGGCGTTTCGGCACTCAGTGACTTTTTGGTACATGCATGCTCCCATTTCAGCACTCAGTGCTGAAAGGGTTAACCACCACTGCCCTATAGCATTGCGGAAAAGTGACTATCCAGTCTTTTCTTAAAAACCTCCAGTGATGGAGCACCCACAACTTCTGAAGTTGCTCCACTGCTTAATTGTTCTATTAGGACATTTCTCCTTATTTCTGGGTTGCTACTCCCTTTGATGAGTTTCCATCCATGTCTTGCCTTCTGGTGCTTTAGAAAATAAGTTGACCCCCTCTATCTTGTGACAGCCTCTCAAATACTGGAACAGTGCTACCATGTCACCCCTACTCATTTTTACTAGACAAGATATACAATAGGCATTCTCTCAGAAGCTCATCTCTGAGTGCCACCTTACTGGTGTTCTCCTGGATGCTTTGGGTTTCATCCAAGACAGTGGCTTTGATGCTCAACAAACCCTACCTGCTCTCTGGGTGTCAGACTTGAGGGGGAAACACTATATATTGTAAGGATTTACACATCTCCTCTTTCTTTGGCCTACTCAGTGTACTGACACTGTATTGGATAACTGGCAGAGGGTATGTATTGATGGCATGGATCTTATTCTTGTCATTGACCTGGCTCTTCAGGTCCTGACGTCCTTTGGTAATACTTGGATGTTATTGTGTTCCTTGCCCTTTCTACATGGTCCCTGTGTAACTGTGGAGCACAAAGATAGCTGGTTTGTATATCTGCTATGTAATCCTCTGGTAGTTCCATCCCATTAATTTTATCTGCTTCCCCACTCTTTGCTACATCTGGCTACAATTCTCCAGTTAGAATGGCATCCCAGTTCTCTCACTGTAAATCCCGATTCTTTTCTGAGGGTGAGAATCGAGCTGTTGACAGTGGGCAGAGTTAGCCTGCAATACTGCATTCTAACCACAGTGCACCACAGCTGATAGTACTTAAATATATGCATTTATGCATATAGATATACAGGTAGTCTCTGATTTTCAACCATTTGTTTCATGACTATTTGAAGTTACAATGGTACTGAAAAAAAGTTCACACGGCCGTTTTTCACACTTATGACTGTTGCAGCCTCCCCATGGTTTATGTGATCAAAAGTTGGATGCTTAGGAAGTGGCATGTGTTCATGATGGTTGCAGTGTCCTGGAGTCATGTGATCATCTTTTGTGACATTCTGACAAGCAAAATCAACGGGGAAGCCAGATTCACTTAACAACAATGACAAGAGAGGTCATAAAATTGGGAAAGCCCACTTAACAACGGTTTTGCTTAGCAATGGAAATTTTGGACTCAATTGTGGTCAAAAGTAAAGGATTACCAACAGTGGTGGGATTCAATTTTTTTAACTACTGGTTCTGTGGACATGGCTTGGTGGGCTTGATTGGGTGTGGCAGGGGAAGGATACTGAAACATCCCCATTCCCTCCCCACTTGTTGTGGTTCGCTGGCAGCCTGTGCAGATGGCAGCAGAATCAGACAGTGGGGAAGAACAGGGACCAGTCTGGGAGTCTGGAGTGGACTCGGACGAGGGTCCTGCATCCAATGCAGAGATGGGGCCAGCACCATCTGGGAGTGGAATGTCCGGAGCCTCCGGAGTCTGGCAGCAGTGAGGCTGAAGTACAAGTCGACCCTGTTCCCAGTGCATGTGTGTGTGCAGAGCTGCCAGAAGGCAGGAGCAGCTGAGACAAAAGGGGCAACTCGGGAGTAAGGCTTGGAAGTGATTACCCTTCCCATAAGGGATAAAGGACAGGCAAAGGTGATGAAACCTTTGCAGGAAGCAAAGTCGTTCGTTCTGTTCGGATTAATCCTTGAAGCTCTCTGTGGACTTTGTACTTCTTTTTTTTTTTTTTATAATTCATTTGGCACTCTAGTTGTTGGCAGCAATTCAAAAGAAAGAAAGGTGGGTGCTTATCTCAAAGGAACTGTTTGGGACTCATTACCAGCTGGGAATGAAAATATTTCCCAGCACTGAAATAAAACAAGAGTTGCTTTAACCAAGCTTAATTACATCTCGGGAAGCCTACGTCAGAACACCAGTCCTGGTGGAAGGTTACTGAAAAATCCCCATTCTCTCCTCACTCCACTAACCTGCTTTCCAGCTCTGTTCTCCTGTGCTGGGCAACAAAAGAAGACCCAGCCAATCAGCTGGGACTTGGGAGGCAGAGAATAGATGGGGTTAGCAGGGCCAGACAGAGGTGGTATTTGCCAATTCTCCAAACTACTCACAATTTCCACTATTGGTTCTCCAGAACTGATCAGAACTGGCTGAATACCACCTCTGACTACCAATACAGAAAAGTGCATCTCTGGGAGGAAAAAAAAGCAAATAGGCCCTTCAGGGTTTTTTTAAAAAAAGGCACAAACTCACAAAAAGACACAAGAGTTTAAGGACTTTTCTCCCTCCCTGGTTTAGCCCTCACTTCTTTCAATTCATCCTTGTCCAGCTGAATCACAGCAGCGTGGGTCACATATCTTGCCTTGGGCAGTTTATGTCTATCACCTGGCTCCATTGATCTGATCCAAGAATTGTGGTGTTGATTTATGAAGCTCTCTAGATTTCCTTGGAGATGAGAACACTCGCCATTCCGTTTTATAATCTGCTCCATTTCGATTGTTCTGACAGCGGGCCTTCGTAAACGATTAAGGTGTTAGAATTTAGAGGCTCACCAGGCAGGGGCCATGAAGGAAAGGAGAAGAGTTGCCTTCATGGACATGCTATAACATTTTGTGTTCCTCTGCTCACTCACTCTGATCTACCCATCTACTCACTGCCAGCAAGTACTGAGTGTGTCTTCCACCATGTCTTTTGATGTAGATCTTCAGAGCACACAACATGACCAGGTTACTCATGAATTGACCCCCAAAAAAACCAAACCCAAAACAAAACAAAAAACCCAGTCCAAATCCATACTCATTTCTCATTGTTTTGCTTTGTATCAGAAAGATACATTAGGTTTTTTCCAAATTCATTACATTTGGATTTGTAAATGCTTCCATAGTTGAGAACCAAACTGGTAATTTTATATACATTTTTGTTTTCACTTTTTCCCACACTAATATATTTGTTTTATAAATAGTTCAATAATAGAAGTAGAAATTAGGAGCTGGAAAAATATTATTATGTAAGCAATTGACCCAGACAATACACTGTTCACAAAGTTAAATGAAAATGTACAAATAAACTATGAAAGAAAAAAGGAAAGAAAGAAACATTAGGAATGTAAACGTTTCCCCTCCTCCTCCTCCTCCTCCTCCTCCTCCTCCTCCTCCTCCTCCTCCTCCTCCTCCTCCTCCTCCTCCTCCTCCTCCTCCTCCTTCTCTTTCTCCTTCTCCTTCTCTTTCTCCTTCTCCTTCTCCTACTCCTCCTTCTAGCCTTTTTCCTCCTTCTCCTCTTCTCCTTCTTCTCTTTATCAATTTTTATTTTATTTATTTATTTGGTCAAGATGTATGAGAAAACAAGTATAAACATGAACATAACATATAAACAGGTTTAAGTATATACATGATAAATGAAGATGAATAAATGAATGAATGGGAACAGTAGGACAGGGATGGTAGCACGTTGGTGTGCTTATATACGCCCTCTTGCAGACTTCTTGGGAATGGAGTGAGGTCCACAGTAGACAGTTTAAAGTTAAAGTTTGGGGGTTTGAGGATGTAACAATAGAGTCAGATAGTGCATTCCAGGCATTGACCACTCTGTTGCTGAAATCTTATTTTCTGCAATCAAGTTTGGAGCGGTATACTTTGAGTTTATATCTATTGTTTGCCAGTGTATTACTGCAGTTGAAGCTGAAGTAGTTGTTGACAGGTAGGATGTTGTGGCAGACAACTTCGTGTATTAAGTTTAGGTCAGACCGTAGGCAGCGTAGTTCTACGTTGTCTAGGTCCAATATTTCAAGCCCGGTGGCATCAGGTATTCTATTGCAAGCGGAGGAGTGGAGTCCTCTTCTTATGAAATACCTCTGGAATTCTTCTCCTTCTTCTGCCTTGACTAAGGAAGAAATTCATGGCAATGCAGCAAGAGTGTGCCTAAAGATTAGCATGATGAATTTTTAAGGGAATTCAGTTTGGTGGGTTCTTTTATTTATCAGGACAAATTTCCTCACCAGAGTAAGATCAAGGGATATTGAATGCAGCTATAAAATGCCATTTGCCAAAGAGGGAAAAGATGTCAGGGGAAGAATAGATCCTACTTCTACTAAGGTAGCCAGCAAAGCTTCCAAGATTTCTGAATTAATTATCGTTCAAATGAGCTCAAGGTAAGAGAGAAGTGCAAAATTGATTGCATCTGACTATTGCTATGAATTTGCTAATGCGGTGATGGAATCTGCTCTGCAGTTCCTCAGATGTTTTATTTTGGATTTTCCTATTCTCAGTGTGCTTGAGAATTTCTTTGGAATTTCTCTTGCAGGTGGTTTTGAGCTGGATTAACTCTTGGGAGAAATTGTTGTTTTTGTTGTCATTTCTGTTTCATATCTTTCTCTCTCTTTGGCCATCCAGATTTCTTTATTTGAAAATGTTTAATTGAAGATGTTTAAACCTCAATTCAATCATACAGTGAAATAAAGTTTTATTCTGTCATTTTTCACTTTGGCTACCTGGTATAGGTAATCTTTGATTTACAACAGTTTGTTTATTGACCAAAGTTACAACAGCACTGAAAAAAGTGACTTTTAAGGCCCTGTCACACTGCCCAATGGATGCAAAATGTTTGTAAAGGCCATGTCACACTGCCCAACGGATGCAAAAAGGACACAACGGATGAGCAAAATGTTCCATCCGTTGTTATCCACTCTCAAAAGGGGCAAAAATTT
>BLBF01000036.1:22275351-22288216 GCA_015471245.1 Laticauda colubrina | reverse complement strand
TTCCTTCCTTCCTTCCTTCCTTCCTTCCTTCCTTCCTTCCATTTTTCATTCCTCCATTTCTCATGGTTCTTCCCTCCTTCCCTCTTCCATGTCCTTCCTTTCTTCCTCCCTCTCTCCTTTTCTCATGATTGTTCTCCCTCTTTCCCTCCCTCCCTTCCCCATTTATGCTGTTCAAGTGTAGTGCTTGCCTAATACAGACTTAAAGCCCCTGTCACACTGCACCAACGGATGCAAAGAGGATGTAAAACGGACAAAAAAGCTTGCCAACAGTTGGTTAACGCGATGTATCCGTTCTGTACTCACTGCCTCCGTTTTGCTTCCTCTCTACCCGTCCAGCATCCGTTTATGGACGTTTCATCTGCTCAGAAAGTTTTGAGCTGCTCAAAACTTTTGAGCAAAAAATGTATCCAATTTGTCCGTTCTGCATCCGCTAGGCATCCGCTAGGCATCCGTTCTGCATCTGTTACACATTCGCTATATCTGATAGGCATCCGTTCCGCATCCACGCAACTCGCATCCGCTCGGACGCAGGGAGGAAGCAGAACGGACGCAGAACGGATGCAGAACGGATGTAGAACGGATGCCTAGCGGATGCAGCACGGAAACAAAGCATTTAAAATGGAAAAAACGTTCGCAGAGGGGACCTATCTCAGATATTAAGGATGTCTAGAGGATGCCTAGAGGATGCAAAGGGACACCTAGGGGAAAACCTATACTGCCTATAAAAAGGGGGAGCAACTCACCTGCATCTCAATTTCAGCCCAGCAGCCCAGCTGTGCAGACCTCTGCAGCCTTCATCTGACTCTTGCTCTTCCACAGCATCCAGTCATGTCAACCGTGGATCGTAACACAGTCCTTTTGGCAGCCACCATCCTTCTGCAACAGTGCGAAGCCATCTACAGGCTCTGTGAACTCTACTATGGGAAAGAGGTGGCCAAGAAGCATCTGGGTCCGAAGATGGATCAGGAGAAGAGCAGAGTATGGACTGTACAACAAGCTGATGGTGGAGCTCAGGAACGAAGACACTCGTGCATTCCAGAACTTCATGAGGATGCCTCCAGCCATGTTTGACGAAGTTGTGCAGCGGCTGACACCCAGGTTGACCAAGGCAAACACCAACTTCCGGCCCAGCCTGGAACCTGGGCTCAAGGTGGCACTCACTCTGCGCCACCTGGCCTCAGGGACCACCTACAGGAGCATGCAGTACGGCTGGAGGGTGCCACACAACACTATCAGCATTGTGGTCAGAGAAGTTGTGCAGGCCATCATCGAAGAATACCTGGAGGAGCTCCTCAAGTGCCCCTCCACTGATGAAGGATGGAAGAAAGTTGCAGAGCAGTGGTATCAGAGGTGGAACTTCCCCCACACCGTTGGAGCCATAGATGGCAAGCATGTGGCCTGCAAAGTACCACCCAAGTCGGGGTCCACTTATTTCAACTACAAGGGCTTCTTCAGCATCGTCCTCTTCGCCATGGTCAATGCTGACTACAAGTTCATGTACATCGATGCTTCAGGCAACGGCTCATCTTCAGATGCCCAGGTATACAACGCCAGTGACCTCAAGGAGGGGCTGGAACGCAAGCTCATCGTGGGCTTCCCAGATCCAGACCCCCTGCCCAATGATGTGCCCTACTTCATCATGGGGGATGATGCCTTCTCCCTCAGAACCTACCTCATGAAGCCCTACACTTCCAGACTTCTCACCCATGAAGAGAGGATCTTCAACTACAGGCTGTCCAGGGCAAGGCGGGTGGTGGAGAACGCCTTTGGCATCCTGGCCAACAGGTTCCAGGTACTTCTCACCACCATGCAGCATCGCCCAGAGACCGTGAGGAGGATTGTGGAAGCTTGCTGCATCCTGCACAATCTCATGTGCACCAGCTACCCAGTCTTGCAGAACAGGCTCGTGGACCTCCAACAAGGCAATGGGGACATGGAGCCTGGGGAATGGAGGCAAGGGCAAAACCTGATAGACACTGAGGATGTGCAAGGCCCCAATAGAGCCTCACGTGAAGGGAAGAAGCAGCGCAACCTCCTGAAACACTGGTGTAACTACCGAGCTGGAGCGGTGGAGTGGCAAGACAGGATGATAGATGATTAATGGATTCCTTCAGCCTGTCTCATCACACTGATGAGATTGGGCCATGTATGTTGGGTGGGCCTACAATGATCAGGGCATTTAATAAAGAGTTGTGTTTGTGTTGACATGTGTGGATGATTATTACATTGTTATTGATAATAAAGGGCCATAAGTGTGGCACCTGGGAGGGTGGACCATACAGTCCCACTATGCTTGCACTGGAGGTTTATCTATCCCCACAGCTATTACCCATACCAAAGGTATCCCTGCTCATTCCACAGGTATCCCTGCCCACCCCACTGCTATCTTAACCCATCCCACAAGCATGCAAAGGCTTAAACCATTTCTAAAAGTTTCCACCAAGACTTTATTAAAAAAAAAGAAATGAAGCTGTAAAAGAAAAATGACCCAAGTCAAGTGTCCAAATAAAGTCCACAGGTAGCCAGCCACCCAGTCTCTGGCACTCCTCTTGGTCACTCGGAGGTGCTAGAGTGCTGGTCTGTATCGTCATTGGGGTGCCTGGCCCCGAGACGACAACAGGGGACGGTGTTGAGGAAGCTCTCAGACAGCTGGCTCAGCCCCGTGATGTTGAGAGCTCCTTCCTCCATGCCATGGGGTGTCAGCCCCAATACTGATGACAGATGTACTGAGGCCGGGCTTGTCTGTGTGGTGGAGGAAGGAGTAGTGTAGTGGGGCTGTCTGGTCTGCAGCTGGGTGAGGACTGGCGTGGGTGGCATTGGTGATGTGGGTGGCATCGCTGTCATCGGTGGCATCATTATCGTGGGTGCCATCGGTGGCATCAGTGGAACCGGTGGCAATGGTGTCGTCCAATGACTTTGTGTCTGGACTGGGAAGGGCTGCTGCCTGTGCTACTGGACCTCCTGGTAGCCGTAGCCCTGGTAGGTGAGAGGCTGTGGGAAGCCTTGGAATGGGAGGGACATCACCTGGAGTGGAGGTGGAGGAGCAGACCTGGACTGGGTGGGAGCAGGTTCCTCTGGATCTGGAGGGTTGTGAAGCAGCTCGGTGATCCGGTCCTTCACCACCTGGTACTGGGGTTTCTCCATGTTCCTGAGGGTCTGGTTGACATAGGTGAGGGAGGGCTTGCGGTTGGAGGATGAGGAGTCGGTGTGGACCAGCTGAGAGAGTAGATCTATGCTGGTCCGGATGGTGTCCCTGATCTCCAGCAGGACAGTGTGGCTCTGCCCCTCCTGCTGTCTGGCTCTCTGCCTTTCTGTGGAGGTAGAGTTGGGGGGGGTGGATGTGGGTACAACTGTCATGGACGCCCTGGTTTGGGGAAAGTTCGCCTCCAACGGTTTGGGGAAAGTTCCATCTCTGATACCACTGCTCTGCAAGTTTCCTCCAGCCTTCTTCAGTGGTGGGGCACTGGAGGAGCTCCTCCATGTATTCTTCGATGATGGCCTGCACCACTTCTCTGACCACTTTGCTGATGGTGTTGTGTGGCACCCTCCAGGCATACTGCATGTTTCTGTATGTGGTTCCAGAGGCCAGGTGGCGTAGAGTCAGTGCCACCTTCAGTCCAGGGTCCAAGCTGGGATGGAAGTTGTTGCTCGGCTTGGTCAACCTGGGTCTCAGACGCTCCACAATTTCATCAAACATGGCTGGTGGCATCCTCATGAAGTGCTGGAATGCACTAGTGTCTTCATTCCTCAGCTCCATCATCAGCTTGTCATAGAGTCCAAACTCCACTCTTCTCCTGATCCATCATCGGACCCACACAGCTCTTGGACGTCTCCTTCTTCTCCTTCCGTAGAAAAGCTGAAACAGTCTGAAGAGGGCTTGTTTATGGTGTTGAATGATGACAGCTACCATAAGGAGTGTGTGATGATCCATGGTGGAGATCAATGGATGATGTGGAAGAGCAAGACCAAGGGTGAAGAGGTCTGTACACCATGGCTGCTGGACTGATAGTGAGATCCAGGTGATTTTCTCCCCCTTTTTATAGGAAAGATCGGTTTTCCACTAGGTGTCCTTCCACATACCCTAGGCATACTCCAGACATCCTAAATATCCGAGATACGTCCCATGTACAAACATTTTGTCTGTTTTAATGCTTTATATACGAGATGCATCTACTTACATTCTTTCTATTTCCGTGCTACTAACACTGTGTGGACGTTCCGTCTACCTTTCGCTTCCTCCCTCTTTCCACTTTCAGCTGCAGCGGATGTGAGTTGAGGGGATGTCCAGAGGATGCCGAGAGGATACAGCAGACATGTAACGGATGACAATGGACTTAGAACGTTTGTTGCCCGTATGTGTCACGTATGTACATTGTTACGCGGCGGAAAGTTCATCCGCTCAAAAAGTTTTTTGCAGCTCAAAACTTTTTGAGCGGATGAAATAGCAGTAGATGGATGTTTGATGGATAGAGCGTGTGAAACATGTACGCAGTGAGTACACAATGGATGCATCGAGTTTTCCAATGGATGGCAAGCTTTTTTGTCCATTTTACATCCTCTTTGCATCCGTTGGTGCAGTGGGACATGGGCTTTAGAGCTTGTTAGTTGGGACGCTGACTGCTAGCAGGTGATGCATCCAGCTCATGACCACAAGTTTGCACTCCTAAAATAAAGGATAAGGTACAGACTTTGGAAATCTGACAGCAAACTCCTGCAAACATTATTAATGACTTTGTTAAGCTAGAGTCTCTTTGACCAGTTTGTATTTATTTTCCTGGGTTTTTTTTATGCATTCTAGACAAAAGTGACATTTGTTAGTGCCTAACTAATTCTCTTCCAGCTGTTGTTTGTTTATGTTTAATGTTCTTCCTGTTCCTTTCTCAGTGTCTTTGCAACTTTTGATACCTTCTATCCTACTAATTTGATTTAAATTATTTTAGGAGGATTAGAGCCACTAATTTGGTGGCCCTAATTCTCCTAAAAATTAATTAAATGCATTCTTTGCCTTCTAATGATTCCAAATTCAGTTTCCTGCCCAAATTCTCAATCATTTAGCTCTTTCAATTTGTTCTACAGATTAGACCTGGTGCAGTTCAGCTCAAATCGTGCTTAGCCAGCCCATCTTAAATCGCAAATAGGTCTTCTAAACCCATCAAAAAAAGCAGGCCAAGATTGTGATATTTTTCTTCTTCAAAGCATCTCTTTTATCTTTTTTGAGCTTCCATTTTCGTGGAATAGTTGTTGAAAGTAATGACGGCTTTTGCATAACTCCATCTGGCACAAAGCTTTAGTTTCTTCTTCACTAACCAACTTAATTAATTGAATGCCCAACAGGGTACTGTTCCCATTTCCTAGTTTTTCCTCTGCTTTGTGAGCACCTTGCCATAGCTTCAACTATTGGAGATACTTGTGTTCCAATATAGAATGTAGAATATTGTCCTCAACTTACAACAGTTCACAATGACCATTCAAAGTTATAACGACACTGAAAAATGTGACTTATGACTGATTTTTCACTGTTGCAACCTTTGCAGCCTCCCCAGGATCATGTGATCAAACTCAGAAGCTTAAGCCCCTGTCACACTGCACCAACGGATGCAAAGAGGATGTAAAATGGACAAAAAAGCTTGCCATCCGTTGGTTAATGCGATGTATCCGTTCTGTACTCACTGCATACTTTTTGCTTCCTCTCTATCCGTCTAGCATTTCATCCGCTCAGAAAGTTTTGAGCTGCTCAAAACTTTTGCGTGGAAAATGTACCCAATTCGTCCGTTCTGCATCCGCTACGCATCCGCTAGGCATCCGTTCTGAATCCGTTACGCATCCGCTATATCTGCTAGGCATCTGTTTTGCATCCGCGCAACTCGCATCCGCTCGGATGCAGGGAGGAAACAGAACGGACGCAGAACGGATGGAGAACGGATGTCTAGCTGATGCAGCACAGAAACAAAGCATTTAAAACGGAAAAAATGTTCGCAGAGGGGACCTATCTCGGATATAAAGGATGTCTAGAGGATTCCTAGAGGATGTCTACAGGATGCCTAGAGGATGCAAAGGGACACCTATACTGCCTATAAAAAGGGGGAGCAACTCACCTGCATCTCACTTTCAGACCAGCAGCCCAGCTGTGCAGACCTCTGCAGCCTTCATCTGACTCTTGCTCTTCCACAGCATTCAGTCATGTCAACCGTGGATCGTAACACAGTCCTTTTGGTAGCCACCATCCTTCTGCAACAGTGCGAAGCCATCTACAGGCTCTGTGAACTCTACTGCAGGAAGAAAAGGAGGCGACCAAGAAGCATCTGGGTACGAAGATGGTTCGCCAGAAGAGCAGAGTACGGACTGTACAACAAGCGAATGGTGGAGCTCAGGAACAAAGACACTCGGGCATTCCAGAACTTCATGAGGATGCCGCCAGCCATGTTTGACGAAGTTGTGCAGCGGCTGACACCCAGATTGACCAAAGCAAACACCAACTTCCGGCCCAGCCTGGAACCTGGGCTCAAGGTGGCACTCACTCTGCGCCACCTGGCCTCAGGGACCACCTATAGGAGCATGCAGTACAGCTGGAGGGTGCCACACAACACCATCAGCATTGTGGTCAGAGAAGTGGTGCAGGCCATCATCGAAGAATACCTGGAAGAGCTCCTCCAGTGCCCCTCCACTGATGAAGGATGGAAGAAAGTTGCAGAGCAGTGGTATCAGAGGTGGAATTTCCCACACACCGTTGGAGCCATAGATGGCAAGCACGTGGCCTGCAAAGCGCCAGCCAAGTCGGGCTACACTTATTTCAACTACAAGGGCTTCTTCAGCATCGTCCTCTTTGCCATGGTCGATGCTAACTACAAGTTCATGTACATCGATGCTTCAGGCAATGGCTCATCTTCAGATGCCCAGGTATACAACGCCAGTGACCTCAAGGAGGGGCTGGAAGGCAACCTCATCATGGGCTTCCCAGATCCAGACCCCCTGCCCAACAACACGCAAGATGTGCCCTACTTCATTGTGGGGGATGACGCCTTCTTCCTCAGAACCTACCTCATGAAGCCCTACACTTCCAGACTCCTCACCCATGAAGAGAGGATCTTCAACTACAGGCTGTCCAGGGCAAGGCGGGTGGTGGAGAACGCCTTTGGCATCCTGGCCAACAGGTTCCAGGTACTTCTCACCACCATGCAGCATCACCCAGAGACCGTGAGGAGGATTGTGGAAGCTTGCTGCATCCTGCCCAATCTCATGCGCACCCTCTACCCAGTGTTGCAGAACAGGCTCGTGGACCTCCAGCAAGGCAATGGGGACATGGAGCCTGGGGAATGGAGGCAAGGGCGAAACCTGATAGACACTGAGGATGTGCAAGGCCCCAACAGAGCCTCACGTGAAGGGAAGAAGCAGCACAACCTCCTGAGACACTGGTGCAACTTCCCAGCTGGAGCAGTGGAGTGGCAAGACAGGATGATAGATGATTAATGGGTGCTTCCTTCAGCCTGTCTCATCACACGGATGAGATTGGGCCATGTATGTTGGGTGGGCCTACAATGAACAGGGCATTTAATAAAGAGTTGTGTTTGTGTTGACTTGTGTGGATGATTATTACATTATTATTGATAATAAAGGGCCATAGGTGTGGCACCTGGGAGGGTGGACCATACAGTCCCACTATGCTTGCACTGGAGGTTTATCTATCCCACAGCTATTACCCATCCCAAAAGTATCCCTGCCCATCCCACAAGCATGCAAAGGCTTAAAGCAATTCTAAAAGTTTCCACCAAGACTTTATTAAAAAAAAGAAATGAAGCAAGTATGTGAATCAAAGATAAACTTTATTGAACAATAAGCTGTAAAAGAAAAATGACCCAAGTCAAGTGTCCAAATAAAATCCATACCCAGTCTCTGGCACTCCTCTTGGTCACTTGGAGGTGTGCCCAGTCTCAGGGTTAAGGGTCCAGGTGCTTTGGAGGTGGGTGGTGCTGGAGTGCTGGTCTGTATCATCATTGGGGTGCCTGGCCCCGAGAGGACAACAGGGGATGGTGTGTTGAGGAAGCTCTCAGACAGCTGGCTCAGACCCGTGATGCTGAGAGGTCCTTCCTCCATGCCATGGGGTGTCAGCCCCAGTACTGATGACAGATGTACTGAGGCCAGGCTTGGCTGTGGGTTGGAGGAAGGAATAGTGTAGTGCAGCTGTCTGGTCTGCAGCTGGGTGAGGACCGGCATGGGTGGCATCGCTGTCATTGGTGGCATCATTGGCATGGGTGGCATTGGTGGCATCAATGGAATCGGTGGCAATGGTGTCGTCTGATGACTCTGTGCCTGGACTGGGAAGGGCTGCTGCCTGTGCTGCTGGACCTCCTGGTAGCCGTAGCCCTGGTAGGTGAGAGGCTGTGGGAAGCCTTGGAATGGGAGGGACATCACCTGGAGTGGAGGTGGAGGAGCAGACCTGGACTGGGTGGGAGCAGGTTCCTCTGGATCTGGAGGGTTGTGAAGCAGCTCGGTGATCCGGTCCTTCACCACCTGGTACTGGGGTTCCTCCATGTTCCTGAGGGTCTGGTTGACATAGGTGAGGAAGGGCTTGCAATTGGAGGATGAGGAGTCAGTGTGGACCAGCTGAGAGAGGAGATCTATGCTGGTGCGGATGGTGTCCCTGATCTCCAGCAGGACATTGTGGCTCTGCCCCTCCTGCTGTCTGGCTCTCTGCCTTTCTGTGGAGGTGGAGCTGGGGGTGTGTGAATGCGGGTACGGCTGTGGTGGACTCTCCATCTCCTTTCTCCCTCCGCACCAGGGAGTCCTCCACACGCTCCACCATGGTTACAACACCTGTCCGCGGGTTCTCCGCCATGGCACGCTCCACAGAAACCTGCCTGGAGACAGGGATTGACTCTCGGCCGGAAGAGGACTGGGTCTCACAGGCTGCCGGAGAGAGAGGGTTATGAGAGGGGCTCCTGGTGCTCCTCGGTGGTGGATCTCATCCTCCAGGAAGCTGCACTTGGCCATGACGTAGATCTCTCTGTCCGTCAGCTTAAACGTGGCCTGGCCAGATTTCTTCAGGTGCAGCTTCCCGTACCAGGTGTGCATGTGCTTCCACCAGCTGAGGAGCACCTCCGAAGTGTAACCCATACTCTCCGCCCTCTCTCTCCAAGCAGCCTGCTTCCATTTGGTGTCCCTGTAGAGACGGTGTCCCTTCCACCACAGATAGTCATTCTCTCTCAGCCACTCCAGCACCTCATCCTCGTGTTCCTCCTCAATATAATATTGCCTCCTCTCCCGTCCCCGCATATGCCTCTTCCTCCCTTTGGCAGGACCAGATGGGCCCTCATCAGAGGGGCTCTCATGTAGTAGGGGCTGCTCCTCCACACCAGCAGCAGCAGCAGCAGCAGGATCATCATCATCATCATCATCATCATCATCAGCAGCAGCAGCACCAGCAGGATCAGCAACAGCAGCAGTGGCAGCAGCAGCAGCACCAGCAGCACCAGCAGCACCAGCAGGACCAGGATCATCATCAGCAGAGTAAGCACCAGCAGCGCCAGCAAGACTAGGAGCACGAGCAGGACCAGGAGCACGAGCAGGACGAGCAGGACGAGCAAGACCAGGAGCACGAGCAGTATGAGCAGTACGAGCAAGTCCAGGAGCACGAGCAGGACGAGCAGGACCAGGAGCAGCTTCAGCAGAGTAAGCACCAGTAGAAGCACCACCGCCAGGAGCAGCTTCAGCAGAGTAAGCACCAGCAGAAGCACCACCGCCAGGAGCAGCTTCAGCAGAAGCTCCAGCACCAGAAGAGCGAGCCCGAGCAGCAGAAGCCCCAGCAGAAGCAGAGTCAGGGACAGGGGGCAGGAGGGTGGCCCTGTCCCTCTTGCCAGGGATGGCGGCAGGTTGCTGAGACTTTCGCTTCTTCCCCATGGTTGTGGGGTTGCTGGCTGGCAGGGAGGCTGGCAGGGAGGCTGGCAGGCACCAAGGCTGGCAGGAAGGCTGGCACCAAGGCTGGCAGGAAGCCTGGCACCAAGGCTGGCAGGAAGCCTGGCAGGAACACAGGCAGGCAGGCAGGCAGCAAGGCTGGCAGGCAGGCAGGCAGGCACCAAGGCTGGCAGGCAGACTGGCTGGCTGGCAGGGAGGCTGGAAGGCAGGCTGGCAGCAAGACTGGCAGGCAGGCAGAGAGCAAGGCTGGCAGGGAGGCTGGCCAGGAGGCTTGGAGGCAGGCTGGCAGGAAGGCTGGCAGCAAGGCTTGCAGGCAGGCATGCAGGCAGGGCAGGCAAGGACTCGATGTATCTGGCAGCAGGTCTTTCCTCCGAATGCTGGCCACGTGCGAGCTGCTTCCCTTTATATCCGCGTGGCTTACGCAATGCATATCCCCCGCATGCGCAATTAACGCTCGGCATCCGTTCGGCTTCTGCTGTGCCTCCACTAGGCTTCCGCTCTGCATCCGCTTCATCCACTGTGCATCTGCTCTGCATCCGCTTCATCCACTCGGCATCCGCTCTGCATCCGCTGTATCCGTTCCGCGTCCGCTTTGCTGAGGTCCCCTGGAAGCCTAGCGGATGTGCCATCCGCTCCCATCTGCTTCCATCCACTGGGCTTCCGTTCCGCATCCACTTTCCATCCGCTCTGCGTCCTCTCCGCGTCCCTTCCTTTCCGTGTTATCCGCTTCGGTTATGCAAATTTTTGCCCCTTTTGAGAGCGGATAACAACGGATGGAACATTTTGCTCGTCCATTGTGTCCTTTTTACATACGTTTTGCATCCGTTGGGCAGTGTGACAGGGCATTTAGCAAATGGTTCATATTTATGAATGTTGCTGTATTCCATTAATCACATGATCCCCTTTTGCAACCTTCTGACAAGCCAGGTCAATAAAGAAGCCAGATTCACTTAACAACTGGGTTATTAACTGATCAGCTTCAGGGATTCACAAAAACTGTGTCCAGTAAGGTCGTAAAATGGAGCAAAACCAGAGGTGGTATTCAGCAGGTTCTGAACATTTCTGGAAAACTGGTAGTGGAAATTTTGAGTAGTTTGGAGAACAGGCAAATCCCACTTCTGACTGGCCCCACCCCCATCTATTCTCTGCCTCCTGAGTCCCAGCTGATTGGCTGGGTCTTCTTTTGTTGCCCTGCACAGGAGAATAGAGCTGGAAAGTAGGTTAATGGGATGGGGAGGGAATGGGATTTTGCAGTATCCCTCTCCTGCCATGTCACCAAGCCACACCCACAGAACCGGTAGTAAAAAAAAATTAAATCCCACCACTGGACAAAACTCACTTGAGGTATGTGTCCCTTAACCACAGAAATTTTGGGCTCAATTGTGAGGACGACCTGTAACTAGTTGGAAGTCTTTCAGTCCAACCTCCTGCTCAAGGAGAACCTATCCCATTCTGGACAAATGGCTGTCTAGTATGTTCTTGACAACCTCCTGTGATGGAGCATCCACAACTTCTGGAGCCAAGTCCTTCCACTGATTCATTCTTCTCACTGTCTGGAATTTTCTCCTTAGTTCTAGGTTGGATCTCTCTTGAATGATCTCCCCCTGTTACTTCTTGTCCTGCTCTCAGGTGCTTTGGAGAACAGATTGACCCCTTGTTCTCTGGAACATCCCTCAACTACTGGAAGATAGATATCTTATCACCCCTAGTCCTTTTCTTCTTTAGACTAGACATACTTAGTTCCCACAACCGTTCATCATACAGTGTGGCCTCCAAACATCTTTGTCATTCTTCTCTGCACAGATTTTCTGCTCTTCAGCTACTTGTCTCTTTCCACTTGATGTCACAGGGAAGGGGCAGATTGCAGCAAATTCAGACTGGCTTTTCTCTGTGTTCCAGGAAGAGAGCTGAGACCCAAGGAGGGCTGAAACCCAGCTTTTGTCTGGCAAGCTTCCAAAATCCTTTTGATTCTTGTATCCTGGGAACCGAATATTGCCTGATCAGAAAATTGCCATTTGAAATGGCAATGCATTTGGAGTAAGGTGGTTCCTTACTCCAATGCATTTGGAGTAAGGTGGCTCATATAATCCTTGGGTGCACATTTGAGTATGTTGTTCTGCTTCAAAAAAAATTTTCCTACTCTGGAAACTGGGCCACTACTGTGTTCTTCATTTACGAGATAGCAAGGACATGAGAAGCGAGCTGACCTGATTTCTTAGAATCAGTTTCAATTTGACATTGATACAGACCCACTTAAATGTATTTTTTATTTTATTTTTAGTCAAGCATGTTTTAGATAACAAATACAATTAGGAACATGATTATGAGTACATGAAATGGATACAAATAAAAGGGAACATTAGGATAGGGAAGGTAGGCACATTGGTAGACACTCTTATGCATGCCCCTTACAGACCTCTTAGGAATGGGGTGAGGTCAATAGTAGACAGTCTAAGATTAAAGTTTTGGGGGTTTGGGAAAAAAAAACTAGAGTCAGGGAGTGCATTTCAGGCGTTGACAACTCTGTTGCTGAAGTCATATTTTCTGCAATCTAGTTTAACTTAAGTTTGTATCTATTGTGTGCTTGTGTATTGTTATGGTTGAAGCTGAAGTAGTCACTGACAGGTAGGACATTGTAGCAGATAATTTTATGTACTATGCTAAGGTCAGACCAAAGGTCAGACCAAAGCCCAAAATTTCAAGTCTGGTGGTATAAGGTATTCTGCTGCAAGCAGAAGAGTGGAGGACTCTTCTCGTGAAATATCTCTGGACTCTCTCAGTTGTATTAATGTCTGATATGCAGTGCGGGTTCCAGACAGATGAGCTGTATTCAAGGATTAGTCTAGCAAATGTTTTGTATGCTCTAGTTAGCAGTGCAATATTACCAGAAAAGAAGCTATTCAAGATTAATAGGATAGGATAGGATAGGATAGGATAGGATAGGATAGGATAGGAT
>BLBF01000036.1:22246794-22275341 GCA_015471245.1 Laticauda colubrina | reverse complement strand
ATAGGATAGGATAGGATAGGATAGGATAGGATAGGATAGGATAGGATAGGATAGGATAGGATAGGATAGGATAGGATAGAATAGGATAGGATAGGATAGAATTCTTTTTTTGGCCAAGTGTGATTGGACATACAAGGAATTTGTCTTGTTGCAAATGCTCTCTGTATACATTAACAGCTCTTAATGCCTTTTTGGCAATGTTGTTACAGTGGGCTCTGGTACTTAGATCATTAGAGATGAGTTCTCCAAGGTCCTTGACAGAGTGTGGGTTGTCTATAAAGTTGTGTCCATCCAGCTTGTATTTTATGTTCTGATTCCCCCCCCCCCCCAATATGTAAGACAGAGCATTTGTTGTTTGAAATTTGAAGTTGCCACTTGTTTGATCATTCTGATACATAGTCGAGGTCTTTTTGAAGGATAGCAGTGTTGTCAGTAGCATTGAATTGTTTTACATCATCAGCAAAGAGAACACAGTTGCTTTTAATATGATCGCAAAGGTCATTAATGTAAAGAATAAAGAGTGTTGGTCTTAAAATGTTACCTCGGGGGACTCTGCTGTTAACAGGTACAGGATTTAATAGGGCGCTCCCAATTTTGACCATTTGTTGCCTGTTTGACAGAAATGCAGCTATCCAATTATGCATCAATCATATCCTCTTTGCAATCTTCACTTTCTTAATAAAATAGCTTAATTGTGCAAAATTCAACTGCTCAATTAATCTGACCAGCTTCTTGATTACACACTTGCTCTGTGGTCCACTTGTGACAAATATGAACTAGTCCAATATTTCTTCTAAATACTAAATCCTGGTTGCTGCTACTGTTTTTCAGTTTGCACGTCATTTTTCCTTCCAAAGGAGACCTAAGTGCTGAGCGAATCATTCATTCATTCATTCATTTTGTTTGAAGCTCATCTCACAATGAGGTGACACTTCATTTAAAAGCAGAGATAGAACAACCACCAGCCACAAAACAGGACTGTCCAAAGAACTGCAATGCAAAAATTGAGCAAAGGTCATTAAACAGGCAAATTAAAAAGGTCCCTTCCTTCTGGAGAGTTGTTAAAACTTACTTCATTGGAGATGCCCCCTCTTGTATAAAATGGGAAGAAGTGCATCTGCCCTGGATCAGTGGAGATGGAAAGATTCCCTTTCTTGTGATTGTGGTGCTGATAGGCAAGCTATTAAATATATTGTGGAAGAAGGCCCACGGCATCCATTTTCTGATTCCCTAGAAGATCTACATGAATCACCTGGATAGCTGAACTGGATATCCAATAATGAGGCCACTGTGATAATCCCATAGTAGCTTTACTTATAATTATGTACATTGTGTATATATGTTTACATCTTTTCTGTCACATTCTCATCCCAGGCTAAATAGTAATAATTGCCTTAAATGGAAGCAGTGGATAGATTTAGCTCCTATGGCAATGGGGGCATTGTTGGGAAACTTGAAAGACCAGTTAGGAACAGATTGTCATGGAGATGATTCATCTGTGTGGTGACTGGAAACTGAAAATGACTTGATGGCACATAATCAGTCAATGAATGAATGAATGAATGAATGAATGAATGAATGAATGAATGACTAAATAAATCACTTCTGTGAGAATAAGGAAAATGATCTCAGGAATAGTGACAAAAGGAAGCATAATAATGTCAAGCACAGAAATCAAGAAACCCAAGCAATTCAAATATATATAAGGGTTTGTTTGCAAGCTTAAGCTCTCTACAAGAATCTGTACTACTAAAAGTCCAAGGAAAATGGGTCAATGGAAGGGTCAATGGAATTCGAAGTGGGTTGGACTGATCACTTGTGGTGTTTGACTCTGCCTGGCCATCTCCTACATGTAAGATTATGCAGTATATATTTCCCATCCTAGACAAATAAAGTGGTGGTTTTTGATCTGTAGTGAATGTTGATTCCCTTCAGTGGTGGGATTCAAATGTTTTTACTGTGGTTCTGTGGACATATATGGCTTGGTGGGCATGGCAGGGGAAGGATACTGTAAAATCTCCAGGCAGAGGGGGTATTTGCCGGTTCTCTGAATTACTCAAAATTTCTGCTACTGGTTCTCCAGAACTGGTCAGAACCTGCTGAATGCCACCTCTGATTCCCTCCCTCCCTCCCTCCCCTCCCCTCCTCTTCTCTTTTCCTCCTCCTGCTCCTTATCTTTCTCTCCTTCCTTCCTTCCTTCCTTCCCCCCTCCCTCCCTCCCTTTCTTTTCCTTCCTTCTTTCCTCCTTCCTTCCTTCCTTTCCCTTCCTTCCTACCCATGTCCACCCATCCTTCCTGCCCATATCCACCCATCAATAAAGGTCCTAGATTGAACCATGGGAAGGGGTGCAGACTTATTAAGATTTTGTAAAGGCAAACCATCTGGAGAGATCTTCTTTTTTCCCCTTTTGGTTATCAGCCACATAAGACCGCATGTTCTTCATGTTCTGAAGAGGGAGATAAATTGTGTGATCTTTGTGAAGCATCTTTCATGGCGACACTTTTGGGCAGTATCCAGAAGATGACTAGGTATTGTCATCTTTTGTTAGCTCTGAGGTCTTGCAATTAACTCACACTATGAGCTTGTAAATGAATCTCAGCAGCTCTCAGGTCATGTCCCTCTGGGAATCAATGATCTTATTGACCCTTTTAATAACCATCTGCAGCAGTTCTTCATTGTTCCAAAATGATTGAAAATGCACAAGAACTTCCCAAAGATTCACCTCTCTGAGCAGGATGTATAATTGGTAGCTTAGATTACAGGTTGATTTAAAATAAACGCTAATGTGAAGCAAGATCAACTGAACTTCATGGATCTTGCTATTAAATAGATACTAGACAATCCATGGCCTGTTGGGTCATCGTTTCAGAGATATTTCCTTCCCTAAACAGAGAAACCAAATTAAAATGGGCAGGCAAAAAAATGCCTGGGAGTGTGAGCAATTTCTTATTTGCTGTTGATTTCCTCATTGAATTTGTGGGAAGCTGATGGGGAGCATTGGAAATCTTCCTTCCTTCCTTCCTTCCTTCCTTCCTTCCTTCCTTCCTTCCTTCCCTCCCTCCTTTCCTCCCTCCTTTCCTCCCTCCGAACCCCCTCCATGCCCTTCCTTCCTTCTTTCCTCCTTCTTTCCTATTTTTCCTTCCTCCCTCCCTTGGTTGCGGTCACCATTTTGCCTTTTTGATCCCTTTCCTGCAGACATCCTGCTCATTGCCATAAATAGCACATTATTTTATTATTATTGCTAATTCAATTAGCAATAATAATCTGAGACTTTTAATGCTTCTGTCCCTGCCAACATTGTAAATTGAAATGGAAATAGGACAGTGCTAGCAAAAATAATCCAATGCCAGAGGAATATGGATTGGAAATTAATTCATCTATTTACCTTTCCACAAATGGAACCTTACTAAATAGGTACAAAATACTAAACATTACAATCAAAGTGAGGCTTTGGAAGATGTCCCTAACTTTATCCTCTACCCCCACAATACACAAACAGTATCAACAGGCTTCATGCCGTTGCACTTATGCTGCATTAAATTAAAAAAAACCAATCATATGATAACTCTTCAACAGTATACTTAATGATTTTCTCTGCATATTACAATTTACCATCTGGAAACATACTTGCGCAGTTTCATCTGCCAGTCTTTTTGTGAATGTATTGTTGCAACTTTCTAATACTTGGCAAATTTGTATATATAAATCTATATTGCTGGGCTTTGCTATTTATTTCTCTCTCTTGGTTACTTGGTTGTACTTGTTATGTCAACAAGCAGATATGATGACCACATTTCAATATTATTATGAAATTTAAATAAAGTAATAAAATACGATTTGATGTTTGAGATTGCATCAGTTGTTTTATGGATTATGGATCCTTGTTTTACTTAGATATGGGTTAGGGTGAGGGTTGAGGTGAGAAGGAATTAATTTCCCTTTGTGTTTGTTGAATAGGTCCTGAATATACTTACTATTGTAGGAGAAGGAGAGGCAAAGCTGGAATGTGGGGTCAAATGTGTCATTACTTTAGAATCATTATGTTGTCACAAAAGACCTAAGTCCAGTCCCCTGTGAATTCCAGTGACATAAAGGTCAATGGAATTCACCAATTTAGCACCAATTTAGCATTGACTGGTTGATTGACTAGATTCTTGTGTTAGAGATAACAATAATAAGTTTTTCTATCTTTTTGAACTCAATGAATGCTTGGTTATTGGAACCTAAATAGCTATTTGCCTTTGGCTAGCATAGTAGGATACTAAGGGTTAACAGTGTATCTCACTTTGAAGATTTGAAAGCTATTTTGTTTTGGAGAGTGCTTTGCAATTTGATTACACTTGGAAATCACTTTTAAATGCGGAAAGCAACAAATGACGTGCCTTTGCAAGAATGTTAATTTAAAATGTAATATTTCTCTTCTGTCTTCAAATCCATGTGGATTTATCCTACCAAACATTAAATGCCAAGGCCTTTATGCTACATTATTGGACACAATTTTGTCAAATAATAGAATCACAATCTTGTTGGCAAAGATTAACTGTGTGAAGGAGTCCTGTAAAAATGAGCTTTTTTTTTTGGTCCTATTTAAAGCTTTTATAGTAAAAATCAGTAGGGCATCACAGTATTTTTAGTTTGGTGCTGAAAAGTAATGACATTCTTCCAACAATTCAGCAGCAGTAAGAACACCTTTTCATTGGTGATCTTTCACATAATTTGTTCTAAAAGGAATAAAAGGGATTTTTTTTGCACAGTTCAGCATTGACCTCACTCTCAGTTAGCCAATTAAGCCAAATGTTCTCTCTCAATTAACTTAGTTAGGTCATCCCAGGCTGAAACAATCTGATGAAATAGGTTTACAATTGGGGTGTCCAATCTTGGCAACTTTAAGATTTGTGGACATCAACTCCCCAAATTCCACAGCTATCAACCCTGAAGCTGGTCTAACTGTTGGCCTAACAGCCATTTTCTGCTCTGTGGCCTTTCCTATGAGAATTTAGTCTCTACATTGCTTCAGGGCTGACACAGCCTGGAGCTGAGGGGCAGGAAAGGGGGTGTGGAGATAGCTGGGGTGATGTAGCCAAAATAAAAAATTCAAACAACTGCACCACCATCCTGGAAATCAAGGATGGTGGTGCAGGTGTTTGAAGGATGAAGACTGAGGTCACCTAGCAACTGGGCTGTATGCTGATTGGACCATGTGACTGGCGACTCTGGGGGAGAAGTGACAAAGTTTTACTTTTAATTGGGTGAAAAACTGGTGGGAGTTTAGAACTGGTTTCCACCAAGCTTGTGCCAATATGACAAGTCCCAATAAACTGCTCTGTGAAGGAATATGTCTGCCTTGGAGTTCTTATTGCTGGGGATGTATGACCTGGAACCTTGACAACATCCAGCCATGCTGACTGTGGAACTTTGGAAGTAGAAGTCCAGAAAGTGTTCAACCTTGGTAACTTTAAGGCTTATGGACTTTAGCTCCCAGAATTCCACAGCCAGCCATGCTGGCTGTGGAATTCTGGGTGTTGAAGTCCACAAGGTTGCCAACGTTGGCCATAGCAGGGCTGTCAAATTCTTGGCCTGCCTGCTGGATGCATCACATGCTGGCCACACCTATGCCCATTTTAGTGAAGGCAAAAAAAGTCCCAATCCATCATGTGATGCCACCGTGATGATGTGAGTTTGACACCCCTGCTTTATAGCATCATTCCTTTCTTTTTGTTTTTTCTGATTGGTTAGAATACAAAGTGACTGTTCCAGGATAAAACAAGAAAAAAAAAAACCTACAAATTGAAGGAGAGTAATTCATGCAATTTAGGGATAACGTGAGATTGCTTCCAAAAGAAAAAAACTTTCAAATAATCACCCATTCATTTCATGCCCTTAAACCAACTGTGTAGAGCACTGGACATAACGGTCTCCTAAAATGCTATGAAGATCTAGATTTATTTGTTCCTTCCCCTCCAATCATCCTTTGATGTACTATCATCTTGAAGACATAATTGTCACTTCTCAAAGTGTCTCAGCAAGCAGAAGCTGGATACCATCCAAACTGTCCTCCTTTTCCTTCCGATCTCTTAAGTAGGCTCTGGGTAACAACAGTAGGATGAACACCTGCATTGGTTTGCGTTTCTCAGATCATCCATGTTGGCTGCAGCCCAGAAGCAAATATTCACAGCTCATGAATGAATCATTTGTCAGGATAGACTCCTGTCAACACTCACCTCCCTCTTTCTGAATTTGGCAGGGATCCGAGCCAGTTTGACATAAACATGAATTTAATTATCTGATGGAAGAATGGATGGAAGAAGAAGAAGGCAAAGATGGGCCATCTAGTTCCTGAAAAGGCAGAATGGATTTGAATCATACGGGACAGCTGATTTGGAGACTTCAGAGCAGAGTTTCTCAATCTCCATAAGTTTAAGAGGTGTGGACTTCAATTCCTAGACTACCTCAGCCACCATGTTGTCTCTTTAACTTCTTTGACAGAGTGATTTTCCCCACAACAATCTGAGTCCTCATTTTACCAATCTGGAAGGATGCAAGGCTAAGGCAGTCTTGAACCAGTTCAGGATCAAACTCCAGGCTGTGTGCAGAGTTAGCCTGCAATATTGCATTCTAACCACTGCACCACAGGGGCGCCTTCCCCACTACAAGGACACAATACATGTAGGAGAAATTAAATTATATATTATTCCTCTCAAATTTATATCCAGACTGTGATCATGTGCAGGATTCTGATTCCCATCTCCATCAAGTCAACCTATGGTCAAATCATCCTGTGGAGGAAAAAAAAAGGCTGTGCACCTTTGTGCTATTCCAGGGGCATCAAACTGGATTTCTTTGTGGGCTGGATCAGCATTGTAGTTGTCCTCTGTGTGGGGTGTGTGGAGATGGGATGGATGCTTCATGCAGTACCCTGCTGGCCAAAATGGGGCATGGGGGCCATATGAACTCTCGCACCCTGTTTTTGGTCTGGACTACCTTCTGCAGCACCTCCACACCCCATTCTGGCTGCCAGAGACCCTGTGGGCTGGTCCTTTGCTATTTCCAGGCTGGCCCTGCAGCCAGGTTTAACTACCCCTATTTCCGGGCCAGATCTAGCCTGCAGGCCTTGAGTTGACACCCCTGCCCTATTCATTCTCCACCCATCCATCTATTTCTCTATCTCTCTAGTAGAAATCACAATTCATTAGGAACTGTGCCAAAAAGGAAGAAAAGAGAAAGAAAGATAAAAGGGAGATGAAAAGATACTCATGAAGGATAGAGTGATTAAATACCAAACTTATAAAGTTGTCATCAAATCTGGAATCCAGCTGTATCATTAGCATTAAATGAATTCAAAGCTTTCATTACTCGGTCCATTGTCCAGAGACCTTCATAAAATATAATTATAGGGAGAGAAGAAAAAGGGAAGAAGTGAGATGAAAAAATATTGGGGAAGAATAGGCTGTATAAAGAATAAAGTTATAAAGTTTTGCCAATAAAGATTCTCAGTCATCCAGGTAGAGTTGTTTGGAGGTTGAGTCATGGCAAGTGGACTTTTATTGTTGGTTTGAAATGTTTCATTGCTCCTTGAAGTAGCTTCTTCAGTCTGAACAAGTTGGTTAGAATATCCTGTAGATATCCTCCAGAGAGATTTGATTTCTCACAGAATCTGGACTGGCTCATTAGTGAGTAATCAGAGAATTGGTTGGGATGTAAATAATCCAACTCCTCAATCCTTTATCTTTAGGTGGGTTGTGAAGTGTGGCCTCCCTATTGAATTGTAAAGATTTCATTAATCGAGAGTCCTTCAAGACACATTGGTTTTCTGCTTCCTGTGCTTTACCCTCCCATCTTTTCTGTATTAACATACCCTGCATCAAGCAGTTTTTGAACTAAATGACCTTCCAACTCTAAGAGTCAATCAGTCAATCAAAATACTTTTGCATATCTTTAGCAACTAAGCAGGGGTTTTATCCCAAAGATGCTTTTTCAAAAGATAACTGGGCTTTGTTCTTTTTTCAAGACATTTTGCTTCTCATCCAAGAAGCTTCTTCAGTTCTGACTGGATGGTGGAATATGGAAAGCTTACTCCTTGCAGAAATCCTTCCATCCTCCACCATTCAGTTAGAACGGAAGACGCTTCTTGGATAAGAAGCAAAACATCTTAAAGGAAACAGCCAAGAAAGTTCAATTGCCTTTTGAAAAAGCACCTTTGGGACAACCATGACCTGGATAACTGAAAATTGCTATAGACATCAAACAGGGGTTAGACTGATACCTTCAAAGTCCCTTCTTAATATAGTTTTGTGACACTACTTTCAGGCTTTTAGGAAGGTGTTCCAAGTGTGTTAGAAAACAGTCCTTTTCAATGTGTGATTTATTTTGCAGAATGTGGAAACTAATTTCAAGTGAAAAGTTTGATGACTCCATGTTTTCATTCTGTCAACCCTTTCTTGATATTCTTACAACTTTTCTCATTATGCCCTGGTACTTTTCTGCATGTCAATAACACTGATGGGAATTATGTGATTTTGATCATACTTTTTGACAGAAACAAGTGTTTTACTTGCCATTTGCTGAAATTTATGCTATTGACAATCTTTTCTCTCTCCTCTGCCCCACTTCCTGTGCCAAGAGGCATTCAGTCACGCAGATCAATCCTGTGACATTTCCCCTTGAGCAAAATGTCAATAATATTGTCTCTTCCTCACTCTGGTAAATTAAACCTTTTGCAAAGCTAAGAAATGTTTGATAAGATCCCAGGGCATTATTGCTGTTCCTCCTTTTGCCAATGATTAGGCTGGAGAAACAGACATTTAAATGGAGCTTTGGACAGCATAACATTGAGCAAAATGTAGATTTGATGAGTCTCTCATTATTATCTCACTTCTTCTGCTCTTTATTTCACTGGGATGTCAGAAGTCCCATTTCAAAAATCATGAGCTGTACTAAATCAAACCCCAAATGATTTCATTGACGCTTAAATCTAATTCAAGTAAAATAAAGTGAATACAATCATTATTCTTGCCTTTGGCCATTGCCTAACTTTGTGAATTAAAAATAACTAGAGTGTCAATGTAAGGCACCAGAACAATACCATGAACTGATAGAGAAGTTTCTTTATTGCTATTCTCCTATTGATAAGAATCTTGCCACATTAACTTCACTCTCTTAAAAACAGCCAGATAAGCACTCCAGGGATTTAGATTGTTTGTATGCATGCATGTGTATGTGTCTCTATTGCTTCCTACCCTGCAGGGATTTTGTGCAGCCAACTGTCATGCCCCTGGTGGAGACTGACTCTGAGGAAGAGGAGGAACAGCCAACAGGGAGTGGGAGTGTGGCTCCAGAGGTGGTGGACAAGGTTGGGAAAGGGCAGAGGTTGGTTGGGCAGTCAGAGAAGGATCCAGGCCCACCCCCTATCCATCCTAGGTCACGCAGAGGGGAGAGGATCAGGGAAAAGTGAGGTCTACTCAGGAGGAGATTATCATGATCCTCCTTGTGGCTTGCAACTGGGAGCTATGTATATAAGTTTGTTACTGCACAGTCAGAATTGCTGGAGTCAAAGTTTAGTGTTTATTTTGAAAGAGATTTATCTTTGCTGGTGTTCTTCCCATGGACTCTCCTCAGTTATTTTCCTGGAGTTTATGATTAGTTATCTTGGCTTTCTTCAAAACTCTCATCAATGCGGTTTGTTTTGGTTTTCTTTTTGCCTCATTATTTACTTTTGTAACTATAAACTGTGCCTAATAAAACAGTGAAGTTAAGTTGAAGGCCTTACCGGACTTTAATGTATATTTTGGGTTTGGGGTTATTTTGAGAGACTACGGATCATCACACCAACTGTTGTACGTCAAGCACTCCCTATATTTTTATTTTTAAGAAAGGTAGAACAGAACAGTTTCTGCATTGGTTCCCCAAAACGTAAGATCTTTGCTGGAGAATTTGAAGACCAGTTCCTACAAACCACTCCAATTTTTGTCTTAGAATGTTAAGATTTTTAAATTTAATACCTTGGACAGTAAAACTGTACAATGGGCCAGAACACGCAGTTATAGTTGATTGGTTGGATGGCTCCTGTGTGAGGCAATCTATACTATGATTGGTTGTTGTGGGTGTAAAGTGGGAGTTTCCCTTTTCCCCACCTTTTTCTTCTATGTGAGGGAGAGTTTCTTTTTTTTTTTCCTGCCTTTTTCCTCTGTGTGAGGGGGAGTTTCCCTTTTTCCTGCCTTTTTTTTTTCTATGTGAGGAAGAGTTTCTTTTTTTCCCACCTTTTTCCTCTGTGTGAGGGCAAATTTCCCTTTTCCCCACCTTTTTCTTCTTTGTGAGGAAGAGTTTCTTTTTTTTTTCTGCCTTTTTCCTCTGTGTGAGGGGGAGTTTCCCCTTTTCTTGCTTTTTTCTTCTGTGTGCCCTGTATGCTTTATGCTTTACCTCATGATGCTCCTGTTTGCCTGACTATCTTGTCTGCTGTAAATATAGATATTAAATTTATTTATTTATATAAAACTATAGTTCCTATAGACATCTCTGACACCATTCCCTGACATAGAATAATTCATTCATTTCAATGTATCCCTTGAAAATATACAATTGAACCTGACAAGGTAAATGTCCTTTAACAGCTCATCCACGTAAGTTTGTTTATATCTGTTAAAAAAATGGAGCACTTGCTGGCATTTTGACACTTCCCTATCAAAGCCAATGGACTTATCTCTTTTTCAATAGCAGCTCTGATTTGGCTCAGATCAAAGCCATTTGACTTTACATTGCTGGAAATCAGATCATGTCCTCTTTCAATCTCAGTTCATCAGCTTGAATCAAATCATGGCTGATTACAATTTAGTTATGACTGTTGGAGATCTTTCAATATTATATCTAAGGCCACAGAACATTCTGTGGGGGAAAATATTGGCTGATTATACTGCAGTGTTCAAATATAATGAACAGAAATACTAACCAGAAAAAAAGAGTATCTGAAAAATGCCTTTTTGTGGGGAAGGAAAGTGATAAGACAAAAACCTCTCTGAAAATTTTTCAGAAAGTAAAATAGAATAAAGAGTTGGAAGGAACTTTGGAAGTCTTCTAGTCCAACCCCTTCTTAGGCAGGAAACCCTATACCACTTCAGACAAATGATTATCCGACATCTTTTTAAAAACTTCCAGTGTTGGAGCAACAACTGTTGGAGGAAAGTTTTTCCACTGATTAATTGTTCTCATTGATAGGAAATTTCTCCTTAGTTCTCTAGGTTGCTTCTCTCCTTGATTAGTTTTTGACTGTTGCTTCTTGTCCTGCCCTCAGGTGCTTCGGAGAATAGCTTGACTCCCTTTTCTTTGTGGCAGCCCCTGAGATATTGGAATACTGTCTTCCCTAGTCCTTTTCATTAGACTAGCCATACCCAGTTCCTGCAACCATTCTTCATATGTTTTAGCCTCCAGTCCCCTAATCATCTTTGTTGCTCTTCATTGTATTCTTTCTAAAGTCTCAACTTCTTTTTTACATCGCACCCTCCACATTTCATTTCACTAGGGGTCAATACCTCCAGAGGCCCTGGTCTTAATTCCTGAAACTAAGATTAAAAAACATATGTTGCTCCTAAAAGTTGCTGCTGCTGTCCAAGGATATTCCTGGGAAGGTTAAAAAAGTAAAGATGGTGTTCTGACAATGAAATCAAAGTCCTGACCCCCTTTTTATGTGTGGTAACCCTACCATCTTGACAAAGAAGAAAGAGTTCTCCAAATCACCTGAGTGCAGGACAAGAAGTAAAAGGTGGAAACTAATCAAAGAGAGAAGCAATCTAGAACTATGGAGAAATTTCCTGACAGTGCGAACAATTAATCAGTGCAAAAACTTGCTTCCAGAAGTTGAGAATGCTCCAACACTGGAGGCTTTTAATGGACAACCATTTGTCTGTAATGGTATAGAGTCTTCTGCTTGAGCAACTGGTTGGATTAGAAGACCTCTGAAGTCCCTTCCATCTCTATTCTGTTTCTGAAATCCCTCCTTCTCCAATATCTTTGTTGCTCTCTCTTTATTTTAATTGAGCGGTCTTCTTAAAGTGATAAAGTGTGGGTCGAAGCAGGCAAGTTGGCAGTTGTGGCATTGCACTGACATTTTATACACATATCAAGGCATGGGGTTTCAACTGCAATGTTGGAACCACCATCTATGTTTTGAGCTTTGAACAACGTTCATGTGGGATGAACTAAAGGACCATTAATCCCAAGCTTGCTCAAATGGAAAAAAGGTCATATTTATAATTGTTATGTACTTTGGTGTACAATTTTCCTCCTCAGTCAACAACAAACAGCTGCAAGGCATTTCCTTTGCAAATATTTGTCTTACAAAGGATCTCAGTTTCCTAAGTAAGAGAAAAGGGCTTGAAAATGCATGGAAGATTAAAAGCTGGCTTTTCCACCAAAAATATTTGCTCTCTGGCTTACAGACATCTTTAGGATACATGAATTAGGTAACTATGCATGGAAAGGAAAACAAAACATTCTTAAGGCCATTAGTTTCTTTCATATGGTCCCTGAAAAAGCTGGGCTGTTTTAAGTTCATTGGAAAATTTCCTCTGAGTTGTATTTTCTAGTGTGGCAGATGGAATTAAATAATTAAATACACAGAGGATAAACATTCCAACTAGTTAAATTTAAATAGTAGTTTAGCTGTTTCCAACTCTTTGAGAATTGATGGACATAATATTGCCAGGATTGTCTGTAAAAATCTGCTGGGAGTGGATCTCTATAAAGGCAAGGTGGCAGGAGCAGAACTGTGTGCCTACACAAAAGGGGAAGGAGCTGCATCACAATGCTGCTTCTGCCACCTTTGTTTTAATGCCTCCTGCAGACACCACTGCCTTGAGGACATTTAAGGCTAGGTCCCACTGGCCGACAGACGCAAAATGTATGCATAAAGGACACAGCGGATGAGCAAAATTTCGGGGGTGGCTCCATCCGTTGTCATCCGCTCCAAAAAGTGGCAAAAAATACATAAACAGAACAGAAAAGAACGGAAAAGAATGGAAAAGAACGGACGTGGATAGTACGTAGCGGGGATGTTAAGCAAATGATCATAGGAAGCCTATTGGATGACAGCGGATGGAAGCAGATGATACATCTGAAGGGGTTCCGGGGGAGAATTGCAAAGTGGACACATAGCGGAAGGGGCGGATGCATAGCGGATGACGCAGATGCATCACGGACGCCTATAGGAAGCAAAGCGGATTCTGCGCGGATGTATATCAGATGCAAAGCGTTCACTGCGCATGTGGGGAGTATGAATTGCATCAGCTCCGTGGATATAAAAGGATGCAGCACGCATGCAGTCAGCATTCAGGGGAAAGACATGCTGCCACATACATAAAGCAGGAACACCATGGTTTGTCAGTCAGGCAAGAAAAGGAAGCTGGTGTCTACTCGTTCCAGCCCTGGCAAGAAGGCCAGAACCAGCATCCCACCCCCTGGCACTGACTCTGAAGCTGCTGCTGCTGCTGTGGTGGACCAGCCCCAAGGCCCTCAAAGCCCTGCTGCTGATGGCCCTGCTTCTCAAGCCCCTGAAGGCCCTGCTGCTAAAGGCCCTGAAGGCCCTGCCAGAGGGAGGAAGAGGCAAGGGAAGGAGAAGGGAGAGAGGAAACAGTACACCATTTCCAAGGAGCATGAGGATGAGGTGCTGGAATGACTGAGGGAAAACGAGTACCTCTGGAGAAAGGGGCACAGGCTCTATCGCGACACCAAGAAGAAACAGGTAGCTTGGAAAGACAAGGCAGGGAGCCTGGGGTACACTGCAGATGTACTCCTGGGATGGTGGAAGCACATGCACACCTGGTATGGCAAGCTACACCTCAAGAAATCTGGGCAGGTCGCTGTCAAGCTCACTGACCGGGAGATGTACATCATGGCCAAGTGCAGTTTCCTGGAGGGTGAGATCCGCCACTGAGGAGCAGCCCCTCTGAGACCCCTCTCCCTCAGACAGCCCACAGACAGCCAGTCCTCTTCCAGCCAGTCCTCTTCCAGCCAGGAGCCAGCGAGCCTGTCCAGGCAGGTGTCTTCAGAGGCCCCACGACAGAGACCTCTCCGACAGCTGCACTCCCCATGCTGGCGGACTTGGAGGATCCCCTGTCATGAATGGAGGAAGAAGCAGCAGCCACCAGAGGCCAACCCCCCCACCCCCAGCTCCACAGGATGCAGGCAGAGAGGCAGACTGGAGGCCCAGAACCACAGTGTCCTGTTGGAGATCAGGGACACAATGAGGACCAGCACAGAACTCAATCAGCTGGTCCACTTGGACATAGGATCCTCGGGCTGCCACACCTTCATCACGTACATGAGAACAACTCTGAGGGATCTGCCCGAGGCCCAGTACCAGGTGATGAAGGAGAAGATCACAGTACTTCTGCACAACCCTCAAGGCCCAGCTGAAGCTGCTCCTACCCAGTCCAGGTCTGCTCCTCCACCCCAGGCGATGTCACAGCCCTTCCACGGATTTCAACAGCCCCTCACCTACCAACGCTATGACTACCAGGACTTCCCACAGCAAAAACAGACCTTCCCAGTCCAGGCCCAGGTTCATTGCACGCCACAGATGCCAGTCCTCACCCAGCTGCAGACCAGACAGCCCCACTACACTCCTCCTTCCTCCACCCTACAGCCAAGCCCCTCAACGGACAATCTGTCATCAGTCTTGTGCCTCACATCTCAGGTCCTTGATGAAGGGCCTCTCAAACTCACGTGACTGAGTCAGCTCTCGGACAGCTTCCTGAACACACCATCCCCTATTGTACTCTCGGGGCCAAGCACCCCAATGGCGCCTCAAACCAGCACTCAAGCCACAGCCACCTCCACAGTCCCTGGCTGCTTAACAGCTGAGACCATGGACATGCCTCAGAGTGACTGAGAATAGTGTCAGAGACTGAGTTGTTTACTTGTTCAGTTTATCTTTGCTTAAGACACTTTACTTGGTTCATTTTGCTTTTTTAATAAAGTCATACAGTTTACCTAAGACAGTTAATAAAGGTTATCTTTGCTTAACACACTTAATTCAGTTTACTTGGTTCATTTTGCTTATTAAATAAAGTCATAAAGTTAAGAAAGTTAATAAAGGTTATCTTTGCTTAAGACACTTGGTTCAATTTTTTACCTTAATAAAGTGTTGGTGAAAACTTTGAAAAAATGGTGTGGGATATGCTTGTGGGATAGATAAGGACAGTTGTGGAATAGATAAACCTCCAGTGCAAGCATAGTGGGACTGTATGGTCCCCCATCCCAGCTGCCACACATATGGACCTTTATTATCAATAACAATTTGTTCAATGATCAACACATTTTAAAATAAACAAAGCTCTTTATTAATGCCCTATTCATTGAAGGCCACTCAACATACATGGCACAATCTCATCAGTGTGATGAGGCAGGCTCAAGGAAGCATCCATTAATCATCTATCATCCTGTCTTGCCACTCCACTGCTCCATCTGGGGAGTTGCACCAGTGTCTCAGTAGGTTGCGCTGCTTCTTCCCTTCATGTGAAGCTCTGTTGGGCCCTTGTACATCTACAGTGTCTATCAGGTTTCATCCTTGCCTCCATTCACCGGGCTCCATGTCCCCATTCCCTTGCTGATGGTCCACAAGTCTGTTCTGCAGCACTGGGTAGCGGGTGCGCATGAGATTGTGAAGGATGCAGCAAGCTTCCACGATGCTCCTCACAGTCTGTGGCTCATGCTTCATGGTGGTGAGAAGTACCTAGAACCTGTTGGCCAGGATGCCGAAGGCATTCTCCTCCACCCGTCTTGCCCTGGACAGCCTGTAGTTGAAGATCCTCTCTTTATGGGTGAGGTATCTTGAACTGTACAGCTTCATGAGGTAGGTTCTGAGGGAGAACATGTCATCACCAACGATGAAGTAGGGCACATCTTGTGTGTCATTGGGTAGGGGGCCTGGATCTGGAAAACCCATGATGAGGTTGCATTCCAGCCCATCCTTGAGGTCTCTTGCATTGTATACCTGGGCACCTGAAGCTGACCAGTTGCCTGAAGCATCGATGTAGATTAACTTGTAGTCAGCATCAACCATGGCAAAGAGGATGATACCGAAGAAGCCCTTGTAATTGAAATAATTGGACCCTGAGTTGGCTGGAGCTTTGCATGCCACCTGCTTCCCATCTGTGGCTCCAACGGTGAGGGGAAAGTTCCACCTCTGATACCACTCTTCTGCAACTTTCCTCCAGCCTTGTTCAGTGGTGGGGCACTTGAGGAGCTCTTCCATGTATTCTTCTATGATGGCCTGCACCACTTATCTGACCACTTCACTGATACTGTTGTGTGGCACCCTCCAGGCATACTGCATGTTTCTGTATGTGGTCCCAGAGGCCAGGTGGCACAGAGTCAATGCCACCTTCAGTCCAGGGTCCAGGCTGGGACGGAAGTTGGTCAACCTGGGTCTCACACGCTCTACAAGTTCGTCAAACATGGCTGGTGGCATCCTCATGAAGTGCTGGAATGCACGAGTGTCTTCATTCCTCAGCTCCACCATCAAATGGTCATACAGTCCAAACTCCACTCTTCTCCCAATCCATTCTCGGACCCACACAGCTCTTGGACATCTCCTTCTTCTCCTTTTGTATAAAAGGTGAAACAGTCTGAACAGGTTTTGGTTCTGGTGATGAATGATCACAGCTACCATATGGAGTTTGTGATGATCCATGGTGGAGATCAATGGATGATGTGGAAGAGGAAGAGCAAGGGTGAAGAGGTCTGTACACCACGGGTGCTGGACTCATACTGAGATCCAGATGATGTCCTCCCCGTTTTTATAGGAAATATCGGTTTTCCACTAGGTGTCCTTCCACATACCCTAGGCATACTCCAGACATCCTAAATATCCGAGATATGTCCCATGTACAAACATTTTGTCTGTTTTAATGCTTTATATACGATATGCATCCGCTTAAATCCTTTCTATTTCCGTGCTATTAATGCTTTGTGGACGTTCCATGTATCTTTCGCTTCCTCCCTCTTTCCACTTTCAGCTGCAGCGGATGTGAGTTGAGGGGATGTCCAGAGGATGCCGAGAGGATACAGCAGACGTTTAATGGATTATAACGGACATAGAACATTTGTTGCCCGTATATGTCGCAGATGTACATCATACAAGGCAGAAAGTTCATCCATTCGCAAAGTTTTGTGCAGCTCAAAACTTCTTGCGTGGATGAAATCTCAGTGAACGGATGCTCGAGGGATAGAGCATATGAAACATGTATGCAGTGAGTACACATCGGATGCATAGCATTTTCCAATGGATGGCAAGCTTTTTTTTTATGTTTTACATCCTCTTTGCATCCGTAAATGCAGAGGGACAGGTCCTTTACCTTAAGGCTAGGTCACACTGGCCGACGGATGCAAAGCGTATGTAAAAAGGACACAGCAGATGAGCAAAATTTCAGGGGTGGCTCCATCCATTGTTATCCACTCTCAAAAGTGTCCCAAATTTGCATAAACAGAACGGAAAACAACGGAAAACAACGGAAAACAATGGATGTGGGGAGGATGTAGCGGGTATGTAAAGCAGATGTTCATAGGAAGCCTAACAGATGAAAGTGGATGACACATCTGCAGGGCTTCTGGGGGAGAATAGCGAAGCGGACACCTAGCAGAAGGAGCGGATGCATAGCGGATGACGCGGATGCATCACGGACGCCTATAGGATGCATAGCAGATGCCTAGCGGATGGGCAGCGGATGCAAAGCGTTCACTGCGCATGTGGGGAGGATGAATTGCATTAGCTCCATGGATATAAAAGGATGCGGCTCGCAAGCAGTCAGCATTCAGAGGAAAGACCTGCTGCCACAGACATCTTGAGAGAACACCATGGGGAAGAAGAGGAAGCCTGTGCCTACTCCTGCCAGCCCTGGCCAGGACAGAACCACCATCCCACCCTCTGGTGCTGACTCTGAAGCTGCTGGTGCTTCTGCTGCTGCTCCTAGTGCTCCTGGTGTTGCTCCTGCTGGTGCTTCTCCTGTTGGTGCTGCTGGTGCTTCTCCTGCTGGTGCTGCTGATACTGCTGGTGCTTCTCCTGCTGCTGGTGGTGCTTCTCCTGCTGCTGCTTCTCCTTCTGCTGCTGCTGCTGCTGTGATGGACCAGCCCCAAGGCCCTCAAAGCCCTGCTGCTGAAGGCCCTGAAGCCCCTGCCAGAGGGAGGAAGAGGCAAGGCAAGGAGAAGGGAGAGAGAAAACAGTACTCCATTTCTGAAGACCATGAGGAGGAGGTGCTGGAATGGCTGAGGGAGAACGAGTACCTGTGGAGGAAGGGCCACAGGCTCTATCGCGACACCAAGAGAAAGGAGGCAGCTTGGAGAGAGAAGGTGGAGAGCCTGGGCTACACTTCAGATGTACATTTTGGATGGTGGAAGCACATGCACATCTGCTATGGCAAGCTGCACCTGAAGAAATCCGGGCAGGCCGTTGTCAAGCTCACTGACCGGGAGACCTATATCATGGCCAGGTGCAGCTTCCTGGAGGGTGAGATCCGCCACTGAGGAGCAGCTCCTCTGTCAACCCTCTCCCTCAGACAGCCCACAGAGAGCCACTCCTCTTCCAGCCAGGAAACAGCTACCATGTCCAGGCAGGTGTCTTTGGAGGGCCCCATGACAGAGACCCCCCCGACAGCTGCACTCCCCATGCTGGAGGACATGGAGGATCCACTGTCTCAGAGGGAGTAAGAAGAAGCAGCCACCAGAGACCAACCCACCCCCACCCCCAGCTCCACCTCCACAGAAAGCAGACAGAGAGGCAGACCGGAGGGACAGAGCCACACTGTCCTGTTGGAGATCAGGGACACAATCAAAGCCAGCACAGATCTCCTCTCCCAGCTGGTCCACTTCGACATACCATCCTCTAACCGCAAGCCCTTCATCACGTAAGCCAGACCCTCATGGACATGCCTGAGGCCCAGTGCCAGGGGATGAAGGAGAGGATCACAGCTCTTCTGCATCACTCTCCAGGCCCAGCTGAATCTGCTCCTACCCACTCCAGGTCTGCTCCTCCACCCCAGGTGATTTCACACCCCTTCCATGGATTTCAACAGCCCCTCACCTGCCAAGCCTACCACTACCAGGACTTCCCACAGCAGAGGCAGCCCTTCCCAGTCCAGGCCCAGGTTCCTTGGATGCCACAGACGCCACAGATGCCTCACCTGACCCAGCTGCAGACCAGACAGCCCCACTACACTCCTCCTTCCTCCATCCCACAGCCAAGCCCTTCGTCAGAACATCTGTCATCAGTCTTGGGCCTCACATCCCAGGTACTTGATGAAGGGCTTCTCAACCTCACGGGACTGAGTCAGCTCTCTGACAGCTTCTTGCACATACCATCTCCTGTTGTACTCTTGGGGCCAGGAACTCCAATGGCGCCTCAGACCAGCACTCCAGCAACAGCCACCTCCACAGTTCCTGGCCCTTTACATCTGAGACCATGGGCACGCCTCAGAGTGACTGAGAAGAGTGCCAGAGACTGAGTTGTTACCTGTTCACTTTATCTTTGCTTAAGACACTTTACTTGGGTCATTTTGCTTTTTAATAAAATCATACAGTTTGTTATTAATAAAGGTTATCTTTGCTTCACACACTTGGTTCATTTTTTTTACTTAATAAAGTGTTGGTGAAAACTTTGAAAAAAGGGTTAAGCCTTTGCATGCTTGTGGGATAGGTAAGGATAACTGTGGGATGGATAGCTGTGGGATGGGTAAGGATAGCTGTGGGATTGGTAAGGATAGCTATGGGACGGGTTAGGATAGTTGTGGGATAGATAAACCTCCAGTGCAAGCATAGTGGGACTGTATGGTCCAGCCTCCCAGGTGCCACACATATGTCCCTTTATTATCAATAACAATTTATTCATTGATCAACACATTTCAAAATAAACAAAACTCTTTATTAATGCCCTATTCATTGTAGGGCCACTCAACATACATGGCACAATCTCATCAGTGTGATGAGACAGGCTCAAGGAAGCATCCATTAACCATCTATCATCCTGTCTTGCCACTCCACTGCTCCAGCTGGGGAGTTGCACCAGTGTTTCAGGAGGTTGCACTGCTTCTTCCCTTCATGTGAAGCTCGTTGGGGCCTTGTAAATCCACAGTGTCTATCAGGTTTCGCCCTTGCCTCCATTCACCAGGCTCCATGTCCCCATTGCCTTGTTGATGGTCCACAAGCCTGTTCTGCAACACTGGGTAGCGGGTGGGCATGAGATTGTGCAGGATGCAGCAAACTTCCATGATGCTCCTCACAGTCCCTGGGTGATGTTGCATGGTGGTGAGAAGTACCTGGAACCTGTTGGCCAGGATGCCAAAGGCATTCTCCACTACCCGTCTTGCCCTGGACAGTGTGTAGTTGAAGATCCTCTCTTCACGGGTGAGGTATCTTGAAGTGTAGGGTAGGTTCTGAGGTAGAAGGTGTCATCACCCACGACGAAGTCGGGCACATCTTGTGTGCCATTGGGTAGGGGGTCTGAATCTGGGAACCCCATGATGAGGTTGCGTTCCAGCCCATCCTTGTGGTCACTGTCATTGTATATCTGGGCATCTGAAGCTGACCCATTGCCTGAAGCATCGATGTACATGAACTTGTAGTCAGCATCAACCATGTCAAACAGGATGATGCTGAAGAAGCCCTTGTAGTTGTAATAATTGGACCCTGACTTGACTGGAGCTTTGCAGGCCACGTGCTTCCCATCTATGGCTCCAACGGTGTGGGGAAAGTTCCACCTCTGATACCACTGTTCTGCAACTTTCCTCCAGCCTTCTTCAGTGGTGGGACACTGGAGGAACTCCTCCACGTATTCTTCGATGATGGCCTGCACCACTTATCTGACCACAATGCTGATGGTGTTGTGTGGCACCCTCCAGGCATACTGCATGTTTCTGTATGTGGTCCCAGAGGCCAGGTGGCACAGAGTCAGTGCCACCTTCAGTCCAGGGTCCAGGCTGGGATGGAAGTTGGTGCTCGGCTTGGTCAACCTGGGTCTCACACGCTCCACAACTTCATCAAACATGGCTGGTGGCATCCTCATGAAGTGCTAGAATGCACGAGTGTCTTCATTCCTCAGCTCCACCATCAGCTTGTCATAGAGTCCACACTCTGCTCTTCTCCCGATCCATCGTCAGACCCAGAGAAATCTTGGACGTCTCCTTCTTCTCCTTCCGTAGAAAAGGTGAAACAGTCTGAAGAGGGCTTGGTTCTGGTGTTGAATGATGGCAGCTACCAAAAGGAGTGTGCGATGATCCATGGTGGACATCAATGGATGATGTGGAAGAGCAAGAGCAAGGCTGAAGAGGTCTGCACACCATGGCTGCTGGATTGATAGTGAGATCCTGGTGATTTCCTCCCTCTTTTTATCGGAAATGTCGGTTTTTCACTTGGAGTCCTTCCACATACTCTAGACATCCTCCAGACATCCTAAATATTCGAGATACTTCCCATATACAAAGGTTTTGTCTGTTTTAATGCTTTATATCTGAGCTGCATCCGCTTTCATCCTTTCTATGTCTGTGCTACGAATGCTGTGTGGACGTTCCATGTACCTTTCGTTTCCTCCCTCTTTCCGCTTTCCGCTGGAGCGGATGTGAGTTGCGCGGATGGTCAGAGGATGCCAAGAGGATATAGAGGACGTTTAACGGATTATAACGGACATAGAACGTTTGTTGCCTGTATGTGTCGCGGATGTAGATCGTACGCGGCAGAAAGTCCATCCGCTCAAAAAGTTTTGTGCAGCTCAAAACGTTTTGAGCGGATGAAATAGCAGTAGATGGATGTTTCACGGATAGAACGTATGA
Source organism: Laticauda colubrina (assembly GCA_015471245.1). Lineage (NCBI taxonomy): Eukaryota > Metazoa > Chordata > Lepidosauria > Squamata > Elapidae > Laticauda > Laticauda colubrina. The sequence continues at coordinate 22,253,535 of BLBF01000036.1, read as the reverse complement.
AAGACATACGCAGTGAGTACACAATGGATGCATCGCGTTTTCCAACGGATGGCAAGTGTTTTTCTCCATTTTACATGCTCTTTGCATCCGTTGGTGCAGTGTGACATGGGCTTAAGTGTGATGATGCTATATTATGTCTAGATCTGTCAGGGGATTTTCCACATATCTCTCTTACACAGTTCCAAGATGGTCTGCTTATTAGTCATTGAGAATGTATCTTCAGACCAGACCTCCATGTTAAAACCAATCTGTCACTGAAGCTGGATCAAAGATATTTGACTGGGAACTAGTGTTTTTTCCCTGTGGAAAGAGGAAGAAGTCCCAGAATCACTTTTCAAAAGGCAGCTGGACTTTTTCCCCTTTGAAATTCTCATCCAAAAAGCTTCTTCAGTTCAGCTCAGTTCAGTTAACTTCTTAGATGTTTGTGTTTGTGTTTATTTTCATGGTCATGATGTGCACTGAAGATGGTGTTTGATTTCATTGTACGAGGTGCAATGACAATAAACTAAACTAATTGAGAAGCACAAGTGTTTTCAAGGAAAAACCAAGGAAGCCCAGTTGTCTTCTGAAAACCACTTTTGGGACAGCCATGACCTGGATGATTGAGAGTCTTCATAGACAAAATGGAACAAAATTTCCTCTGTGTGGACATTCTGATTCTTTCGAGTGTGGTCAGTCACCAAACAATTGACTGGACTCTTCCCATCTGGTTGTAGGGTTATGTGTGCAATAGAAGCAAATATCTGTAGCTCAGGTGTAGGGTGAGAGTGGAGGTACGTTCTCTAAGCTTGTGGGTTGGTTTCTGAACATTTCATTCCAAGGCCAGGTAACATTATCAGCTAGGATTAGGTGTCTCCATAGCAGTTTCCCTCTTATCTCACAAAGTTGGTAATCTTATTCGTAGCCTCCATGGTTTATGCAGCCTACACTTTGCCTTTGTTGCCAGAGGAGTGAAGAACAGGGAAGGGGTTCTCGCCCTCTTGGACTTTTTGCCTCTCTTTCAATACAGTGGACATTCTTTAAGGCCTCCCATCAAGGTTAGTGGAGAGCATCACTGTTGATCTTGAAGGCAGCAGGAGGCACATAATGAAGGTACTGATAAAAGAGAACATGTGTAACTCAAGGATGAAATGAGGGGTCCTTGATGCTATCTGAGTTTTGTTTTCCTGCATATGTTTCATTATCATAACTAGGTAATATCATCAGTGTTCACATTGAGCATTGAGTTCTGGTAGCACAGTAGTTAGAATGCAGTACTGCAGGCTATCTCTGCTGACTGACTGCCAGCTGCTTGCAATTTGGCAGTTCGAGTCTCACTGGCTCAAAGTTGACTCAACCTTCCATCCTTCAAAGGTTGGTAAAATGGGGACCCAGATTGTTGAGGGCGATATGCTGACTCTAAACCACTTAGAGAGAGCTGTAAAACACTGTGAAGCAGTGTATAAGTCTATTGTTCAGATAATGAAATGTCTGCAAGAAAACAAAGAGAGCACCAAATAGTAAGGTCAGGATTAATCAGTTAAATAAAACAGGCAGATTTAATCCAGCCATTTCATAATACTTGCTGTCTGCTGTCTCCCAGTAGTTTGTTAGATCCATTCCAAACAGGGATTCATCTTCCAGCTATATATGGACAGCTGTCCCAGTTGTGAATGTCCATTTAGTTTTCTTGGCAAGACAGCCTGAAATAGGTTGTTATTTCCTTCTGTTGTAGACCCCATTTAATCTGATCCTTTGTCTGTGATTATAAATCATGGTCCACTCCCAATTATTTTGCTAATAGCAACATGAGGATGCCTAAGCTTCTTTTCCACTACAAGGACACAATCTATGCAGGAGAAACTAAAATGATATTAATTCATCTCAAGTTTATATATAACCCTAACCTCTATAATTGTCTGGTTTGGTTCTGCAACCTAACAGGATGGACACAGACTTCAGAGAATAATTAGGACCACAGAAAATACAGCACAATTATGACCTACCTGCCTTTAATTAAGGACCTGTATACTGCATGAGTCAAAAAAGAGGGCTGTGAAAATATTGACAAACCCCTCACATCCCGGATACAAATTGTTACAACTCCTACCCTCAAAACGACACTATATAGAGCACTGCACACCAGAACAAATAGACACAAGGACAGTTTTTTCCTGAAAACCATCACTCTGCTAAACAAATAATTCCCTCAACACTGTTCACCTATTACAAAGTCTGCACTACTATTACTGCTAATCTTCTCATCACTCCTTATCACCCATTCCTACTTGTGGCTGTATGGCTGTAACTTTGTCACTTGTACATTTATATTGACTGTTTCCTAGTATGATTGATTGATTATTTTTTTTGTTAAGTTTTATTGATTTTTAAAAACAAACAAAAAACAAACAAAACATAAAAACATCCAACTTTCTCCCATAAATATACAAGCAATGTGTTAGTTGGTTTGCAAATTTTTTGTGCTTCGATTTCATAGTCTTAGTTACAGTTACATGACATAATAACTCATATTATCAATCAAAAATTAAATATCCTATTATTATTATTAATCAATCATTTGACTATAATTTTATTCATTCATACTTTGCGAGATAGCTATACTTTATTTAGTTTATTTTATAACAATTCATATAGTCCTTCCAAATCTATCCTAAAAACATTATATATATATAATAATTATAAAAAAAGAAAAGAAATACATCTTTATATATTCATTATTTTCTAAAATTCTACATATTCTATAATTATATTTTGTTATCTAGCCATTGATAGAAAAGGTCCCAAATTTTGTAAAATTGTTTATCCTCTTGTTCTCTAATTTCAAATGTCAATCTACTCATTTCAGCACATTCCAGTATTTTCTGGATAGTTTCCTCCTGCAATGGTATTTTCTCATTTTTCCAATTTTTAGCACTTACAATCCTAGCTGCTGTTAATACATTTACAATCAAATATTTTAAATCTTTGCTGTATGTATCAAGTAGAATTCCCAATAAAAATATCTCTGGTTTTAAATCTATATGCTATTTAGTCATTTTTTCCAACCACGTGTGGATTTTAGTCCAATATTTTTTTGCATCCGCACAAGTCCACCACATATGGCAATATGAGCCAGGTATCTGATGACATTTCCAACAACTTTCGGATTTATTCTTGAACATTCTTGCTATTCTTGTTGGGGGAAAATGCCATCTGTAAAGCATCTTATACAAATTTTCTTTAAATGCTGTTGACGTCATTTTATAATTTTGAGACCACAATTTTTGCCATTTCTACACATCAATCCCATATCCAAAATTCTTCCCCCAAGCAATCATTGTCTCTTTAACTTGTTCTTCTTCTAGTTTAATTTCTAATAAATATCCATACAGTTTTTAATCACCTTTTCATCAGTACCTGTCAAAATCCTATCTAAATCAGTGAATTTATTATAGAAACCTTCTGTTTTAAAGTCGTTTTCATACCTTGAATGTATTTGCGCATAAGAAAACCAATTCATCTGTAGACCTTGTTCCTCTAGTTTTTGCATAGATTTAAGTTCACCCTTTTCATTCAAAATTTCCCCATATCTAACTGTTTGTTCCTTCTTATGTTATAGGATAAGAAAATGCTTCAATAGTTGATAACCAGACTGGAATTTTCAAATAACATTGTCTTTTAATCTCCCAATTTAATCTCCCAATTTAACCACAGAGACTCCCGTATATGATGTCTTCTAAAATAACCCTGTATTTTCATTCCCTTATACCATAAAAAGGCATTCCACCCCAACAACAAATCATGTTCTTCTAATGTCAACAATCCAGTATTTCTTAATGTTATCCATTCCTTAACCCATGTCAAGTTTGTAGCTTGGTAGTACAACTCCCAATTAGGCAGACCAAATCCTCCTCTAATTGTAGCATCTTGTAAAAATTTTAACTTTATTCTCACTTTCTTACCTTGCCATTTTGTCAAATCTAGTGCTGTCTGTTGTTTAAGTTTAGTGTAGTTGTTCTCTTTTAGTGTACTACATCTTGCTGTCAAATGTATCCCCGAATACTTAACCTTATTCGTGACTTGAATTTTCAATACATCTGCCAATTCTTTTTGTCTTAGTTTCAATTCTTTGTCAAAATCTTTGTCTTATCTTTGTTTATTTTCAAGCCGGCCACCTTGCCATATGCCTCTATCTTTTCCAATAGTTTTGGTGCTGTTTCTAGAGGGTCTTCTAAAATAAAGGCCAAGCCATCTGCAAAAGCTTGCAATTTAAATTATTTCTTTTTAATTTTCATTCCTTTTGAACTCTTTTCATCTCTAATGTTTCTATTTAACACTTCCAAAGTTAGTATAAATAGCAAAGGTGATAGTGGGCAACCTTGTCTTGTACCTTTTCTTATATTGATAGAGTCTGTTAATTCTCCCGCTATCATTACCTTTGCTGTTTGCTCATAATATATGGCTTGTATTGCTTGAATAAATTTTCTGGCAAAGCCCATCTGTTCCAATAATAATAACATGAATCTCCAGTTCACATTATCAAATGCCTTTTGTGCATCTAAAAATATCAAAGCCATTTGTTTTTCAGGGTGTGCCTCATAATATTCCAAAGTGTCCAAGATTACTTTCATATTGTCTTTAATTTGTCTCTTTGGCAGAAATCCATTCTGGTCAGGATGAATAAAATTATTTAAATATTTTTTGAGTCTCTCTGCCAATATTGATGCAAAAATTTTATAATCTGCATTTAATAAAGAAATGGGTCTATAATTCTTCATTTTTAATGGATCAGTCTCTTCTTTTGGAATAAGTGTAATGTAGGCTTCTGACCATGTTTTAGGTATCTTCTTCTTTAACATAACTTCATTCATGACTTCTAGCAATGGAAGGTTTAGCGATTCTTGCAATGTTTTATAGAATTCTGCCGGAAGTCCATCTGGGCCTGGTGCCTTCCCATTATTTTGTTTCTTAAGTGCTTCAGTTAACTCCATCATGGTTATATTGCTTTCTAACATTTTTTCAATCTTTTTAGGTATCTTAGGTAGATTAGCATTCTGTAAATACTGTTTAAATCTTTCCTCCTCAATATTCTCTTGCTCATATAATTTCCCATAAAAGTCTCGAATGATTTCCTTCTTCTTTTTATTGCCGTGGCAAACTTGACCTTGATCATCTGTTAACTGCGGTATTTTCCTTGATTCTTTTTCCCTTCTCAATTTGTATGCTAACCATCTACCTGGTTTGTTTGCATCCTCAAAATAATTCTGTTTAGCACTTCTAATTTTCTGTGCTAATTCTTATTTCTCTGTTAAACTCATTTTGTGTTTATTTGTATCCAGTTTTAGTTTAATGTCTTTTTTCTGTGGTGTTTTCTGTAGTTCTTTTTCAAGTCTTTTATACTAAAGCTTCCGTGGCTTGCCTTTTCCTGATGTTCCTTTTCCTTGTGTAGTCTATTATCAAGCCTCTAGTATATGCCTTCATTGTGTCCCATACATTCTGAATTGAAGTGTCTTCTTTTTTATTTTCTCTAAAGAAACAAGCCAATTCTTTCTCCATCTGCTGTATAAAATCCTTCTCCTTTAGAATAGTATTATTTAACATCCATCTCAATCTTCTCTTTTGTCCTTTCCATTTAATTGTCACTGGATTGTTATCTGCCGAAGTACTTGTTTCGATATTTGTTTCTTGAATACTAGATATTAGTTCTGTTGAAGTCCAAATCATATCTGTTCTGGACCATGATAAATATCTATTTGAGTAAAAAGTGTATTGTTTGGTTTTAACATTTCTTTCTCTCCATATATCTTTTAAGTTTATTTCATCTATCATTTTAAAAAAGGATTTGGGGAGAGTCTTTCTATTTTGCTTTGTTGTTGTTGTTGCTATATAGTCCAGTTTATTGACTACAATTCCATTGAAATCTCCCATCATAACTATATTATAGTCCAGTTCAGTTATTTTCATGTGTAATTTTTTTATAAAATTCTTGTTTATCATTCGGAGCATAAATTGCAATCAAGAGTGTTTTCGTATTATTGTCCATTATTTCCACCATTAATACTCTTCCATCTTCATCAGTATAAATCAATTTTGCTGAGATGGTCTCTTTAATATATAAAACCACTCCTCTTTTCTTACATTGAGTCAAAGAAGTAAATATTTTCCCTAATTTTGGTTGTATCAACAATTCATATTGTTTTTTAATATGTACTTCTTGTAGACAAATTATATCAAATTTTAGTTTCTCTAATTTGTGAAAAATTTTCCTTCTTTTAACAGCTGAATTAAGTCCATTTATGTTCATTGTAATCAGTTTTTTCTCTTCCATGATTATGCTTTTCATTAGGTTTGGCAGCTCTCGTAGATCTTGGTTCACGTTGTTCTTTAGTCTCCACCGATCCACCTACTGTGCCTTCTTTTTCAGTCTCCATTTGGTCATCTTGGATTTCAATTAGTGAAATCTCTTTTTCTGCCTCCTCCTCTCTCCTTCCAAAAAATTCTGCATAAAATAATTCTGCTTTCTCGAATGAGTCAATTCTTGATTGAGTCAATGATTGATTGATTATTGTACCTTTTGGCTATTATTAAGTGTTGTACATTATGATTCTTGATTCTTAATGAATGTATCTTTTCTTTTATGTATACTGAGATTATTTGCACCAAGATAAATTCCTTGAGTGTCCAATCACACTTGGCCAATAAAGTATTCAAATTCCTATTCTATTCTATTCTATTCTATTCTATTCTATTCTATTCTATTCT
>BLBF01000036.1:22236437-22246784 GCA_015471245.1 Laticauda colubrina | reverse complement strand
CTATTCTATTCTATTCTATTCTATTCTATTCTATTCTATTCTATTCTATTCTATTCTATTCTATATCCAGACTCTGCTCATGTACAGGATTTTGATCTTCATCTCCATCATCATTCAAAAGTCAAATCATCCTCAACAACAACAAAAGCATACTTTTTCTCTACTCATTCTCCATCCACCTATCCATTTCACTCACTCTCTAGAAGAAATCAGAATTCTTTATTAATTGAGCCAGGAAGGAAGAAAAAAAAGAAGAAGGAAAGAAGGAAGATGAAAGGATACTCATGAAGGACAGGCTGATTAAAGAGTAAAGTTGTAATGGTTTTATTAAATCTGGGATCAAGCTACATCGTTAGATTAAATGAATTCAAAGCTTTCATTACTGCATTCATTGTCTCCAGATCTTCGTAAAATATCATTACAGGGGGAAATTCTCTCTTTCTTAAAAAGATGTTTCCCACCACCCATTTTCCTTTGATGAGAGTTACAGTTCTGTAATGAAGCAATTAAATCTCAGTGTTTTGAACTTTTGGGAGGCCATTACTTGTATTTCCAGGGACTTCTACTTCAGAGACTGACACCAGCAAAAGGAACTCCTCTAGTCTGGGGTGCTTGGAGATCTATTTTGGAAGGTTGATTCAATCTCACATGCAGGCAGATTTCAATTGGAGCAATCAAGTAGAAAAGAAGAGGTTTTACTATTTTATTAATTTATTTATTTGTCAAGCGATTATAAGATAACCGGTATAAATATAAACATAGTTATGAATACATGAAATGGATGCATATACTAAAAATAAAAAGAAACAATAGGGCAGGGACAGTAGGCACATTGGTGCGTTTATGCCCCCCCCCAAGACCTCTTAGGAAAGGGGTGAGATCAATAGTAGAAAGTCTAAGGTTAAAGTTTTTGGGGTTTGGGGAAGAAACTACAGAGTCAGGTAGAGTATTCTAGACATTGACCACTCTGTTGCTGAAGTCGTATTTCCTGCAATCAAGTTTGGTGCGGTTTACCTTGAGTTTGCATCTGTTGTGTGCTTTTGTATTGTTGTAGCTGAAGCTGAAGTATTCATTGATGGGTAGGACACTGCAGTAGATAATTTTATGTACTACACTTAGGTAAGATAGAAGGCAGCATAGTTCTATGTTGTCTAGGTCTTGAATTTCGAGTCTGGTGGCATAAGGTATTCTGCAATGAGCGGAGAATTCTTCTTGTGAAATATTTCTGGACTTTCTCAACTGTGTGAATATCAGATACCGTAATGTGGGTTCCAGACTGATGAGCTGTATTCAGGTATTGGTCTAGCAAATGTTTTGTATGCTCTAATTAGTAGTGTAACATTACCAGAGGAAAAGCTACACAAGATTAGGTTAACAACTCTTAATGCCTTTTTGGCTATGTAGTTACAGTGGACTCTAGCACTTAGATCATGAAAGATGAGTATTCCAAGGTCCTTTACAGAGCATGGATCATCAACAAGGTCTTGACTATTCAGCTTGCATTTTATTTTCTGATTTATTTTTGCCAAAATGTAAGACAGAGTTACATCATTACTGTGGTGATGGCAAAATAGGCAGGGCTACATGATTCATTGAGCTGTGATCTTCTGGGTTTAGAGTGGAACTATGTTTTTCTTTATAGGAAGTCCTCAATTTACAACTGGTTGAAGTTTCAATGTCCCAAGTTATGACCAAATTTCTGATGGTGCCATCCCCTCACGCTGTTATATGCTATCATAATTTGGGAGCTTGGAAACCAGCTTCCCATTTACAGCATCCTATAATCATGTGACTACAATTTATGACTTTTTTTCTGGAAAGCAGCATTTATTTTCAGTTTCCACCCCCCAAAAAATGGCCATTATAAACAATGAATTCACTGAACAACCTTGGCGTTCACTTGCTTAAGAGATGCCACAAAAAAGGTGATATAATCATGGTGACCCATTTAATGACTGGCATGACTTATCTTAAATTGGAATTCAGGGCTCCATTATGATCGTAAGTTGAGGGTTACCTGTTATTTGTGTAATGGCGTTCAGCCTATCTGAGGGCTTACAGTCATATTTCAAGTTATTTACTCAGGGGTGGGATTCATAGTTTTGAACAACAGGTTCTGTGGGCATGGCTTAGTTGGTGGGCATGGTTTGGTGGTCATGTGACTGGGTGGATGTGGCTTGGTGGTCCTGTTATTGGCTGGGCGTGGCCAACTCAATATCACTCACATTGAGGCATGCATCTCCTTGCCTGGCCTCTCATGACTGTGAGGATGCTGCAAGAGTTATAAGTGTGAAAAAAGGTCAAAATTGACTTTTTTCAGTGCCACTGTAACTTTGAATGATCACTCCACACAAGCAAAGTACCAGCAAAGGAGGGGAAAAAAACTCCAGAGACTTTCCAGAGACTGGAAGTCTAGTCCTGCCAAGAATGTAATAAGGTTTAACGAAGAGGCAGTTTCTGTAAGCAACACCAGAATGTTTCCTTCCTGCCTTCCTTACAGGATTAGGCCAGTAATTTCTTCTAACAACCGGTTCTCTGAATTGTTTAGAATGTTAACAACTGGTTCTAGTGAATAGGTGCGAACTGGTAGAATCCCATCCCTGTACTTACTGTCTTTAAGTGGCAGGAATTTAAATACTGAATTTCAGTGGCATGTCTGCCAAAATACACACAGACAAGATTTAAGGTCAGTGGTGGGATTCAACATTTTTTCTACCAGTTCTATGGGCGTGGCTTGGTGGGCATGGCATGGTTCGGTGGGTATGGCAGAGGAAAGTTACTGCAAAATCTCCATTCCCTCCCCATTCCTGGGGGAAGGTTACTGTAAAAGTCCCATTCCTTCCCCACCCCAATAACCTGCTTTCCAGCTCTGTTCTCCTATGCAGGGCAACAAAAAAAGACCCAGATGATCAGCTGGGACTCAGAAGGCAGAGAACAGATGAAGATGGGGCCAGTCAGAGGTGGTATTTGCCAGTTCCCCGAACTACTCAAAATTTCGGCTACCAGTTCTCCAGAATTGGTTAGAACCTGCTGAATACCACCTCTGTTTAAGGTTACAGCTGGTCAACTCCCAGCCCTAAACAAAAAGCTTACTGGTACATTTGTGGAATCTTTGTCACCTGCCATAATTTGGGGACTGATTAAATCATAACTCCCATTCTTCATATCGATTTTCCACCAGGGCTACAAGATGCTTCAAAAGTTTACCATGATTTCTCAAAGTCTCATGCCTTTTGTAGCAGGGCAAGAACAAGGAAGCAAGAACCACAGTCTTCTACAATCACAGTGGGGAAGGAATGGAGATTTTTCAGTAACCTTCCCCTGCCACGCCCACCAAACCATGCCATGCCCACCAAGCCACGCCAACAGATTTTGCTTGTCAGAAGCTCACAAAAAATGATCCCAAAATCCTGGAACACTGCAACTGTCATAAATACATCCCGGTTGCCAATTGTGCAAATTATGATCATGTGACCATGGGATGCTGCTACGATCATGTACATAACAGTCATAAGTTATTTTTTGCAGGGTTGTTGAAACTGTCAATAAATGAATGGCTGTAAGTCAAGGACAACCTGTATTTTTAAAGCGAGGATTATGAGCTAGATGCAGAATCTTGGAGACTGCAGTCCTTGCAGTTTCCAGTCCTTCTTTGTGAATTTCTAAACAGTCTCTAGGAGGAATATGAATCTCTTCATCCCAAGCTTTTTGCAAAGCTGCTATTTATTAGATAAGCTACAATTAAACCCCTCTCACAGTTTTCTCAGTCTATACATAATCTTTCAGTATCAGCCTTTCAGTGTAGTAGTCTAGAGATTAAGCATCAGATGCCATAAAGATCATTGCAACCCTACTTTATATTAATACATACAATAACTGTAGATATAGATTTATACATATAGATTTATACATAGCAATAGGAAAGCCTAGAAGCATTTTTCTGTCCCTCTCTCTTATAACAAAGACAATTAAGTTTCTTTCTCATGTTCTCTTCTTTTGCTAGGTTAAAACTATGTTTTCCTAATGGTTCCATTCATTCCCCAAGTTTATAATAGAATAACAGAATAACTGAGTTGGAAGAGACATTGGAGGTCTTCTAGTCCAGCCCCCTGCTCAAGCAGGAGACCCTATACCATTTCAGACAAATGGCCGACCAAACTCTCCTTAAAAACCTGCAGTGTTGGAGTACCCACAACTTCTGGATGCAAACTGTTCCACTGGTTGATTATTCTCAGTGTCAGGAAATTTCTCCTTAATCCTAAATTTGATCTCTCCTTGATTAGCTTCCATCTGCTGCTTCTTGTCCTGCTTCTTGTCCGCTGAACCATAGAGAGTATCTTAATTTACTGCACCGGTAACACAAGGACAAATAGGCTGAAAAATAGCTTTTATCTCAGGGCAGTAACTATTGAATTCTACTGTATAGTGTAATATTAATGCGATATCAGGAGTTTTCAATTCAGTGTATAGAATTTGAAGGATGTGTGTGTGTTTATTTTCATAATCATAATGTACACTGAAGATGGTATTTAATTTCATTGTACGGGGTGCAATGAAAATAAATTAAACTCAATTAAGGTTGACCCCTTTTTCTTTGTGGCAGCCTCTTTGATACTGGAAAACTACTCTGTGTTCCAATATCTCCAATAATCTCCCTGATCCTCTACACCAAGGGTCTTCTAAGTTGACAGCTTTAAGACTTGTGGACTTCAACTCCCAGAATTCCTCCTCCAGTCATGTTAGCTCAGGAATTCTGGGAGTTGAAGTCCACAAGTCTTAAACTTGCCAAGTTTGAAGGCCCTTGCTCTATGCTTACACACTCTGTGAGTGTACTTTCCTTTGACCAAGATGCTAAAAAGGACTTTCCTGAATGTCTTCTTCTGGCAGAAGGTTAAATTAAACCAGACATCTTGGACATTTCAAACCAAGATATTGAGAAGTAGTGATGTTCCAGATTGAGAAGATGCCTCAGGGTTGAGCAGAACCATTGTGAACAGATCTACTGCTGAAATCTGAACACCTTCAGAGGCTATATTTAGTTTTTTTTTTCCCCACACAGTGTGTTAAGGCAAAAAGATGTAAAAATTAGGACATGTTTTGTGATGGCACCAATTACGGAACAGTCCAATAATCTGACCTGACTCACAGTTGATTGTCCTTTCAGATGAGGAACTGAAGAGATTAATACTCTCACAGTCTTTTCCAAATCGTGTTCATAAATCTACACTTTCATCCCACAGACTGATTGTTTTGTAATTTTGGAAATAAATGTCTTTGAAGACTGGACATTTTTATGCTGCAATTATTTTTTTAAAAAATAAATAATAAAAAAAACCTTTATGATTTTTATCCATGTACAAGTTTTGACACGAGAGAATTATTTATGACATAGAGTTATTATTTCTAATGGTTTTAAAGCATCAATCACAACCAAGCATAAATGAGTTCTATCATTTCATCTTCATAACCCAAGCACAGAAGTTTGTTAATGAAAAACCAATATAAAGATCATAAATAACCAGCTACTTTAAAGAAAAGAGGAAAAAGAAGATGTTTGAAACCTTAGTCCTTACATGTATAAATACAGATAGTCCTTGACTTATGATCCCAATTGGCCCCAAAATGTCTGTTGTTAAGTGAGACATTTGTTAAGTAAATTTTGCCCCCAAAATACAACCTTTCTTGCCTCAGGTGTTTTTGTGAATCACTGCCGCTGTTAAGTTAGTAATACAGTTGGTAAGTGAATCTTTGGCTTTGCTCATCAGAAGCAGAGGTGATATTTAGCAGGTTCTGACTAGTTCTGGAGAACCGGTAGCAGAAATTTTGAGTAGTTTGGAGAACTGGCAAATACCACCTTTGACTGGCCCCGCCCCACCTATTCTGTGCCTCCCAAGTCCCAGCTGATTGGCTGGGTCTTCTTTTGTGGTCCTGCCCAGGAGAACGGAGCTGGAAAGCAGGTTAGTGGGGTGGGGAGGGAATGGGATTTTTCAATAACTTTCCTCTCGAGTGGGGTGGGAATTTTGTAGTATCCTCCTCCTGCCACGCCCACCAAGCCACGCCCACAGAACCAGTAGTAAAAAAAATTGAATCCCACCAGTGGTCAGAAAGTCACAAAAGGTCTTGAGACACTGCCTTGGGACACTGCAACTGTCATAAATACATGCCAGTTGCCAAGATTCTAAATTTTTATCACATGACCATGGGCATGGTCCAGTGATGGGATTCAAATTTTTTTACTACGGGTTCTGTGGGTGTGGCTTGGTAGTGTGGCAGGGGAAAGATACTGTAAAATCTCCAGTCAGAGGTGGTATTTGCCCATTCTCCAAACTACTCAAAATTTTTGCTACCGGTTCTCCAGAACTGGTCAGAACCTGCTGAATGCTACCTCTGGGATGATGCAATAATCTTAAGTGTGGAAAATGGTCATAAGCCGCTTTTTTCCAGAGATGTTGTGACTTTGAATGGTCACTAAACTAACAGTTATAGATTGAAGACTACCTGCATCAGTTATGGTGTTCTACTGGTTCGGCCTGGTTCTCCCCAGCCGGTAGCAGCAATGAGCAGCAGAGACCAAACTGGTTCTCTCCACCTCTCTGCTGTTGGGCCCACCTGCCTATCTGGGCTCCCATACTCACCTTTATCCTCTGAATTTGAAGCTCAGCTGCTTAAGCAATTGGGATCATGCAGGTTTGCAGAAGGTGAGCCCAGATAGTTAGAATGATAACTCACTAGAAATAGTGAGTTAGAATGCCTTTGTGCCTGCACAAAGTGTGTATTTGGCACGCGCACAAAGTGTGTGTTTGGTGCGCGTACACACAAAGTGTATGTTTGGTGCACATGCACACAAAGTGTGTGTGCATGCACAAAGTGTGCCCACCAAGCCACACCCACCGAACTGGTGGTAAAAATATTTGAATCCCAAAACTGACCTGTATGTATAAAATTAGATTTAGATTGGATTGAGTGGGCTTATGAACAAAAGGATTGCAAAGAATTTGTAAGTCTTTCAAAGCATATGGGCACCATGTTTAAAAATAAACTCACAGAGGTATTAGCGGAGCACTGTTCTAGTTAAGCTAAATCTACAGTACTAAAATTGTGATGCAAATAGCCTAAATAAACTGTTGATAATAAAGACAATAGTCTCTTCCTCGGGAACATAATGGCGCATAGTGGCATCCAGCCATTCCTATCCTATTGAGTTTTTGTGACCTTGAAAGCAATTTAGGCTGCTAGTCGATTCATTTTTTTTCTTCGGAATGTGTCTTTTTTCCCACCCCCACATGAATATGAACAAAGAAAAACAGACTTCACAAAATGCAAACGAAAACTAATCAAGACACAAGGAACAAGACCGTAATTGCTTCACATCCTGTCAGATATTTACACATCTTTTCCCCACAGAGCTACTCAGAAACAAGCCCTGTTGAATTAAATACCACCAAGTCAGTTTGCAGAGTGCATGTTGACAATCCAAGGAATCTTGTTGCAATCTTTGGAGCTTCCTTGGCCACAAATGTTTTAAAAAGTGCAGCGTGGTTTCCCATAATCTCCAGTGAGCAGATTCATAAAAACTATTGGGCACTTTAAATTCCCAAAACAGATTTCACACAATTGAGAAACAAGCACTTTAGAACCCTCAGAATAATCCCTAACAAGCATGAGAGGCGAAATCAGAAAATTTTGACCCTACTGATATTCAGGTAATCCTCTACTTACGACCCCAGTTGAGCCCAAAATTTCAGTTGCTAAGCAAGAAAATTGTTATAAGTGAGTTTATGACCTTTTTTGCCACAGTTGTTAAGTAAATCACTGCAGTTGTTAAGTTAGTAAATTAGTAACACGATTGTTAAGTGAATCTGCTTTCCCCATTGACTTTTCAATCAGAATAGAGATGGAAGGGACCTTGGAGATCTTCTAGTCCAACCACCTGTTCAAACAGGAGATCCTATACCATTTCATACAGGTGGTTGTCCAGTCTCTTCTTAAAAACCTCCAGTGATGGAGCACCCACAACTTCTGAATGCAAGGCATTCCACTGGTTAATTATACTCACTGTTAGGAAGTTTCTCTTAATTCCAGGTTGTTTCTCTCCTTGATTGGTTTCCATCCATTGTTTCTTGTCCTGCCCTCTGGTGCTTTGGAAAATAAGTTGACTCCCTCTTCTTTGTGGCAGCCCCTCAAATATTGGAATACTACTATCATGTCACCCCTAGTCCTTCTTTTCCTAAAACTTGCCATACCCAAATCCTGCAACCATTCTTTGTATGTTTTTGTCTCCAGGCCTTTAACCATCTTAGTTGCTCTTCTGTGCACTTTTCCCCAAAGTTTCAACATCTTTTTGTAATGAGGTAACCAAAACTGGATGCAATTTTGAAGGCATTTGATAAAGAAGACTATAACCTACTTCTAGATAAGTTAGAAAAATGTGGGTTAGACAGCATCACCACCAGATGGATCCGTAACTGGCTGACCAACTACATTCACTGTGGAGTCCTCAATGAAACTGCATCTACATGGAGGAAAGTATGCAGTGGAGTACCCCAAGGCTCTGTTTTAGGTCCAGTACTCTTCAACATCTTCATCAATGACTTGGACAAGGGGATAGATGGGGAACTCATCAAATTTGCAGATGACATCAAGCTGGCAGGAATAGCCAACACTCCAGAAGATAGGCTTAAGATACAGAGGGATCTTGACTGATGTGAACATTGGGCACGATCTCACAAAATGAATTTCAATGATGAAAAAAGTAAGGTTCTACATTTAGACAAGAAAAATCAAATGCACAAGTACAGTATATGTGCTACCTTGTTCAATAGTAGTAACTGTGAGAGGGATCTCAGAGTCCTAGGGGGCAACCATTTAAATATGAGCCAGCAGTGTGCAGCAGCTGCCAAAAAAGCCAACACAATTCTAGTCTGCATAAACAGAGGTATAGAATCCAGATCACATGAAGTGTTAATACCACTTTATAATGCCTTGGTGAGGCCACACTTGGAATACTGCATTCAGTTTTGATCTCCACAATGTAAAATAGATGTTGAGATTCTAGAAAGAGTGCAGAGAAGAGCAACAAAGATGATATGGGGACTGGAGGCTAAAACATATGAAGAACGGTTGCAGGAACTGGGCATGTCTAGTCTAATGAATAGAAGGATTAGGGATGACATGTTAGCATTGTTCCAATATCTATGTTATTATTCAGTATTTCAGGTGTGGTCTTACAAAGGCTTTATAAAGCGGTATTAATGTTTCATGTGATTTTTGATTCTATGCCTTGGTTTATACAACCAAGGATTGTATTAGCTTCTTTGGGATGTTATCACACACTGCTGGCTCATGTTTAGGATTTTGCTTGTCAGAAGGTTACAAAAGGTGATCACATGACTCCAAAATACGGCAACCATCATAAATATAAACCAGTTGTCAAGCACCTGAATTTTGATCATGTGACCATCGGGATGTTGCAATTATCATACAAAAAATGACACGTACTTTTTTCAGTACCGTTGTAACTTAGAATGGTCACGAAATGAACTGTTGTAAGTCGAGGACTATCTGTACATGTCATGGCTTCATTTCTTCGGAACCATTGTCCTCCACATTGCACCCTTTCCCCTCCCATAAACATGTGAAGTGTGGTCTTGTAAATGCCAAAATGTTCTTTGTTTCTGCCATATAGGACTGTAGCCTTCAAGGATAATAGACTTTGACTTTCAACCAGAGGTGGTATTCAACAGGTTGTGACCAGTTCTGGAGAACCGGTAGCAGAAATTTTGAGTAGTTTGGAGAACCGGCCAATCCCACCTCTGACTGGAGATTTTACAATATCTTTCCCCTGCCACGCCCAACAAGCCACGCCCACAGAACCAGTAGTAAAAAAAATTGAATCCCATCACTGCTTACAACCATTCATTTAGTATCCATTTGAAGTTACAGTGGCACTGATAAAGGGGACTAACAACCAGTCCTCGCACATATGACCCTCACAGCATCCCCAAAGTCACATGATCAAAATTCAGATGCTTGGCAACTGGCATATGGTTATGAAAGTTGTAGCATCCTGGACTCAAGTGATTGCCATAGTGACATTCTGACTAGCAAAGCCAATGAAGAAAGTTGGACTTGCTTAACAACCGTGTGATTCACTTAACAACTACAGTGATTAGCTTAACTATACTGATTATCTCTCAACCTTTAGATTAGCAAAAAACATTGCAAAATCAGGCTCAACTCATTTAACAACTGCTAAGCAATAGAGATTGTAGGCTCAATTGTAGTCAAAAGATGAGAACTGTGTTAGGGATAACATTGTTCACCCTAACTGTTTTAGGTGAAATACTA
>BLBF01000036.1:22219392-22236427 GCA_015471245.1 Laticauda colubrina | reverse complement strand
TGTTTAGCTTGTCTACCTAACCCTGGTTGGGGAACCCAGGCTTAACAAACTGCCTGTAAATGTGGCAGCAATTAGAATCTTAATAAATTCACTATAAAAGAGGCTAGAAAATGTCTCTTTCTAAAGCCCCTGTCACACTGCACCAATGGATGCAAAGAGGATGTAAAATGGACAAAAAACCTTGCCATCCGTTGGTTAACGTGATGTATTCACTGCGTCCGTTTCGCTTCCTCTCTATCCGTCCAGCATCCATCTATTGACGTTTCATCCGCTCAGAAACTTTTGAGCTGCCCAAAACTTTTCCACGGAAAATGTATCCAATTCGTCCGTTATGGATCCACTACGCATCCGCTACGCATCCGTTCTGCATCTGTTACGCATCCGCTATATCCGCTAGGCATCCATTCCGCATCTGCGCAACTCGCATCCGCTCAGACGCAGGGAGAAAGTGGAACGGACGCAGAATGGATGCAGAACGGATGAAGAACGGATGCCAAGTGGAAACAAAGTGTTTAAAACAGAAAAAACGTTCACAGAGGGGACCTATCTCGGATTTTAAGGATGTCTAGAGGATGCGTAGAAGATGCCTAGAGGATGCCTAGAGGATGCGAAGGATACTGCCGATAAAAAGGGGGAGCAACTTGTCTGCATCTCACTTTCAGACCAGCAGCCCACCTGTGCAGACCTCTGCAGCCTTCATCTGACTCTTGCTCTTCCACAGCATCCAGTCATGTCAACCATGGATCGTAACACAGTCCTTTTGGCAGCCACCATCCTTCTGCAACAGTGCGAAGCCATCTACAGGCTCTGTGAACTCTACTACGGGAAGAAAAGGAGGCGACTAAGAAGCGTCTTGTTCCGAAGATGGATCAGGAGAAGAGCAGAGTACGGATTGTACAACAAGCTGATGGTGGAGCTCAGGAACGAAGACACTCGGGCATTCCAGAACTTCATGAGGATGCCTCCAGCCATGTTTGACGAAGTTGTGCAGCGCATGAAACCCAGGTTGACCAAAGCAAACACCAACTTCCAGCCCAGCCTGGAACCTGGGCTCAAGGTGGCACTCACTCTGCGCCACCTGGCCTCAGGGACCACCTACAGGAGCATGCAGAACGGCTGGAGGGTGCCATCCAACACCATCAGCATTGTGGTCAGAGAAGTGGTGCAGGCCATCATCGAAGAATACAAGAGGAGCTCCTCCAGTACCCCTCCACTGAAGAAGGATGGAAGAAAGTTGCAGAGCAGTGGTATCAGAGGTGGAACTTCCCACGCACCATTGGAGCCATAGATGGCAAGCACGTGGCCTGCAAAGCACCAGCCAAGTTGGGCTCCACTTATTTCAACTACCAGGGCTTTTTCAGCATCATCCTCTTTGCCATGGTCGATGCTGACTACAAGTTCATGTACATCGATGCTTCAGGCAATGGCTCCTCTTCAGATGCCCAGGTATACAACGCCAGTCACCTCAAGGAGGGGCTGGAAGGCAACCTCATCATGGGGTTTCCAGATCGAGACCCCCTGCCCAACGACACACAAGATGTGCCCTACTTCATCATGGGGGATGACGCCTTCTCCCTCAGAACCTACCTCATGAAGCCCTACACTTCAAGACAACTCACCCGTGAAGAGAGGATCTTCAACTACCGGCTGTCCAGGGCAAGGCGGGTGGTGGAGAACGCCTTCCAGGCACTTCTCACCACCATGCAGCATTGCCCAGAGACCGTGAGGAGGATCGTGGAAGCTTGCTGCATCCTGCACAATCTCATGCGCACCCGCTACCCGGTCTTGCAGAACAGGCTCGTGGACCTCCAACAATGCAATGGGGACATGGAGCCTGGGGAATGGAGGCAAGGGCGAAACCTGATAGACACTCAGGATGTGCAAGGCCCCAACAGAGCCTCACATGAAGGAAAGAAGCAGCGCAACCTCCTGAAACACTGGTGCAACTCCCCAGCTGGAGCAGTGCAGTGGCAAGACAGGATGATAGATGGTTAATGGATGCTTCCTTCAGCCTGTCTCATCACACTGATGAGATTGGGCCATGTATGTTGGGTGGGCCTACAATGAACAGGGCGTATAATAAAGAGTTGTGTTTGTGTTGACATGTGTGGATGATTATTACATTATTATTGATAATAAAGGGCCATAGGTGTGGCACCAGGGAGGGTGGACCATACAGTCCCACTATGCTTGCACTGGAGGCTTATCTATCCCACTGCTATCCTTACCCATCCCACAGCTATTACCCATCCCAAAGGTATTCCTGCCCATCCCACAGCTATTACCCATCCCAAAGGTATCCCTGCCCATCCCACAGCTATTACCCATCCCACAGGTATCCCTGCCCATCCTACTGCTATCTTAACCCATCCCACAAGCATGCAAAGGCTTAAACCATTTCTAAAAAAAAAAAAAATGAAGCAAGTGTGTGAATCAAAGATAAACTTTATTGAACAACAAGCTGTAAAAAAAAAATGACCCAAGTCAAGTGTCCAAATAAAGTCCACAGGAAGCCAGCTACCCAGTCTCTGGCACTCTTATTGGTCACTCGGAGGTGTGCCCATAGTCTCAGGGGTGAAGGGTCCAGGTGCTGTGGAGGTGGGTGGTGCTGGAGTGCTGGTCTGTATCGTCATTGGGGTGCCTGGCCCCAAGAGGACAACAGGGGACACTGTGTTGAGGAAGCTCTCAGACAGCTGGCTCAGATCCGCAATGCTGAGAGGTCCTTCCTCCATGCCATGGGGTGTCAGCCCCAGTACTGATGACAGATGTACTGAGGCCGGGCTTGGCTGTGGGGTGGAGGAAGGAGTAGTGTAGTGGGGCTCTCTGGTCTGCAGCTGGGTGAGGACTGGTGTGGGTGGCATCGGTGGTGTGGGTGGCATTGCTGTCGTCGGTGGCATCAGTGGTGTAGCTGGCATCGGTGGCATCAATGGAACCGGTGGCAACGGTGTCGCCCGATGACTCTGTGCCTGGGCTGGGAAGGGATGCTGCCTATGCTGCTGGACCTCCTGGTAGCCATAGCCCTGGTAGGTGAGGGGCTGTGGGAAGCCTTGGAATGGGAGGGACATCACCTGGAGTGGAGGTGGAGGAGCAGACCTGGACTGGGTGGGAGCAGGTTCCTCTGGATCTGGAGGGTTGTGAAGCAGCTCGGTGATCCGGTCCTTCACCACCTGGTACTGGGGTTCCTCCATGTTCTTGAGGGTCTGGTTGACATAGGTGAGGAAGGGCTTGCGGTTGGAGGATGAGGAGTCGGTGCTGAACAGCTGAGAAAGGAGATCTATACTGGTGCGGATGGTGTCCCTGATCTCCAGCAGGACAGTGTGGCTCTGCCTCTCCTGCTGTCTGGCTCTCTGCCTTTCTGTGGAGGCAGAGCTGGGGGTGGTGGATTCAGCTACGACTGTGGTGGACTCGATGTCTCCTCTCTCCCACCACACCAGGGAGTCCTCCACGCGCTCTACCACAGTGACAACAGCTGTCCGCAGGTTCTCCGCCGTGGCACGCTCCACAGAAACCTGCCTGGAGACAGGGACTGACTCTCGGCCAGAAGAGGACTGGGTCTCAGCAGGCTGCCGGAGAGAGAGGGTAGACAGAGGGGCTCTTGGTGCTCCTCAGTGGCGGATCTCACCCTCCAGGAAGCTGCACCTGGCCATGACCTAGGTCTCTCTGTCCGTCAGCTTTACTGTGGCCTGGCCAGATTTCTTCAGGTGCAGCTTCCCGTACCAGGTGTGCATATTTTTCCACCAGCCAAGGAGCACCTCCGAAGTGTAACCCATACTCTCTGCCCTCTCTCTCCAAGCAGCCTGCTTCCGCTTGGTGTCACTGTACAGCTGGTGTCCCTTCTGCCACAGATAGTCATTCTCTCTCAGCCACTCCAGCACCTCATCCTCATGTTCCTCCTCAATGAAGTATTGCCTCCTCTCCCATCCCCGCATACGCCTCTTCCTCCCTTGGCCTGTTCCAGATGGGCCCTCATCAGAGGGGCTCCCAGGTGATAAGGGCTGCTCCTCCACACCACCACCACCAGCAGCACCAGCAGGATCATCATCACCAGCAGGATCATCATCATCATTATCATCATCATCAGCAGCAGCAGCAGCAGCAGGACCAAGATCAGCAGCAGCAGAGTAATCACCAGGAGCCCCACCAGCACCAGCAGCACCAGCAGCACCAGCAGCACCAGCAGCACCATGAGCACGAGCAGGACGAACAGGATGAGCAAGACCAGGAGCACGAGCAGTACGAGGAGTACAAGCAAGTCCAGGAGCACCAGCAGGACGAGCAGGACCAGCAGCAGCTTCAGCAGAGTACGCAGCAGAAGCACCACTGCCAGGAGCAGCTTCAGCAGAAGCTCCAGCACCAGAAGAGCGAGCCTGAGCAGCAGAAGCCCCAGCAGAAGCAGAGTCAGGGACAGGGGGCGGGAGGGTGGCCTTGTCCCTCTTGCCAGGGATGGCGGCAGGTTGCTGAGACTTTCGCTTCTTCCCCATGGTTGTGGGGTTGCTGGCTGGCAGGGAGGCTGGCAGGCACCATGGCTGGCAGGAAGGCTGGCAGGAAGGCTGGCAGGCAGGCATGCACCAAGGCTGGCAGGCAGACTGGCTGGCAGGGAGGCTGGAAGGCAGGCTGGCAGCAAGGCTGGCAGGCAGGCAGACAGCAAGGCTGGCAGGGAGGCTGGCCAGGAGGCTTGGAGGCAGGCTGGCAGCAAGGCTGGCAGCAAGGCTTGCAGGCAGGCATGCAGGCAGGGCAGGCAAGGACTTGATGTATCCTGCAGCAGGTCTTTCCTCCGAATGCTGGCCACGTGCGAGCTGCTTCCCTTTATATCCGGGGGGCTTGAGCAATGCATCCCCCCCGCATGCGCAATTAACGCCAGGCATCCGCTAGGCTTCTGTTGTGCATCCGCTAGGCTTCTGCTGTGCATCCGCTTCATCCGCTGTGCATCCACTCTGCATCCGCTTCATCTGTTCCCCGTCCGCTTTGCTGAGGCCTCCCGGAAGCCCTGCGGATGTGCCATCCGCTCCCATCCGCTTCCATCCGCTAGGCTTCCGTTCCGCATCTGCTTTCCATCTGCCCTGCATCCTCCCCGCCTCCGTGTTATCTGCTCCGGTTATGCAAATTTTTGCCCCTTTTGAGAGCGGATAACAACGGATGGAACATTTTTTTTGTCCGTTGTGTCCTTTTTGCATCCGTTGGGCAGTGTGACAGGGCCTTAAGATTCTGGCTTTCGTCCAACTTAGCCTGAAAGTTGCTGTACTGAAATCTACAAATCTCTTGCTTCCTTGATCTTACCAAACTGCATGGGGGTTGACAAATTTGTTCTCAAAATGCTTTTTTTTTTTTTTTGCATCTGCATATAAAACCTACAAATCTACCTGGTCCTAGCCATTGAATCTTCTTTTGCTAAGCTCATGGGTATTCATTTGCCTTTCTGGAGAGAGATTTATTAAGAGTGATGGTAACTTTCGTCTTTACCATACACAGACTGGCTCAAGAGGAGAAAGCTGTAGCCTAATTATAAAAGGAAGAGCTATTTTTCAGCAATGTTCATAGGTAGCATTGCAGTATTGCGGTGTAACTGTGCAGCATCCCATACTGTGACACACTGCTTTCCTTCATCTGAGTACTCGTAGTGCCTCTGGCAAGATGCTACTGCTGACTTTGGCACCTGATGAACAGAGAAGAAAGTATGGGGGGAGAAGAGAGATTGAGAAATGGAAGGTGCAAGACTTTGGCTGGCTTCACAGAACATGCTAAGCCACAACCAATTGTTGGAAGAAATGTCCATCTGCGTTCAGTTCCAAGTGGGAAGAAAGACACTGGATACATGGAGGCTATTTGGAAAGATTTTTATTTTATTTTATTTATTTAATTTTGATTTGTCAATCACTTACAAGAAAATAGGTATAAGTATAAACATAGTTATGAATACATGGATACCTATAAGAAAAATAAAAGAAACAATAGGACAGGGACAGTAGGCACATTGGTGTGCTTATGCACACCCCTACAGACCTCTTAGGAAAAGGGTGAGGTCAATAGTAGACAGTCTCAGGTTAAAGTTTTTGGGGTTTGATGGAGGACAGGACCACATGGTTTTGAGGTCCTGGGCAAAAAGGCACATGGGTGAGAGAGGAAGAGAGATTTATAACCCCTGTTGGGCTTTGAACTTACTTCCTGTTTCTGTGGCAAGAAATGTATCCTGACTGATTGTCAGACTCCCATGGGGCCATGTAGTTTGGTTGAATCTTGCTGGGTGATGCAATCTTCCCAGGTGCCATGTGGTGAGATGGGTAGAGAGCTAATCAGTGGTGGGATTCAATTTTTTTTGCTACCAGTTCTGTGGGCATGGCTTGGTGGTCATGGCGTGGCTTGGTTGGTATGGCAAGGGGAAGGATATTGCAAAATTTCCATTTCCTTCCCACCCCACTAACCTGCTTTCCAGCTCCCTTTTCCTGTGCAGGGCAACACAAGAAGACCCAGCCAATCAGCTGGGACTCGAGAGACAGAGAAGAGATGGGGGTGGGGCCAGTCAGAGGTAGTATTTGCCGGTTCTCTGAACTACTCAAAATTTCCACTACCGGTTCTCCAGAACTAGTTAGAACCTGCTGAATACCACCTCTGGGGATAATCCTATCATATCCTGAGGACCATGTCTTAATCCCATCACCCTGGAGCTGAAGGTCTTTTGTATTGTTGATAAGATGTCTTTTGTCTTTTTGGGGCGATTAACAAAGATGGGGCCGCTTTCCAAGAGCATGTTTCTCCTTTTCTCATCCAGGAAGGTAGAATATTCTGCCTTTTTAATATTTCCTAAAATATTTCATTCTTCTAGGAGTGGGTGGATGCTAACTTCCTACACCTTAATTAACCACTGACAACTGCTGTGGTCACACAAAATAGTTAGTCCCAAGAGCGACACTGTATATATATCAGTTAACGTAGGAAGTTTGTAGATGGGATTTCTGTTTCACCTTTTGTGCCTTCAAGGCAGTGTTGATTCTTGCAAGATTTTGGAAGTAGTTTGCCATTGCAGAGGAGGTAATTAATGAGTGGACCCAGATAGATTAACTTGACACCTCCACCCCTCTCTCAAAAAAGGCAGGATATAAGTACTTTACTATAAATACTGAAATCTTTCAGTATGGCTGGAGAACAGATTATGAGTGAATATATGAATGAATAAACCCACAGAAAAGCAAGTCCCTGGTATCTACGGAGATTCTCAGTCATCAAGGTCATGGTTGTCTCATAGGTGCTTTTTCAAATGGCAGCTGGATTTTCTTTGTTTTCCTTTGAAGACGCTTCGCTTCTCATCCAAGAAGCTTCATCCAGTGATGAAGAAGAGGCAAAATGTCTTCAAAGAAAAACAAAGAAAGTCCAGTTGCCTTTTGAAAAAGCACCTTTGAAACAAGCATACTAGTGACAAATGTGGACCCTATTTGTTAAACCAGTAGTAATTACCAATCTGTTCAATTTCTAGACCTGTGGCCTTCGATTCCCAGCCTGTTGTATGGCAATGCGGAAGACCATTCTATTTTGAGGAATGTCATGACCTCTTTTAATTTCTCCTCTGTATTAAAATATTCCACAGATTTTGAGTTCATTCTGAGTTATGATGGCATCTAAAACAGCTTGTTTTTCCCCCACTCCTACTTAGCGATAAATCATAACACAGTTGTCGTATTTAGGGAAGAACTCCAAGATCACTTAAACTGGCTTACTGGGACAATTACATCCTAAGATTCATTGCGCACAATGAAAAGTCAGGTCATTCAATTGTGGTATAATGTAAACAAGATCATGAGGGTTTGTTATCAGATGTAAACTTTCTACCTCTTGGCACATGGTCTAGTACAGGGGTCCCCAACCACCGGGCCCCAGATCGGTACCGGTCCATGGATCATTTTGTACTGGGCTGCAAAGAATGAATAATCGTGATTAATATATATATATAAATGTGTTTTTAGTAAAGAAATAGTTAAGAAGCCCTTTACTATTGGGGAAGAATTGATTTTGCCAGTCCTTGAAAAGTGTTTCTGCGTGAAACTGGTCCCTGGTACAAAAAAGGTTGGGGACCACTGGTCTAGTACCAGATAGGGTTATGAGGCTCAGGTGTTATCCCCTGCAGTTGGGAGCTTCGACACAAACATGATGTTGGGTGACTTTGCTATCTTGGGGTGGGGGTATCTTTCTGCTGTTGTTTCACTGGGGAAGAGAGATTTGTCATCAACTTGCTTAGTAAGTTATGCTTTTGTGTTCACATCTGTCTGCTATATTAAAATAAAGATTAAAATCTTATTTACTGGTCTATTTATTATCGCTGGATCTTAAAAGGATCAACCGTCTTGGAACCTGATGCTTGGCAATACAAATATTTAGCAACAATTACATTAGGTAGGGAATTTGGGGAGCTAAGTTGGGATACATAAGAATTTCACTAGACTGGTGTAGTTTTCCAGCTTGGAAACTTTAAGATATCTGGATATCAACTCCCAGAATTTCCCTGGCTGGCTTGAGAATTCTGTGAGCTGAAGATTTAAAGTTGCCAAGGTTGAGAAACACCATTTCAGACCATTCAGCTAATGAACAGAAAATGTTAAGCTATGCCAAAGCACCCAATCCTACCTGAATCTATATCCCTTTTGTTAGCTAGATACTGGGGAAAATCACTTGGAAGACACCTTATCAGTCTAAGCAGATTCGTTCAGTGAAAATTACCCTAAAAGATGAGTGAATTTTCCAAACTCCAGTTGTAATCAAAGACCAGACCCTGCTATGGAATCACAGGGACTCATCCAGTAAAAATAATTGCTTACTTAAATGTTGGATTTCTATGCCATCAAATTTTGTGGTGCTTTACAACTTGTGTGTTTGCCTTCAAGTCATTTTTGGACTGATGATCACTTTGAAAAGTCCCTTGGCAAGGTTTCTTTTAAAGTGGTTTGCCATTGCCTTCTTCCCTGGACTCAATGAGAGGGATAACTAATTCATAGTAAAAATAGCCATGATAATGACAATTAAATGTCTACAATAATGACCATTCCATAATTCAAACACTCATGGAAACAGTTTGATTCATGGTAATGACCTAACTAAAAGGACCATGATGTAATAACAATAAAACATCTCCAGTAAAGTTATAACAATGAAACATCCATAAAATATGGTTCATCATTCACAAATTTGAGAAAACAATTAACGATCAGAGTTGGCTGAAGTAGCTTAGACCGAGCCCTGGTGGCACAGTGGTTAAAATGCATTATTGCAGGCAAACTCTGCCCACAGCTTGGAGTTCGATCCTGATCCCCAAAAGGTTGACTCAGCATTCTATCCTTCCCAGGTCAGTAAAATGAGGAGCCAGATTGTTAGGAGCAACATTTTGATATTATAAACCATTCAGAGAGTATTGTATAGAATTATGTAGCGATATAGAAGATTAACTACTATTGCTATGGTGGTGCAGTGCTTAGAATGCAGTATTGCAGGCTAATTCTGCTGACTGCCAGCAGTTCAATTCTCACTGGCTCAAATTTGTCTCAGCCTTCCAGTCTCCCAAGGTGGATAAAATGAGGAGGTAGATTGTCGGGACTGCTTAGAGAGGGCTGTAAAGTAGTGGTGGTCTGCTGCCGGTTTGGACCAGCTCACCCGTACCGGTAGTTAAGACCACTGGTTGGGCCTGCCCACCTGCCCAGGTGCTATCCCATCCTATATATCTCATGTTTTTGCTCACGCCTTGCCCTTGAAGCCCAGCTGCTTTCTGTGCCTTGTCTGATCTACTCACCCCGGCTGCCGTGCACAGGAAATTTCTGTGGCTTTGCAGCTGCGCCCACGCCCCCTTCACACACTTCCATTTTTTGCAAACCATCTGTGAAAGTATGTGCACCCCACTTCTATTGTCAAGCACTGTGAAGATGTATATATAAGTCTAAGTGCTATTGCTATGGATAGAAATAATCTCGCTTGAGTTTTTTAGCCTTAGTCTACAGTTGAAAAGCCTACATGCTTCAGGGAAAGGTGGTAATTTCTGTGCACATCCTTAGGGAGGCTGGAAATGAAAAGTGCAAATGCTTCCTCTCCTCTAGGCTGGATGGCTTATGAATCAAATAGAGAGGCACTCTCCAAATGTGGGGAAGAAAAGCTGGTGATGCATTTGTGACTGAAGCCGACTTGAGGCCTGAACTTTAGTGTAAGAGAGGAACAGTAGCCCCAAGTGGACAGCATAACAAGAGGTTTTCAAATATTCATCTCATTTATGTAAGCTTAAATTATGGCAACCAGAAAAATAGCCAACAAAAAGGAAAATGGTTAGGGAGTCAACTAAATCCTAACAATTGTTCCATATTCTGCCAATGGATTGGCACATCTACACAAAATTACATACAGGTGTAAAACTGTATGAAAAACAAATGGCTATTTTTAGATGCTATTTTTAGAAAAACAAATGGATATTTTTAGATGCACAAAAGGCATTTGATAATGTGAACTGGAGATTCATGTTATTATTATTATTGGAACAGATGGGCTTTGCCAGAAAATTTATTCAAGCAATACAAGCCATATATTATGAGCAAATGGCAAAGGTAATGATAGAGGGAGAATTAACAGACTCTATCAATATAAGAAAAGGTACAAGACAAGGTTGCCCACTATCACCTTTGCTATTTATACTAACTTTGGAAGTGTTAAATAGAAACATTAGAGATGAAAAGAGTACAAAAGGAATGAAAATTAAAAAGAAATAATTTAAATTGCAAGCTTTTGCGGATGGCTTGGCCTTTATTTTAGAAGACCCTCTAGAAACAGCACCAAAACTATTGGAAAAGATAGAGGCATATGGCAAGGTGGCCGGCTTGAAAATAAACAAAGCTAAGACAAAGAATTTGACAAAGAATATGAAACTAAGACAAAAAGAAGAATTGGCAGATGTATTGAAAATTCAAGTCACAAATAAGGTTAAGTATTCGGGGATACATTTGACAGCAAGATGTAGTACACTAAAAGAGAACAACTACACTAAACTTAAACAACAGACAGCACTAGATTTGACAAAATGGGAGAACCTACAATTGTCACCAATAGGAAGAATTTCAACAATCAAAATGAATATTTTACCCAGAATTTTATATTTGTTTCAAACAATACCAATTAGGCTTGGAAAGGACTACTTTGAAGATTTAAACAAAATTGTGTTGAAATATATATGGCAAGGTAAGAAAGTGAGAATAAAGTTAAAATTTTTACAAGATGCTACAATTAGAGGAGGATTTGGTCTGCCTAATTGGGAGTTGTACTACCAAGCTACAAACTTGACATAGGTTAAGGAATGGATAACATTAAGAAATACTGGATTGTTGACATTAGAAGAACATGATTTGTTGTTGGGGTGGCATGCCTTTTTATGGTATAAGGGAATGAAAATACAGGGTTATTTTAGAAGACATCATATACGGGAGTCTCTGTGGTTAAATTGGGAGATTAAATTGGGAGATTAAAAGACAATGTTATTTGAAAATTCCAGTCTGGTTATCGACTATTGAAGCATTTTCTTATCCTATAACATAAGAAGGAACAAACAGTTAGATATGGGGAAATTTTGAATGAAAAGGGTGAACTTAAATCTATGCAAAAACTAGAGGAACAATGTCTACAGATGAATTGGTTTTCTTATGCGCAAATATATTCAAGGTATGAAAACGACTTTAAAACAGAAGGTTTCTATAATAAATTCACTGATTTAGATAGGATTTTGACAGGTACTGATGAAAAGGTGATTAAAAAACTGTATGGATATTTATTAGAAATTAAACTAGAAGAAGAACAAGTTAAAGAGATTATGATTGTTTGGGGGAAGAATTTTGGATATGGGATTGATCTAGGGAAATGGCAAAAATTGTGGTCTCAAAATTATAAAATGACAATGTCAACAGCATTTAAAGAAAATTTGTATAAGATGTTTTACAGATGGCATTTTCCCCCAACAAGAATAGCAAGAATGTTCAAGAATAAATCTGAAAGTTGTTGGAAATGTCATCAGATACCTGGCTGATATTGCCATATGTGGTAGACTTGTGCGGATGCAAAAAAATATTGGACTATAATCCACACATGGTTGGAAAAAATGACTAAAAAGCATATAGATTTAAAACCAGAGATATTTTTATTGGGAATTCTACCTGATACATACAGCAAATATTTAAAAAATTTGATTGTAAATGTATTAACAGCAGCTTGTACTGTATTTGCTAAAAATTGGAAAAATGAGAAAATACCATTGCAGGAGGAAATTATCAAGAAAATACTTGAATGTGCTGAAATGAGTAGATTGACATTTGAAATTAGAGAACAAGAGGATAAACAATTTTACAAAATTTGGGACCTTTTCTATCAATGGCTAGATAACAAAATATAATTATAGAATATGAGAATTTTAGAAAATAATGAATATATAAAGATGTATTTTTTTTCTTTTTTTATCATTATTATATATATACAAAATGTTTTTAGGATAGATTTGGGAGGACTGTATGAATTGTTATAAAATTAAACTAAGTAAAGTATAGCTATCTTGCAAAGTATGAATGAATAAAATTATAGTCAAATGATTGATTAATAATAATACTAGGATATTTAATTTTTGATTGATAATATGAGTTATTATGTAATGTAACTGTAACTGAGACTATGAAATCGAAGCACAAAAAATTCGCAAACCAACCGACACACTACTTGTATATTTATAGAAGAAAAATTGATGTTTTTATGTTTTGTTTGTTTTTTGTTTGTTTTTAAAAATCAATAAAACTTAACCAAAAAAACCAAAACAAAACTACATACAGGTGTAGTTATTTTTGACTGTAATTGGGCCCAGAATTATGGTTGTAACTCAAGGTATCAGGTGACTTGACTGGACATATCATTTTTTGGGGGGTGGGTTGTTAGGCAAACACTGCTGTTGTTAAGTGAATCAATTTTTCCCTATGGCTGTTTTTTGCTGAAAATGAGAAAAATGTCACAAATTGTAATCATGTAGCCATGGGAAGGTGCAAATGAATGTACAGATTTGAACCAGTTGCCAAATGCCCAAAACGAACATTGCAATAGCAACAGTACTTACTTATATATTGCTTCATAGTCCTTTGCAGCCCTCTTTAAGTGATTTACAGAGTCAGCATATTTGGGTCCTCCAACAATCTAGGTGCTCATTTTACCCAACTCGGAAGGATGGAAGGCTGAGTCAACCTTGAGTCGGTGAGAACTGAACTGCCAAATTGCAGGCAGCCAGCAGTCAACAGAAGTAGCCTGCTGTACTGCATTCTAACCACTGTGTCATTATAGTTGGAAGGTCTTCTTGGAGGTCTTCTAGTTCAACCCTCTTCTCAAGCAGGAGACTCTATACCATTTCAGACAAATGGTTGTTTGATCTCTTCTTAAAAATCTCCAATGTTGGAGCACCCACAACTTCTGCAGGCAAGTTGTTCCACTTTTGAATTGTTCTCACCAAAATTTCTCCTTAGTTCTAGGTTGCTTCTCTCCTTGATTACTTTCCATCCATTGCTTCTTGTCCTTCCTTCAGGTGCTCTGGAGAATCGGCTAACCCCTTCTTCCTTGCAATCATGTGACTGTGATGGGTAGATACAGCAGCGGTAACTTTAGAAAGAGGTCATAAGTAACTTTAGTGTGGGGAGTCTGTTGTAACTTCAAATAGATGTTAAGCGATTAATCATAAGTTGAGGACTACCTGTATATTTAAGAAAACAGTGCAGATTTTTTTTGTCTCCTGAAACCAAAACATGCAGAAGGTGTATCTATGCAGAAAAGGTATTCATTGGAGAACAGAACCCAATTAGTTGCACAAATATTTGTGCAAACTCTTCCTGCAAACTAAACAGTCAGTCATTTGGGATGAACAAAACTGCTGAACTTCTGCATTAGCCATATGTGAAGGATATAGGTATGTGTTGGAAGGGAAGGGGGAGAGAACTGGAGAATATCATCTGGAATTTCATATCCTTTATTTATTTATTTATTTATTTATTTATTTATTTGTTTGTTTGT
The DNA here is from genome assembly GCA_015471245.1 of Laticauda colubrina. Classification (NCBI taxonomy): domain Eukaryota; kingdom Metazoa; phylum Chordata; class Lepidosauria; order Squamata; family Elapidae; genus Laticauda; species Laticauda colubrina. The sequence goes on along the minus strand of BLBF01000036.1, from coordinate 22,222,384 downwards.
TTGTTTGTTTGTTTGTTTATTATTTTGATTTGTCAATTGCTTACAAGATAATAGGTATAAGTATATACATAGTTATGAATACATGAAATGGGTACATATAAGAAAAATAAAAGAAACAATAGGACAGGGATGGTAGGCACGTTGGTGCGCTTATGCACGCCTCCTACAGACCTCTTAGGAAAGGGGTGAGGTCAGTAGTAGACAGTCTAAGGTTAAAGTTTTTGGGGTTTGGGGAAGAAACCACAGAGACAGATAGAATATTCCAGACATTGACCACTCTGTTGCTGAAGTCGTATTTCCTGCAATCAAGTTTGTGCGGTTAACCTTTAGATTGTATCTATTGTGTGCTCTTGTGTTGTTATGGTTGAAGCTGAAGTATTCATTGACAGGTAGGACATTGCAATGTATGATTTTATATACCATACTTAGATCAGACCAAAGATGGCGTAATTCAAGGTTTTCTAGGTCTAGAATTTCAAGTCTGATGGCATAAAGTATTCTACAATGAGTAGAGGAGTGGAGAATTCTTCTTGTGAAATATTTCTGGACTTTCTCAACTGTGCTAATATCAGATACATAATGCGGATTCCAGACTGATGTGTTGTATTTGAGTATTGGTCTCGCAAATTGTTTTGTATGCTCTAGTTAGTAAGTAGTATGATATTACCAGAGAAAAAGCTATGTAGGATTAGGTTAACAACTCTTCATGTCTTTTTGGCTATATAGTTACAGTGGGCTCTAGCACTTAGATCATTTGAGATGAGTATTCCAAGATCCTTGACAGAGCTTGGATCATCAACAAGGTCTTGACTATTCAGCTTGCATTTTGTTTTCTGATTTTTTTTTGCCAATATGTAAGACAGAGCATTTATTTGTTAAGATTTGAAGTTGCCATTTGTTTGATCATTCTGATACAGGTTCAAAATCTTTTTGAAGGTAGCAGTATTGTCTGTGGTGTTGAATTGCTTTACATTGTCAGCGAAGAGAACGCAGTTGCTCTTAATATGATCACAGAGGTCATTTATGTAGAGTATGAAGAGAGTTGGTCCTAGAACACTGCCTTGGGGGACACCACTGTTGACAGGTACAGAATTTAATAGGACATTCCTAATTTTGACCATTAGTTGTTCCTCCCTGCAGCTGAGTGGCTTTAAAACACCCGTCTCAATTTACACACCCGGCAATTGCAAATGGAACCCTTTGTTATTTGTCACGGTGAGACATAAACCAGGTAATCAAAGGATTAACAGCAATCACATTAAACTCTGCAAGCGAATGTTTACACACGGCAGCAGATCCCGAGAGCGGAAAAGATGGCCATTTATAATGGAAACAGTGACAGTTTCCCAGTGCAGAGTATTGATTTAAAAGAGGGCTAGAAATGGACAGATTATCACGTAATGATGTTCCTGAGAAACCTGATTGGTAGCTGGCTAGTTGCCTGGAAAACAGACTGAGGGTCCAGTTAAACTCCATCAAATTTTGTTACCTAGAAAGCTGCAGTATGGGGCATACTGAGTTGGCTTTTTTGTTTTAATTTAACTCCCCAAAAAGGAAGAGTGATCAAAATTAATTGATGAATGTAAATACGTGCTGTTTTTCCTGCAAAAGAGACAATGATCAGGAAGATTGCAGTACATGACTGGAGATAAATGGAATATAGAGGTAGATCTCAACTTACAGCCACATCTGAGTCCAAAATTTCTATTGCTTTGCGAGACAATTGTTCAGTGAACTTTGCCCCATTTTACGACCTTTCTTGCCACAGTTGGTAAATGAATCACCGCAGTTGTGATGTTAGTAACAACTAACAGTTAAGTAAATCTGGCTTCCCCACTTACTTTGCTTGTTTAGAAGATCGCAAAAGAGGATCCCATGACCTCAGGGACCCTATAGCTGTCATAAATGTGTGGGAAGGTTCCCCTTTCCAGAAGAATGAAATATTTTGGGAAATAATAAAAGTCACTTTTTTCAGTGCCATTGTAACTTGGAACAGTCACTAAATGAATTGTTGTAAGTCAAAGACTACTTGTACAATGCTAATATTAGTCTGTAAAGCAGTACACGGCTTGGCCACTAGATTTCCTTAGAACCATCTCTGTAAAACATCTTGGGGGAAAACGCTTAAGTTTCCCCTTGTTCCCAGCCAAGGACTACCTATAGCAAAAGTTCAAAGTGCAGAGATGTCTACAGGGCAAGACTAAAAATGTTAAAATGACTCCTGAAATTGCATGATTGAAGCTCCTCCCCTATGATGCATGGATGGGCCTTCAATAGTCCCACTGTAGTCCCGACCTCGACTCTTTGGACCTCCACTGGGTGCACCTGCCAAAGGAGAAGGGTGTACAAAACCTGTTGGGTTGAAGGCTGCATCAGACATTTCATGACCTATGGCAGAGATCCCCTATTCCCAGTCCATGAACTGGTAGCAATCTGTGGCCCTGTGGGAAGAAATATACATCTAGTTCAGTTCCAAGCTGGGAGAAAGACACTGGAAATATGGAGGCTGATTGGAAAGATGCTTTATTAATGAAGCAGAACCATATGGGTTCTGGATAGCCAACCCAGAGTGGAGTTGAGAGTGAGGGGTTTTTATACCCTCTCTTGGGCTTTGCACTAGAACTTCTGTTTCTGTGCAAGAATGTGTATTCTACTGGCTCTTGCAAGGTTCATAACTGGCTTTGTAGGTTGTTTGAGCTAAATTTGGTTGAAGTTTGGACTCTGAGATGATGCAATGAAAAGGCTTGTGTTCTGAAAGGGTATTGGGAGATTCCTATTCTGGCTGAGATATGATAGATGATAGATAGAAAGATAGATATAGAGACAGACAGACAGACATATTATAGATAGATAGCTATAGAGATAGATAATAGATGGATAGATGGGTATAGAGAAAGACAGACAGACAGATTATGGATAGATAGCTAAAGAGATAGATAATAGAAAGATAGATAGATAGATAGATAGATAGATAGATAGATAGATAGATAGA
>BLBF01000036.1:22201377-22219382 GCA_015471245.1 Laticauda colubrina | reverse complement strand
AGATAGATAGATAGATAGATAGATAGATAGATAGATAGATAGATAGATAGAAAGATAGATAGATAGATAGACAGACGGATGGATAGATAGACAGACAGACAGATAGATAAACACTGTCCTGAAATGCCCATTAATGCACTCATGCATTATTATTTAAAATATTGTGCTGCATAATGATGAAGAAACTTACATTTCTAGCTTGAAAGATGGTAGGAAAACTGATCTCAGTAGCCTACTTATATTTTTTTTAAAAACTATGAACAAGAACGCACATATCTGCCGGGTTCAACCAGCAGTTCATTTGATTACAGATTTGCCCTCAACAGGACTTGTTCCACCCTATTGATTTTTGCTACTGCCAAACATGTCAGTGCATAGTGAGGAGTAAGCAAGGAGGAAATGGTGATGGGATTTAATGAAAACTTAGAGCTGTATCTTCACTGTATTAAAACCCAGCCGAAGGCATATTTTTTAGGAAAGACTGAGAGGAGGGGGGGGAACATAGCCACAAAATAAGGTAGGTGGATGTGGCTAATTGAGAGGCTGAACTCAAGAAGGTGGAGGATACGAGCATAGCAGATATTGGAACAAAAGAATTTGAAGCAATGATGTATCATAGCATTTTAGGCATGTGTATCACCCCATAGTGCTTTGCAGCACTCTCTCAGTGGTTAACAATGTAAGCATTAGTGGCCTATTGCCCCCAACAATCTGGGTCCTCATTTTACTGACCTTGGAAGGATGGAAGACCGAGTCAACCTTGAACCAGTCAGGATCAAACTCCAGGCTGTGAGCAGAGTTTGCCCACAATACTGCATTCTAAACACTGTGCCACTAGGACAAAGTGATTTTTTGGGTGGCAACAAAAGCTATACAACTGAGAACCTCAATTGGGACCAGAAAATTCATCATGAAGCAGCATGGTCTCATGTGACCTCACCCGATTTCAAGACTTTTGCCATGGTCATGAAGTGAATCGCTATAGTCATTAAATGAGAAACCCAGTGATCGTGATTTGCAATCTGCCCTGCTGGCTTCCCAATTGATTTTGCTTCTTGGAAGCAGGCTGAGAAGATCAAAAATGGCAATCATATTGACTCCATAATGCTATGATTGTCATATTTGTGAGCTGGTTGCCCATTGGCAACAATCACATTTTTGCAGGGACATTGCAACGGTTGTATAAGGACCGTGTCCCACTGCGGATGCAAAGAGGATGTAAAACGGACAAAAACGCTTGCCATCCATTTGAAAACGCAATGCATCCATTGTGTACTCACTGCGTACGTGTTTCATACGCTCTATCCATCAAACATCAGTCTACTGCTATTTCATCCGCTCAAAAAGTTTTGAGCTGCACAAAACTTTTTGAGCGGATGAACTTTCCAATGCGTACAATGTACATCCACGACACATACAGGCATCAAATGTTCTATGTCCGTTGTCATCCGTTACATGTCTGCTGTATCCTCTCAGCATCCTCTGGACATCCCCTCAACTCACATCCGCTGCAGCTGAAAGAGGAAAGAGGGAGGAAGCGAAAGGTACATGGAACGACCACACAGCGTTAGTAGCATGGAAATAGAAAGAATGTAAGCGGATGCATCTCGTATATAAAGAATTAAAACAGACAAAACGTTCGTATATGGGGCGTATCTTGGATATTTAGGATGTCTGGAGTATGCCTAGAGTATGTGGAAGGACACCTAGTGGAAAACCGATATTTCCTATAAAAAGGGGGAGAAAATCACCTGGATCTCACTATCAGTCCAGTAGCCGTGGTGTACAGACCTCTTCATCCTTGGTCTTGCTCTTTCACATCATCCATTGATCTCCACCATGGATCATCACACACTCCTTATGGTAGCTGCCATCATTCAACACCAGAACCAAGCCCTGTTCAGACTGTTTCACCTTTTCCAAGAGCTGTGTGGGTCAGACGATGGATCGGGAGAAGAGTGGAGTTTGGACTCTATGACAGGCTGATGGTGGAGCTGAGGAATGCAGACACTCGTGCATTCCAGCACTTCATGAGGATGCCGCCAGCCATGTTTGACAAAATTGTGGAGCGTCTGAGACCCAGGTTGACCAAGCCGAGCAGCAACTTCCGTCCCAGCCTGGACCCTGGACAGAAGGTGGCACTGACTGCACCACCTGGCCTCTGGAACCACATACAGAAACATGCAGTATGTCTGGAGTGTGCCACACAACACCATCAGCATTGTGGTCAGAGAAGTGGTGCAGGCCATCATTGAAGAATACGTGCTGGAGCTCCTCCAGTGCCCCACCACTGAAGAAGGCTGGAGGAAACTTGCAGAACAGTGGTATTAGAGGTGGAACTTTCCTCACACCGTTGGAGCCATAGATGAGAAGCACGTGGTCTGCAAATCTCCAGCCAACTCAGGGTCCTCTTATCACAACTACAAGGGCTTCTTCAGTAGCATCCTCTTTGCCATGGTTGATGCTGACTACAAGTTCATGTACATCGATGCTTCAGGCAAAGGGTCTGCTTCAGATAGCCATGTATACAATGCCAGTGACCTCAAGGATGGGCTGGAATGCAACCTCATCATGGGTTTTCCAGATGCAGGCCCCCTACCCAATGACACAAAATATGTGCCCTACTTCATCATGGGTGATGATGCCTTCTCCTTCAGAACCTACCTCATGAAGCCCTACAGTTCCAGATGCCTCACCCGTGAAGAGAGAATCTTCAACGACAGGCTGTCCAGGGCAAGACGGGTAGTGGAGAATGCCTTTGGCATCCTGGCGAACAGGTTCCAGGTACTTCTCACCATCATGAAGCATCACCCAGGGACTGTGAGGAGCATCGTGGAAGCTTGCTGCATCCTGCACAATCTCATGCGCACCCACTACCCAGTGTTGCAGAACAGGCTTGTGGACTGTCAACAAGGGAATGGGGACATGGAGCCTGGGGAATGGAGGCAAGGGCGAAACCTGATAAACACTCAGGATGTGCAAGGCCCCAACAGAGCCTCACATGAAGGGAAGAAGCAGTGCAACCTCCTGAGACACTGGTGCAACTCCCCAGCTGGAGCAGTGGAGTGGCAAGACAGGATGGTAGATGCTTAATGGATGCTTCCTTGAGCCTGTCTCGAAACAATGATGAGATTGTGCCATGTATGTTGAGTGGCCCTACAATGAATAGGGCATTAATAAAGAGCTTTGTTTATTTTGAAATGTGTTGATCAATGAATAAATTGTTATTGATAAAAAAGGGCCATATGTGTGGCAGCTGGGGGGGTGGACCAAACAGTCCCACTATGCTTGCACTGGAGGTTTATCTATCCCACAGCTATCCTTACCCATCCCACAGCTATCCTTACCCATCCCACAACTATCCTTACCCATCCCACAACTATCCTTACCTATCCCACAAGCATGCAAAGGCTTAACCCTTTTTACAAAGTTTTCACCAACACTTTATTAAGTAAATAAAATGAACCAAGTGTGTGAAGTAAAGATAAACTTTACTAACAACTGTCTTAAGTAAACTGTATGACTTTATTAAAAAAGCAAAATGACCCAAGTAAAGTGTCTTTAAGCAAAGATAAGGTGAACAGGTAACAACTCAGTCTCTGGAACTATTCTCAGTCACTCTGAGGCATGTCCATGGTCTCAGCTGTCGAGTGGCCAGGAACTGTGGAGGTGGCTGTGGCTGGAGTGCTGGTCTGACGCGCCATTGGGGTGCGTGGCCCCGAGAGTACAATAGGGGATGGTGTGTTCAGGAAATTCTTAGAGAGCTGACTCAGACCTGTGAGGTTGAGAGGCCCTTCCTCAAGGACCTGGGATGTCAGGCACAGTATTGAAGACAGATTTTCTATTGAGGGGCTTGGCTGTGGGGTGGAGGAAGGAGGAGTGTAGTGGGGCTGTCTGGTCTGCAGCTGGGTCAAGTGAGGCATCTGTGGCTTGCGATGTACCTGGGCGTGGACCCGGAAGGGATTCCTCTGCTGTGGGAAGTCCTGGTATTTGTAGCCTTACTAGGTGAGGGGTTGTTGAAAGCCGTGGAAGGGCTGTGACATCGCCTGGGGTGGAGGAGCAGTCCTGGAGTGGGTCAGAGCAGGTACAGCTGGGCCTGGAGGGTGGTGCAACAGTGCTGTGATTTTCTCCTTCATCACCTGGTACTGGGCCTCGGGCAGGTCCATGAGGGTCTGGCTCATGTACGTGATGAAGGGTTTGCGGTTCGAGGATGGTATATCGCTGTGGACCAGCTGAGAGAGAAGATCTGTGCTGGTCTTGATCTCCAGCAGGACAGTGTGGCTCTGGCCCTCCAGTCTGCCTCTGTGCCTGCTTTCTGTGGAGGTGGAGCTGGGGGTGGGTGTTGGTTGGTCTCTGGCTGCTGCTTCTTCTTCTTGCTCCATTTGAGACAGGGGATCCTCCATGTCCTCTGGCATGGGGAATGCCGCTGTTGGGGGGGTCTCTGCCATGGGGCCCACCAAAGACACCTGCCTGGACACGGTAGCTGTCTCCTGGCTGGAAGAGGAGTGGCTTTCTATGGGCTGTCTAAGGGAGAGGGTTGACAGAGGGGCTGCTCCTCGGTGGTGGACCTCACCCTCCAGGAAGCTGCATTTGGCCATGACGTACATCTCCCGGTCAGTGAGCTTGACAGCGGCCTGGCCAGATTTCTTCAGGTGCAGCTTGCCATACCAGGTGTGCATGTGCTTCCACCATCCCAGGAGTTCATCTGAAGTGTAGCCCAGGCTCTCTGCCTTGTCTCTCCACATTGCCTGCTTCCTCTTGGTGTCACGATAGAGCCTGTGGCCCTTTCTCCACAGGTACTCGTTCTCCCTCAGCCATTCCAGCACCTCCTCCTCAGGTCCTCGGAAATTGAGTTCTGTTTCCTCTCTCCCTTCTCCTTCCCTTGCCTCTTCCTCCCTCTGGCAGGGGCTTCAGGGCCTTCAGCAGCAGGGTTTTGAGGGCCTTGGAGCTGGTCCACCACAGCAGCAGCACTAGCAGCAGCAGCAGCAGCAGGGGAAGCACTAGCAGCACCAGCACCAGCAGGAGAAGCACCACCAGCACCACCAGAAGCAGTAGCAGCAGCAGCTCCAGCAGGGGAAGCACCAGCAGCACCAGCAGCACCAGCAGGAGAAGCACCAGCAGTACCAGCAGCACCAGTAGGAGAAGCATCAGCATCAGCAACACCAGGAGCACCATCATCATCAGCAGCAGCAAAAGCACCAGCAGCTTCAGAGTCAGCGCCAGGGGTTGGGATGGTGGTTCTGTCCTTCTTGCCAGGGCTGGCAGGAGTAGGCACAGGCTTTCTCTTCTTCCCTGACTGACGAACCATGGTGTTCTTTCAAGATGTCTCTGGCAGCAGGTCTTTCCTCTGAATGGTGACTGCTTGCAAGCTGCATCCTTTTATATCTGCGGAGCTGATGCAATTCATCCTCCCTGCATGTGCAGTGGCCGCTTTGCATCCGCTACACATCCGCTACGCATCTGCTATGCATCCTATAGGCGTCCGTGATGCATCCGCGTCATCTGCTACGCATCCGCTCCTTCCGCTACGCGTCCGCTTCACTATTCTCCCCCGGAAGCCCTGCGGATGTATCATCCGCTTCCATCCGCTTCCATTCACTTCCATCTGCTCGGCTTCCTACGAACATCCGCTTACCATCCTCGCTATGTACTACCCCCGTCCGTTCCTTTCCGTTGTTGTCCGTTCTGTTTATGCAAATTTGGGGCACTTTTGAGAGCGGATAACAAGGGATGGAGCCACCCCCAAAATTTTTCTCATCCGCTGTGTCCTTTTTGCATATGTTTTGCATCCGTCGGGCAGTGTGTCCTATCCTTTAGTGGGAGAAGTAGTCAACCCACCTAGAAGAATATGAAATATTTTGATAAATATTTAAAAAGGTAGAATATTATATTTCCCCCAAAAGAGAAATGGAAATCTTCAGGGAGACAGAAATTCCCTGCCCCCAGCAGATATTTAATACCCATTAAGAAAGCCTGGCCAGCCTATCTACAAGAGAAAAGACCTCCAGCTCCAGGGTCATGGGATTAAGACATGACCCTCCAGGAAGTGGTGGGATTCATTTTTTTTTTTATTTTCAGTTCTGTGGTGGGTGTGGGTGCAGTGTGGCTTGGTGGGTGTGGCTTGGTGGGCATGGCAGGGGAAGCATACTGCAAAATCTCTATTTCCATCCCACTCCTGGAGGAAGTTTCCTGCAAAATCTCCATTCCCTCAGCACTCCAATAACCTGCTTTCCAGCTCCATTCTCCAGTGCAGGGCAACCCAAGAAGACCCACCTGATCAGCTGGACCCGGGAGGCAGAGAATAGATGAGAGCAGGGCCAGTCAGAGGTGGGATTTGCTGATTCTCTGAATGATTCAAAATTTCCGCTACCAGTTCTCTAGAACTGGTCAGAACCTGCTGAATACCACCTCTGCCTCCAGGACATAATAGGATTATTGGTCAGTAGAGCTCACTGCATGGCACAATCACTTTGGGACATAACATCACCCTCCAGGCTTTAACCAAACTTGATTCAGACAAACATGGCTCCACATGGCTCCATGGGGATTCTGACTCCAGCCAATAGAATACATTTCTTGAACAGGAACAGAAAATTCAAGTACAAAAGCTTCATGTGTTTAGCCTCTCGGAATCACATGTGCTTGATGGGTCTGCTTCATTACACCATCTTTCCAATGAGCCTCCAAGTTTCCAGTGTCTTTCTCCCCACTTGGAACCGAACCAGATGAATATTTCTTCCAACATTAGTTACGAAATAAATTGTTGTAAGTTGAGAATTGTATGTATATTAAGCCCATGTCACACTGAACCAACGGATGCAAAGAGGATGTAAAACGGACAAAAAACCTTGCCACCCATTGGTTAACATGATGTATCCATTCTGTACTCACTGCCTCCGTTTTGCTTCCTCTCTATCCGTCCAGCATCCATTTATGGACATTTCATCCGCTCCAAAAGTTTTGGGCTGCCTAAAACTTTTGCGCGGAAAATGTATCCAGTTCGTCCATTCTGCATCCGCTACGCATCTGCTACGCATCCGTTACGCATCCGCTATATCCGCTAGGCATCCGCTGCGCATCCACGAAATGCGCATCCGCCTGGACGCAGGGAGGAAGCGGAACGGACGCAGAATGGATGCAGAATGGATGCAGCACAGAAACAAAGCGTTTAAAGCGGAAACAACGTTCGCAGAGGGGACCTATCTCGGATATTAAGGATGTCTACAGGATGCCTAGAGGATGCCTAGCAGAAAACCTATACTGCCTATAAAAAGGGGGAGCAACTCTCCTGCATCTCACTTTCAGAACAGCAGCCCAGCAGTGCAGACCTCTGCAGCCTTCATCTGGCTCTTCCTCTTCCACAGCATCCAGTCATGTCCACCGAGGATTGTGACAAAGTCCTTTCGGCAGCCACCATCCTTCTGCAACAGTGCGAAACCATCTACAGGCTCTGTGAACTCGACTACGGGAAGAAAAGGAGGCACCCAAAAAAAGTCTGGGTCCAAAGATGATTCGCCAGAAGAGCAGAGGACGGACTGTACCACAAGCTGATGGTGGAGCTCAGGAGCGAAGACACTCGGGCGTTCCAGAAATTCATGAGGATGCCTCCAGCCATGTTTGATGAAATTGTGCAGCGCCTGACACCCAGGTTGAGCAAGACAAACAACAACTTCCCGCCCAGCCTGGAACCTGGGCTCAAAGTGGCACTCACTCTGCGCCACCTGGCCTCAGGGACCACCTACAGGAGCATGCAGTACGGCTGGAGGGTGCCACCCAGCACCATCAGCTTTGTGGTCAGAGAAGTGGTGCAGGCCATCATTGAAGAGTACATGGAGGAGCTCCTCCAGTGCCCCTCCACTGAAGAAGGATGAAAGAAAGTTGCAGAGCAGTGGTATCAGAAGTGGAACTTCCCCCACACTGTTGGAGCCATAGATGGCAAGCACGTGGCCTGCAAGTCTCCAGCCAAGTTGGGGTCCACTTATTTCAACTGCAAGGGCTTCTTCAGCATCATCCTCTTCGCCATGGTCGATGCTGACTACAAGTTCATGTACATCAATGCTTCAGGCAACGGCTCATCTTCAGATGCCCAGGTATACAACGCCAGTCACCTCATGGAGGGGCTGGAACGCAACCTCATGGTGGGCTTCCCAGATCCAGACCCGCTGCCCAATGACACACAACATGTGCCCTACTTCATCATGGGGGATGACGCCTTCTCCCTCAGAACCTACCTCATGAAGCCCTACACCTCCAAATACCTCACCCATGAAGAGAGGATCTTCAACTACAGGCTGTTCAGGGCAAGACGGGTGGTGGAGAATGCCTTTGGCATCCTGGCCAACAGGTTCCAGGTACTTCTCACCAACATGCAGCATAGCCCAGAGACCATGAGGAGGATCGTGGAAGCTTGCTGCATCCTGCACAATCTCATGCGCAACTGCTACCCAGTCTTGCAGAACAGGCTTGTGGACCGTCAACAAGGCAATGGGGACATGGAGGCTGGGGAATGGAGGCAAGGGCAAAATCTGATCGACACTCAGGATGTGCAAAGCCCCAACGGAGCCTCACGTGAAGGGAAGAAGCAGCGCAACCTCCTGAAACACTGGTGCAACTCCCCAGCTGGAGCAGTGGAGTGGCAAGACAGGATGTTAAATGCTTAATGGATGCTTCCTTCAGCCTGTCTCATCACACTGATGAGATTGTGCCATGTATGTTGAGTGGCCCTACAATGAACAGGGCATTTAATAAAGAGTTGTGTTTATGTTGAAATGTGTGGATGATTTATTATATTGTTAATGATAATAAAGGGCCATAGGTGTGGCATCTGGGAGGGTGGACCATACAGTCCCACTATGCTTGCACTGGAGGTTTATCTATCCCACAGCTATTACCCATCCCAAAGGTATCCCTGCCCATCCCACAGGTATCCCTGCCCATCGCACAGCTATCTTAACCCATCCCACAAGCATGCAAAGGCTTAAACCATTTCTAAAAGTTTCCACCAAGACTTTATTAAAAAAAAGAAATGAAGCAAGTGTGTGAATCATAAATAGACTTTATTAACAACAAGCTATAAGACAAAAATGAGTCTCTGGCACTCCTCTTGGTCGCTCAGTCCCAGGGGTGAAGGGTGCAGGTGCTGTTGAGGTGGCTGGTGCTGGAGTGCTTTTCATCAGCTCCTCCAGAAGCAGAAGCAGCAGAAGCGCCAGCCCCAGAAGAGCGAGCCCATGCTGCAGAAGCCCCAGCAGAACCAGAGTGAGGGCCAGGGGGCGGGATGGTAGCCCTGTCCCTCTTGCCAGGGCTGGCAGCAGATGGCTGAGGCTTGCTGTGCTTCCGCATGGTTGTGGGGTTGCTGGCTGGCAGGGAGGCTGGCAGGAACCAAGGCTGGCAGCAAGGCTGGCAGGGAGGCTGGCAGGGAGGCTGGCAGCAAGGCTGGCAACAAGGCTGGTAGCAAGGCTGGTAGCAAGGCTGGCAGGCAGACATGCAGGCAGGGCAGGCAAGGCAGTCGATGTGTCCGGCAGCAGGTCTTTCCTCTGAATGGCGACCTGCTTCCGAGCTGCTTCCGTTATATCCACGGGGCTGACGCAATGCATCCTCCCCGCATGTGCAATTAATGCCAGGCATCTGCTAGGCTTCCGCTGTGCATCCGCTTTGCATCCGCTGTGCATCCACTGTGCATCTGCTGTATCCGTTCCGTGTCCGCTTTGCTGAGGCCCCCCGGAAGCCCTGCGGTTGCGCCATCCACTCCCATCCTCTTCCATCCGCTGGGCTTCTGTTCCGCGTCCACTTTGCATCCGCCCTGCGTCCTCCCCGCGTCCGTGTTATCCGCTCCGGGTATGCAAATTTTTGCCCCTTTTGAGAGCGGATAACAACGGATGGAACATTTTGCTCGTCCGCTGTGTCCTTTTTGCATCCGTTGGGCAGTGTGACATGGGCTTTACTCATGAAATTAGTGGAACAAAGACTGAATTATGCTGAGTCCGAGGATAAATGAATATGAGAGATTTTTAGCAAATTTGCCAGTGAGATCTCTTAGTGGTTTCCTATCCAATTTCTAACCCCATTTGATCCTGCTTAGCTTTTCCAAACCATTAAATGTATGTTCAGTGATGGGCTGGTAGCGCAATGCAGTACCCACAAGAATTAATCCACTTCTTGTATGCCTCAAGCAAAAATAAAGAGAGCACTCCATCCTAGCCATGCACAAGTCAGCAGAAACTTGACTTCTTTCGGTGCTGTTTGTGTGTTTGCAGGCTGCTGTATATTGTTAAATTTCACAGCTAAGCTTTTTTTTTTTTTTAACAACCTTTAAATCTACAGCTGCCAGTGTACCAATTTCCTAATCTTTTCCTGACTGCATGGATACATTTTTCTATGCAAGCTCCATGCTGAACCCAGAGCTAAATTGGCACCCTTGCACATTTTACAGTAGATGCCATCTTTTCCAGTACAAATGCTCCTGTCAATTTATCCGAGCAGGAATCTATTGCAGTTTACCAAGAATGATGAGCATTCTCAAAAACTCTTCTTTTAACAGAATAACAGACTTGGAAGGGACACCAGAGGTCTTATAGTCCAACCCCCTGCTCAAGCAGGAAACCTTATATTATTGAAGACAAATGGTTGTCCAATCTTTTCTTAAAAGCCTCCAGTGTTGGAGCACCACTGATTAATTGGTCTGACTATCAGGAAATTTGTCCTTAGTTCTAGGTTGGATCTCTCCTTGATTAGTTTCCATCCATGGCTTCTTGTTCTGCCTTCAAATGCTTTGGAGAATAGGTTGATTGACTCTTCTTTGTGGCAGCCCCTCAAATATTGGGACATTGCTTTCAGGTCACCCCTAGCCTTTCTTTTTATTAGACTAGACATACTGCAAGACAGCAAAGCAGAAATCCCAGCCAGCAATCGTAAAATCGGGAGGCTGACCTGGGTTCAAACACAGGAACTAGAAAAAAAATCAACAGACAAAGTGAAAGCAGCATTTAAGGAATACCCCAGAGACAAGGCAGATATCAAAAGATTGTGAGTTTCAGATCCATTAAGGTCAAAACCCAGTCATTCAACATTGTACAAGACTTAATAGTTGAAACGGTGTCTCCTAAGACAATACTCTACTGTAGGATACAACACACACATACACATAACAACACCAGTAGTGAGATTCAAATTTTTCTATGAGTGTGCTTTGGTGGGCATGGCAGGGGAAGGATACTGTAAAATCTCCAGTCAGAGGTGGTATTGGCCGGTTCTCTGAACTACTCAAAGTTTCTGCTACGGGTTCTCCAGAATTGGTCAGAACCTGCTGAATACCATCTCGGAACAATATACTTGTAAACATGCAGCCTCAACCTCAGCTTCAGGTAATTCATAACACCACAGAACTTTAGATCTGGAAATGTCCATCAAGGTAATCTAAGCAAATGTTTTTCAAACTTGGCAATTTTAAGATGTGTGGAGATCTATCTGGGGCATTCTAGAGTTGAAGGCCACACATTTTAAAGTTGCAAAGTTTTTAAAACACTGATCAAAGTTAATTTCCTGCAGGAATCAAGCATCCCAGGTAGATTGTCTATTTTCTGATTGAATATAATCAATAAAGAAAAGCATATTCTGGATTTTTTGGTCATACTGTCAGCCTGTTGTAACGTTAAGGAATTTCTTTCCTAACATACAAACAGAATATCTCTTCCTGTAAGTCCAATATCCCCCATTTGGGGCATCAGAAAACAGGGTTTGAGATTCAATTTTTTTTGTTTTATTTATTTCTTAGACTTGTCTGTAGCCCTCCTTGCCTAGAGGTGACTCTGGCCAGCTGACAAATATTAAATGCCAAAAAAAAATGAAGCAATAAGTGATCACAATAGTAATAATTTACAATTATAACGTGGAAATGAAGGGAGAAGGATGCACATGGGGGGAGGTGGAGTTTTGTCTTAGACCAGGGGTGTCAAACTGGTGGGCCTGTGTCTGGATGCATTACCTGCAGGCCACGCACATCCCAGCTCCACGAATGGGAAAAACATCACAAAACATCACATGACGGCACCTTCCAGTGTGAAGGTGGCTGGGTGTTGGGAGCTTCAGCTCAACTATTAGAGCCAGGTCTTCAGCTCCTACTGGAAGGTCAGAATGATGGGTGCAGATAACAGATAATCAGATAACAGATAATCAGAGTTGGAAGGGACCTTGTAGGTTATCTAGTCCAACCCCCTGCCCAAACAGGAGACCCTACACCATTTCTGACAAATGATGGTCCAATCTCTTTTGAAAGTCTCAAGTGAATCAGAGGTGCAAATCTCACCTCTGGAGTACAATGTTCCATGGTTCTTTTTATGTGACATTTTCTAGATCCAGGTTTTCTCATGACCAGAGCCTTTCTATAAATAAGCAGTGTGCTGAGAAAGAAGGCGAAATATTTGCATGAAACTTTGATTTTGGGTTTTACTAAATAAATTGGTTTATTGTTATAGAAATGGCTAGTTTATAATATTATGGAAAAATAAAAAAAATGAGGTTCAAAGTTAATGCTCTATTCTACTGCAACAGAGGGAATCAAAAGTCAACACTTTTTTTCCTGCCCTCCTCACTTTTCTTTTCCCTTTTCCTTCCCACTGTGACCTATTATTTGCTTTTATATTTTTGTATTTTATTCTATAATTTAATAAAAACTAAAAAAAAAAAAGACAGAGGGGGAAACACTTTCCTCCCTAAGCCCAAACCTTCCCCTTTCTATCTTTCTGGATGGAGCCAGGCAGTACTTCAATCTCCCACTTTCATTAAATTTCTGGATCATAAGCCATCTGATGATGCAGGCCTGGAAGAAAAGCTTTCTGTAGCTCTTAGTTTTCAAAGTTTCTTGGAGTCAGCTTGAATATCTGAATAATTTTTCGATGGAATTCCCATTTGGCCAAAACATGCCACAAGGACTAAATCTTTCAGTCTAGAAACCATGTCCAAATAGGAAACCCTATACCATTTCAGGCAAGTGGTTGTCCAATCCCTTCTAAAAACTTTTAGTGTTGGAGCATTCAAAACTTTTGGAGGTGAGTTTTGGAGTTTGTACTTTTGGAGGCAAGTTTTTGCACGCAAAAAGACATTACTCTGATGGAAAAACAAATCTGGTCACGTTGCCAGTTTCAAAAGCTGATACAAAAATTTATGCCACCAGATAAAGACTGAATGCACCAACTATCACATTAAACAAGAGGAAAACCTTCTATGCACCAATTCCACCTGTGCTTTTTACAATTTTGTAAACAACAAACTAAAAGACTCAAGGTCCATCCCACCCCTGACAGGACCTAATGGTAAAGACTGCAATGATGACACCATTAAAGCCAACATCTTTAACACATTTTTCGGCTCAGTATTTGTAAACAGCAGTGGATCATGCTGAGTATTTCCTAGCCAAACCACAGAAAACTACAATGATCTAATACATTTTGATTTTACAGAAGACAATGTTGAAAAAGCACTACGCAATCTAAAACCATATCTATCTATTGGACCGGATGGAATACATGCCTACTTCTTAAAAAAGCTATCCACTGCCGTAGCCGAACCTCTAAGCATAATCTTTGAAAAATCTTCCAGGCCCAGCTCCTTGCCTAACCTATGGTCACAAGCCACAGTCATCCCCATCTTCAAAAAGGTAGACCCCAGCCTAGTTGAAAATTACAGACCAATCTCCTTATGCTGCATCACCTGTAAAGTTATGGAATCAATTATTAACCAATCCATTATCCTTGACTTAGAGACAAACAAACAACTCTCCAATAAACAATTTGGTTTCAGGAAAATACTATCCTGTAATCTGCAACTCTTACACAGCAAAAACATATGGACTATACAACTCAATCAGGGCAAAGCAATAGACGCAATCTACATAGACTTCTGTAAAGCCTTTGATTCAGTGGTACATGACAAACTACTCCTAAAAATAAAATCTTATGGTATCTTTGGATACCTGCATAACTGGATAGAAGCATTCCTGTCAAACAAACAACAAATGGTCAAAATTGGGAGTGTCCTATCAAATTCTGTACCTGTCAATAGTGGTGTCCCCCAAGGCAGTGTTCTAGGACCAACTCTCTTCATACTCTACATAAATGACCTCTGTGATCATATTAAGAGCAACTGTGTTCTCTTCACTGATGATGTAAAGCTGTTCAATACCACAGACAATACTGGTACCTTCAAAAAGATTTTGAACCTGTATCAGAATGGTCAAACAAATGGCAACTTCAAATTTCAACAAATATATGCTCTGTCTTACATATTGGCAAAAAAAAAATCAGAAAACAAAATGCAAGCTGAATAGTCAAGACCTTGTTGATGATCCAAGCTCTGTCAAGGATCTTGGAATACTCATCTCTAATGATCTAAGTGCCAGAGCCCACTGTAACTATATAGCCAAAAAGACATGAAGAGTTGTTAACCTAATCCTACATAGCTTTTTCTCTGGTAATATCACACTACTTACTAACTTAACCTTAGACTGTCTACTATTGATCTCTCCCCTTTCCTAAGAGGTCTTTAGGGGGCGTGCATAAGCACACCAACCTGCCTACCATCCCTGTCCTATTGTTTCTTTTATTTTTCTTATATGTACCCATTTCATGTATTCATAACTATTTATATACTTATATTTATTATCTTGTTAGCAATTGACAAATCAAATAAATAAATAAATAAAGTTGTTCCACTGATTGTTTTGTCGGGAAATTTCTTCTTAGTTCTAGATTGATTCTCTCCTTGATTAGTTTCCATCCATTGCTTCTTGTTCAGCCTCCAGGTGCTTTAGAGAATAGATTGACCCCCTCTTCTTTGTGGTGGATATTGATTTTTTGGGATGATGAGGATGTGTCAAAATTTCTAGCATGTGATTACTAGAGATATCTATTGGAATATCGGTTACAACTTGACCCAATTCATGGACTAAGGTTCAATCTGGAATATCATTATCTTCTTAAATTTCTGTTAGAATTAGAATTTCTTCTAATTTTATTTATTTATTTGTTTCTTTGTTTATTTATTTGATTTGTCAATTGCTTACAAAATATATAGGCATAAATATAAACATGAGTAAGAATACAGAAAATAGGTATGATTAAATGGGGACAATAGGAGAGGGATGGGTGGCAGAATGGCGTACTTATGCACGCCCCTTATTTTTTTTCATTATTTATTATTTTCAGTCCATTGTTTGCTAATCGAGCCTTATGTGTTGCTCTTTATGAGCTTTTCCATGAACAATAGGTTTAGAAAAGTACACTTTAAAGGAAAAGTGTATCTAGTGCTACATATTGAAATGCAAGGAAGAGGAGTAGAGAGAAGAGGTGGGAAGGTAAGATAGAAGCAGATTCCTGAATTAATGACTCATTCTGGCCCATCCATTCTTATCTGGCATCCATCTGAAATAGAATTGAATTCCCAATTGGACAGATGTTGGGTTGGGATTTTCTGATTCCTTGCAGGGAAACCTGACTGCAGATGGAACATCTATCCATTCCTTCTCTGGAGTTCTGCTACTCAACAAAATCAGATTAAATCCATGTAAATAATTAAATGTATTCTACAGGAGTTTGTCTAACTCAGTGTTTCTCAACCTTGGCAAAGTTGGGAGGTCTGGACCTCAGTTCCCAGAATAGAGCTGGCTGGAGAGTTCAGGGAGCTGAAACCCAGACTTCTTGCCAAGGTTGAGAAAAAACATCTTTTCTGCTGTAAAAAAAAAGAATGCGCTTTCTTGCTATATTATCCTTCTTTCCCTGTACTTCATTATAAGAACTACTCCAACACCATCCATTTTAGATTTGACATCTGCCAGATAGGGTTGTTGGGTTTTTTTTGAGAAAAATAAACAAACAAGGAACAGATGACATGCTTGCCAAATTGCCAATCTTTTTAAAATCCAATCAACATTATTCAACAATATTCTCCCTTCGGTATACACTGCCAAGCCAACAGCCTTTCCTTTGACGGTAAGTGTTTGAGTGGCAGTGCAAGTTGGTTGGAAAGAAAATTGAATGTATGCTGAAATTTGGCCTTAGGGCTAATTAATGCTTTATTGTGGCAGATGTGTTTGTCATTTCCATGTTAGTGTCTGTTCTGTTGAGTAGTGCAAAAGGTGTACTTGTGAGCCTCTGGCAAAATGTGCAATTGATTCATCTTAGGATCATTGGAAGCTTGTCTGGATTGAGGTGGGTATTGATGCGGACAGTAACTCCCATGAATGAAGGCAGATATATGCCTCCCAGGATAAGTTGCAGGATCCAATCTGGGGCTTTTGGACTCATGCTGGAGCTCATCCTCAGGGAACTTCTCTCTAGCAGAGTGTGAGCTTTGAGCCACTGAGTCCCTTCCTCTATGTTACAAACCCTTATAAAAATGAGGCAAGGAGTTCTTCCTGCCTGCTATTTACTGTTACAGGCTTTGGTTGAATCAATATCTTTTCTTTTGACTTCCACTGATCATCAGGGGTGTTTCATCTAGCTCAGCTTGAACTGTTGGAAAAAAAGGTGCCTTATTCTTTCTCACAAGAAAAAAAGAAGGGTTGCCATGTAATAAGCAAGGACCTTCATCTTGGTTGGAGTGCTTTGGATCAATGGAACAAAGTGAGGCTGAATATATACTGTTTTTTAATCTGGTGATGATTTGGAATTCTACTTTGTGAGATAAATCCTTTTAATCATAATCCTTTGCATACAGTCACTGTGAAAGGGGGAAAAAAACCCTCTTATCTTGGAAATTAATTGTAAAAGTGACTGAAGGCAGGAATTGGCTTGCAAGGATTTTCTCTTGCTCTGCTGGGGTGGAAAAG
Organism: Laticauda colubrina; assembly: GCA_015471245.1. Taxonomy (NCBI): domain Eukaryota; kingdom Metazoa; phylum Chordata; class Lepidosauria; order Squamata; family Elapidae; genus Laticauda; species Laticauda colubrina. The sequence goes on along the minus strand of BLBF01000036.1, from coordinate 22,202,563 downwards.
AAATTTCTTTTATTTGTGGTTTGATGTGATCTTTCCCAGTCCTTAGCTCTTGAATACAAGTGTGAAATGGATGGCATTTTTTGGCTAGAAAATGTACATTTCTCAAGTTTCTGATCCAATTTGCAACTTGCAAGTCTATGCATAAAAATAAAGAGCTGCCTGCACACCCAAAACCTGTGAAGTGCTACTCCTGAAAGGGCTGCAAGAGTCAGGATCCCTCTATCTTTTTTCTCCCAGGTAACTTGGCATCTTCTCATCCTTAGTCACTCGTCTAACATCTCAGGATCTCTCGGTCTGTCCTTCGCCCTGGCAGTCAGTCAGCCTGTTCTGATCACTCACCTAGGTGCCTCCATTCACCCAGCTCAGTTCACCTCCACTCTCCTTCTGTAGATCTGCTTGCCTCTTCTTCCTTCAGGTGTGCCTTCAGGTTGCTGGCTTGCTCACTCATCTGGATCAGCTTCTCTCTCCCTCTCTCCCTGGATTATCTCTGCTCTCTTTCTCTCTCTGGATCAACTTCACTCTCTGCCTCTGTCTCTCCCTCCCTCTGTCAGGGTTCCAAGTAACACACCCAACATAATCAAAACTCCAAGGCAGGCATGTTCCTCAAAGTATAGATTTATTAGGCATGCCATATTGACACATCTGGTAAAAACCCAATGGAACAGCTGGCCCTCAGAAGTTGTGAGAGCACCATCATTTGAGACTTTCAAGAAGAGATTGGATCCCCATCTGTCAGAAATGGTGTAGGGCCTCCTGCTTGGGCTGGGGGTTGGACTAGATGACCTACAAGAATTTTTCCAATTCTGATTATCTGTTATCTGTTACCCGACTCTAAACTCCCGCAGGTTCCCTCCCACAGTTAAAACACATTCCTCTTTCTACGCAGTCCATCACATGGTCCAATCAAGTCACGGTCCAAAAGTCAGTTAGCCCCAGACTCCACCTCCCCAGTACCTGGCGAGAAAGTCCATGGGTTCCCAGAGGAAATAATTTTGTCCCTCCCCCCTTTCCCTCCCTCAGGCCTGTCCCACCTCACATGCAGCCACCCCCACCACATAGGGATCATGTCCCCAAGTGGGGCAGGGCAGGTTGATAAAACCTTCCTCCCCTCCTCCTTGCCTCCTCGTTTGCTTGCTTGCTTTATTTTATTTTATTTTATTTTATTTTATTTTATTTTATTTTATTT
>BLBF01000036.1:22111208-22185721 GCA_015471245.1 Laticauda colubrina | reverse complement strand
GCCTGCCTGCCAGCCTTGCTGCCTGCCTGCCTGCCAGCCTTGCTGCCAGCCAGCAACCCCACAACTATAGGGAAGAAGAGAAAGCCTCAGCCATCTGCTGCCAGCCCTGGCAAGAGGGACAGGGCCACCCTCCCACCCCCTGGCCCTCACTCTGCTTCTGCTGGGGCTTCTGTAGCACGGGCTCGCTCTTCTGGGGCTGGGGCTTCTGCTGCTTCTGCTTTTGGAGGAGCTGATGATGATGCTTATGGCAGTGGTGCTTCTGCTAGTGCTTACTCTGCTGATGCTGCTTCTGGTGGTGGTGCTTCTGCTGGTGCTTACTCTGATGATGCTGCTCCTGGCGGTGGTGCTTCTGCTGGTGCTTACTCTGCTGAAGCTGCTTCTGGCGGTGGTGCTTCTGCTGGTGCTTACTCTGCTGAAGCTGCTCCTGGTCCTGCTGGTCCTGCTCGTCCTCCTGGTCCTGCTCATCCTGCTGGTCCTGCTTGTGCTCCTGGTCTTGCTCATCCTGCTGGTCCTGCTCATGCTCCTGGTCCTGCTCGTGCTCCTGGTCCTGCTCGTGCTCCTGGTCCTGCTGGTGCTCCTGGTCCTGCTGGCGTTGCTGGTGCTTACTCTGCTGCTGCTGATTCTGGTCCTGCTGGTGCTGCTTGTGCTGCTGCTGCTGCTGCTGCTGCTGATGATGATCCTGCTGGTGCTGCTGCTGCTGGTGGTGTGGAGGAGCAGCCCCTACAACCTAGAAGCCCCTCTGATGAGGGCCCATGTGGTCTTGCCAAAGGGAGGAAGAGGCAGACGCATGAATGGGAGAGGAGGCAATACACAATCGAAGAGGAACATCAGGAGGAGGTGCTGGAGTGGCTGAGGGAGAATGAATATCTTTGGCGGAAGGGACACAGGCTCTACAGGGACACCAAAAGGAAGCAGGCTTCTTGGAGAGAGAAGGTGGGGAGCCTGGGCTACACTTCAGAGGTGCTCCTCGGCTGGTGGAAACATATGCACACTTGGTACGGGAAGCTGCACCTCAAGAAATATAGCCAGGCCGCAGTTAAGCTGATGGACAGAGAGACCTAAATCATGGCCAAGTGCAGCTTCCTGGTGGGTGAGATCTGCCACCGAGGAGCAGCCCCTCTCACAACCCTCTCTTTCTGGCAGCCTGCTGAGAGCCAATCCTCTTCCGGCAGAGAGTCAGCTCCTGTCTCCAGGCAGGTTTCTGTGGAGCGTCCCACGGCACAGAACCCCCCCCACAGTTGTTCTAACCTTGGCGGAGCACATGGAGGACACCCTGACGCAGTGGGAGAAAGGAGACGGCACTTCCACCACAGTCCTACCCGCATCCACCCCCAGCTCCACCTCCACAGAAAGGCAGAGAGCCAGACAGGAGGGACAGAGACACACTGTGCTGCTGGAGATAAGAGACACCATCAGGAGCAGCATAGATATCCTCTCTCAGCTGGTATACACCAACGCCCCATTCTCCAATCGCAAGCCTTTCCTCACCTATGTGAACCAGACCCACGTGGACATGGCGGAACCCCAGTACCAGGTGGTGAAGGACAGGATCACTGAGCTGCTTCACAATCCTCCAGATCCAGAGGAACCTGCTCCCACCCAGTCCAGGTCTGCTCCTCCACCCCAGGTGATGTCCCTCCCATTCCAAGGCTTTCCACAGGCCCTCACCTACCAAGGCTATGGCTACCAGGAGGTCCAGCAGCACAGGCAGCAGCCCTTCCCAGTCCAGGGACAGAGTCATCGGACGCCACCGTTGCCACCGGTTCCACTGATGCCATCGATGCCACCGATGCCACCCACACCACTGATGCCACCAATGCCACCCACATCACCGATGCCACCCACACCAGTCCTCACACAGCTGCAGACCAGACAGCCCCACTACACTGCTCCTTCCTCCACCCCACAGCCAAGCCCGGCCTCAGTACATCTGTCCTCGGTACTGGGGCTGACACCCCATTGCATGGAGGAAGGAGCTCTCAACATCACGGGGCTGAGCCAGCTGTCTGAGAGCTTCCTCAATACACCGTCCCTGTTGTCCTCTCGGGGCCAGGCAACCCAGTGGCGCTTCAGACCAGCACTCCAGCAGCACCCACCTCCACAGCACCTGGACCCTTCACCCCTGAGACTGGGCACACCTCTGAGTGACAGAGAAGAGTGCCAGAGACTGGCTGGCTACCTGTAGACTCTATTTGGACACTTGACTTGGGTCATTTTTCTTTTACAGCTTGTTATTAATAAAGATTATCTTTGCTTCATACACATGCTTCATTTATTTTTGTCAATAAAGTCTTGGTGGAAACTTTTAGAAATGGTTTAAGCCTTTGCATGCTTGTGGGATGGGTGAGGATAGAAGTGGGATGGGCAGGGATACCTTTGGGATGGGTAATAGCTGTGGGATGGGCAGGGATACCTTTGGGATGGGTTAAGATAGCTGTGGGATGGGTTGAGATAGCAGTGGGATGGGCAGGGATACCTGTGGAATGGGTTAGGATACCTTTGGGATGGGTTAAGATAGCTGTGGGATAGATAAACCTCCAGTGCAAGCATAGTGGGACTGTATGGTCCACCCTCCCAGGTTCCACACCTATGGCCCTTCATGATCAATAACAATGTAAGCATTGATCCACACATGTCAACATAAACAGAACTCTTTGTTAAATGCCCTGTTCATTGTAGGCCCACCCAACATACATGGCCCAATCTCATCAGTGTGATGAGACAGGCTGAAGGAAGCATCCATTAATCATCTACCATCCTGTCTTGCCACTCCACTGCTCCAGCTGGGGAGTTGCACCAGTGTTTCAGGAGGTTGCACTGCTTCTTCCCTTCACGTGAGGCTCCGTTGGGGCCTTGCACATCCTCAGTGTCTATCAGGTTTCATCCTTGCCTCCATTCCCCAAGCTCCATGTCCCCATTGCCTTGCTGGAGGTCCATGAGCGGGTGTGCTTGAGATTGTGCAGGATGCAGCAAGCTTCCACGATCCTCCTCACGGTCTCTGGGCGATGCTGCATAGTGGTGAGAAGTACCTGGAACCTGTTGGCTAGAATGCCAAAGGCGTTCTCCACCACCCGCCTTGCCCTGGATTGCCTGAACTTGAAGATGCTCTCTTCACGGGTGAGGAGTCTGGAAGTGTAGGGCTTCATGAGGTAGGTTCTGAGGGAGAAGGCATCATCCCCCACGATGAAGTAGGGCACATCTTGCGTGTCATTGGGCAGCGGGTCTGGATCTGGGAAGCCCATGATGAGGTTTTGTTCCAGCCCATCCTTGAGGTCACTGGTGTTGTATACCTGGGCATCTGAAGATGACCCATTGCCTGAAGCATCGATGTACATGAACTTGTAGTCAGCATCGACCATGGCGAAGAAGATGATGCTGAAGAAGCCCTTGTAGTTGAAATAAGTGGACCCCGACTTGGCTGGCGCTTTGCAGGCCACGTGCTTGCCATCTATGGCTCCAACGGTGTGTGGGAAGTTCCACCTCTGATACCACTGCTCTGCAACTTTCTTCCATCCTTCTTCAGTGGAGGGGCACTGGAGGAGCTCCTCCAGGTATTCTTTGATGATGGCCTGCACCGCTTCTCTGACCACAATGCTGATGGTGTTGTGTGGCACCCCCCATCCGTACTGCATGCTCCTGTAGGTGGTCCCTGAGTCCAGGTGGTGCAGAGTCAGTGCCACCTTGAGCCCAGGGTCCAGGCTGGGCCGGAAGTTGATGTTCTGCTTGGTCAACCTGGGTGTCAGCCGCTCCACAACTTCGTCAAACATGGCTGGAGGCATCCTTATGAAGTTCTGGAATGCACGAGGGTCTTTGTTCCTCAACTCCACCATCAGCTTGTTGTACAGTCTGTACTCTGCTCTTCTGGCAATCCATCTTCGGACCCAGACGCTTCTTGGCCTCCTACTTTTCTTCCCGTAGTAGAGTTGAAAGAGCCTGTAGATGGCTTCGCACTTTTGCAGAACGATGGTGGCTACCAAAAGGGCTGTGTTTCGATCCATGGTGGACATGACTGGATGCTGTGGAAGAGGAAGAGGCAGATGAAGGCTGCAGAGGTCTGCACAGCAGGGCTGCTGGTCTGAAAGTGAGATCCAGGTGAGTTGCTCCCCCTTTTTATAGGCAATATAGGTTTTCCCCTATGTGTCCTTTTGCATCCTCTAGGCATCCTCTAGACATTCTTAATATCCGAGATAGGTCCCCTCTGCGAATGTTTTTTCCGTTTTAAATGCTTTCTTTGCGAGCTGCATCCACTTTCATCCTTTCTCCGTCCATGCTACTAACGCTGCGCGTCCATTCCGTGTCCGTTCTGCTTCCTCCCTGTGTCCGCTTTCTGCTGGAGCGGATTTGAGTTGCGTGGATGTGCAGCGGATGCCCAGCGGATGTAGCGGACACGTAACGGATGACGACGGATGCAGAACGGATGTTCCCATATGCCTAGCGGATGCAGAATGGACGTGTTGGATACATTTTCCACTCAAAACTTTTTGAGCAGCTCAAAACTTTTTGAGCGACTGGAATCTCAATCGATGGATGCTGGACGGATAAAGAGGAAGAAAAATGAATGCAGTGAGTACAAAACGGAAGCATCGCATTTACCAACGGATGGCAAGTGTTTTTCTCCGTTTTACATCCTCTTTCCATCCGTTGGTGCAGTGTGACATGGGCTTAAGTTCTGAAGTAGAAGCAGAAGTGGGCATGATGGCTCAACGGTTAAAGACCCTGGACAACCAATAGCCTGGGTTTGAGACCCAAGCACCACGTGATGGGGTGAACTCCCATTCCTGTCTCAGCTCCTGCCCACCTAGCAGTTCAAAAGCATCAAATGCAAATAGATTTTAATAGGTATCAATCCCTTCAATGGAAAAGCAACATGTTGATGTATGGTCGATGGTCATACTGGCCACATGACCATTGAAATGTCTGTGGCTAAGAAATAGAGATGAGCACCATCCCCTAGAATCGACATGACTGGTCAGGGGAAACCTTATCTTTAAGATCTGAAGTCTACCCATGTGACAGTCTATGCATTCAGGAAGTAACACTTAGCCTAACTGGGCTGATTTCAAAATAGTTATGCAGGATCAAAACTGATAGGAAATCCTAGGGCTGTGGTCTAAAGTGACTAATTGCTTGATTATGTGCCATCAAGTCATCTTTGTCTGCTGGTGACCACACAGATAGATCTTTCTCCATGGTGAGTTACCCATACCTGTTCTTTCAAGGCTCTCATTGTTTGTCCAACTGAGTAGATCCACTTTGCTACTGGTCATCCTCTTCTCTTTCTTTCCACCTTTCCCTGCATAAGAGCCTTCTCCAGACGAGAATTGAATCTTTACATAATGCTATTCTACTTCATTATGTAATGTGTACATAATGAAATAGGATAATTTGAGGCAGGTCAGATGTCATTTGTCCCTTGAGTGAGAACTCTAGATTGATGTGTTTGATAATCCATTGATTCATTTCCTTGGCTATCCATGGTATCTCAGGAGTCTTCTTCAACATCAAATGTCAAAAGTATTAAGCAAAATTATAACCTGGAAAAAGGCTATGATATCCTGCTTTCCAAATAAATATTCCTGCTAGTTCAGTTTATTCCCTGTTAAGAAAAAGCAAACTCTGCCCAAAATCTGAAATTCGAACCTGGCTAGCCTGAAGATTAATCCATCCTTCTGAGATCAGTAAAATGAGGGCAATATGCTGACTCTGTAAACTGCTTAGAGAGGGCTGTAAAAGCACTGTGAAGCGGTATATAAGTCTAAGTGCTAGTGCTATTGCAACATTTCCTAGTTTAGTGTCTAGTCCTGAAATTTACTGGAAGTCTCTCATCCAGGAATGGGTTCAGCTCAGTTTAGTTATTTGAGATTCATGAAAGTTATTTTAATTTGACCAATCCTAATGAAAAATGTGGAAGCAACAGGTAAGCAGATAAGCATGGGTTGTTTTTTTTTTGGGGGGGGGGGATTTTCTAAACAAAGGTTGCTTTTTAAAAAACCAGTTTCCTTGCCATTTTTTTTTGTACTTTGGGAAGTAGTTAACATTCAGCATGGAACCTCATCCTATCTATCTTTGTGGCTTTAGTATGAAAATGGGAGCAAAAGATAGTTTCAAGTTATTTTTGATGGGATGCTGAAAACATCTGGATTTTTCTTCAAACAGGTTTTCTCCCAGAATGGTATGAGTTGGGTTATTTTGTTTTGAAATGAGATCAGAATTGTTGAATAAAATAGGAATTGAATAAACAAACAAACAAACAAACAAATTTATAAATAAATAAATAAATGCTTTTGCTTTCAGATTATTTTATTTTATACAATCATAGATTGTATAAAATTGTATAATTAAAATTGTATAAAATTAATTTATTTTATACAATCATCATGCTTGGAAGCCCAAAGGTGCTTTTTCAAGAGGAAACTGGACTTTCTGGTTATTCTTTGAAGATGTTTTGCTTCTCATCCAAGAAGCTTCTTCAGTTCCATAGACATTAATGCTTGGAAGGTACATTAGAAACCAACTAATCTAACCCCATGCCTGAGAATCCACATGCACATCAGAGATGGGATTCAATTTTTTTTACTACCAGTTCTGTGGGCGTGGCTTGGCTGGCATGGTAGGGGAAGGATACTATAAAATCTCCAGTCAGGGTTTTTTTTTGCTGATTCTCCGAACTATTCAATATTTCCACTACCAGTTCTCCAGAACTGGTTAGAACCCACTGAATACCACCTCTGGTGCACATCCTTACTAAACTGAGGGACCAAACAATAATGAATTTGCAGATACAGCAATGCTGATCTGCATTGCTGATCTGCATCAATACAGCTCATTCTTTTGTTGATTCGTGTCCGTGTCTATACATTTTAATCAATAGCACCGGGCCAGCTATGGATATGAAAAGAGCATTTCTATAGAAAACCATAGAAATATTTCCACAGAAATATTTTATGATCTGACAAACCCTTCATCACTTGAAGAGAATAGTGTGCCTTGGATTGATGAAGCCCTAAGAAAACTCTATGACAAGAACATATATTCCAAGCAAAATAAAGCATCCTCTGAAAAACATGCACCCTATCTGTAGCATTCATAGGATATCTGGTGAGTTTCAATGTCCAAGTTTACACTTTTCTTCTACTTAGCTTTTTTTTAATGCACCACATAAAACCTAATATGTAAAGTTGCACATTGTGCACATAAATACCAAATATTAGAAAAAGATGCTTTTACAAACCTTAATTTGATGCCAATCAGTGCTCAACTAATGCAACAATTATCAGACATCTTCTATGAAATCAGGAATGGGGAATTTGGGGGGCTGATTGGGGTCACAACTCTGAGCATGCTTTGTAACTGTCATTACTTATAGGTGCAACTGAGCAACACAAAAGTTTTCTACCATTCAATAAGGTACGGAAAAATGTATTTTAGGGGTGGCGCTGACAGGTGTGCTTCTTTGTGATACATGCTTTATGGAATACAGGACTCTGAAAAACTGCCTACTTTAATGACATTTTATCAGCTTGAAAAAGGAGTAATTTCTATAGAAGACTATTTGGTTATGTTTCCCCCTCAATTTATTTATTTTATGTATTGGTTTCGTATTGAAGGTTTTGTGATGTCTCTTACATATTTGGCCATATGCAAAAAAATTATTGGATTTCATTTTACACAAACATTTTAAGGTAGAATACATGATACAATATGAGACTTATTATTTTGTGGCAGGTGGGAAAACATACAAACACCTGGATAGAATAATAAGCATCATTATCACAGCAAAATGTTCTGTTACAGATCCCCAAATTTTTTTAAAAAGTTTCATCCAATCTTTTATGTATGATACACAATTAAAACAGATACAGGCTGAACATTCCTGCCTGTTTTGATCACTCAAATAAATGTGCTGATAAGATTTGCAAAGTAATGAGTTTATTCCATGAGTAATGCCACATGTGTTGTATTTCTATGACTTATAATTAGGATTGTCTTGTCCACTGGCCCAAACATCTCAACAGGTCCTGTTTGGATTCAACATCTCCAACATGTTGAGATCCAAACCGCCCAAAAGATCCTTTTGAGATCCTTCATCCTCATTTTGTTGAGATCCATCATCCCCATCCTGTTGACATCCAAATATCCGAAAAGATCCTGTTGAGATCCATCATCCCCATCCTGTTGAGATGCATCATCCTGTCTTTTTGACATCCAAACATCCCAAAAGATCCCGTTGAGGCCCATCATCTACATTCTGTTGCAATCCTTCATTCTGTTGAGATCCATAGAAGTACACAAGGTAGGCCAGACTGGAGGCCTCTTCTGTTGTGGCCCCATCCTTTGGAAAAAAGTTTGCAAAGAGAAGTATGGTTGGTTCACTCCCTGTATTTTGAAAACGTAATTAACACCATACATCTGCACTCATTTGGCTCAAACTGATCAATTTGGAGTGCTCATCTCAAGGCAGCTGACAAATATAGTAAAATAAATAAATATCTCCTTCCAAGAACCTAGTTTTTAGATTATAAAAAGCACACGTAGCACTTCTAAAAACGTGAGACCATTGGTTTTATAATATAGGATAGTTTCATTCTCTCTCTTCCAGATGTCATCCCAATTTATTTCTGTAACATTTTTTAAATTGTTAATAATACTGGATTGTTGGTTTAGCTTCTAAAAAAAAACAATTCTAGTACATTCAAAGCTTTCAGAAGCTGCCAAAGCAGCTGGATCCAACAAAATAACAGATGCTTTTGCTCTATGAATTACCATTCAGCTGTTTCTGGTAAACTATCATTCTATTATAATCTTCCAAAAGTTTTGAAAGTTTTATTAATAATTAACTCATTAAAATTAATCATTTTCCATCCATATTTACCAAAAGAAAGAAAAAAACAAAGCCCTCTCCAGCTCAATAGGCAACTGGTAGAAAAGGAGAAATAGGGCCAGAAGCTTTTCTTTCAGGATTATTTTTTAAATTAGTATTTATTTATGTCTCACCTTAACTCAAAGTACTGAACATGCTGAATCGTCCTTCCTCCTACTATTTTCCCCACACTAATAACCCTAGGAGATAAGTTGGGCTGAAAAAGAATGACTGGCCCAAAGTCACCCAGTTGGCTTTCATGACTAAGGTTGGACTAGAACTCAGTCTCCTGGTGATTGGCCCAGAATCACTCAGCTCCCAATTTCTAGCCTGCCACCTTAATCACTAGATCAGATTGATCTGGAAACTAGAAAAAGTCATGGAACTTTGTTTTTTCATATGACAATTACAGTGAGAGACTATTATTTGCTCAAAAATGGAAAGATTCAACACTATCCACAATGAAGGGATGGCTGGGGAAGATGATGGAACTTGTAGAGATGGCTAAATTAACTTCTTTTTGGATGGCTAGAAACCTCATACAGACTTTTATGGCATAAAATGAAAAACATGATTTCTGATTTTTATGATTAGAAACAACAGAATAATAGAAAAAATGAGCTTTCTTGCAAGATAGAATAAGATATATTCTTGAATGAGAAATGAAAGAAAAAAACAAGAAAGTCCAGTTGCCTCCTGAAAAAAACCACCTTTGGGACAATCATGACTTGGATGACTGAGAATCTCCATAAAGAATATGAGATAATTTTGCAATTGTACTCATATTTAATGCCAAGGAAATAGGAAGCTATTTCTTTCCTTTTATTTATTCTGCTCTTTCCTTCCTCCCTTCCTTCCTCCCTTCCTTTGCCAATCTTTTAGCAGCAGATTGGAGCAATTGTTCTAAAGCCAGCTTGGAGATGGTTAAATGGTTAGCTGAAACTTTGGTGTAAGCTCAAGCCACAAATAAAACAATTTAGTTCCCATGAAAGGCTGTATACAGGGGTGGGATTCTACCAGTTTGCACCTATTCGCTAGAACCAGTTGTTAACATTCTAAGCAGTTCGGAGAACCGGTTGTTAGAAAAAATTACTGGCCTAATCCTGTAAGGAAGGCAGGAAGGAAACATTCTGGTGTTGCTTACAGAAACTGCCTCTCCGTTAACCCTGATTACATTCTTGGCAGGACTAGACTTCCTGTCTCAGAAAAGTCTCTGGAATTTTTTTCCCCTCCTTTGCTGGTACTTTGCTTGTGTGGAGTGACCATTCAAAGATAGAATGGCACTGAAAAAAGTGACTTATGACAATTTTTCACACTTACAACTGTTGTATCATCCCCATAGTCATGAGAGGCCAGGCGAGGAGATGGATGCCTCGATGATGTGTGAGTGATACCGTGTTTCTCCAACAATATGGCCTCCACCAATAGGAAGCCCCACCATGTTTTATAGGCATTCAATTTATAAAATCGAATTAAGCCCCTCCCCCCAAATTAAGGACCATATTAAACATGTGAAATGTGGGGGAATGGCAGGGGGGAATGGTGGGGGGGGGATTGCATTTAGGAAGTACTTGCATGCCTGGATATGGTGCTGCCTGTGTTGGTGGGGCACTTCATACCGGGAGACCTTCTGCCACCATTGATTTTCCTTCTCCCTTGCTGCCACGGTGTTAGAGGAATGCTGAGGCGTTTGGCGTAGCCACGTGCGGCCAGTCAGGGCTCCTCCCTGCAACTGGAGCCCTGAGGAGACATTGGCTTCAGGTGCTCCCGTCGCCACGTTCCGAGAGAAGGCGCTCTCCCGAGAGGATCTCTCTCTCTCTCTCTCTCTCTCTCTCTCTCTTTCTCTCTCTCCCCGCAAGGTCAACATCTGTGCTGCAGTGGAGGAGGCTGAAGCCGGTTCCTTCTGCTTGCTGAGAGGCGAGGAAGCCGCGGCTTTGCACAGCAAGCGAATCGCTGCTCGCCCGGGTGAGATTTGGGAACAAGGGGCAGGAGGAGATATGCACGCACCCGCGGCTCGCTTTCCCGGCTCTGCCCAGCCCACGCGGCCCTGGCGGGATGAGTGGAGGGTCTGGCGGGGAGGTGCTCACTGCCTTGGGGAGAGCTCTGCCACCTGGAAGGAGGGCCCGCCTGTCAGGTTAGCCTGGGGCACCCAGCGCAGCTGACAGGTGGGCCCTCCTGTCTCTCCCCAAGGCAGTGAGCACCTCCCCGCCAGACCCTCCACTCATCCCGCCAGGGTCGCATGGGCTGGGCAGAGCCAGGAAAGTGAGCCGCGGGTGCGTGCATGCCTCCTCCTGCCCCTTGTTCCCAAATCTCGCCTGGGCAAGCAGTGCTTCACTTGCTGTGCAAAGCCACGGCTTCCTCACCTCTCAGCAAACAGAAGGAAAAGGTTTCAGCCTCCTCCTCCTCAGCTGCAGCGCAGATGTTGACCTTGCGGGGAGAGAGAGAGAGCAGGAGAGATCCTCTCGGGAGAGCGCCTTCCCTCGGAACATGGCGACGGGAGCGCCTGAAGCCAACTGTCTCCTCAGGGCTCCGGTTGCAGGGAGGAGTCCTGACTGGCCGCACGTGCCTGCGTCAAACACCACAGCATTCTTCTAATGCCATGGCAGCAAGGGAGAAGGAAAAGGTCTCCCGAACCCCAAGCTGTTGCCAGCCAGCCACCCAAGGATGCAAGGGGGGAATTAAGTCACCTCCGAAAAGATGGCCTAGCCGTTTTTTCGGGGGTCAAAAAAAAATAAGGCCCGGCCTTATAATATGAGAAACACGATATTAAGTTGGCCATGCCCAGCCAACAACATGACCACCAAGCCACGTCCACCAACTAGGCCCACCCATAGAATCGGTTGTTAAAAAATTTGAATCCCAGGCTGTGTATAATTATTTTCAAAAGCTTATAACAAAAAATCCTAATATTCCAAAGTTGTTTGATCACATAGTAACTTTTTTTATAACTTTCTTGGATTAGAATCTGCGATTATAACTTGTGTGCATGTATATTTATAATCAAAGCCACTGATTAATTATTATTTCCCATCAAGGCAATATTGACTTTTAGCAACTATTTACATAAACTTTCTGGTTGGATCAATTTAATTCTTTTTTCTCAAATAAATTTATCATGGAACAAGATATTCAAAAATAATTCAAAATAAAATGTGTGTCAAATGGGATAGATAAACAAGTATATTTCTGTTTTGTTGTTTCATATTTCAGCTAATTTAAATATTCATTTATTTGAATAGGGGCATTCTGAGACCATTTTTGTTTTTAAATGTTATGGTGCACTGCTATCTCCAAGAATAAACAAAAATAAATAAAATAGATTAAAATCCCCAGCTACAGAATCCAGTCCATCTGTGAACCTGAAAAAATATATTGCAATATATTTTACACTTGTGTAAAATATCTGACTGATTCCAACTGGATCAGAAAAATATATCCAACTCATCCAACTTTCTCAATTATTTACTACCAGAGTTACATGAAACTCATTAATATCCAAAATTTGGCAACAACATTCATATAATGAGTGACTGCTGCAATTGGCTATGTCTAGTTTAAGGAAAAGAAGGAACAGGGGTGACATGACAGCAGTGTCCCAATATCTCAGGGGCTGCCACAAAGAAGAGGGAGTCAAGCTAGTCTCCAAAGCACCTGAGGGCAGGACAAGAAGCAATAAGGATGGAAACTAATCAAGGAGAGAAGCAGCTTAGAACTCAGGAGAAATTTCTTGACAGAACAATTGATCAGTGGAATAACTTGCCTCCACAAGTTGTGGGTGCTCCAACACTGGAGATTTTCAGGAAGAGATTGAACAACCCTATGTCTGAAATGTTATAGGATCTCCTGCCTGAGTAGAGGATTGGACTAGAAGACCTCCAAGCAGGGGTGGGATTCAATTTTTTTAACAAGCGGTACTGTGGGTGTGGCTTAGGCAGTGGTCATGTGACTGGGTGGACATGGCTTGGTAGTCATGTTATTGGCTGGGTGTGGCCAACTCAATATCACTCACATCAAGGGACGCATCTCCTCGCCTGGCTTCTCATGACTGTGGGGATGATACAACAGTTGTAAGTGTGAAAAATGGTCATAAGTTACTTTTTTCAGTGCCATTATAACTGAATGGTCATTCCACACAAGCAAAGTACCAGCAAAGCATCTAAGCATCTACCAGCCAATTCATAAAAACAGGAATTTGTTTATTAAACCAATCAAATAGCAAAGCCAGTCTGTTAACCCAATTGAAAGGCTCAAATGCCCTATTGAAAAACTCTGGTTTGAACCGTTCCTTAATATCAATCAAAGTGGGAGTCAACTACTGGGAAACTCCATAAAGTGCAGAAAACAGCAGCAGCTTCTTCTCAGTAGACTGCATTAGCTTGGCCACCTCAGATGGGAGATTACTGTCCTACACATAACTTGGTGTCAAGCTATACACTGCTTTATAATTCATGGCCGCCTAAACCTGGAGGTGATGAAATGTAGTGATCAGATTCTCAGGAGAGAAGTATTTTCCAGTGGAACAAAAGACAACTCAATTTAGATAGATTGTGTGGGAGAAAGAGGATGAAGATGGTTCCTCCCTAACAGTTTCCAAAGTGTATAAAATTATTCCAAGGGTCAAATTATTATTCAAAGCACCAGAGGGCAGGACAAGAAACAATGAATGGAAACTAACCAAAGAGAGAAGCAACCTGGAATTAACTTCTTAACAGTGAGGACAATTAACCAGTGGAACAGCTGTCCTTCAGAAGTTGTGGGTGCTCCATCATGGGAGGTTTTTAAGAAGAGACTGGACAGATATTTATCTGAAATTGTTTTGGGACTCCTGCTTGAGCAGGAGGCTGGACTAGAAAACCTCCAAGGTCCTTTCCAGCTTATTCTATTCTATTCTATTCTATTCTATTCTATTCTATTCTATTCCATTCCTTTCTCTTAATGGACAGTCTTAGCATGCTTTTCTTTGGAAAGATTCTGTCTGTGGGTAAAGGCCCTGTCCCACTGGATGACGGATGTAAAACGTATGCATAAAGGACATAGCGGATGAGCAAAATTTCGGGGGTGGCTCCATTCGTTGTCATCCCCTCCAAAAAATGGTGAAAATTTGCATAAACAGAATGGAAAAGAACGGACGTGGGTAACAGGATCCCCGTTTGTAGCGGGGATGTTAAACGGATGTTCACAGGAAGCCTAGAGGATGTATATCGGATGCAAACCGTTCACTGCTCATCCTTTCTATTTCTGTGCTACTAACGCTGTGTAGGCGTTCCGTGTACCTTTTGTTTCCTCCCTCTTTCCATTTTCAGCTGCAACGGATGTGAGTTGCGAGGATGCCCAGAGGATGCAGAGAGGATACAGCGGACGTTTAACGGATGATAAACGGACATAGAACATTTGTTGCTCGGATGTCACAGATTTACATCGTACACAGTGGAAAGTTCATCCATTCACAACGTTTTCTGCAGCTCAAAACTTCTTGGGCGGATGAAATCTCAGTGGACGGATGCTGGAGGGATAGAGCGTATGAAACACGTATGCAGTGAGTACACAACGGATGCATTGCGTTTTCCAATGGATGGCAAGCTTTTTTTAACGTTTTACATCCTCTTTGCATCCGTTGGTGCAGTGGGACATGGGCTAAAGGAACAACAAAGAAATCTATTTGGAAGAATCACAACATGTCTTTCTTGGTATTTGGAGTCTGACAACAACTCATCTCAAACAACCATCAAGGGATTTTAAGCTTTATTATTAGCTTAAACAAAAGATTTAAAACATAACATAAGAAGCATACCTGCCAAGCAAGATGACACCCAAATCTCTTAGAAACTACCAGGAGCCCCTTAATAATAATAGCAATGATACCCCAATTGTGACCGCTTTCTACAGTAACCAATGTAGAACCAATGTTTATGGAGTAAACATTGTACAGTAAACCAATCTACAGTAACCAATGTTTATGGAGATTCTCAGTCATCCAGGTCATGGTGCTTTTTTTTTTTTTCAAGACGCAGCTGGACTTTCTGGTTTTACTTTGAAAACATTTCACTTCTCATCCAAGAAGCTTCTTCAGCTTCGAGTTGAAGAAGCTTCTTGGATGAAAAGCGAAATGTCTTTAAAGAAAAACCAAACAGTCCAGTTGCTTCTTGAAAAAATCACCTTTGGGATAACCAGTGCTAGGTTCTGTGCAGCAGCTCCCCACTTAAAGACCTGTAAAACTTGGTCTTTACTAAAAACTGGCAGCATGATTTCATGGTCCTGTGATGGTCATGAAACTGGAAGCTGATTCTGACTGGGTGACAGATGACTCAGCAGTCTGAGACTTTCACAGATAAGAAAAAGCTTTGTAGCTATGCAAAGATTCCTTCCTCCTTTATTCAATAAACAAGAGTGGAAAACAAGCAAAAATAAGTTCTAAACTTCTAGATATTTCTCAATATGAAGGAGAAATCAAAATATGTTGCTGAATGCCATGAAATAAAAATAGTCTTCTGCATTGCTACTATAGGAACTGGGTATGGTTTCACATTTTCTTGTCTTGCCTTCTGGTGCTTTGGAAATTAAGTCGACCCCCTTTGTGGCAGCCCCTCAAATACTGGAACAGTGCTATCATATCTGCCCTAGTCCTCTAGACTGGCCATATGCAATTCCTGCAACCTTTCTTCATATGTTTTTGTCTCCAGGCTCTTAATCATCCTAGTTGCTCCTCTTTGCACTTTTTCCAAAGTCTCAACATATTTTTTTGAAATGTGGTGACCAAAACTGAATGGAGTATTCCAGGTGTGATCTTACTAACTTACTTACTAAAGTGGTACTAATATATGTGATTTTGATTCTATGTCTCTGTTTATACAACCCAGTATTGTATTAGTTTTTTTTGCTGTTGCCGCAAACTGCTGGCTCATATTTAAGTGATCATCCGTTAGGACCCCCTCTCACAGTTACTGTTTTTGAGCCAGGTTTCACCTAATTTGTACTTTTTAGCATTTAGTATTTGGTATTTATTTGATTTGTCAATTGCTTACAAGATACAGGTATAAGAATAAATATACAGTAGTTTTGAATACATAAGATAGATACCTATAAGAAAAAAATAAAAAACAATAGGGCAGGAACAGTAGGCACATTGGTGCGTTTATGCACACCCCCTACAGATCTCTTAGGAAGGGGGTGAGGTCAATAGCAGATAGTCTAAGGTTAAAGTTTTTGGAGTTTGGGGAAGAAATCACAGAGTCAGGTAGAGTATTCCAAACATTGACCACTCTGTTGCTGAAGTCGTATTTTCTGCAGTCAAGTTTGGTGCGGTTAACCTTGAGTTTGTATTTATTGTGTGCTCTTGTATTGTTGTGATTGGAGCTGAAGTATTCATTGATAGGTAGGATATTGCAATGTATGATTTTATATACTATATTTAGATTGGACTGGAGGTGGCGTAGTTCTAGATTTTATAGGTCTAGAGTTTCAAGTCTGGTGGCATAAGGTATTCTGCAATGAGTACAGGAGCGGAGAACTCTTCTCTGAACTTTTTCAATTGTGTTAATATCAGATACATGATATGGGTTCCAGACTGATGAGCTGTATTCAAGTATAGGTCTAACAAATGTCCCTTTGGTTTTTTCTGCTTAGGTATAAATGCTTTTCTCCACACTAAATTTCATGTTGTTGGATTGTGCTCATTGTTCAACCTGTCAAGATCTTTTTGGATGCTGAGCTTAGGTGGCAATAAAGTGAATCATATAATAGAAACCCTGGTAGTGCAGTGATTAGATTGCAGTATTAGAGGCAAACTCTGATCATAGCCAGGAGTTTTGACTGGGAATTAAATGAGCTGTGGTGGCACAATGGTTAGAATGAGTTTTGCAGGCTAAATCTACTGAGTGCTGGCTGACAGCAGTTTGGCTGTTCAATTCTCACTGCCTCAAAGTTGACTCAGCCTTCCATCCTTCCAAAGTGGGTAAAATGAGGACCCGGATTATTGGTGGCAATAGGCTGACTCTGTAAATTGTTTAGAGAGGGCTGTAAAATATACAAAGTCTAAGTGCTATTGTTATCATAGTGATGTAAGGGACCTCATAGGTCATCTAGTCCAGGCGTCACCAACCTTTTGGACTTCAGGGACCACCAAACTCATAATTTTAAATCCTGCGGACTACCAATATGAATTTTGACTAAGGTGGCTTGCTGACATTGGTGGGAAAGTCAGTCTCATTTTCTTGAGGTGCAGTTGTCCCAGAACTGGCCTTTTGGTCATCCTGGAGCAGCTGCTCCTCCATCCAGGTGCACTGGCCTGCCATGGACTGGAGGAAATGCTCCGGGATGACCAAAGGGCCAGTCTTGTGACTATTGCAGCTCTGGAATATGGGACCGACTTTCCCACCAACGTCAGCAAGCCACACCGGGGTGGATTTCCCTTGCCTGCCGTTGGTCTTATCTTCCAGTTCCAACTTGTGTGGCTCTACTCAAGGTAAGGTTTGTGCTTGGTCAAAGAGCGGGGGCCAGCAGGTGGGCAGACCATGTGGGCCTTGTGTTCCTGCACATCCTGCATTAATTGCTTTGGGGGAAGTGTTTGGGGGGAACATTTCTCTGCAGACCACCAAAATATTCTTGCAGACTACCATTGGTCCCTGGCCCACCAGTTGGCGACCACTGTTCTAGGTCAACCCTCTGCCCAAGGATGGTATAAATACTCCTGCCTCAGATAGGGGTGTGTGTCAGACTAGAAGACCTCCAAGGTCCCCTACACCCTAAGATTCTATGATACTAATTAAGGCCCAGTCCCACTGCACTTACGGATGCAAAGAGGATGTAAAATGTTAAAAAAAAGCTTGCCATCCGTTGGGAAACACTATGCATCCGTTGTGTACTCATTGCATACGTGTTTCATATGCTCTATCCATCGAACATCCGTCCACTGCAATTTCATCCATGCAAGAAGTTTTGAGCTGCACAAAACTTTGTGAATGGATGAACTTTCCGCCGTGTACAATGTCAACCCGCGACATACAAGCAACAAACATTCTATGTCCGTTTATCATCCGTTAAATGTCTGCTGTATCCTCTCTGCATCCTCTGGGCATCCTCGCAACTCACATCCGTTGCAGCTGAAAATGGAAAGAGGGAGGAAAGAAAAGGTACATGGAATGTCTATACATCGTTAGTAGCACGGAAAGAGGAAGGATGCGCAGTGAACGGTTTGCATACAATATACATCCGCGCGACATCCCTTTTCTTTCTTTTAGGTGTTCGTGATGCATCCGCTTCATCCGCTATGCGTCCGCTTTGAAATTATCCCCCGTAACCCCTTCGGAGGTGTCATCTGCTTCCATCCGCTTCCATCCGCTAGGCTTCCTATGAACATCCGTTTAACATCCCCGCTACATACTACCCACGTCCGTTCTTTTCCATTCTTTTTTGTTCTGTTTATATGCAAATTTTCACCACTTTTTGGAGCGGATGACAACGGATGGAGCCACCCCTGAAATTTTGCTCATCCGCTATGTCCTTTATGCATACATTTTGCGTCCATCGGCCAGTGGGACAGGGTCTTAAAGTAAATCCTGCTAGAGACACATGATTAATTCATTAAGCATGCAAACCATAAACAGTTGTACACTGAGTTCCCATAGGAAGTTGGCTGAGCAGCCTTGAGCAAAAGCAGACCAACATCTTATAAATGCTTTGGTTCACTAAATTTCAAACATAAGAAGAAGAAAAAAGGCAGACCCTGTGAAAAGTACAATGTGATATTGGAGTGTTTCTTATAAAGCATTTTGGGAACTTCTTGTTATTTATTTACTACTGCTAGTTCATATCTCAGGGATATGTTGGGGAATAAAAACAGTTCGGCCTACTGGGTTTTTGGGTGCTATCTAATTCCTCCCTCTGTTGCCACACACTCAGGGTCAATTCAGGATACTGTGATTATTTTCTTACAAAGGACTTTCACAAAGGCAGTTCACATGTATTGATGGTGATGAATGAAGCTGACATCAATGGTGGGATTCAATTTTTTTATTACTGGTTCTGTGGGTATGGCTTGGTGGGCATGGCAGGGGAAGATCTCCAGTCAGAGGTGGTATTTGCCAGTTCTCCAAACTACTCAAAAATCTCACTAATGGTTCTCCAGAACTGGTCAGAACCTGCTAAATACCACCTCTGGCTTGCATGTCTACCTTTTACCACCACAAAAAGTTAGCCCCAGTAATTTAACTTGTACTCGGAATCCTACTGATAACCAGAAAGGAACCTTCCCAACAGTCTGTAGAGACTCTCAGTCATCCAAGTCATGGTTGTCCCAAAGGTGCTTTTTGCAGACTACAGACTACAGGAACCAGGAGCACTACTCAGGTGACCCTTATGAAACAGATAAACCTCCAGGTGGCCTCAATGACTCTTTAAAAGGATACAAATGACCAGCTGTCTGCAAGGAATATAAATCCTTCCATTCCCCATTATCTTGTCAGAACTAAAGAAACTTCTTGGATGAGGAACGAAATGTCTTCAAAAATAAAAACAAGAAAGTCCTGTTGCAGTCTGAAAAAAAAAAAAAAAAAAGCACCTTTGGGACTTCCCAACAGTGTATGTAATGTGCTTCTACTGCTGAATAATATTTTATGACCTTATTGTTTTATTTATAAATTCTCTCCCTCAGAGCCCCACAAGTGTGATGGGTGGTATAGATGAATTTGATAAACAAATAAATATTGGGTAGCACACGGACCATTGTGCTTTGAACCAACTGGAGTTTCTGAGTGGCTTTTAAAGGCAGCTTTATGTATCATTATTGCATACAGAGCATTGGAGTACTTAAATGGATGGTTCCATAGATGAAAAATAACATCATTAATAAAATACTTGTTGACAGCAGCAAGAACAAATTTGGCACCACACTAGAAAAGAGACATTTTTCCAATGCTAGCTGTTTCACAGCCAACTTCAGAAACTATGTTGAAATGGAAATATTAGCACTATATATATCCACAAAAGAAGTTTAACCAAATTCAAGCAGGAATGCCTTCTGTAGTTACATGCCAAGGCAGATTTAGTCATTTGAAATGTGGTTTTTAGGGTTTTGGCAGAAAGCAATCACCATCATTAATGCTCAGTGTAAAGCATAAATATTTAAAGTGTGGTTAGTAGCTGGGGACATAAATGGAAGAGATGGAGAGGACGTGTAACTATAAAGTTTTCTTATTATGCTTTTTAAAAATCTATATTTAGTAGTTAGTCATTCATACTCCACTAGTGAGGCCACAGTTGGAATATTGAGTCCAGTACTGGTCACCATGATACAATAAAGATTTGAGACCCTAGAACAGGGGTGTCAAACTCAATTTCATTGAGGACTGCATCAGGGTTGTGGTTGGCCTCGGTGGGGGGCGGGGAATGGCTGGGGTGGTTGTGGCCAGCTCAACATTGTTCACTTGGGGGGGGGACACTTCTGGTGGCCTTGGTGGGGCTATGGGAATCTTTTGCCTCCAGCATGTGCCCGTTCTGACCCACACCCTTTTCCAACAAATCAAACACAATCCAAAAGGAACAGAAACCTTGTAATGCTTTTGCAAAATAATTAGCTGTGAAAAACCTAAGTGTTGCCAAGATTTGCCAAAAGATAACAGACAAGAAATAATTTGCAAAATAAGAATCTTCAAACACAAACTCAGGATTCTGGAATGTCCATGAGGCTGGAGTTTCAGAACGTCTTTGCCTTCTGCAAAGTACATTCATTTTATATCTGGCTTTTATCTGTCTTGAAGGAGGGGACATTACCTTGCAGCTTTACTCCTGAGTCACCCGTGCTGTTGTAACTGCTCTTTCCTCTGAGCAATCGTGTGCTCACGCGCACTTAGCACAGGCTCCTCAGGAACATCCTCATAATTGCTGCCAATCCCCACAATCTCTGAAGGCAGCAGTCCACTCCCTAATGGTCCTGGCCCCTCATCTGAGTCCTCACTCTTCTCAGCTGTCTGCACCTGCTGCCAGCTACCACAACAGTGCCCAGGGGCTGAAGGCGGCCCCTCGTTGGCTGCAGGGTGGCCCTGCAGAACTAAGGCTGACTGTGTTCTGGTCCAGGTGGCCCCTACCAAGTTTTAAATCAGCACCTGGCCGACCTGGGCCAGGGCCCAAATGCCAGGGGCCAGTCTTTCACTATTTCCAGGACAGTTTCACAGGCCAGATCTAACCACATTACAGACTAGATTTGGCCTGTGGCCCTTGAGTTTGACATCCCTGCAGAGAAGAGCAACAAAGATGATAAAGAGAATGAAAGCTAAACTGCATGATGAATGGTTAAATAAGTACGTCTAGATGGGCAATTAATCTTCACAGTGAGAAACTGGGACTATTATAGAGTGTCAGACTGATATAACCTGGTTTGATGTCCTCAAACTTTGTCACACCAGCTCCTCAGGTGCCCCAATTACACAAAGCTGGATTTGACTCAGTTTTTTTTTTCTCCTGACTCCTGTGTTTCCATTTATTTACATTTGATTTCTAATTTCCAATTGGTCTCTTGCAGGATGGATAAGGAGAACCAAAGAGCCAGATGTGTCCTGGGGCCTATAAAATGCCAGGTCTGATCTAGGCTCTCAAAGAGAAGGTTTGGGGTGGATATGTCAGCAGCCTTCCAGTACTTAAACTGCTATCACAGAGAATAGTGGATTGACTTATTCTCCAGAGCACCAGAGGCCAGGACAAGAAGTAACAGACAGAAGTTTATTAAAGAGAGCCAACCTAGAAGTAAGCAGAAATTTTCTGACACTGAGAACAATTAATCAATAGAACAGTTTGTAGTTGTGGGTGCTCCATCACTGGAGGCTTTCCAAAATAGACAAGATAATCATTTGACTGGAATGGTATAAAGTCTCCTGACTTGAGGAGGGGTTTGGACTTGGACATCTCCAAGGTCTCTTCCAGCCCTAGGAGTCTATGTTCTATGTTATTGTAGCAAGACAAGTAGTGGGCTGCTGACAGTTTGGACTGGCTCGCCCATACCGGTAGTTCTGACCACTGGCTGGGCCCACCCATCTGCCCCAGTGCTATCCCATCCCATATACCTAGCTCGTTTGTCCCACCACACAGCCCAACTGATTTCCGCATATTGCTCACTATACTCACAGCAGCTGCCATGCACAAGAAATCCCCGTGTTTTTGCAGCCGTGCACGCCTGCTGCAAAGGGAATGTGTGCATGCGTGCTCACATTTTTGGTTCAGCCCATCTCTGAGCAATACCTGCCCATCCCAGGAAGAAGTGCATCAGAGTGCCCCAGGTCAAAGATGGATGAAGTCTCCCTGGTTGCAGCATCCATCTGCTGTTCTAGGATTATGAGGATCCTCAAGCTATGGACCTGAATCTCCAGGAAAAGTGCCATCTTCTCAAGAGACACCACTGGATCAGGAAGAGAATTTCTATAACCAACAGCCATTCCATCTTGCTAGGATTCAATCTAAGTGTCAGCTGCCCCTTCACACTTGCCTTTTGCTATCACTCAGTGCCATACTGCTGTGAATAAGGAGACTGGATGGGAGAGGGGGATTCAAGGAAAACAAAAAGTTCACTGAATCTTCCTGAAACTTGGTTTCAAGGTCAGCCAGCTAGGAACAGAATACAGCTGCCTGCCAACCCACACTTGAAGCAATTGTTCTGAAAACCTCTTTGAATTTGATTGTACATGGGGAGCGGGAGAGTATAGGGAATATACCTAAGGGAAGGGAAGTTAAACTTCAGGATTTGGGCATGCAAATTTCAGTTCTGGCTTTGCACAATTGTATTTCACGGGTCTATAACAATTCGCCATGGCCAACTTTCCACAGCCAACTGGCTGCAGGACAACTCGCTGTGGCACAAGAGTTACACTAATATTGGACTTCTGGTTTGAGCTTCTTCAGTGACAGACCAAAACCTCATCTCTGCAAGACTTCTATCCGTGCTTGCTGCTGGAGTGCCCCGAGCTGGCTGGTTTCAGGGCTAAGCCACCCGGTAGAGGTGGTGAAGAGGGGGAAGACTGCAGGCAGGGTTGAGGAGAGCCGCATATCTCCTCCCCAGCTGGCCATTACTCCCTTTCCCAAAGGTGGTTGCAGCAGTGGTCAGAAATGGCCACCACAAAGAAGAACTCGACCGGAAAAGAATGTGCAGGAGGAAGATAAGAAGAGAAAGTTTTGATTGACTGGGTCAAACAGCAAAAGCAACAAATAAGGTACCCTGGAATTGAAACTTAAAAAACAATAACATTGTTCCTTAAGAAGATTTTTAAGCTGCGAAGGAGAGA
Source organism: Laticauda colubrina (assembly GCA_015471245.1). NCBI lineage: Eukaryota > Metazoa > Chordata > Lepidosauria > Squamata > Elapidae > Laticauda > Laticauda colubrina. The sequence goes on along the minus strand of BLBF01000036.1, from coordinate 22,162,597 downwards.
GAAAAGGGAAAAGATTTGGTTTTCTCCTTTTCCTATACTGACAGCTAAGAGACTTAAGCAAGAAATTGGAAAAAAAAAAATCCAATTTGACATCAATAGGCATTTAATGCTGAAAATAAAAAGTCAAAGGGATAATAAAGATTTCTGGATAATTAAAAGCTTTTGAAAACAGAAAAGGGGAGAAAAAGAATAAAAGGGTAGGATCTGGAAGGGAGGAGTCTGCCTGGAATTAAAAAAGAACTTACAGCAAAATCTCAACAAGACTTCCAAAAGATACATTCTAACTGAAATATCGCAACAAAAACCCTAGGAAGAGAAAGTTGAAAAAGAAATAAAAATATATAACTTGGGACTATCTGGATTACTTGATGATTTCTGGATTCTTGGTTATTGTTTTGAATGACTAAAATCAATCGGGTGGTTGTTTAAAACTGTTTAAAATGGCTCCACTTTTAGAAGAACTGAAAATGGAACTTAAAAAGTACAAAGAAGATGCACAAGAAGGGAGAGATTCTTTTGGCTTCATATTTCAGTTTTTAGAAATGGAGATTTGGAATCATGAGAAACAACAAGAAATGCCTGCAGAACAAGAAGATTGCGACAAAGAAGAAGCCATCTTTAATGAACAAGTAGTCTTAGATGGGGAAAAAAGGAAAGGGGGGGAAGAGAATGGAGAGTTTAAGATTGGGAAAAACAACTCAAAAAAAAAATAGAGTGAAAAATAAGTATAAAATCAGAAAGCAACAGAAGAGGGAAATGCAGAAGAGAGAATTAGAACTAGAGAGACAAGGGGGTAAAAGGGGGAGGAGAAGATGAGAGGGAAGAAAGAAAGGAAAAGAAGTTATAAAGGACAGAAGCAAAATATAGAGAAACAGGGCCTATTTAGAGATAATGGGTGAAAACTTAATGGAAAAAGGGATTCTGCAAAGGTACATAAGATGGTATGGTTATATTAGAAGCAGAAATAATTTTAGAAAATATGAAACAATGTATGATTAAAATGTCTGATAAAATAGCTATCATAATTCAATGGAATGCTTGTCAATAAATAAATGTAACAAAAGGTATATTTAATGATTTATAAAACATATGTGAAGAGAAATAAGGAAAAAAATAATTATGGAGATTATATGTGTCTTTAAGAAGGTATGATATTTAATTGAAAAGAAGTGTTAAAGATGTTAAGATTTTAATGATTATTAATGATAGAACCAAACTGGAATGGAATGAGGGTTTATAATTACATATATTTACAATCTTTCTTTCTTTTTTTTTTTTAAGAATACAGTGTGTATTATAAGAATGTACCAAGCAGAATTCGATTGGAAGTTATGTATTATGTATTATATTGAAGGTCATAAACTTAAGGTATATATTAAAGTTTAAATTAGAGTTGAATGGATATAATTAAAAGATATAAAGGTGTCATACTCCAATTAGTAACTATAGGAGAAAATTTGTTTAATGAGAAAAGATAATATGAAATTGAAACAGAACAGACAAAAATATAAATATAATGATTTGAATTGAGATGAGATAATCAAAATAAAATTGAGAAAATTAAAAGGGGAAACACTATATAGAAAATGTAAAATAGTATAAGATATGGAATAGAATACAAAAAGGAGCATGAAATTGAGTTTTGTGTCTCTATAAAGAAGTTCAACCCGGGACCATACTATTTTCAAAAAAGATGTTTTACCCAAATAAAACTTTATTTATTTTTTATATATATATATACATACATATATATATATGTGCTGTTTAGCTTCCTTCGGGTATTATCCCACGTCATTGTAGTTCTGTTAAAGTTGTAGCAACGTTTCAGCAGAATCTCATCTGCCATCTTCAGGCTTCTGTATGGATATGGGTCTTACAGCCATATAACCAGGAGCTGTAAGACCCATATCCATACAGAAGCCTGAAGATGGCAGATGAGATTCTGCTGAAACGTTGCTACAACTTTAACAGAACTACAATGACGTGGGATATAATGAAAGGATGCAAAGGAAGGAACAGAATTAAATGTGAATTGCAAAAATTAAAATATTTGTTTATTTATTTTAAATAATTCAACAGAATTGTTAAATTGTCCCATAGCAAGTTGGCTGCAGAGAGCTGTCCTGCAGGGAGTTAGCCATGGCAAATTGGCTATGGTTAGTTGTCCCATTCCGGTATTTCATTTCACCTCTAGTAAACTGTACCTTTCTCAACAAATGAAGTTAAGGGTTGTTTTTTTTTTCTTTGAGGCTCAAGCTGAGGCAGGCCTGTCAGTATGTTCTTTCTGATCCAGTCCCTCATAACATTCAGATACTGGAGTAGAACATCAATAGCACCATTATTCTGGCCTCGGGTAGCAATATAAAGCTGGGAATCATCTACATATCGATAGTACCAAAACCCAAAGTCTCAAATGAACTTGCCAGTTGATTCATGTAAAAATTAAATAGGAGGGGAGTAGCCATTGGGCCAACTTCTCTCTGCCTATTCCCATAAATCAATCTGTCTGTTGAGGAAAGAACAGAACTAATGCAACAAAATGCCTCCAATCCCCAACCCTTGTAGGTGGTCCCAAAAATGTCAGGATCAATAGTATTAAAATATAATGAGACTTCTAAAAGAGCCAAGATGGATACACATCCTGTACCCATATCATGTGCACCAGTGCAACCAATGCCAGTTCCATTTCATGTCCAGGCTTGAACCCCAACTGAAGGGGTTCCACATTGTCTAATTTTCTTAGGGTACTCCTCAGTTGACTGTCCACCACTATCTCAACACCAGAAAAATGTGGAAGACAAGTTGTTTAACACCTCTGGAACCAAGAAGCATCTCTTTAGGAGGGAATACAGCACTGCTTTCTTTAAGAGTTATGTTTCCCAGATCCAGGCATTATAATGCTCCTGTCTAATTGCAGAAAGGATCCTGGAGAACCAAGAATCAATCCTGCTTTGTTTTATGGCAGGATGCCAGCTAATTGAAGTATGTTGAAGATGGCAGACCTGACAGATAGTGTCATCAACCCAATAAACATGAATTTAGGCAAACTCTGGGAGAAAATGGAGGACAGGGGGCCTGATGTGCTATGGTCTGTGGAGTTGGAAAGTGTTCCATCCGGAAAAATGCGAGGTAGACCGGGTTCCAACAAACAAGGTCTTTATTCAAGTAAGCAACAGTAACGGAACAGTTTGGCTGAAGCTGCGGCAGCCTTTTTATACAGGCTTGCCTGCCGGCTTGTAGCCAATGGCAGCTATTTAACTTTGCCGCCTTTCAGCAGCTCTTTTGGATTGGTTCCAATGCTTAGTCTTTTAGCCAATCAGATTGCATAGTTTGGAGTATACCATTTTATACAGAACACCCCTCCCTCCTTAGTTTAGTCCTACGTGGGTGACATAGCCACGCAGGTAGGTGGGGCTTCTTCTGACTCTACTTGACTTGCGCGGTTCATTCTTGCTGGAGACTTTGGGTGGTTCGGACTGGATCGCTGACTCTCCAGCTCTTCTCCATGGAACCGCCTGGAAGGGTGAGTCAGCAAGGTTGCTACCGCTTGAGTTGCTCAGGCCGGTGGTTTTGCCGCTCCCTCCTGGTTTTCCCAGGCAGGTCGAGCTAGTTTTGCTGGCCCCTTCCAGGATGGGTTCCTCTACTTGTGGATTATTTCTGCCAGTTTCATCTAACCGTAAGTGTTCTTTTTGCTCTTTTTGATTGGTTAGATGTTCTGGGTTTAATTTTAACAGTTCGTTTTTTCCTTCAGTATTATTTTCTTGTATCCCCCCCCCCTTGTTTTCGTCGATTTTTATTGTTGGAGGTTGCGTGGTTGTATTTCGTTCGATATTTCAGGAACAAAGCTGGTCTATGTGCCGCTTCCATTCCCTGCCATCGTCTACGGTCAGACAGTAGGACCAGGGACCTGTTATTTGTGTGATTGTGGCTGGAATCCATAGAGGGTCCCCGGTAAAGTTCTTTGCGTAGACTAGGTCGCCGATTTCAAATGTGTTCTGTCCGGAAAAACACGAGTTAGACCGGGTTCCAACAAACAAGGTCTTTATTCAAGTAAGCAACAGTAATGGAACAGTTTGGCTGAAGCCGCGGCAGCCTTTTTATACAGGCTTGCCTGCTGGCTTGTAGCCAATGGCAGCTATATAACTTTGCCACCTTTCAGCAGCTCTTTTGGATTGGTTCCTAATGAACCAATCCAATGCTTAGTCTTTTAGCCAATCAGATTGCATAGTTTGGAGTATACCAATTTATACAGAACAGAAAGAATAGGCCATGACTGAAAAATAAAATCAAATTACAGAGGGTATTTCCCCTTCCTTCCTTCCTTCCTTCCTTCCTTCCTTCCTTCCTTCCTTCCTTCCTTCCTTCCTTCCTTCCCTCCCCCCCCCCCCTCTCTCTTGCAATGGAGAGGGCCCATACCCTTATTCTTCCTGGGTAAACATTCCCAAAGCAAATGCTGTGGGATAGTTGGTTTTTGCCCCTCTGGTGTTTGAATGTAGAAGAAATCCCATCATCTCAACTTTTTGCAGAAGATAAAAACCATCTGAAGGGCATCTGTTATGACTGTTGATGCAGTGTTGTCTATGCCCAGAGCTATTTTAAGACATTCTGGGGTTACATAATGTTATTTTATGCTTCATTTATCAGTTTTCCACTGGAGGTCATAAATAAATGAAACAGAAGTAGTTTTCTTGCTGAGGAATAGAAATATACAAAGAGACATGTGGTAATTGAAAGGGACCTGGAAAGGACGATGCTATAAAATTGGATTTTTAGGTCAGAAACTTCCTTTTTTCCTATTTCCGGCTCTTCTGATTATATGCAATAATGGAAGAGTACCTATCATTATGCTTTTATCTGGAACAATGAATTGATTACCTACATGTCAGTCCATCACTACTCTGTTCTATATTTTGCTCATCTGTTGTTCTGTTTTGAATATGAAAAGTTCTACATTTGTTTTGGAGCAGGCCTACTATGTATTTGGCATTTTTGTCCCTTTCTCCTTCCCTTTCAATCCTCCTCCTCCTCCTCCTCCTCTTCTCCAGTGTCTCTCAATCTCAACAATGTTAAGGCATATGGACTTCAACTCTCAACCAAGGCCAAAATGAATTAAGATTTGCAACAAGCAATAATAATAATAATAATAATAATAATAATAATGATGATGATGATGATGATGATGATGATGATGATGATGATGATGATTTTTTTTTCAATATGTAAGAAAAAAAATCAAGGAAATGATTGGTCCACTAATAGAAGAAAATGGCAAGGAGGTGATGGGTGATGCTTAATTCATTTATTTGCATCTGTCTCCACACAACAAGGAAAATAGTCCAAACTACCAAAAGTAGCACCATTGGAAACAGAATAGGAATATAACTCAAAATAGGCAAGAAAATGGTAAGGGAACACCTATCAATTTTAGATGAGTTCAAATCACCAGAAGCAGATTAATTTCATCCCAAAATTCTGAAGGAGCTGGCAGATGTGATCTTGGAACCACTGAACATAATCTTTCAGGGCTCATGGAGCACAGGGGAAATAATCACAGGACTGGAAAAGAACTGATATGGTTCCTATTACAAAAAGGGGGGAAACCTGGATCAAGGAACCTACAGACCAATCAACCTGTCATAAATACTTGGTAAGATCCTGGAAAAGGTAACCAAGCTCACAGATGTGAGCATCTAGAAACAAACAATACAATTAATAGAAGTTAGCATGGATTTGTGAAAAACAGATGATGCCAGATAAACCTTTTTGCCTTCTTTGACAACATGGATAAATTAGTGGATAAGGGAAACTCTGTGGACATAGTTTACTTAGACTTTAATAAGGTGTTTGACAAAACAGATCACAACCTACTTCTTGGTAAGATAGAAAAAATGTGGGATAGACAGTACCACCATCAGGTGGATTTGCAACTGGCTCACCAACCACACTCAGCAGGTAGTCCTCAATGGAACTACATCTACATGGAGGGAGGCATGCAGTGGAATACCTCAGGGTTCTGTCTTCAGCCCAATACTTTCAAGTATCTTCCAAAATGATCTAAATGAGGGGCTAGAAGGAGAGCTCATTAATTTTGCAGATGACACCAAGCTGAGGGGAATAGCTAACACTTTAGATGATAGAATTTGACAGACTTGAACACTGGGCTCTGTCTAACAAAATGCAATTCAGTATTGAGTATAGTAAAGTCCTGCACAAAGGCAAGAAAAATCAAATGCACAGATATTGAATAGGTAGTACATGGCTCAACAGCGGCAACTATGTGAGAGAAAGCTAGCTGTCCTAGAACAAGGGTGCCCAACCTTAGCAACTTTAAGACTTGTGGACTTCAACTCCCAGAATTCCTCAGAAAGCTTTGCTTTTTCAGCTCTGACTGGATGGTGGGGAATGAAAGGAGGTGAAGAAGCTTCACGGGTGAGAAGTGAAATGTCTTCAAAGTAAAACGAGAAAGTCCAGTTGCGTCTTGGAAAAGCACCTTTGGAACAACCATGACCTGGATGATTGAGAATCTCTGTAGACAAAATTAGAAGGAAGGAAGGAAGGAAATTCTCACTCAGAGCAGATTCTCAGGTTCTGTTCCTGGAGGACTTTGTGATTTATGCTGCATGCTTTCTAAGAAAATGCCAAATTTTATGAACTTACCTATTTTCAAATCTCACTTCAACATTGTCAGCCATCTTTATCCAATTGTTTTTTTCCACACAGCACACTGTACAGTTTATGAACATTTCTAGTGCAGGCAAAGCTCCTTTAATTGCTATCAAGGATGAGAAAAGTCAAGTCAGCAAGCAAGAAAAAAACTGCTGGGTGTTTTGTTTCATTCTGAAGTTTTGATGCTTGTTTTCAGAGATGTCCAAACACTTCAGGCTGTTTCCTCCAGAGAGGTGCAATTAGACAAAAATAAGTTTGGCAGAGGAAGCAGATGTCCCTGGAAGGAACAACCACTGTTAGCAGCCTCAAAAATCAGGAAATGTTTTGCCTTCTGCATCCCCCAAGTCCTCCTTGAAATGGCACCAACAGTTTTAGAAACACTTCAGATAACCTTTCTTTCATTTTTTTCTCTAGAAAGATTGTATGATCTCTCCTCCCCAATATTTCACAAGAGTTCTCCACTCCTCTACTCATTGCAGAACACCTTATGCCACCAGTCTTGAAATTCTAGACCTAGAAAATTAGAACTACGCCGCCTTCAGTCCAATCTAAGTATAGTATACAAAATTATACATTGCAATGTCCTACCTGTCAATAAATATTTCAGCTTCAACCATAACAATACAAGAGCAAACAGTAGATACAAACTCAAGGTAAACCGCACCAAACTTGATTATAGGAAATACTACTTCAGCAACAGAGTGGTCAGTGTCTGGAATACTCTACCTGACTCTGTGGTTTCTTCCCCAAAACCCAAAAACTTTAACCTTAGATTGTCTACTATTGACCTCACCCCTTTCTTAAGAGGTCTGTAGGGGGCGTGCATAAGCGCACCAACGTATCTACCATCCCTGTCCTATTGTTTCTTTTATTTTTCTTATATGTATCCATGTATTCATAACTATGTTTTTACTTATACCTATTATCTTGCAAGCAATTGAAAAACAAAATAAAATAAATAAAAATAAAATAAATCTAGGTACATCAAACTGATGCAGGAGTTACATCAGCCATCACTCAGACAAAGCGTACAAAGTTAGCTAAGACCCCTGCACCTTGGGAGTCTGACAGCCAATGGGATACATTTCTTGCACAGGAACAGGAAACACTAAGGTGTGGCCCTACAGAGTGCATAAAAAATCAGGCACTCTCAACATCTCAGCCCCTTTTTTCTTCTTCACCCAACATCTTGAAGCATGTGATTGCCCTTTTCAGGAGGTCCAATCCATATGGTCCTGTCCACCATTAAACGTTCTTTCCAAACAACTTCCATGATTCCAGTGTCTTTCTTCCCCACTTGGAACTGATATTTCTTTCAACAAGGCTAAAAGTACTTTTTTTGCTCTTTTTGTTGTTATTTTTGTCGCAGATTCCAAGAAAGTAAAGCAGTGTGTCCTCCTTTCCTTCTCCTTTGTCCTCCTTTCCAATTGTCCACATCCTCCTTTCTCTGTTCAGAAATCTGCTAAACTTAGTTTAACATGATATTACAAATGATGTCATTGTCTAGACAGACTTTAGGAAAAAAAAATTATGGTAAAGTTAAGAAATAATTACTTCATTGCACTGTAGATCTGGATTTTGGTTGCACCAGAACTCACAAAGATTGAATTTCTCATGTATCTATCAAAAATAATTTTGAAACGTTCACTGCTGCATCGATTCACCATAAAGTAGAGATTGAAAGATTGGACTAGAACTGAGGAGAACCAGATTCAGGTCCAACATCCATCACAGAAATTGGCTGCATGGCTTTCAAAATACTTTTCCTAAGCCCAAAGTACCTTATTTGTTGGAAATAAAACAGAGACCTCTGTGTAAGACATCATGGAGTACTGGATATATTTCGTGAATTAATTAAATAATCCTACCATATGTGGCATAATGCAATTAGAAAGCTCTTTTTGAGAGAAGTTGGGAACATAAAACAAAATAATAGGGTTGGAAGCAATCTTGGAGGTCTTCTAGTCCAACTCCTTGCTCAAGAAGGAGACCCTATACCATTCTGGACAAATTGTTGTGGTTTGTTGGCAGCAGGTGTGGACGGCTGAGATCTCAGAGAGCGAGGACTCAGATGAGGGGCCTGCATGTGATGCAAGGATGGGAGTGGAAGGGAGTGGAATGCTGCCTTCTGAGATTGTGGAGGCTGGTAGCAGTGATGAAGAGGTCCCCGAGGAGCCTATGCTGAGTGCATGTGTGTGCAGGGCTGCTCAAAGGAAAGAGCAGCTGCAGTAGCACAGGCAACTCAGAAGGAAGGCTGAAAGATAATGGCCCCTCCTTTAAGAAATAAAAGCCAGCTGAGAAACCGGAGTTCTTTGCAGGAAGCAAAGAAGTTTTTGCACTCAATTGGGATATCTTGGTTGGTGTTTGAAGACTGTGTTTGAAATATTTTTAGTAACTTTATCTCGTGTTCTTGGCAGCCTTGCACAACCTTGGAAAGGCTCGTTCTTATCAGAGACAATTTGTTTGAAACAGCCTTTTAACCATGAAGGAACGGAAATCATAAAGAATCATTAAAAGATTTTGCTGTTACCTCTGTTTGGTGTTTGTTTCCTTGGAACAAGGTTTGGGTCAGAACACAAATAGTTGTCTGGTCTCTTCTTGAAAACCTTGAGTGATGGAGTGCCCACAATTTTTGGAGGTAAGCTGGCCCACTGATTAATCGTTCTCACTGTAAAGGTATTTTCTCTAGGATATCTAGGTTGGATTGCACTGAAGAATTGGGTATGTTTTGCCTGTGGAAAAATGACTGATGGGAAATTTAGAATTGAATAGCTCTTCCTCAAGAGGTGGGGAAGGGATTCAATGCCAGCTACCCCCAATTTACAATGCAGTCCTTTTGGTGGTTCCAAGAAGATTCCACACCTCCTATTCAGGTGACCCTGAGGTCACAGAGAAAACCACAATGGCTCTCAGAGAGTGTTAAGACGACTGCAAAGAAAACATAATATTTCAATTTCCCCACCACAATTCTGTCAGAACCTATTATTCCCCACCCTCACCAACTAATCTCAATGGTCAATAACTGCACTTCCATCTCCCACACATCCAATACAACTGATGAAACTTCCGGGTTAGGAAGCAAAATATCTTTTTCTTCTTCTTCCTCAAAAAACAATAATTCAGTTCAGTTGCCTTTACAAAAATAAAAAACCACTTTTGATACAATTATGACCTGAATGACTGAGGATTTTCATAGACATTTGACTGATGTGAAAACAGCCATCTTTAACAAATCTGCTATCCTACAGAAGAAGTGGATTTATTTTTTATTGTCCTAAAAGGCAAGACTAGAACTAGTGAATGTCAGCCTCACTAGGTAGATCAGAGCAGGAAATCAACCATACAGGAAAACTAAAACTATTTTCATTGAGATTAGTTGTAATAATAACAACCTACAAGCATGATTGTGCTACATCTCCTCCTTCTTGTACTCTAGTGAATCAGGGTGATGTCTGCCTTTTCCACTGTATAATGTCACCCAATTTCCCTCAATTGAAAAAATGTTTTAGCTCCTTTTCCATGGGTAATGGTTGTCATATATTATTATTCATGTCATCTTTCATACTGTCTTACAGAAGATTAGAACTATGAGGAAGCAGTTTAAAGAGATAGTCAGGAATATCTTCGCTGTATGAGCTAATAGCCATTGGACTCAACTGCCACAAGATGTGATAAATTTTCCTTCGCGAGAAATCTTCAAAGTCACATTGACCAGGATTCAATTGCTGGATTTGAATTTGAATAGCCTGGTTCAGCAGAATATGTAGAATCTCAGTCCAAGCAGATAACAGAGTCCAGAATCACCTGAGAATAATCAAGCACAGCCATTATCTCCATTATTATTGGAGGAGTCAGTTGAGGATGATGATGACAGGTAGAGCAATGAGCAAAGCAAAGATATTCTATAGGGCTCCTTCCCAAGCAAGGGCACAATGATGAAAGGCAGTTAGTTGCTGAAGCCTGATTTAAGAGGCAGCCCCAATCTTTCATTGAAATTAACACCAAGCTCTGGCTCTGATGTGAATTTTGTGTGGATTCTGCTCATGAACCTCTGATCTCTGGACTGGCTGAAATCCTGACCTGGATCTTGGAACTCTGGACTGAATTTTGACTATTCCTCTGTGTGTTAAAAGCAAAAAACCATTCAGGAAAGGTTTTTTTTTTTTTTCCAGAGTCTGGTTTGATTTGCATTTTTTGCCTGCTGTTATCTCCTTGGCCCTGAGTAAACTGCTAATTTCTGCAGCAACTATGAGAGTGAATTATTGAAACTTGAAGCAGGATACAAACAGAGATAGAATTATCATCCTTTAGCAATTTTCTAGAAGATTTTGCACTGAGAGGGCTGGATCAGATGGCCTTGCATTGTTTTCCAAGCCCAGGATTGTAAGAATTTAAGACGGACCCTTATCCTCCTGATTGTATGCTTATTTGAGGGAATGTGATGCATTGACTATCTCTGTTGATTTCTGAAAAGAAAGTTACTCCAAATTGTTATGAACAAGCACCATGCTATTTTAATTGGTCCCTTGGTGAATAGCAGTTTGAGAATGGAGGCAACTAATTGCTGTCCTTTGCGAAGTGTCTGTTCTGAAATCCATAATAGGAAACCACAATCTTGGTGCTCTTGGGAAGTTTCAAGTGAAGACTCAGCTGTGGTCTTCAAACAGCTTGCTGACTGCATAGAGATGACATCCCAATTGTGCAGTGTTGAGAGATAAAGAATTAAAAAACCAATAACTGCAAATGGTTTATGATTTTATCTCTGAAAGGAGCGGCCTTAAATGAGCAAATTCGGTTCCAGTATGTCAGAAACAATTTATTTGGCGGATGAAATCTGACATCCATTTCCCTGAAGAGGTGCAAAAAAGGAATCAGGTTCACAAAGACAGACCTTGTCTAACAGATTAAGATTAAAATTGTGATGGAGAGAGATGAGAGGTCTACATTTATCTCTGAATAAGGAATTAAAGTGCATCTTTATTTCAGTGTGTGGCAGATTCAAAAGGCATCTAATACCAAAGGTTCCATGCAGACACAAAGACTAATAGGTTAGGGAAAATATGTTCAAGCATCCCAGGAGGCTGGTTTATATACATGGCATACAGATAGGATAATCACAAATGGATTTAATGAACATTGCCTTGCTTAAGATTGATATCATATATGCAAGGAGCATCTATATGAGGCATCTATCTATATTAGAGTATCTAATGTGGCATCATATATGTAAGGAGTATCTGGTCTAATGTGGCTCCACTCCATGATAAATGGGCTCATTCTAAGAGGGAAATGTGGACATTTGCTGAAACTCCTCATGGTGATGTGATGAAAACTCTGACATACTTGCATTCAACATCTAAGTATTTCTATTTATTAAATTTACATGTTGACCACATCAAATGACTCTGGGTGGCTTTTTTCAGGAGGCAATTGGACTTTCTTCTTTTTCCTTTTGAAGAACATTTCATTTCTCATCCAAGAAGCTTCTTCAGCTCTGACAGGATAGTGGGGAATGGAAGGATTTATATTCTCTGCAGATAGCTGGTCTTTTGCATCCTTTTAGAGCAGCGGTGTCAAACTCACTTTGTCATGGTGGTGTCACGTGACGTATTGGGACTCCCCCTCCCCTTGCTAAGCCAGGCCTCTGTTAAATCAGGCTGAGCTGGGTGTTCCTTGTGAGGAGGGATGGGGCAGCCTCCTTACCAGCAGCCTTGCAGATCTCCTCTGAGCTTCCTTTCTCTCCTTCTCCATGCCCTTGGGTTGGGTGAGGGAGGCAGCTATTCCTCATCAGAGGGGATATGTTGTCTCTCATCACCACCACCTGTCTGCAGCTGATCTTCCCCTGCATTTGTGAAGGCAACCACTTCCCCCAATGTCAGAGGGGCCTAAGACAGTATTGTCCTGTCCAGATGTTCCAGGGGAGATGTTCCATCCCTGTCAGATGGTCCTGATTCCAACTCCTCCTCCTCTTTCAAACCAGTATCTGATGGTGCCATGACAGGTGCCAGCTGTCATGGTTTATGAGACTGAGCGTGATGAACTATTGGTTTTACTTAGGAGAAAGAAACCTGTTTACATCCTTTTAAATAGGGTGAAATCAGAAGAATGAATGTATGCATCAGCTGAAGCATCATTAATAACAGAGATAAACGTCCTGGAAAACAACAAAGAAAAATGGCAAAAGGACATCAGGTTCTGCAGGGAGGAAACACAAAGCTTTGCCAGACTCAAAGAAATCACCTTGACGTGGCATTAACAGACACAATAGAATGAAGAAAATCTGTTTTATTTAAGCAGGACTTTGCTGCTTTCAGAACCTCTCTGATTTTGTTCAGTCTTGTAATTGGAGCATTGCCATAGTTGCATATAAATGTGAGAGATGAGCTATAGACAGCAGTTTGGAATGAGAAATGTGTTAAGAAGAATCCATAGAAGAAGTGGTGAAATGCTGGCTTTGAACAATGCATAGTTAATCCCTAAAAAGGTGATAGAAAACCTGACTCAGTATAAGTCAGATATTTTGGTCCCTATTTATTTATCATGTTTATATAGCTACCCCTCTGTGATGATCCAGGGTGAGGCACAAAGACAACACAGTCAGATAATCAACGAGAGTCCCTTTATTATCTCCAACTTTGCTCCCAATGTCCAGGTTACCTTCTGGCTGGAGAAACCCTCTCCCAGGAACAGCCTTTGACTGCAGAAGATGAAATCCAAAACAGGGTGAACACAGACTGTAACTTAAAGTCCAAACAAGCCAAACTGAAGTAATTAGTTTGGCAGTGCACGAGCAAGAATTTCAGACTGAAAGCATGGCAAAACTCACACAGTTGGGAAGACACCAGGAACACAGATAAGCCACGACAGTACAAGATAAAGTCACGTTTGCACCCAACAGTCTTTCTTGCACCCAGTATTTCCCCAGAAGTAATCTATTAAGAGTCCCTTGGATTGCAAGGTGATCAAACTGATCAGTCCTCGAGGAAATCAACCCTGACTGTCCTTTAGATTAGAAGGCCAGATCCTGAAGATGAAACTCAAATACTTTGGCCACCTAATGAGAAGGAAGGACTCACTGGAGAAGAGCCTAATGCTGGAAATGATTGAGGGCAAAAGAAGAATGGGACGACAGAGAATGAGGTGGCTGAAGGGAGTCACTGAAGCAGTCAACGTGAGCTTAAATGGACTCCAGAAATGGTTGAGGACAGGAAGGCCTGGAGGAACAGTTGTCCATGAGGTCAAGATGGGTCGGACACAACTTTGTAACTAAAAACAACAGCAAAATCTGTTAAGGAGAAGACCAGACATCATAATAGGTAGAAACATTGTTCACTCTCTATCCCTTCTCAGTCCTCCCCCTCCCCCTCCTCTTCTTCCCTTTCTTCCTTCTCTTTCCCCCTCTCCCTTCTCATTCTGATACCTTTTATTCTCCCTTTTTGCTTTCTCCCCAGGGGGTAGAAAATGGACAGATCAACTTCGAGGTGGGATCTGATCCTTTGCACATGAAGCTAAAGCCCAGATAGGCTGTAGGTCACCTTGCCCTCTTGTAGATACCTATTTGTGCTGCATGCACAGAGAGGCACCATTTCACTTAAATGTTTTAAGCCCATGTTACACTGAACCAATGGATGCAAAGAGGATGTAAAACGGACAAAAAAGCTTGCCATCCGTTGGAAAACGCGATGCATCCGTTGTGTACTCACTGCATACGTCTTTCATATGCTCTATCCCTCAAACATCCATCTACTGCTATTTCATCCACTCAAAAAGTTTTGAGCTGCACAAAACTTTTTGAGTGAATGAACTTTCTGCCACGTACGATCTACATCCGCGACACATACGGGCAACAAACGTTCTATGTCCATTGTCATCCATTACACATCCGATGTATCCTCTTGGCATCCTCTGGACATCCGTGCAACTCACATCTGCTCCAGCGGAAAGCGGAAAGAGGGAGGAAGTGAAAGGTACGTGGAACGTCCACACAGCGTTAGTAGCACGGACATAGAAAGGATGTAAGCAGATGCATCTTGTATATAAAGCATTAAAACGGACAAAACGTTTGTATATGGGACGTATCTCGGATATTTAGGATGTTTGGAGGATGTCTAGAGTATGTGGAAGGACACCTAGTGGAAAACTGACATTTCCTATAAAAAGGGGGAGGAAATCACCTGGATCTCACTTTCAGTCCAGCAGCCCTGGTATGCAGATCTCTTCAGCCTTGCTCTTGCTCTTCCACATCATCCATTGATCTCCACCATGGATCATCGCACACTCCTTTTGGTACCCACCATCATTCAACACCAGAACCAAGCCCTCTTCAGACTGTTTCACCTTTTCTACGCAAAGAGAGGGAGACGTCCAAGAACTGTGTGGGTCCGACGATAGATCAGGAGAAGAGCGAAGTTTGGACTGTATGACAAGCTGATGGTGGAGCTGAGGAATGAAGACACTCGTGCATTCCAGCACTTCATGAGGATGCCACCAGCCATGTTTGAGGAAGTTGTGGAGCATCTGAGACCCAGGTTGACCAAGGCAAACACCAACTTCCATCCCAGCCTGGACCCTGGACTGAAGGTGGCACTGACTCTGTGCCACCTGGCCTCTGGGACTACGTACAGAAACATGCAGTATGCCTGGAGGGTGCCACACAACATCATCAGCATTGTGGTCAGAGAAGTGGTGCAGGCCATCATCGCAGAATACATGGAGGAGCTCCTCCAGTGCCCCACCACTGAACAAGGCTGGAAGAAAGTTGCAGAGCAGTGGTATCAGAGGTGGAACTTTCCCCACACCATTGGAGCCATAGATGGGAAGCACGTGGCCTGCAAAGTTCCACCCAACTCGGGGTCCAATTATTTCAACTACAAGGGCTTCTTCAGCATCATCCTCTTCGCCATGGTCGATGCTGACTACAAGTTCATGTACATCGATGCTTCAGGCAATGGGTCTGCTTCAGATGCCCAGATATACAATGCTGGTGACCTCAAGGGTGGGTTGGAATGCAACCTCGTCATGGGTTTCCCAGATCCAGACCCCCTGTCCAACGACACACAAGATGTGCCCTACTTCATCATGGGTGATGACGCCTTCTCCCTCAGAACCTACCTCATGAAGCCCTACAGTTCCAGATACCTCACCCGTGAAGAGAGGATCTTCAACTACAGGCTGTCCAGGGCAAGACGGGTGGTGGAGAATGCCTTTGGCATCCTGGCCAACAGGTTCCAGGTACTTCTCACCACCATGCAGCATCGCCCCCAGACTGTGAGGAGCATCGTTGAAGCTTGCTGCATCCTGCACAATCTCAAGCGCACCCTCTACCCAGTGTTGCAGAACAGGCTTGTGGACCGTCAACAAGGCAATGGGGACATGAAGCCTGGTAAATGGAGGCAAGGACTATACCTGATAGACACTGTGGATGTGCAAGGCCCCAACAGAGCTTCACGTGGAGGGAAGAAGCAGCGCAACCTCCTGAAACACTGGTGCAACTTCCCAGCTGTAGCAGTAGAGTGGCAAAACAGGATGGTAGGTGCTTAATGGATGCTTCCTTCAGCTTGTCTCATCACACTGATGAGATTGTGCCATGTATGTTGAGTGGCTTTACAATGAATAGGGCATTAATAAAGAGTTTTGTTTATGTTGAAATGTGTGGATCAATGATTAAATTATTATTGATAATAAAGGGCCATATGTGTGGCAGCTGGGTGGGTGGACCATGCGGCCTGGTGGGCGAGGGGCTGCTGAAATCCATGGAAGGGCTGAGACATCGCCTGGGGTGGAGGAGCAGACCTGGAGTGGGTAGCAGCAGGTTCAGCTGGGCCTGGAGGGTGGTGCAGAAGAGCTGTGATCCTCTCCTTCATCGCCTGGTATTAGGCCTCGGGCATGTCCATGAGGGTTTGGCTCACATACGTGATGAAGGGCTTGCAGTTGGAGGATGGTATGTCAAAGTGGAGGAGCTGGGAGAGGAGATCTGAGCTGGCTTTGATTGTGTCCCTGATCTCCAAGAGGACAGTGTGGCTCTGTCCCTCCGGTCTGCCTCTCTGCCTGCTTTCTGTGGAGGTGGAGCTGGGTGTGGGTGTGGGTTGGTCTCTGGTGGCTGCCTCTTCTTGCTCCATCGGAGATAGGGGATCCTCCATGTCCTCCGGCATGGGGAGTGCAGCTGTTGGGGGGGTCTCTGTTGTGGGGCCCTCCAAAGACACCTGCCTGGACACTGTAGCTGTTTCCTGGCTGGAAGAAGAGTGGCTCTCTGTGGGCTCTCTGAGGGAGAGGGTTGACAGAGGGTCTGCTCCTCGGTGGCGGATCTCACCCTCCAGGAAGTTGCACCTGTCTATGACATAGGTCTCCCGGTCAATTAGCTTGACCGCTACGCGTCTGCTTCGCTGTTCTCCCCTAGAAGCCCTGCAGATGTGTCATCTGCTTCCATCCGGTTTCATCCTCTAGGCTTCCTACAAACGTCCGCTTTACATCCCTGCTACGTCCTCCTCACATCCGTTCCTTTCCGTTGTTGTCCACTCTGTTTATGCAAATTTGGGCACTTTTGAGAGCGGATAACAACGGATGGAAAATTTGCTCATCTGCTGTGTCCTTTTTACATACGTTTTGCATCCGTCGGCCAGTGTGACCTAGCCTTTAGATCTCTAGTTGGTGTGTGCTACAATAAGCAGGAAACATATGCTCAACAGAACATTCAGATTGAATAGGCTCCCAGGTGTATTAGTCTTGCTGTTTGCCTTTGTTTGCTTCTAATGGGTTAGTGATGCAGACCTTGGAGGAAACTGTTCATTATATGTTCTGGCATCTTTGGCCAGAACAACTGAGGCAATTCTAACCTTCCAGTGAGTTCTCGCTAGATTCTTTAATTTCTGTGTATGCTGCCACAAATTAGAACCCCAAATAATAGTAGCTGCTGATTCTACATCTTCCAAATACTCTGGCAACACTTAAAGAAAATATACTTTGCACGAAAGATGCCTAAACCATTTGCTCCATCAAGAACATTAAACAACTCAGCTCTCTCAGGCATAACGATCCATGGTAAATAGGCTGAGCGTTTCCAAAGCTCATCGTTTGCATGCAGGTCACACTTTAATGAACTCACACTCAACAAAACCCCTCTGACCGAAAGTAAAGCAGAAAATAAAACAAGCAAGCAAGCAAGAAAGAAAAGGCCATTGGAGGCTCCAAACATCTATAAGAACTTCTGGGGAATGAGAATGACTGTGAAAGTGTCATATGTAAGGTATTTAATTTTGGACGTTAATTCTCAATCTGACACTTTCCTGTGAATTTTAACACCAAAGATGCACCAGAACCCTCATCTTTAACAATTAATGCTGAAAGTGGAGGAGAGAGAGGGAGGGTGGGAAGGAGGGAGGGAGAGAAAGAAAGAGAGAGAGAGATACAGGGAGAGATCATATATAATCTATCATTAATAGTATTCAATGAGTGATGAGGTGGAACAGCAGAATAACAGAGTTGGAAGGAACCTTGGAGGTCTTCTAGTCCAACTCCCTGCTCAAGCAGGAGACCCTATACCATTTCAGACAAATGGCTGTCCAGTCTCTTCTTAATAGCCTCCAATGATGGAGCATCCACAACTTCCATAGGCAAGCTATTCTATTGGCTGATTGTTCTCACTGTTGGGAAATTTCTCCTTACTTCTAGGTTGGATCTCTCCTTGATTAATTTCCATCCATTGCAAGGTACAATATATTCCCAAAATCCTGGAAAGACTTGGCTTTTGAAGATTTAAAGATGAGGGAGGGAGGGAGGGAGAGAGAGAGATACCCAGAGAGATACCCAGAGAGATAGAGATAGAGAGAGGGGGGGAGGGAGGGAGGGAGAGAGGGAGAGAGGGGAATCCACAAAGATGTTCAACTGGAGAATCTGTGGGAAGTGATGATCAGAAGCAAACAATAAAGAAAGGAAACAAGCCACCTGCAGGGGTTTTTAGGAGGATTAACACATCCTCTTTGTTAAAAAATGAATGCAGGAAAGCTGGCAAGGACTGAAGCTACTAAGATCAAAATATCTGAGATGCCAAAAGCTGTTGATAAATAGTTTGAATGGCTGCTTTGGTGATACAAAAGTTCAGACATCCTTCAGAATTTATTTCTTGGATTACAATATATTATTTTAAGTTTCTAATCTGCATAGTTACTGACGGGTTTATGCCTCTCATTATTAAAATGCAGCGTGGAGCTCCTGAAGGTGGTTTTTTTTATCACCTTTGATTTTCAGTTTGGTCTTGGAACCCTCTTGGCATGTCTAATACAACCAAGTTGTGAAATTAAAAACTCAACAAGATCATGATCAAAACACTGTGCAGATGCTATCCATAATCAAGGCTGAGAAAATGGCATAAAAATCCACTAGGTCACCAGGGTGGCAGGAAAGATGCAAGTTTAAACCCAGGGGCTGATGCATAAATATGCTAGATGCCTAGTGGATTTTTTCAGACTAAATAGTGAAGCATTATAATTTGATTATAGGCAAGAGATGAGATGTCAGAAAAAGAGATTTGGGGCTGAATTATTACAGAAGGGGATAAGTTGTTGAAATTGTACCTGTCTTATTTATTTCTATCCCATCTTTATTATTTTTATAACTAACTCAAGGCAGCAAACATACTTAATATTGCTCCCTCTTTCTATTTCCCTCACAACAACAACCCTGTGTGAGGTGGAAGCAGATAAAAAAAACCACCAAAAGATTCGTTGATCCAAGGAAAACAAGTTTTTATTCACGTGTCTGCAGAGATGGGTTCCCTCAGGCATTGAAGGAACACAGAGCAAAATTCAGGCAGCATTTTTATACCCTAACTGTCCTCCCCCTCGTACGAGGGCTTGGCTCACATTCTTTCTGTTTTCAAATTGATACATATATTTCAAAGGTTCATACTAGCTCCCTATCTAGCAAAAGTAGTTACACGGTTTCTGACATCGCAGCACTTTATTACAGTTCCCCATTGTTTTAGCCTTATCTTGTTTTTTCTCTTGTGCACAAACTGGAACACTTTCTTATTTAGCAGAACTACTGAGTTTGAGACACACTTCCTTATTCAATTCAATGGGCCATCCAACATGACTTCGGTTCTGTTCACAATCCCCCCCTTTTTTTCTTTCTCCATTCTTGTCTCAAACTCAAATAGCAGATCCTCTGCTTCTTTCAGAGTGATTTCTCTCTGATACATCATTAGAGGTTCTGCTTCCTGCTTCTTCTCAAATCTTGAACCCAAGGATTTCCCTATCTTCCCACACGTTGTTATTGCACCAGGGAGACACTGAAGACAACAACACAACAATACACAGCATATAATAATCAATATAATTCCCATTATGGTAGATCTAAACCAAGTGGAACTGGGAAGCCAAGACCATAGTGCTCCCCACAGGTCTGGCAATGAGAACTCACCTCTTTGTGATAATGGATTAGAGCGAATACATTCTTCCATTACTTTTAATGTCTTTGTAATATTGGGTTGGAAATCATGGATGTATACACAGCAATGTGAATGAATCAAAGCACACACACCCCCTTTTGTAGCTAATACAATGTCTAAAGCATACCTATTTTGTAGAGCAACCTGTCTTACTTCAGAAAGCTCGGTGTTAATCATTTTAATATTCTTTATTGTATCATTGAACATTGTTACCGTGAAGTTATTTAGAATATGTATATCTCGGTAGTTCATGGCTACTCCCAATGGTGTTATTATACCACGGGAGATTTGGGTCCAGAGTGTCTGACTAAGGCCAGATTCTGAGTCTCTTTTATTACGTATCCGGCCTTGGGGAAGGCCATCAAGTTTATATATCACCGGTATCACATACCCGAATGTACATGTGCCACTCCAGTAAGGTGGCATCTCCCTGTATGCATATTTCCCACACAATACCCACCTTAACTTTTCCATAGCATAGGTCTGTTGTGATGTTCAGGTCCAATTGATCATTTCTTCAAAATGCATACACATCTGATACTGATCTTGATTAAAATAATGTAATTTATGATAACTCTTGGTATAGCTATGATTACTACAGGATGATGGCATATCAAAAGTCTTATTACATTTTTCCCAATCTCCTAAATTGAGCCCTCTAGTTTCATTTCTCCTAAAACACACATACGCGGTTTCCCTTAAATGAACAAAAATCCTTCTTGTTATATTTCGTTCTGCACCATATTTTTCTGTCCCGTGCCCCTGTGGTCTTAGTCTGTTCTGATCAAGTGGAATTGCATGTAGGATTAATCCTTCATCTGTTCTTCCTGGTAGGTGCATGCATAACCAGCAATTGGTGATGTTCAAGGAATGTGAGACCTTCTTGAGATCCTTTATGAACACATTGTCATCCCACAAGTCTGTTCCCAAGTCACCTGCAGGTCCAACATATTGTGAACTTCTTTGATGTATTAATGTAAATATAGTTGCAACAAATTGTCCTCTCCAGAGTTCAGCCGACATCTCCATGGTGGTTTCTGCTGGCTATTTCTTCAAGGTTACCTTTAGCGGCTGACCATCCACTGGGATTGCCTTCCAAGGTTTCTCAGGTTCTGGTGCTTTCTTGACTCTGCTGTAATGCATCCAGCCTCCTTCCCAAGTACGGACTGCAGATTCAGTCGTCAGTAGCACCTGGTACGGACCTTCCCAGCTAGGTTGCAGTTTTTCACTCCTCCAAGTCTTTATCAGGACCCAGTCTCCAGCCTCATGTGGGTGTTGGCTACCAGCCAAAGGTGGTCGTTGCACCAACAGTCCTTGTTTGTGAAGAGATAGCAAAGACCAAGACAGTGCCAGCAAATATTTCCGAAGGAACAAGTCCCTGAACTCTGGTATGGGATTGCCTAGTCTGGCCAAATAGGGTCTCCCTATCAGCATTTCAAAAGGAGAAACCCCTGTGTCTTTCCTTGGACAAGTTCTGATCCTTAGCAGAGCTAAGGGAAGATTCTTTGTCCATGGCAAGCCATTTTCAAGTTGTAGTTTGGTCAAGTGTTTTTTCAATTCTGTATTCGCTTTTTCAATTCAGGATTCAGGATGCCATGGTGTGTGTAATTCCCATTTCACCCCCACCACCTCCATTACCCTTTGCAGAACCTTTTGGGTGAAATGAGTTCCTCTGTCTGAATCTATTGCTTCCATCATTCCATATCGTGGGATAATCTGTTCTAGTAAGATCTTGGTTACTGTGGGAGCTGTGGCTCTTCTAGTGGGATAAGCCTCTACCCACCCCGTTAGTTGATCTTTGATCACAAGCAGGTATTTCCAACCCCCCTTTTCTGGCAACTCAGTGAAATCAATTTGTGCTCTCTGAAAAGGCCGACCCACTAAGGGTCACCCTCCCATCTCTTTCTTGCATGCCACTTTCTTATTTACTTTCAAACAAATCAAACATTTCCAGTAGATGCTCTGAGCTACATCCTCAGACTCCACATCCTCAGACTCCAATAGTGAGATTTAACGGACATGACCAAGGCCTCCGTTCCCCAATGTCCTCCTTCATGAACTTTCTCCAATATTCCCCTCATGACAATGGGTGACACCACCTTGACTCCCTCTGACGTCTTCCATCCCTCTGGGGTTTTGACACATCCCTCTTTCTCCAACTCCAACTTTTCCTTTTTCTCTGGCTCCCATTCCTCCCTCTTGTCCTCCTTTTCCAGTATTGGTATAGATACCATTACCAACTCTATCTCCCCTGCAGCTTCCTTCGCCCATTTGTCCACCCATCGGTTTCCCACAACCTCCGGTGTGTTCCCCTTCTGATGTGTGCTCATGTGGACAATTGATACTCGGCTGGGGAGTTGCAATGCCTCTAAGGCTTGTTCTACTAACTGCACTTGCTCTATTTGCTTCCTATCCGTCTTGATATACCCTCTTTCTTTCCAGATTTTCCCCAACGTGTGCACCCCCCCCCCCCCATGCATATTTGGAATCAGTCCAAATCGTTACTTCCATTCCCTCAGCCAATTCCAAGGCTCTGGTCAGGGCAAACAATTCACATTTCTGGGATGACCAAACAGCTGGGAGTGACCCTTTCTCTATTACCTCACCTTCCCAGGTTATTATTGCAAATCCAGATTTTCGCTTTCCATTTTCCACCCTGCTAGATCCATCTATAAAACACCTCTCTCCCTTCTCCAATGGAGTCTCTTCCAAGTCCTCTGTAACCTTCGTCATGAGATCCACTTGCAATAGACAATCATGGTCTTCTGGTTCCCATGCCTGCCTTCTCCCCTCCAAGAATTCTGCTGGATTTAGATTCTTGTCTGTTCCTATTAGCACATCAGGACTGGTTCTCAAAATGGTTTCATACTTCAATATCCTCCTTTCGGTCATCCAAGTGGTAGCCAGCTGGCTCAACACTGAGTTGACCTGATGAGGCGAATGCATCACCAAAGCTCCCCCAAAGGTTAACTTTTTGCTCTCCACCACCAACATCGCTGTTGCTGCCACAGCTTGAACACAAACTGGCCATCCTTTCACAACTGGCTCCAAACCCTTGCTTAGGAAGGCTACCGGTTGGTACTAACCCCCCCCCTCTTTTGGGCAAGGACTCCAACTGCTGTTCCCTGAGCCACCACCACATACAAATGAAACAAGGCTAAAACCGGAGTGGTTGACAAAGCCTTTTTCAGCTCTTCCCACCTTTCACTATCTCCCTCCTCCCATTCTATGTGCTCTCCCTTTCCAGGCAACTTTCTATGCAAAAATTGTGCCAACACTGTGAATTGGTCTACCCAGATTCTACAATACCCCAATAATCCCAATGCTTTCCGCACCTCTGTCTTGTTCCTGGGAGGAGCCAAGCTCATGATCCCCTTCACCCATTCAGGGTCCAAGGACCTCACCCCCTGCTGAATGTAATGTCCCAAATATTTCACCTTTTTTTCAACAAACTGAAGCTTCTCTTTTGAGACTTTCAGCCCCTGCTCCTTCAGCCAATTCAACAGACTCACAGAAGCCACTCTCACTTCCTTCTCTTTCTCCCCAGTTAACAACAAGTCATCCACGTACTGAAATCGGGTGATTCTTTTCTCTCTCTCAAACGACACCAACTTTTCTTCCAACGCCTGTCCAAACAACAAAGGGCTCTCGGTATATCCCTGAGGAAGTATTGTCCACCTCAACTGCTGTTTCCTTCCACTCTCAGGATCATTCCATTCAAAGGCAAACAAGTCTCTACTCCCCTCCTCCAAGGGGCACGTCCAAAAAGCATCCTTCAGATCTATCACAGTAAACCATTTGTCTTTGGGAGGGATCCTCCCCAAGATGGTATCGGGATCAGGAACCACTGGGAATCTAGAAACCACTATCTCATTGATCCTCCTCAAATCATTAACCAATCTATACTTCCCATCCTTTTTTATTACTGCTAAAACCGGTGAATTGAACGGTGACATAGTAGGTTCCAACAGTCCCTGTTTCAATCATCTGTCAATCACTGGTTTCAACCCTTCCCTACCTCTCTTACTCAGAGTATATTGTGGAGTCCACAGTTTAGTTATTCCTGGTTGTAACTTGATCTGAATGGGCTGTATTGCCATCCTACTAACCCCTTCACCTCCTGCCCACACATCTGATGATATCTTCTCCTCATCTTCCGTTGTTAGCATACATATGCAAACTTCCTTCCTTCTATCCCACAATTCTATTCCAAAAAATTCAACAAGTCTCTTCCTAGCAAGTTCACCCCTGAATCCGGAATACACAATATTTCGGTTTCAGTAACCACATCATTCAATTCCAATCTCACCTCTTCCAAAATCTTGACCTCTTGGGATTTCCCACTCACCCCAACCATCTTTAAAGTCTGCTTTGACCTGCATGCTCCCTTTACTGGATTGCATACAGATGTCCGGCTTGTGCCTATGCCAATCAGGAACAGCCATTCCTGATGGTCAGGACCCACTAACACATTTACCAATGGCTCCCCGCAGGTCCCTCTTGGGGAGCAGGAACCTCCCTAATCGTATAGGGCATAGCTTCATTCCTCCGGGGTTTTGGGATATTCGCGCACAAAATGTCCCTCTTTCCCACATCTGAAGCAAGTTCTACTCTGGGACGGCCATTGGAATCGACCGCCTCAATTGCCCCCTGGACCTCCTCGTCTAACCGGGAGTCTCCACTCCCTGCTGGGAGATCTTTCATCTCTCCACCTTGGTCTCGGATCTGACATCTGGGTCTCCCTGTTTTTCCTAACTTCATTCTTGACTGCCATTTGCACAGCAGCTACCATCATCTGAGACTTCTGTTTGGTTTTAACTAAGTCTCGGTTCACAAAAACTTGTTGGGCTGCTCTCATCAAATCTGTCATGCCCAAATCAGTCCATCCCTCTGTCTTCTGGATCTTTTTCTGGATATCTGGCCATGCTTTGGTGATGAATTGCATCTTCAGGAGAGTCTCGAAGGCAGGGGTTTCTGGCTCCACTCTGGAGTACTTGGTTAACCCTTCACAGAGCCGAGCACAGAAATCCCCCGGGGACTCATCCTTTCCTTGTGTTATTTCAAATGCTTTGGTCAAGTTTTTCCCTTGAGAGATGGCCAATTTAATTCCTTCAATGATCATGTGTTTCATAACTCTCATGTGCTCCCTATGAGCATTATTATTGATGTTCCAATTTGGATCTGCTATGGGGAACTTTGTGTCTGCAGCCACTGCTCCCTGTTGCCCTGCATGTCTCCTATCCCAGGCAGCTATTGCTGCCCTCCTAATGAGGTTCCTCTCTTCGGGGGTGAAAAGGTGTCCAAGAATATACATCAGTTCTTGGTATGTGTATTCATTGGGCCCCAGAAACAATTCCAACTGTTCCGCCACTTCATGAGCATTCTCATGGAGTTTCGGAAGGGTCTTTTTCAGATCCCGTAACTCGGCAGATTTTATGGGGACAGCCACGAAAACGGTGACTGGATTCCCCTGCGCATTCATGCCATTTGGGACTTCTCTGACTGGGAAAGCCGACACGGGATTGGCCGACCTTCCTCCTAGAGGCAAATTCTCTAGGTCCTTGTTTAATTGAGCCAGTTCCCTTCTGTCCTGCATATGCAGGTGGAGGTGGAGCCTGGGCAACTGGAGCCAGCAAGGGCGGTGGTGCCAGGAATGCCGGAGCCGATGCCGATGGTCCTCAGTTTCGCTTTCCTCCACCTTGCTGACAAACTGTCCTACTTCTGTTTCTGGTGGAACTGGACCGTCAAAGTGAACATGATACCATACCTCCACATAGGGTGTTTGCTCCTTCATCCAGTGTTTCACTATATACTCTTTCAACTGAGTTATCCAGTATGTGCTGGTATTCCCTTTGGGATCCCAGTGGTAAGGAAACTCAGGGTCTACTAGAGGATACTTCGGCCACCTATATTGGCATAGGTAGATCATTTTCTTTTTCTCTAGACTCCAAGTGTAAGTCTTCAGATGGGGCAACGACCATTGTTATTGTAGTTGACCCAATGGGGAGTCAGTCGGAATCAGCCTTCTTGGGGTCTTTTCTATCTCAATACCCGTTCCCTCTTGGAACATCTCACACTTGCTTTGTCCCTTTCCCATTCTCCACGCTGCCCGCCAACAATCTCCCAGAGATTCCCAACTCAGGGATTTACACTGTCCTCCAGTAGTCACTGGATTCCCAGAGTTTAAGGACAGTATATCCCTTCTTCTATCCCGAAA
The DNA here is from genome assembly GCA_015471245.1 of Laticauda colubrina. Taxonomy (NCBI): domain Eukaryota; kingdom Metazoa; phylum Chordata; class Lepidosauria; order Squamata; family Elapidae; genus Laticauda; species Laticauda colubrina. Next base: position 22,136,270 of record BLBF01000036.1, on the reverse strand, counting down.
GGCAACAAACTCACCTGATACACCCCTGGTCTCCCAGAGACGAAAGGAGTGTGGGCGTCCCCACTTCAGGTGATCAACGACACTGCCAGAGTGTCAGGCCGGCTTCTCTCTCTCTTGTTTCCAAGGATCATCTGCTGAGTACAGTTACCCCGGGATCCAACTGAGACAAGGGAGGGCCCCTCTACAATGGGAGGCGGTGGTGCCACACTTACCCAGTCCCTTTTCTCCAATCGAAATTCCGTCAGGGCCCACGTTGAGCGCCAAATTGTGAGGTGGAAGCAGATAAAAAAACCACCAAAAGATTCGTTGATCCAAGGAAAACAAGGTTTTATTCACGTGTCTGCAGAGACGGGTTCCCTCAGGCATTGAAGGAACACAGAGCAAAATTCAGGCAGCATTTTTATACCCTTACTGTCTTCCCCCTCGTACGAGGGCTTGGCTCACATTCTTTCTGTTTTCAAATTGACACATATATTTTGAAGGTTTATACTAGCTCCTTATCTAGCAAAAGTAGTTACACGGTTTCTGACATCGCAGCACTTTATTACAGTTCCCCATTGTTCTAGCCTTATCTTGTTTTTTCTCTTGTGCACAAACTGGAACACTTTCTTATTTAGCAGAACTACTGAGTTTGAGACACACTTCCTTATTCAATTCAATGGGCCATCTAACATGACTTCGGTTCTGCTCACACCTGTGAGGTGAGTTAGATTGAGAGAAAAAGACTGGCCCAAAATCACCATTTCATGGCTAAGGCAGGACTCTGGCAATCTCCTGTTTTCTAGCAAACACTCTTGATGAAGGGAATAGTCACTTCTTTAACATCTTTTCTTTTGTTTCTTTGCACTTTTTATAATTTCCTTAGTTTGTATTAGTGTTTTACTTTGTATTTTTGAAGTTTAATAAAATTATTGCTACATATAAAAAGGTAAAGGTTCCCCTCACCCATACATGCTAGTCATTTCCAGCTCTAGGGGGCAATGCTCATTTCTATTACAAAGCCAAAGAACCAGCACTGTCCAAAGAGGTCTCCATGGTCATGTAGTCAGCATAACTAAATGCTGAAGGTGCACAGAACTCTATTTCTTTCCCATCAAAGTGGTTCCCATTTTTCTACTTGCATTTTTACATGCTTTTGAACTGCTAGGTTGGCAGAAGCTGGGACAAATAATGGGAGCTCACTCCATTACGTGGCACTAGGGATTCAAGCCACCAAACTGCTGCCTTCTCTGATCGACAAGCTCAGCATCTTAGCCACTGAGCCACCGCATATTTGAATTTCCAGACTCAGGAAAAAAGTCTAACAAAATAAGGCAGGCCAGTCTACCTTCTGTAGCTGGCATACTCATTGTTAGCGCTGTCCTTCTTCAAAACACTTCACAAAGAACTCAGACTTGGTTTACACAACATGCAATTTTATTCTTTATCTACCGGTGCAATAGAATTTTATGTCAGTATAACATTTATTAAGCTGGATTTAACATTTAACATCTTGTGTGAAGCCAAGTTCTATGTGTAGCAATGTATGAGTGAAGTGTTGTGGCCTATCAGCTGCCAGCAGAGCTAGCAGCAGAGTCAGATGAGGAGGAGGTTGAGGGGGAGCTTGGGCCAGCTTAAGAGTCTTTGGGAGGCTCTGATGAGGAAGCAGGATCAGAGGCAGATGCAGAGCTGGGGCCTTCTATTCTCCCCTAGGTGGAAAGGCAGCTTTCTTTGGGGCCTGAGCTGAGCGAGGGGGAGGAACAGATGGGGCCTATCCCAGATGCGCATATGCATAGAGAGGAAAGGAGAGGAGAGCAACAGAAAGCAATAAGCCAGCTCTCAAGGAAAACAAGATGTAGACACTGACCAGCCCCTCCTTGGCTGGGAAATAAAAAGCAGCGGTTTGGAAAATGGCCACTTGTTGCAGGCAACCTATTTTCCAGTGTACATCAATTACATTGGATTCCTTTGCCAAAACCAGGTTTGTCAGGACTCTGTATTTGAGATGTCGGTGGAATCTCCTTACTGGAAAATAATAGGGAGTGAATTTGCCTCAGCCTGTGTGAACAGGGCCTGTGTCAACTAAGAAAAAAATACTTCTTTGGTCTTTTTAGTTGTCAGCAAAAAGGGAGGGGGGGAAAGCAGTGCATTCCTTAAATACTTGAGATAATTGCTTTGACAACTGAAGCTTCTGGCATGCAAAATTATTTCTGGAGAGCATGATAGATGACTCTTGGCTATGGATGTGTCTCATTGGAGAATATACATCCAGGAGGTTTGGTCACCAGGGTCAAGGGTGAAATGAATGATGTGTCAGAGTCAGCTGTAAATGGGAAACGCGAACATGTCAACTCCTAATAAATCAATCTTTTTTAGATGCAGCTAGAGACTTATGATTTGAATGGGGGTGCATGTCGGAGTCCTGACAGCCTGTTTCTCTTTGGCTAATCATTGAAAGGGCTTTTTATCTTGAGTTCTCATGTGAATAGAGACTGTTCTTGCCCTGTTTTACAAGGGGAAAATACTTTCATTTGTGTGACTAATTACCTTTGGTTTTGTTGATCCAACTGTGAACAAAGACTGTTCCTGCCCTAACTTAAAATAAAAGGGTTTATGTTATTCGTGAGTAAACGGCTTCTCATTGCTTGCAAAGGCTGGGTTAGAACACAAAGACGTTTTCCATGTAAAGAAGGACTTTGTTCAAATCCCTTTCAGTGCACAAGGATATGAAAGGAATTTCCCAATTTGTAACAAATTAAAAGATTAAGGACACACCCAAGTTCTAGGTCAGATTCAAAGGAATATTGTTATTGTTTGTTCTTTTTCACAGACTGATGAAGAAGAAGTATTCCAAATTGAAACCCTACACCATTTCTGACAGATGGGAGTCCAATCTCTTCTTGAAAGTCTCAAGTGATGGTGCTGTGATGGTCCACAACTTCCGAAAGCAAGCTGTTCCATTGGTTGATTGTTCTCACTGTCAGAAAATTTCTCCTTATTTCCAGGTTAAATCACTCATTGTTCAGTTTCCGTCCATTGTTCCCTGTCTGGCCTACAGGTGCTTTAGAAAATAGCTTGACCCCTTCCTCTCTGTGGAAGCTCCTCAAATATTGGAAGACTGCTATCCTGTCTCTCCTAGTCCTTCTCTTCACCAGACTAGCTATGCCTGGTTCCAATCCCATGTTCACTGTCCACTCTGCTTCTCCTTGTGCACTGTCTCAAGGGCACACATGAACCTTAAGATCAATTTTACAGAAGACATTGTTGAAAAAGTACAATGCAATCTAAAACCATTTCTATCTATTGGACTGGACAGAATATGTGTCTACAACTTAAAAAAGGTACCCACTGCCATAGCTGAACCTCTAAGCATAATTTTTCAAAAATCTTTCAGGACCAGCTCCTTGCCTAACCCGTGGTCACAAGCTCCAGTCATCCCCATCTTCAAAAAGGGAGAGCCCAGCCTAGTTGAAAATTACAGACCAATGCATCACCTGTAAAGTCATGGAATCAATTATTAACCAATCCATCATCCTCCACTTAGAAACAAACCACCTACTCTCTTATAAACAATTTGGTTTCAGGAAAAAACGATCATGTAATCTGAAACTCTTACATTGCAAAAACATACGGACTACACAACTCAATCAGAGCAAAGCAATAGACGCAATCTACATAGACGTCAGTCAAGCCTTTGATTCAGTGGTTTATAACAAACTACTCCTAAAACTAAAATCTTATGGTATCTCTGGACACCTGCATAACTGGATAGAAGTATTCCTGTCAAACAGACAACAAATGGTCAAAATTGGGAGCATCCTACCAATTCTGTACCTGTCAACAATGGTGTCCCCAAGGCAGCATTCTAGGACCAACTCTCTTCATACTCTACATAAATGACCTCTGTGACCATTTCAAGAGCAACTGTGTTCTCTTCGCTGATGATGTAAAGCTATTCAACACCACAGACAATACTACAACCCTCCAAAAAGACCTTGACTATGTATCAGAATGATTAAACAAATGGCAACTTCAAATCTCAACAAATAAATGTTCTGTCTTACATATTGGCAAAAAAAATAGTCAAGACCTTGTTTATGATCCAAACTCTGTCAAGGATCTTGGAGTACTCATCTCTAATGATCTAAGTACTAGAGCCCACTGTAATTACATAGCCAAAAAGGCATTAAGAGTTGTTAACATAATCTTACGTAGCTTTTTCTCTGGTAATATGACACTACTAACAAGAGCATACAAAACACTTGCTAGACCAATACTCAAATACAGCTCATCAGTCTGGAACCCACCTTACACATCTGATATTAGCACAGTTGAGAAAGTCCAGAAATATTTCACAAGAAGAGTTCTCCACTCCTCTACTTGTTGCAGAATACCTTATACCACCAGACTTGAAATTCTAATCCTAGAAAACCTTGAATTACGCCGTCTTCAGTCTGATATAAGTATGGTATATAAAATCATACATTGCAATGTCCTACCTGTCAATGAATACTTCAGCTTCAACCATAACAACACAAGAGCAAACAATAGATACAAACTCAAGGTTAATTGCGCCAAACTTGATTGCAGGAAATACAACTTCAGCAACAGAGTGGTCAATGTCTGGAATACTCTACCTGACTCTGTGGTTTCTTCCCCAAGCCCCAAAAAACTTTAACCTTAGACTGTCTACTATTGACCTCACCCCTTTCCTAAGAGGTCTGTAGGGGGTGTGCATAAGCACACCAACATGCCGACTGTCCCTGTCCTATTGTTTCTTTTATTTTTATTTTTCTTATATGTATCCATGTATTCATAGCATTGTTTTTACTTATACCTAATATCTTGTAAGCAATTGACAAAATAAATAAATAAATAAATAAAAATATGATCAAAGATGCTTGATCTTTGAAAATATGGAATCTAGAAAACTTGGTCTTGTTTCTTGCATTCAGAAAAACTTCCTGACAGTTGAGCTCAGATTTCATGATGTCAGTGGTGTAATTTCATATGACATTCATGCTCCATCTAATGCTTCTGGACATTATGTCTGTGGTCTTCTTGTTTCCTTGGCTTATTGTCCCTTTGGATCAATGTCAAGGCAGCTGAATCGAGACATAAGCAAACCTTCTCCCTTCTAGTTATGGGAAAACAAGTTGATATCTAAAGCTTGTTATCCTCTGCTTTTGTAACATAGGCTAATCAGTGGGGATGCTAACATGGTGGTGCTAGTTACTATGTTTGTAACAGGGGTGGGCTGATGGGGGTTTGCAGGGGTTTGGGAGAGTCCCTAGCTAAGGTTCTGTGTAGTTTGGAAAACCCCCAATCTCACTCCTGGCAGGCTCCGCCCACCCCTTCCCTCTGCTCCCAGGAGTCCCCACACAGCCCGTTTTGGATGCAGGCAAGTGCAGGGCACATGTGGAGGCTTGGGGAGGGTGAAAATGGGCCTCCTGGAAATTCAGGAAGGCCAGAAATGGGACCGTTTCCGGCTTCCAGAGAGCTTCCGGAGCCCGGAGAGGCTGTTTTTGCCTTCCTAGAGGCTCAACGAAAGCCTCTGGAGCCCATGGACGGCAAAAACATCCCCCCACCATAGTGCAGGAGGCCAACTAGGCCACACCCACTATGGCCATGCCCACTCAGAAATTGGGCAGAGAACCCTTTGCTAAAATTTTTGAAGCCCATCCCTGGTTTGTAACACTACCTCACCCAACTAGAGAAATAAAAATCATTATGTTCATTTAGGCAAGGAAATCATTTAGGCAAGAAAAATGTAGGATGTATAAAAGCATATAGGGCCTCTAGACAAGATAGGTTTATCAAGAGGTAGAAAAAGAGGTAGTTTATCAAGAGGTAGACACAGAGTGATCACTGACAATTATTTTTATGGTTTGAGCCATGGCGGTGCTGTGGTCAGAGTGCAGTACTGCAGGCTACTTCTGCTGACTGCCGGCTGCTTGCAGTTTGGCAGTTCAACTCTCACCAGGCTCAAGGTTGACTCAGCTTTCTCTCCCTCCGAGGTGGGTAAAATGAGGGCTCAAATTGTTGCGAGCAATATGTAAACCACTTAGAGAGGGCTGTAAAGCACTGTAAAGTGGCATATAAGTCTAAGTGCTATTGCTATTTTATCACAATCAGCCAGTTATTCAGACTGGATTTGGCAGTTTTGTCTGCCTAGCGAGCCCTTCCAAGGACCTGGGTTAGGCAGATGTAGATATTTGATGATATTACAGATATTGTCACAGAATGTAAGCCGTTCCAGGTAAAGTTGCCTTTTGCAATTGACTGATGGTGATTTTGTCAATGCCAATAGTGTTCAAGTGTTGCTCCAGTTATTTTGGGATTGCACTCAAAGTGCCTATGCCTATAGGAACTTGCTTTCTTTTGCCACAGTCGTTCTACTTCTATTTGCAGAACTTCAAATGTTCTTATCTTCTCCAGTTCTTTCCCTTCTATTCTGCTGTCTCCAGATACTGCCATGACTCAGATTTTTTTTTGTCTTTCTTATGGATAATTTGTATTATTATGATTCATTGCACAGTCTGCTAGATGTTGCTTTGTCACACAGTCTACCTTTGTCACACAATCTACCAAATTCAGACTAGGTTTGGCATTTTTGTCTACCTATCGAGTCCTTTCCAAGGACCTGGGAAAGTGGGATAGGCAGAGATGGATGTTTGATGATATTGCTGATTATTATTATTATTCATTAGGTGTCATCCCCAAAACTAAGGCCATCTTTGAGGCTTCATGGTTGCCACAAGATAGAGGGGGAGAAAGGGAGGGGAAAAATTAGATAGCTTGGCTTTGCCCTCAAAATAAAGAGTTTTCTTGTGGGAACCAAGGTCATTCCAACAGGTGGCTGAGAAGAGGAGGAGTGGAGTAACCTGGCAACCTGCCAGCACCACTATTGGACAATGTGACCGATGACCTGGAGGAAAAGGGAAACATTCACTTTTCAATTAAGTGAAAATTGCAGGAACTTTCAGAGTTGGTTTTCACCAGTTGGGCCAATATGGTGTATCCAATAAATTGTTCCTTGAGAAATCTACCTGCCTCGGAGTTCTGCTTTCAATGGGTGCATTATTTAAGCTTATTGGCTGCCCATCTTACCACAGGGTAACTCTGAGTGGTTTACAATAACAATGCTGAATATGAGTGGGCAATGTGAAACAGCTGCTACAGTGGCGAATACCATTTTGACTGGCATTAGAAAAAGCACTATATCAACAGATCCTGAATTCCTTATTACCCTCTATGCAGCTCTGCATTAATGAGACCTCAGCTCGAAACTACCCATCCATTGCTATAGAAATCAGGACTGGAAATAATGGATACAAGTTGTAATCACCCAGATTTTGTTAAAATATCCAGCAAAAGCAGGGGTGGGATTCAAATTTTTTAACAACAGGTTCTGTGGGTGTGGCTTAGTTGGTGGGTGTGGCTTGGTGGTCATGTGACTGGGTGGACATGGCTTGGTGGTCATGTTATTGGCTGGGTATGGCCAACTCAATATCACTCACGTCAAGGCACGCATCTCCTCGCCTGGCCTCTCATGACTGTGGGGATGCTGCAACAGTGGTAAATGTGAAAAAGGGTCATAAGTCACTTTTTTCAGTGCCACTGTAACTTTGAATGGTCACTCCACACAAGCAAAGTACCAGCAAAGGAAGGGAAAAAAAATACTCCAGAGATGTTCCTGAGACAGGAAGTCTAGTCCTACCAAGAATGTAATAAGGGTTAATGGAGTGGCAGTTTCTGTAAGCAACACCAGAATGTTTCCTTCCTGCCTTTCTTACAGGATTAGGCCAGTAATTTCTTCAAACAACTAGTTCTCCGCACTGCTTAGAATGTTAACAACTGGTTCTAGCGAAGAGGTGCGAATTAGTAGAACCTCACCTCTGGGCAAAAGTCTCTGTTGGTAAGATATGTTCAAGAGTGGAATCATCTTCTTATGGAGGATAAGGATGTTCCATCACTCATGGATGAGGCTGGATAGGCAGGTTTCATGGATAATGTACTGAAAGAAAAGACAGGATCTACTTGACTGTTAGTTGTTTCCTGAAACATAACATACCTATTAGAGATCCTATGAGGGAGAAGAATGTTATGAAATTATTAAATATTCATGCCTTTAAAGTATTGTAATATAATTCCTTCCTTCCTTTTCTCCCTCCCTTTATATAAATATATATCTTGAATACTTCATTTCAATGCACAAGGGTGGCTATGTGTATCTATTTTTTTACCTTTTTGCCTTTGCTTTCTCTTCATAGGCAGCCAAATGCATTCCTGGCTAGGTGGATCAATTAGGCTAGAGCCCCTCTGAATCAGAAAACTTTTTTCATTTTCATGAAGAAGGTTTTGCTAGAAAATCCTAATATCCATTAAAAAAATGCATCTCACAAACCATTTGGAGATGTGGATTCAACCAGGACTAAAAGCACTGTAAATACATCAATTTCAGCATATAAAATACTCCAAGGAGAAACAAATCTACAAGGCCATTTAATTATGTATATTTGACTTTCAATAAAATTACAAGGGCTGAGAGATAGATTTGGTTCTGCTGATGTAGAATATACGATCCATCCTTCTTCAACAGAAGCTCGCAAAATACAGTATATTAAGAGTGAAAATCCCAGAATTTTACTTTCTCAATAGCTTATAGGGCAGATTACCTATGCATTTGGGCATTGCATAACTTGATAGAGTATGCAGATCACTTCTCATCTAATTTGGATCACCGATTGTCACTTTGATCCAATGTGAATGTTTGGTTCAGTTTGGAAACATGATTCTCTTTGATACCACACTTCAAACTGCATAATCAAATGACTGAATCAGATTGCTTCATTCACTTTGATTCAGAGGCCTCTGCTTTGCTCTTGATCCAATTTGGAAAGTCAATTTGATCTGGAGATTGGTTTGAATCAAAGCTTTGCATGGTTGGTCCTGTTATATGACTGGAGAAGGCTTGGTAACATATGATGGGACCAGTATGTTGGAGTTCCTTTGTGTGTTAAGAAGATCTCAGCCCATCTAACTTTCAAATGAGCTGCTATAGGTCCATAAGTCTATAGTTCTATAGACTCTGGTTCTTGAAGAATTACCATCTCTTCATGGTAATTGATGGGTATACACTACCCCAGACTGACCCTGTGTATAATCTAGATCAAGGATGTCAAACTCAATTTCATTGAGTGCCTCATCAGGACTGTGGTTGACCTCAGGGTGAATGGCCAACTGGGTGGGTATGGCCCACTGGTTAGGTGTGACCAGCTTGACACCACTCCCCAAACTGCTGGCATGTTTCCTCTTCGCATTGGGTAGACTGGGCTGATGCTACCCTGGTGTGATCTTTCCTCTTTGCATTGGGTAGACCAAGGCAAAGCTACATTGACCTGATCTTTCCTCTTTGAATCTGCAGGCCAGATCCAATCACATTACAAGCCGGTCCTGGCCTGCAGACCTTAAGTTCGACACCCCCAATCTAGAGATTCTCCTGGACTTGTGACTCCTACTCGAGAGGCAGATATCAGTGGTGGCCAGGAAAGCCTTTGCATAACATTATGTTGTGTACCAGTTATGCCCATTCCTGTGCACCAGTTATGCCCTTTTCTCACAGTCAGTTATAGGGCACCAGTTATGCCCTTTTCTCCCTGGTCACCTCCTGTCTGGACTATTGTAATGCACTGTACATGGGGCTGTTCTTGAAGAGTATTAGGAAGCTAATTCAAAATGCAGCAGTCCAAATTGTTTTGCATAAGCCTAGACTTGTATGTGTGGGGGTTGCTCCTGGGTACAATTCAAGGTGCTGGTTATCACCTTTAAAGCCCTAGATTACTTAGGGCCAATTATTTTCAGTGGGAATCCCATACATCAGGACTTCTTTTGAAACTGCTATTTTATTGTAGAAAGTTAGCACCCAGCTCTCTCATAGAAGAATGAAATATTTTGAAAAATATTTTAAAAAGGCAGAATATTATTGGATGAGAAATGGAGAAACATGTTTTTTAAATCAGCCCCCACCTTTCTTAATAGACATCAGCAGATGTCAGCAGTTAAGAGATAAAGAGCTTATTAAAAGAAACCAAGTATTTAGGCAGCTCTATTCATAGGCAAAAATTCCCTGCAGCAAGGGCTAAACAAAGCAGCTCTCAGGTACAATAGGAATTGTCGAAAGCTCCTTCGTTGCATCATCATCTCAGAGCACACCAAACTTCAACCAAACTTAGCTCAGATAACCTATAGAGCCAGATTTGACCCCTACACAGCCAACAGAATACATGTTCTTGCACAGGAACAGGAAGCTCAAGTTCAAAACCCAAGAGAAGGTATAACACCCCCATCACTCTCAACTCCATGTGGTCAGTACCTAGAATCACATGTGCTTGGTGGTTCTGCTTCATCAATAAATGGACCCCCTTTCCAATCAGCCTCCAGCCTCCATTTTATCTCCAGTGCCTTTCTCCCAGCTTGGAACTGAACCAGATCGATATTTCTCCCATGCTATATATACATTTATATAATATAAAACTAACTTTCGAACATAAAACTTAGAATAATAGGGTTATTCTTAAGCCTGTAAAGAAAGAGTTGAAGACATAGAACATAGAAATTCAGAGTTGGAAGGGTCCTTCGAGGTCTTCTAGTCTAACTCCCTGCTCAGGTAGGAGATCTTATATCATTCTAGACAGATGGCTATCCAGTCCCTCCTTGAAAACCTCCATTGATGGAGCAGCCACAACGTCTGGAAAAAATAAAAAGTTGCAACATCTTTTCAGAGATGTGATCTGAGCACCTCGCTGTTTCTGCTTTTACCTTGATTGTGGATTAATCATCCTTATATTTGCCTTCTCAGTGAATATTCTTGCAAGTTATCTTGGTATATTTTGTGAGCATGTATTAATATAAACCAGCTGGAAGGGAAATACACAAATGGAAGGGCTTTCAAAAGTCTCCTTTGAAATGGTAAAGGATGTCCTCCATTACACACAAACACACATAAAAGCAGCTCCTGGCATATTCCAGGAAGAGGTTCATTAACTTTTTAGCTTTTCACTTTAAAAACTTTAGATTAGATTCATGCATTTTCTTACTTGGGTGCTACTATCTTGGCCATTGTCAATGGCCTGAATTTAATTCTGGAACAGAAACATAGCTGGTTGAAGCTGAAGTGCTCATGGCTGGGCTATCCACTCCAAAAATCAATCTGTTTCATTCAATCTGTTGGGGGAAAAAACCTTTTTCTCTAGGAGGGAGTATATAATTCTTTCTAGAATATAGTCTGTGGTTTCAAATAGTGTCCAAATTTGTGTGCAGTTTATACCTGCTAAGACCACACTTGGAATATTGCATCAAGTTTTGGTCACCACGATATAAAAAAAGATATTGAGATTCTGGAAACAGTGCAGAGAAGAGCAACAAAAATGGTTAGGGGTCTGGAGGCAAAAATATATGAAGAACAATTGCAGAAATTGTGTATGTCTAGTTTAATGACAAGAAGGACTAAGGGTGACATTATAGCTGGGTTCCAATATCTAAGTGGCTGCCACAAAAAAGAGGAGGGGGCCAACCGACTCTCCAAAGCACCTGAAGGCAGAATGAGAAGCAATGGATAGAAACTAGAACTAAAGAGAAATTTCCTGACAGTTACAACAATTGATCAGTGGAACTACTTGCCTCCAGAAGTTGTGAATGCTCCAACACTGGAGGCTTTTAAGAAGAGATGGGACAATCATTTGTCTGAAATGTTATAAGGTTTCCTGCTTAAGGAGGGAGTTGGACTCTTCCAACTTTGAATTTTTATATTCTATGTTGTCTTCAACTCTTTCTTTGCAGGCTTAAGTCTCCCAAATCTGCAGCTCTTTAATTCACTCTTGAACTAAATTAAAGAAATTGCATGGCACGTTTTGAAATGAGGTGAGAAGGCCAGATAGGAAGGCTGCAGAGCTATAAAAAGACATATAACCAACACATGTGAACACAGCAAAGCAAACAAATTGATTTTTAGCACCCCTTTCCTCATGGGTACACAGGCTAACCATCATAAAATTAACAAATGACTCGGAACTACAATAACACAAAATCATGACAATTAATTTATTCCATAATACAGAACATCGGATTTGGGGTGGGTCGTGAACATAGTTGTTGCAAATGGACAGTTGAAGTCCTTTTTACTTTCTACATGCATCACATATAAAAGAACAGGGTAGACATTTAATTATTTACTTTATTTATTTATCAAATGTATATGGCCGCCCATCGCACACAAGGTGATTCTGTGCTAAGACATAAGGGTCTTCCTTGGATTCAGCAATTGGCTTCAATTAGTTTTGCTGAAATTGGTCTTGTATTTTCAGTTTCCCATAGGGTGGCAGAGGAAAAAAACAACTAAAATATATGCAAATATGAAACTCTCTTATGACTTTGGGTGGGAGATCCAAGAGATGGAGCAAAATAACTCATTAAGTTTGAATAGGGCAGTAACATTAATATAATGTAATTAAGTATAGCTCCCCAAAACACTTGCTTTTCTATGTATTCCACAGAATCATGGAATGTAATGATTGGGAGTTTTCAAATCAAAAAGTCCAACCCCTCAACAGTTCAACTTTTGATTAGGAGCCAGTAAAAGTTCATTAGAAGATGGACATCATATACATATTCTAAATAAATAACCCCCTGTTTAGTGCAGGAATTCACTTCTATGTTTTATCTAGTTATCCAGCCTTAAAGTTCTTCAGCGGATAGTAATTGTGTGAAGTGATAGTACTGCACTGCATGAAAAGACCACATTTCGAATATTGGGTCCAATTTTGGTCAGATCTTGAGACTCCACAAAGAGTGCAGAAAAGGGCAACATGATTAAGGGGGCTGGAGACTAAACTATATGATGAATGGTTGCAGGAGCTAGGTATGTTTAGTCTAATGAAGAGAAGATTTAGAGGTGATGTGATAGGAATCTTCCAATATTTGAGGGGCTGTCACAGAGAGGAGCACAGAGCACCTGAGAACAAGACAAGAAGTAACAGATAGAAGCCTAACAAGGAGGAATCCAGCCTAGAATTAAGGAGAAATTTCCTGTCAGTGAGAACAATTAATCAGTGGGATTAATTGCCTCCAGAAGTTGTGCGTGCTCCGACTATGATGACCTGTAGTCTCTCAAAACAACCCAAAACCCAAAACATATATTAAAATCCGGTAAGGCCTTCAACTTAACTTCATTGTTTTATTAGGCACAGTTTAAAGTCACAAAAGTAAATCATGAGGCAAACAGAAAACCAAAACAAACCACATTGATGAGACTTCTGAAGCAAGCCGAGATAACTAATCATAAACTCCAGGAAAATAACTGAGAAAAGTCCATGGGAAGAATGCCAGCAAAGGTAAACCTCTTTCAAGATGAACACTAAATTGACTCCTGCAAATTCTAACTGCGCAGTTGCAAAGTTATATACATAGCTCCCACCTGCAAGCCACGAGGAGGATCATGGGTGTTCTGTATGAAAAGTGGATGACTCCAAATCTACCATTCTGATTGGCTAAGGAAAAAGAACAGTGGATTGGTTCACTAGGAACCAATCCAAAGAGCTACCAAAAAGGCGGCAAATCTAAATAGCTGCCATTGGCTGCAAGCAGGCAAGCCAGCCTGTATAAAAGGGCTGGCCCCGGCTTCAGCCGGCGTTCCGTTACTAACTGTTGATAATAAAAGTATTTGTTGTTGAAACCCGGTCTACCTCGTGTGTTTTCCGAACAAAACACTGGCGACGAAGGTGGGATCGTCCTGAACGGAACAAAACCTGCACGTGGTGATAGAAGCCCAGACTGCAACTAAGATGTCTGGAAACAACGCATCGCCCGCACCCTTCAATCCCAACGAAGAGGATTGGGATTCCTATGCTGATCGCTTCCAAATGTACTTGGAGAGCAACGAAATGGAAGGCATTTCCGAACAACGAAAGAGAGCCGTGTTCCTGACGCACTGCGGAACAACCGTCTTTAAAATGGCAAAAGCCCTCGCCAAGCCTCGGGACGTTAAACAATTAACGTGGACAGAATTACAGAGACTCCTGAAAGCACACTACGCCCCGATGGTGTCTAATTTAATAAAGCGACATGAATTCTACCGAAGAGACCAGAGAGAGGGAGAAACCGTTGCCGACTTCATCGCTGCACTCAGACAAATTGGGGGTGAGTGTGAATTCTCAAACATAGACGAGGCAATGAGAGATCGCATGGTGTTGGGCCTGAGAGATTCAACCGCACAGAGTAAAATGCTCAACAAGCCCAACATCACCGTTACCGAAGCCATTGCGGAAGCCACAGCCGCTGAAGCTACGAAAAAATCCGCAGTGACTCTTAAGAAAATGAACACGCACGGCGATGAAACATCAGCCAAACAGAAAAAGCATCCTGCCACAACGACCCATTATGAAGAGTCGGGCGAAACAAACGAATCAAGCGAGGAGGACGACGAGGTCCACCGTTTGCTCACAAACAAGAAAGAGCGCGAAAGGAGAAAGTGGCGGGAATGCGCTGGCTGCGGAGGAAACCATCCACGAGCCGAATGCAGATTCCTCGATGCCATCTGCCGACATTGCAGAAAAAGAGGGCACATCGAGAAGGTCTGCAGAAATAAAAAATCTTACAGCCCGACGAGACGCAGAAATTCCCCAACACGAGCCGAGCCAAATCGAGCCGAAAGAAAATGGCAACAAGAAAAGCGAGCCAATACACACCAAACTGTCATTATCCAAAGCTCCCAGACGGAAAGTGGAAGAAAAATTAAAATCGTCGTAGAAATCGAGGGAAAACACTGCAAGATGGAAGTGGACTCGGGGTCCTTCCTCTCCATGGTATCATGGGACACAATTAAACAGTTAGTCCCAGGTATCAAGACCAAAGACTTGATGAAGCAGCACCTAACCCTCAAAGACTATCAGGGAAACCAAATCCCTGTGATGGGCAAAGGACATTTTCAAGTTGCCTACAAAAACCACATCAAAGTGCTTCCGCTGACCATAGTCAACCAAGACAGACCAAGCCTCCTGGGCATCAAGTGGTTCGCGCCATTGGGCATCGGGATGACCGGGGTCGATCGAGTGACCACAACCGGCTGGGAAGACGACCTCGTCAGAGAATTCCATGACGTGTTTGACGGATCACTGGGCAAGTACCGGGGAAACCCTATTTCTTTCAATTTAAACCCCCAAATAGCCCCACGAAGAATAAAAGCCAGGCGAGTTCCTTTTGCACTAAAGGCAAAAATAGAGGAACAGCTGGAAAAATTAGTAGCCCAAGGGGTTTTAGAACCTGTGGACCATGCCAAGTGGGAAACGCCTATCGTCACACCCATTAAACCAGACGGGTCCATCAGAATCTGTGGTGACTATAAGGCTACCCTGAACCACGCATTACAACCAAGCGCATACCCGGTGCCCGTAGTCCAGCATTTGCTCCATTCCCTGGGAAATGGCAAAGTTTTCGCCAAACTCGACTTGGCACAAGCCTATCAACAACTCCCAGTAGACCCAGAAACAGCAGAAGCGCAGACTATTGTCACCCATAAAGGCGCATTCAAATGCCACCGACTCCAATTTGGAGTAAGTGTAGCCCCTGGCGTCTTCCAGAGTCTAATGGAATGCCTTCTAAATGGCATACAAGGAGTCGTTCCCTATTTCAACGACGTCCTAATCTCGGCCAGAGATGAAACACAATTAAGGAACAGACTAAAAAAGGTTCTGACTAAATTTAGAGAATCTGGCCTCAAGGTTAAAAGAGAGAAGTGCTGTCTAGTTAAAAACAACGTCGAATTCCTGGGCTACTCAATAGATGGAGAGGGCATCCACCCCACAGATAAAAAAGTTAAGGCGATAAATGACGCTCCTGAACCTAAAAATAAAACAGAACTCCAAGCGTTCTTAGGATTAATTAATTTCTATAATGTATTCCTGCCAAACAAAGCCACTATAGCAGAACCGCTACACCGCCTGCTAGACAAAAAGGCTACTTGGACTTGGGGTTACAAAGAAAAAAAAGCCTTCCAAAATATTAAAAGACTGCTAACATCAACAAACGTTCTCATCCAATTTAGCGACACTCTGCCATTAACAGTGACCTGCGACGCCTCACCATATGGAGTAGGTGCCGTCCTGAGCCACCAACTACCGGATGGCAGAGAAGCACCCGTCGCATATTATTCTAGGACTCTATCAAAAACCGAGCGGAATTATAGCCAATTGGACAGGGAAGCTCTAGCAATTGTCGCTGGAGTAAAATGTTTCCACGAATATGTATATGGGAGGACTTTTCGAATTATAACGGATCACAAGCCGTTAATGGGGATTTTGGCGGGAAACAAGCCAACACCTAACATACTTTCACCCAGAATGACGAGATGGTCAGAGTTCCTGGCGGCCTATTCCTACACTCTGACACACCGACCAGGAAAACAAATTTCCCATGCGGACGCTCTGAGCAGAGCACCTTTGCCAACAACCGACGCAGACCCGGCACCAACGATGACAGCGTTACAAATCGAGACATGCCCCGATCTACCCATATCAGCGTATGATGTCGCAAGAGCCACCGCGAAAGACTCATTGACTGCCCGCGTTCTTAGCTGGGTAGGTAAAGGCTGGCCGGAGAATCTAAAAACTGAAAATTCCAAACCTTTCCGGTCCAGACAGACTGAACTTTCCATCCAAAAGGGGTGTTTGTTGTGGGGTGATCGGGTAGTAATCCCTGCTAAACTGCAGCCCAGGGTTCTTAGGCTTTTACATGAAGGGCACCCCGGAATGGTTAAGATGAAAAGCCTCGCCAGAAGTTACGTGTGGTGGCCGGGTATTGATAAGGGACATAGAGTATTGGGTAAGCTCATGCCACAAATGCCAGACAATTAGACCATCCCCACCAAAAGCACCCGTTAAGGACTGGGAAACCCCTCGAGGACCGTGGTCAAGAATACACATTGACTTCGCGGGGCCTACCAAGGGGCATACTTTTCTGATTGTCGTTGATGCCTATTCCAATTGGCTTGAAGTAAAAATCATGCCATCAACGACAACAGAAGCCGTAATTAAGCAACTAGACAGCCTGTTTGCCACCCATGGCATACCAGACATTCTCGTTTCAGATAATGGGCCACAGCTAACCAGCATACCATTTGAGCAATACCTAGCCTCCCTAGGTATAAGACATGCACTAACCGTGCCGGCTCACCCGGCTGCGAACGGCAGGGCGGAGAGAATGGTCCGGTTTACAAAAGAAGGGTTAGAACGAATGGACGCTGGAGATATACAACAAAAAGTAAACCGGTTGCTCACACTCCAGCACATAACACCTAGCACTATCACAAATAAATCACCAGCAGAACTACTCATGGGGCGAAAATTGAGATCTCACCTGGATAGGTTACACCCAAATTTCACCCCAGAAAACCCCCCTGACTCCTCAACACGGTTCAGACAATTCGAGACAGACGATTTAGTTTACGCTAAAAATTTCTCCGGGGACCCGGTATGGCTACCCGGGCAAATTATCCAGACTACAGGCCCCAAATCCTACCGGGTAAAATTAGACGATGGGAGGGAATGGAAGCGGCACATAGACCAGCTTCGATCTCGAATTATGGAAAGAACCGCGGACTTAAAAACATTCACAAAAGAACACGGCGAAATGCAAACCGAGGTGGGGGGGGGGGAAAGGCGAGAAACGAATAAAGAACTTTTTAAAAATAAAACTAACATTCAAAATGACCAAAAAGAGCCAACAAAAGACTTACCGTTTGAAGAGACCCACGAAAAGAAATCTTCGGAAGGGGCCAGCCAAGCCAGCTCGACCTGCCACGAGGAAACGGGAGGGAGTGGCAGAACCGCCGGCCTAAGAAACTCAGGCGGCGGTAAAATGGCCGACTCACCCTTCCAGACGGTTCCAGAGAGGAGGACGGACGACACAGCAGCCCCATCTGAACCGGTCGAAGTCTTCACTGAAAATGAACCGCGCAGGTCAGGTCGAGCCCGGAAAAGCCCCACCTACCTGCGAGACTACGTCACCACGTAGGACTGAACTAAGGAGGGAGGAGTGTTCTGTATGAAAAGTGGATGACTCCAAATCTACCATTCTGATTGGCTAAGGAAAAAGAACAGTGGATTGGTTCACTAGGAACCAATCCAAAGAGCTACCAAAAAGGCGGCAAATCTAAATAGCTGCCATTGGCTGCAAGCAGGCAAGCCAGCCTGTATAAAAGGGCTGGCCCCGGCTTCAGCCGGCGTTCGGTTACTAACTGTTGATAATAAAAGTATTTGTTGTTGGAACCCGGTCTACCTCGTGTGTTTTCCGCACAAAACAATGGTAATCTCCTCTTGAGTAGACCTCGCTTTTCCCTGATCCTCTCCTCCCTGCGTGACCTAGAATGGATAGGGGATGGGCCTGGATCCTCCTCTGACTGCTCAGCTGGCCTCTGACCTTCCCCAGCCTCTTCCACCACCTCTGGAGCCACACCCCCACTCCCAGTTGGCTGTTCCTCCTCTTCCTCAGTCAGACTCCACCAGGGGCATGACACTAACATTGGAAGTTTTAAATAAGAGATTGGGCAAACATTTGCCCAGAATGGTATAGGTCCGGGAGGGCGAACTTATGGCACTTGTGCCACAGGTGGCACGCAGAGCCATTTGTGCTGACACGCGAGCTGCAGGCAAACTTACCTCACTGCACATGTGCGCACCTCACAGTTGATTTTCAGCCAGTTGTGGCCTTTTTCAGCCTCCCAAAGGCTTGAGGAAAACTTCTTCAGGCTTCTACAAGCTTTGTAGGCCAAAATCTAGTCTCGTTTCATCACTTCCTGTTTTTCTGAAAATACCGGAAGTGGTGAAACAGGGTTAGTTTTCGGCCTACAAAACCTGCAGAAGCCTTTCTCAAGCCTTTGGGAGGCTGAAAAAGGCCTCAAACCGCCCAAAAATCAGCTGTGAGGTGCAGTGCAGGTAAGGGGGCAGCAGGGGGGGTGGGATTACGCATGCATGTGTAGGGTGCATGGGGGGCACATTGCCTTCTGGGTGCTGGCACGCGAGCATGAGCGTGCAAGCACATACACAATTTTTGGCACAGGTGCCCCAAAAGGTTAGCCACCACTGGTATAGGTTCTTCTGCTTGAGTAGAGAAATGGACTAGAAGACCTCTAAGGTCCCTTGCAACTCTGTTATTCTGTAAGTCTTAAAAGAGCCCACCACTTCCCAAAGCAAACTATTCTACCATTGGACTCCTCCTGATATTATTATTATTATTATTTTGTAATTAATCAAGATCAAAGTCTCTTGTTTCTTGTCTTGCTTTCTGGAACCACTCAGAACTGAATACCAACACTGAACACTTTCTAAAAGCACTTCAAATACTTGCAGGCAGCTTCCATGTTTTCCAGCAGTGTTATCTTTCTCTTGCTAAGCATGCCTCCAGCTGTTACTTACAATTATTTTCTTCTACTCTCTCATCTTCTGTTTTGCTGTCTTCTGGACATGCTCCAGGTTGTCAACGTCTGTCTCAGATATGCAAATCCGAAACTGAACGCTGTATTCTAAAAGCTCTACCTTAAATTAGTTTATATAAGTGCACATAGATTTCTACGTGTATTCATCTGCATCCTGAAAGGATGTGGATTTATAAGCGTGGCCCGACTTATATGATTCAGTTCATTATTCCTCATCACTTTCAACCAAACTGTTTAACAGCACATTGGTGCCTGTAATAAAAGAAAAATGCAATTTTAGGAAGTATCCAAAAACATTTTACTCTTCTCAAATCATGGAAGAAATAGACTTGTGGGGCCCTTGGTGCTTCCTGAGTTTGATCATTTGCTTGCAGACATTTCATTATCGAACCGAATAACAAGTTCGGTGCTGCTGTTGTTATCTCATTATGTAAGGAAACATCTGCAAGATAACAATCAATTTCAGAAAGCACCAATTATTCCATTGTTTAACCCTGACCTACATATATTCTCTCCTATTAGAAATACAGCTGCTTTATTTTTCCTGGAGCAGATCCTACCCCAAGTCAAAATAATGAAAATAAGTCCAAAGAAGGGCAGTGAGGCTGATCAGGGACCGTAGATAAATGAAAAAGATTGAAGATGTAATTCTCCATGAGAAGAAAAGAGCAAGAATGGATATAATGGTATTGTTCCAAAGCTGAAGGCAAGATGAGAAACAATGGATGGAATCAAGGGGAGAAGCAACCTGGAATTAAGGAGAAACTTCCTAAAGCCCCAGCCCCACTGCACTTACGGATGCAAAGAGGATGTAAAACATTAAAAAAAGCTTACCATCTGTTGGAAAACGCTATGCATCCATTGTGTACTCACTGCATACGTGTTTCATGCACTCTATCCCTTGAGCATCCGTCCACTGAGATTTCATCCGCGCAAGAAGTTTTGAGCTGCACAAAACTTTGTGAGCCAATGAACTTTCTGCCGCGTACGATGTACATCGTGACATATACAGGCAACAAACGTTCTATGTCCATTATCATCCGTTAAACGTCCGCTGTATCCTCTCTGCATGCTCTGGCCATCCCCTCAACTCACATTTGCTGCAGCTGAAAACGGAAAGAAGGAGGAAACGAAAGGTACATGGAATGTCTACACAGCGTTAGTAGCATGGAAATAGAAAGGATGTAAGCATATGCATCTCATATATAAAGTATTCAAAACGGACAAAACGTTTGTATCTGGGATGTATCTCGTATATTTAGGATGTCTGCAGAATATGTACAGAGTATGTAGAAGGAGACCTAGTGGACTACCAATATTTCCTATAAAAAGGGGGAGAAAATCATCTGGATTGCTGAGATGGTGGACCATACAGACCCACTATGCTTGCATTGGAGGTTTATCTATCCCACAACTATCCTTAGCTATCCCACAAGCATGCAAAGGCTTAACCATTTTTTCAAAGTTTTCACCAACACTTTATTAAGTAAAAAAAAAATGAACTAAGTGTCTTAAGCAAAGATAACCTTTATTAACTTTCTTAGGTAAACTTTATGACTTTATTAAAAAAGCAAAATGAACCAAGTAAAGTGTCTTGAGCAAAGATAAACTTAACAAGTAAACAACTCAGTCTCTGACACTATTCTCAGTCACTCTGAGTCATGTCCATGGTCTCAGCTGTTAAGCAGGCAGGGACTATGGAGGTGGCTGTGGTTTCAGTGCTGGTCTGAGGCACCATTGGGGTGCTTGGCCCCGAGGGTACAACAGGGGATGGTGTGTTCAGGAAGCTGTCTGAGAGCTGACTCAGTCCCATGAGGTTGAGAGGCCCCTCATCAAGGACTTGAGATGTCAGGCCCAATACTGATGACAGATTGTCCGTTGACGGGCTTGGCTGTGGGGTGGAGGAAGGAGGAGTGTAGTGGGGCTGTCTGGTCTGCAGCTGGGTGAGGAGTGGAGTCTGTGGCATGCAATGAACCTGGGCCTGGACTGGGAAGGTCTGTTTTTGCTGTGGGAAGTCCTGGTAGTTGTAGCCTTGGTAGGTGAGGGGCTGTTGAAAGCCATGGAAGGGTTGTGACCTCGCCTGGGGTGGAGGAGCAGACCTGGACTGGGGAGGAGCAGCTTCAGCTGGGCCTTGAGGGTTGCGCAGGAGTGCTGTGATATTCTGCTTCATCACCTGGTACTGGGCCTTGGGCAGGTCCCTCAGGGTGTGACTCACATACGTGATGAAGGTGTTCCGGCCCAAGGATGCTCTGTCCAATTGGACCAGCTGAGAGAGAAGTTCTGTGCTGGTCTTCATTGTGTCTCTGATCTCCAACAGCACACTGTGGTTCTGGCCCTTCAGTCTGCCTCTCTGCCTGCATCCTGTGGAGCTGGGTGTGGGAGTGGGGGTGGGGGTGGGTTGGCCTCTGGTGGCTGCTGCTTCTTCCTCCATTTGTGACAGCAGGGCATCATCCCCCATGGGATCCTCCAAGTCTGCCAGCATGGGGAGTGCAGCTGTCGGGGGGGGGGTCTCTGCCATGGGGCCCTTTGAAGACACCTGCCTGGACAGGGTAGCTGGCTCCTGGCTGGAAGAGGACTGGCTGTCTGTGGGCTGTCTGAGGGAGAGGGGTGTCAAAGGGGCTGCTCCTCAGTGGCGGATCTCACCCTCCAGGAAACTGCACTTGGCCATGATGTACATCTCCCGGTCAGTGAGCTTGACAGCAGCCTGCCCGGATTTCTTGAGGTGTAGCTTGCCATACCAGGTGTGCATGTGCTTCCACCATCCAAGGAGTACTTCTTCAATGTACCCCAGGCTCTCTGCCTTGTCTCTCCAAGCTGCCTGCTTCTTCTTGGTGTCGTGATAGAGTCTGTGGCCCTTTCTTCAGAGGTACTTGTTCTCCCTCAGCCATTCCAGCACCTCATCCTCATGCTCCTCAGAAACGGTGTACTGTTTCCTCTCTCCCTTCTCCTTCCCTTGCCTCTTCCTCCCTCTGGCAGGGGCATCAGCAGGGCCTTCAAGGCTTGAGAAGCAGGGCCTTCAGGGGCTGGAGCAGCAGGGCCTTCAGGGGCTAGAACAGCAGGGCCTTCAGGGCCTTCAGCAGAAGGGCCTTCAGCAGCATGGCTTTGAGAGCCTTGGGCCTGGTCCACCGCAGCAGCAGCAGCAGCAGCAGCAGCAGCAGGAGGTGGTTCAGAGTCAGTGCCAGGGGGTGGGATGCTGGTTCTGTCCTTCTTGCCAGGGCTGGAACGAGTACGCACTGGCTTCCTCTTCTTGCCTGACTGACGAACCATGGTGTTTCTGCTAGATGTATGTGGCAGCACGTCTTTTCCCTGTATGCTGACTGCATGCATGCTGCATCCTTTTATATCCACGGAGCTGATGCAATTCATACTCCCTG
Source organism: Laticauda colubrina (assembly GCA_015471245.1). Lineage (NCBI taxonomy): Eukaryota > Metazoa > Chordata > Lepidosauria > Squamata > Elapidae > Laticauda > Laticauda colubrina. Next base: position 22,113,431 of record BLBF01000036.1, on the reverse strand, counting down.
CATGCGCAGTGAACGCTTTGCATCTGATATACATCCGTGTAGCATCCGCTTTGTTTTGTATGGGCATCCGTGATGCATCCGCTTCATCCGCTATGCATCAGCCCCTTCCGCTTTGCGTCCGCTTCGAAATTCTCCCCCGGAACCCCTTCGGAGGTCTCATCCACTGTCATCCGCTAGGCTTCCTATGAACATCCGTTTAATATCCCCGCTACATACTACCCACGTCCGTTCTTTTCCATTCTATTCCGTTCTGTTTATGCAAATTTTCGCCACTTTTTGAAGTGGATGACAACGGATGGAGCCACCCCCAAAATTTTGCTCGTCCGCTGTGTCATTTATGCATACGTTTTGCATCCGTCGGCCAGTGGGACCTAGCCTTCACAGTGAGAACAATTACCTAGTAGAACAGCATACCTTCAGAAGTTGTAGGTGCTTCATCACTGGATGTTTTTAAGAAGAGACTAGACAGTCCCTTGTCTCAAATGGTGTAGGGTCTCCTGCTTAATAAGGGAGTTGGACGAAAAGACCTCCAAGGTCCCTTCCAGCTCTATCCTGATTGATCCAGAAGACTGTTCTCTATCGCTCCACAATGCAGAGTGTGGAATAATGGATGTAAATTAGCGGAAAGCAGGTTCAACATCAGCAAACAATGTCATAACAGTAAATCCAATCTGACAGTGAAACCAATGGCTCAGTTGTGGGTTTGTCTTCACTGGTGGTGATGGATAGACAGCCATCTCTCTCTGAGATGCATTTATAAGGATTGCTGTACTGAGCTGCATGACCTAGATGCCTCCTTTCACTTCTTTGATTCTATGATCAGGATCATAGAAAAATTCAGAAAAAAATACTCTCAAAAGAAGAATATATGTAGTTCTGGAGTGAACTGTGGAGTCCTTTGTGTTCTCTGAGCTTTGTTGATTCATTTATACCTTTATTATTTGTACAATAAGTCAAGGCAACAAACATATCCAACTCACCTTCCTCCTGCTGTTTTCCCCACAACCAGAACCCTGTGAGTGGGTTGGGCTGAGAGAGAGAGAGAGAGAGAGAGAGAGATATGGATAGAGAGAGATATTGAGATTTGCTCAGAGTTGACCAGCTGGCTTCCATGGCTAAAACAGATCTTGAACTCACAGTCTCTTCCTTTCTAGCATGGTGGCCTCAGTGGTGCAGTGGTTAGAGAATGCAGTACTGCAGGCTACTTCTGCTAACTGCCAGATCCTGCAATTTGGCAGTTCAAATCTCACCAGGCTCAAAGTTGACTCAGCCTTTCAGCCTTCTGAGGTGGGTAAAATGAGGACCCAAATTGTTGGGGGCAATATGCTGACTCTGTAAATAGCTTAGAGAGGGCTGTAAAAGCACTGTAGACCAATATATAAGTCTAAGTGCTATGGCTATCGTACCTTACCACTAGACTCAACCAGCTCTCTTATTACTTGACTAGATAAAGTCATCAGCCTTGATGACATTATCTAGTTGGGTAATGAAGGGTCTGTAAGCCAACAACCAAGCTCAGAGAGCATCAAAGACTCTACAGAAAATATTCCGTATATGTTCTCTAAACACTTGTGCTTGCCTGGATGTATTTCAGTTGAGTAGGACTGTGAAAGAAAGAACTGGGCTCGATGTATTAATATAGCAAGGAAAAACAGAGGGAGAAAATAAAGAGCAGTATCACCACATTCCTAAAATAAACACCGAAGCATCCGGAAGATGAGATTGAAAAAGACAGATCTATAAAGCAAACATACTTGCAAGTACATAAAAGAACACAGTTTGACATACTGCTTGCTTGAAAATTTTGGCTAGAAAACATTTGGGCAGATGCTTAATACATGCAAAAGATCTTTTTTTAGCCTCCCCATGTTCCCTTTGTGCTAGAAAGGCTCTATGCTGAAGTACAGCCATTCATTGTACCTATTTATAATTGAGCTGTTATGTATATAACTGTGCTGATTGATGTTTTTTGTCACCGTCCCTGATGGAAGGAGAGCTACATCACCATTCTGCCCTGCTATGGAAGGTTTTATTGTTGATCACAGCATGGGATGTATCAACAAAACAAAAAAAAGGAAGTAGCAGACTTATAGATGCAAAGAGGAATACAATTCTATTTTTGGCATATTGATTTAGGAGCTGGAAAAATGGAAAGAAAAAAAGAAAGAAAGAAAAGAAAGAAAGAAAGAAAGAAAGAAAGAAAGAAAGAAAGAAAGAAAGAAA
>BLBF01000036.1:22083007-22094906 GCA_015471245.1 Laticauda colubrina | reverse complement strand
TCCCCCTCCTCCTCCTCCTCCTCCTCCTTCTTCCTTTGAAAAGACATTTAGATGCCACAATTGGACTGCAGAGATGACTCCAAACTTCTCCACTTATCTAGACAACTTCAATCCAGTTACATCTGAGGAACTGGCCAGGGTCCTTGAAAAGTTGAATTCTGCCATTCCATGCATCAGATTTATGCAGTGGTGGGATTTAAATAATTCAACAATCAGTTCGCCCAGGGTCAGGTTTGCTGTCAAAGGAGGTGTGGCCCATCCCTGTTCTCCAGCTCCCCCTCTCTTATGGGATGAGCCTTCCACAATGGCCAGCCTGACCTTGGGGGAACTGGTTGCTATATTACACAAACACACACACAAACACACACACAATCAAAGTGTATCCTAGGCATTGCAGTGCAATGGAGAAACAAGCATGAGGGAAGGAGGAGGAACAGGGAAAAGAAAGAGGAAAAGCGACCTTCTCCTTCCCTCATGCTGACTACTCTGTTTCCCATTGCTCCATTGCAGTGCAGCACAGCACCCAGGATCCACTTTGATAGTGTGTGTGTGTGTGTAATTTAACAACCAGTTCATTTGAACCAGTGTGGACCAGCTGAATCCTTCCACTGGATTTAGGCACACTTTGTTGGTTTTTGGCCTTCTGGGAAGAGACATGTGACAGGACTCAAGTGGTTGTAAGTGACCAGGAGCTGTTTGATGGTTGTGACAATGATCAAGACCAAACCTCACTCAATTGCATTCTCTGTTGATAGTGGAAACAAAGGATGCTTTGCCTAATACATCAAGGATTATTCTTTTAAGTTTTCAGTGAAAATTTTTCATTTCACCTGCTCTGAAGGAGGAAGCAGTTTAAGCCCATGTCACACTGAACCAATGGATGGAAAGAGGATGTAAAACGGAGAGAAACACTTGCCATCCTTTGGTTAACACGATTCATCCGTTCTGTACTCATTGCCTCCGTTTTTCATCCTCTCTATCCGTCCAGCATCCATCGACTGAGGTTCCATCCGCTCAAAAAGTTTTGAGCTGCTCAAAAGGTACATTGTACACCACTGGTGTCACTGATGCCACCGATGCCACCCACGCCACTGATGCCAGCCACACCACAGATGCCACCTACGCCACCGATGCCGATGCCAGTCTTCACCCAGCTGCAGAACAGACAGCCCCACTACACTGCTCCTTCCTCCACCCCACAGCCAAGCCCGGCCTCAGAACATCTGTCATCGGTATTGGGGCTGACACCGCATGTCATGGAGGAAGTGGCTCTCAACATCACGGGGATGAGCCAGCTGTCTGAGAGCTTCCTCAACACACCATCCCCTGTTGTCCTCTCAGGGCCAGGCACCCCAGTGGCACCTCAGACCAACACTACAGCAGCAGCCACCTCCACAGTTTAAGCCTTTGCATGCTTGTGGAATGGGTAAGGATAACAATGGGATGGGCAGGGATACCTGTGGAATGGGTAATAGCTGTGGGATGTGCAGGGATACCTGTGGGATGGGCAGGGATACCTTTGGGATGGGTAATAGCTGTGGGATGGGCAGGGATACCTGTGGGATGGGCAGGGATACCTTTGGGATGGGTAATAGCTGTGGGATAGATAAACCTCAAGTGCAAGCATAGTGGGACTCTATGGTCCACCCTCCAAGGTTCCACACCTATGGCCCTTTATTATCAATAACAATGTAAGCATTGATCCACACATTTGAACATAAAGCCCCTGTCACACTGCACCAACGGATACAAAGAAGATGTAAAATGGACAAAAAAAGCTTGCCATCCGTTGGAAAACACGATGTACTCACTGCCTCCATTTTGCTTCCTCTCTATCCATCCAGCATCCGTCTGGACTGGGAAGGGCTGCCTGTGCTGCTGGATCTCCTGGTAGCCATAGCCTTGGTAGCGGAGGGCCTGTGAAAAGCCTTGGAAGGGCAGTGACATCACCTGGGTTGGAGGAGCAGGCCTGGACTGGGTGGGAGCAGGTTCAGCTGGGTCTGGAGGGTTGTGAAGAAGACCAGTGATCCTGTCCTTCACCACCTGGAACTGGGGTTCTGACATGTTCATGATGGTCTGGTTGATGCTGCTCCTGATGGGGTCCTTGATCTCCAGCAGGACAGTGTGGCTCTGCCCCTCCGGTCTGCCTCTCTGCCTTTCGGTGGAGGTGGAGCTGGGGGTGGATGCGGGTTGGGCTGTGGTGGAAGTGCCGTCTCCTTTCTCCCACTGCGTCAGGGGGTCCTCCACGCGCTCCGCCAGGGGTAGTACAGCTGTCTGGGGACTCTCCATCGTGGCATGCTCCACAGATACCTGCCTGGACACAGGAGCTGACTCTTGGCCAGAAGAGGACTGGCTCTCAGCAGGCTGCCTGAGAGAGAGGGTTGTGAGATCTCACCCTCCAAGAAGCTGCACTTGGCCATCACGTAAGTCTCTCTGTCCATCAGCTTGACCACAGCCTGGCCAGATTTCTTGAGGTGCAGCTTCCCGTACCAGGTGTGCATGTGCTTCCACCAGCTGAGGAGCACCTCCAAAGTGTAGCCCAGGCTCTCCGCCTTCTCTCTCCAAGCAGCCTGCTTCTTCTTGGTGTCTCGATAGAGCCTGTGTCCCTTCCGCCAAAGATATTCATTCTCCCTCAGCCACTCCAGCACCTCCTCCTCATGTTCCTCTTCGATTGTGTATTGCCTCCTCTCCCATTCACGTGTCTGCATCTTCCTCCCTTTGGCAGGACCATATGGGCCCTCATCAGAAGTGCTTCGAGGTTGTAGGGGCTGCTCCTCCACACCACCACCAGCAGCAGCAGCAGCAACAACAACAGTAGCAGCAAAAGCAGGACCAGCAGGACCACCACCACCAGCAGCAGCACCAGCACCAGCAGGACCAGGAGCACCAGCAGCACCAGCAGGACCAGCAGCACCAGCAGCACCAGGAGCAGCGCCAGCAGTGTAAGCACCAGCAGCACCGGGAGGAACAGCAGCAACAGGAGCAACAGCAGGACCAGCAGGACCAGGAGCAGCGCCAGCAGAGTAAGCACCAGCAGGACCAGCAGGACCAGGAGCAGCGCCAGCAGAGTAAGCACCAGCAGAAGCACCAGCACCAGGAGCAGTGCCAGCAGAGTAAGCACCAAGAGAAGCACCAGCACCAGGAGCAGTGCCAGCAGAGTAAGCACCAGCACCAAGAGCAGTGCCAGCAGAGTAAGCACCAGCAGAAGCACCACCACCAGAAGCAGCATCAGCAGAAGCACCACCACCAGAAGCAGCATCAGCAGAAGCACCACCACCAGAAGCAGCATCAGCAGAAGCACCGCCTCCAGAAGCAGCATCAGCAGAAGCCCCAGCCCCAGAAGAGCGAGCCCGGGCAGCAGAAGCCCCAGCAGAAGCAAAGTCAGGGCCAGGGGGTGGGAGGATGGCCCTGTTCCTCTTGCCAGGGCTGGCAGCAGATGGCAGAGGCTTCCTTTACTTCCCCATGGTTGTTGGGTTGCTGGCTGGCTGGCTGGCTGGCAAGCTGTGTCTGGAAGCAGGTCTTTCCACTGAATGATGACCTGCTTGGGAGCTGCTTCCCTTTATATCCGCGGGGCTGATGCAATGCATCCTCCCCACATGCGCAGTGAATGCTAGGCATCCTCTAGGCATTCGCTAGGCTTCCGCTAGGCTTCCACTCTGCATCCGCTTCATCCGCTCGGCAACCACTCTGCATCCGCTCTTTCCATTCCACGTCCGCTTCGCTGTGCTCCCCCGGAAGCCTTGCGGAGGTGCCATCTGCTCCCAGCTACTTCCATCCGCTAGGCTTCCGTGGAGCATCCGCTTTCCATCCGCCCTACGTCCTCCCCCCATCCGTTCCTTTCCGTGTTGTCTGCTCTGGTTATGTAAATTTGGGGCACTTTTGAGAGCAGATAACAACAGATGGAACATTTTGCTCCTCCACTGTGTCCTTTTTACAAATGTTTTGCATCCGTCGGCCAGTGTGACAGGGCCTTTACCGCTATCTTTTGACTTGGCTGTATTGGACAATGTTTATCCAGACTCCAATTTCCCTTTTCAGACTGCTTTATTTTATATTTTAAATGGAACAGTGGAAGATAGAAAGAAGGGCAAAGACTCTGAAAGACTGACCTTCTTTGTTTCACTCTCACAACACAATATCACCCTTTTTAGAGGTTCAGTTAACAACACGAGTGCTTTAACCTTACATGAGTTTTGCAATATCCATTTCACTTCTTAAATCCTTTTACTCCCTGCAATTTGGAAAATATTTCGGCTCTTACCATTCTGACAACATCATGCAGTCTTCCATATATTCCTGTGACTCTTGCAGGTCAATGAATTTTAAATCAAACCCAAAACTGAAAGAGGAGAACAGTTGTAGTTCATGGGTAAATTGTGGGGTCTTTGGTGCACTGATGATGTTACCTAGTTTTGTAATGAAATGTCTGCAAGAAAACCAATAAGCTCAGATAATTCCAAGGACCCCATAAATCCCAAACTGTTATTATCTAGTTCCATGAAAATTGGAACTATTTTCTTGACCATTTAGGGTAGAGTAACCCTGTGCTGGTGGTCATGGTGCTGAACCATTTTGCAACAGATACCTGGCCTTTCTGTATCAGTTTGTTTCCTCTTTAGTATTGAAAATCCCCTCAACTGAATTGGAGGTAGTCCTCAATTTATGATCACAATTGGATGAATGATGTGGTTGTTAAGCGAATCATCAAGTGACTGGACCCAATTTTATGACCAATTTTACTGCAGTCATCAAACAAATTAATTTTTAAATGAATCATGCGGTTATTAAGAAAATCTGACTTCCGTAATTGACTTTGCTTATCAGACACTGGCTGAGAAGATCAGAAACCATGATCACGTGATCACAAGATCCTGAAACCTTCATAAACATGAATCTGTTGCCAAGCATCCAAATTGTGATCACATGAGTATAGGAGTGGTGCAATGTTCATAACTTCAAGGACAGCTCCCTAAGCAGGGGTGGGATTTTATTGGTTTGGCCTAGTTCAGATGAACTGGTAGCTCCAAGGATCAGCTGCTGTGAGCGAATTGTTTGCTCTGATGATCAGCTGTTAGGTCCACCCACCTGTCCCAGCTCTAGTCTGTGCTTTATACCCTAGTTTTCAAGCTCAGCTGATCCGCGCGGCACAGTGCATTGTCATGCACCAGCTGTTTCACACACAGGGATTGCTAGAGAAGGTCAGTAGCAAATGCTCTGCCTGCGTGCGAGCCACGTGCTCACCGAACTGGTTGTTACACTGGTTGAATTGCACCCCTGCTCCTAAGTCACCTCCAAGGTCATCCTAACTATGAACCATCATTAAACAAATAGTCATAAGTTGAGGACTACCTGCAATAAAATGGAAAGTCTCTTTGATTTATTTCCTTTCCTTTTTCCTTCTTTTCTTCTCCATACTTATCACTCTGTTTTTCCTTTTAAGCTGCATTCTGTTAATTTTCCCACCCCATCTATAACTTCCCTTCCCATCTATGGTATCATTTTCTTAACAGCCTTTTCGTATAAAGATGTTGCTGCAGTTATTCTATGTGAAGCACTAGATTGGTAGACCTGAAGGATGATAGTAGGGAGCCACCTGGGGATCAACATAAATAACTGTTTGTTTCCAATTTTTTAACACAACTCAGAAATGTTAAGGTAAGTTGAAGGATCCACATCCAGCCAATGATGTCAAATAGTTGACATCTCTCTTTGTTATGGCCCTCTAAAGAAAGGGCCCTCTCTATTTCATCTTTATTTATTTTTTCTTCATTTGATTATAGCTCCACAGAGTCAGATCCTTATACAGACATCGTACAGGCATATAAATTTTATGAAAATTCTGCCAACTGCCAGGGGTTCAATTCTCCCTGGCTCAAGGTTGATTCAGCCTTCCATCCTTCTGAGGTGGGTAAAATGAGGACCCAGATTGTTGGGAGCAACATGCTGACTCTGTAAACTGCTTAGAGAGGGCTGTAAAGCACTGTGAAGCAGTATATAAGTCAAAGTGCTATTGCTATATACAGTACAAAACATAAATGGCAAGCACAAAACAAAACATCCAACTTTTAAAAAAAACATAGTCCATTTTTGCTCTTCAATTTCCTTGCTTTTTTCTAATTTTTAAAATATATTTGCAATAAATCCATCTTTCCTTTAAACAATGTGTCAACTGGATACATATATCTTGTGCTAAAATGATAGTTTAGTATTTTTCTTACCAATATAACAACAATCACTTTCCTTTGTAAATCATTCTCTCTTACATTTGTTATCTCTATATCAATATTCAATTATTTCTCTATGTATTCATCTGCTCAGTTTTAGCTTGTTTTATTTTCCAACCTTTGATAAAATGTATCCCATATCATATAATATTTGGTTTTTTCTTTTTCTTTCATTGCAATGTTAATCTATTCATATCTGCACATTCAAATATTTTCTCAATCACTGTTCCCTCTGGCAGAATTTTATCGCTTTTCCAATTCTGAGCAGATGCAATCCTGCTCTTCACTTTCCTCATGGATCTATTAATCATTTATTTCTTGACAGCTAGAACAATTAATCAGCGGACCGATTACAACTTGCCTCCAGAACTTGTGAATTTTCCAACACTGGAAATTTTAAAGAAGAGATTGGGCAATCTTTTGTCTGAAACGGTATAGGGTTTCCTGCCTAAGCAGGGGGTTGGAAGATCTCCAAGGTCCCATCCCATGCTGTTGTTCTGAAGAACATTTCTTAGTCTGTAAATGCTATTTAAATTTTCCATTCTCTCTTCTTGTTTAAACACTAAAATACTTTATCATCAAGTTCTGCTTTTGTAATTTAATCCATAAATGGACTTCGGTCTTTAATAAAAGACTTTGTAGCCTTTCATTGATTAGGAAAATGTCTTTCAAATAAATAAAAAGTAAATAAATAAAAAGATCCCCCCAAATGAGAAAAAAAATGAAGTGTCCAAGAGAGCAATGTGGAAGTTCCCAAAAGTAGAAGTCAACTCAATTATCCTTTCTTTTATCTTCTTAAATGAAGTAAAGGCACTTGAGTCACTTTGTCAGGAGCAAAGCAGGATCAGTTTTGGTGTTCATATGTGTATGGAAGATCTCAGTAGATTAGACCATCTGTAAGGTGGGACAAAGAAACACATCCCAGCAGAAGACGGCAGCAAATGATTTCTTCATTGCTACCTATATGGTTACCTCAGTACAATGATGGGAAACTTTTAACTCAAAGATGACTGGCTACCTTTTCTAGGCTAAACATCTTTTGCTTTCACTATCAACAGAGAAGGCTATTGAGTGAGATGTCAACTCACAAAATATTTCTATGGTCTTTTTAGAGTTTCCAACAGAAAAGGAGGGGTGAAAAAGGGTTTGAAAGAGCAGTATGGCAGCTTGGAAATTGAAAATGCATTCCATAAATAGTTTTCAAAGATAGTCACTAGGTGACTGAAGTTTCTGCTATGCAAAATTCTAATTGGAGAACAGGATAGATGACTTTTGGCTATGGATGTGTCTCATTGGAGAATATGAATTATGATACACCTGGGGAGGGGGAAAGCAGGGTCAAGGGCGGCAATGAATTCTGTGTCTCAGAGTCAGCTACACCCAGGCAGTGCCAGACATGTTAACTCCCAATAAATCCTTCTGAAAGTTTTGGAAGTTTGACTCAAGACTCATGATTTAATTGGGGTGACTACCGGAATCCTGACAGCTAGCTAACTCTTGCCCATTCTCACAACCATCACACAGTTCTTGCCACTGCCCTGTGACCCACACAGGCTGAAATTTAAAGCAGAACAACCCCAAAACCAATCATTTTGCTCTCTAGATAGGTTTGCATGAAGTTTCCACCTGTTCTTTGTTTTATATCTTGGTCCTCATTCTTATATCATGGTTCTCCTTCCTGCATATGGATATGGCTATGGTTATTGCTCTCTTAGTCAATTGATCTGAAGATGTTTTGCTTGCTTCACCTCTTGGCTTGCTTCACTTCTTATAAAATCAAGAACTGAATTGTCAGCATGATCATTCAGTGTGGAGATACTTTCTCTCCTAGCTGAGCTACATAATACATCACTCATTCACTCAAGTTACATTTTTAGCTTTGTACCAAGACAAAGAAACATGTAGAAGCCCATTCTTTGTTGGTGAACAACTTCTGATATTCCCATAAATACATCTATTTGTTACTTTAAAAAACCATACATGTGTCCTTTTCCATTACAATAAACCTCAGAATCAGTTATAAGGAAATTTGCATAAGGGTAAATATTTATTTTTATAACATAATTCACAAGGAGGGCTAGAAAATTTATCCCATCTCATTGTATTGTTGCACACCCACACTCACACCCAGAAAGGATTCAGCTTCTAATTTATTTACATGGATATGTTAATATAACATTTAAACCAGGTCCATTAACATCCAAATAGTTTCAATGGCACAACATTCTATGATTAATTAGTGTTAACCTGGATTGGATCTTTGGGGTTTAACTTTTGAAATTTTGGTCAGCTTATGATTAATATTGAACAAACTCAGAAAATGGGTTAATTAAAAATTTGGGAGCTCAGGTTTTTCAGGACACAGATATCAATTGTGTCTACAATTAATAGTAACCTATCTTCAAGGTCAAAACATTCAAAGAGAAAGTCAAGGGAAAGGCCGGGAAAAAAATTAAGAAAAGGAATCTGTACATCTCTATTGAAAAGAATTCTCTCAGTTCTGGAATGGAAGTAAGAATGCTTGAAAGAATAAAATTACTTCCAGGAGTAGCAATATAAATCTCTGGTAGGCATCACTGTCATTTATCTCTAAGCAAAAAGACAGCACTTCTCAAGATGTCCTTCATTTCTCCAAGGCTCTGGATTTACAAGGACCTTCTGTTTCCAAGATTCTTCCCCTTGAGTCCCAGAGAATAATTTCAGGAGCTTCCATGGAATGGTAACCAACATCCCAAGTCACCAATGCCATCATTTGACTGAAACCTCTAGCTTCTAGTTTCAGCTCTTGAGAGACACCTCAACTGTCCAGTGCCATCTTCCATCTGAAACACCTAGCTTCCTGACTATCTTCTGACAGCTGAAGCCTTCAGAGCCCCAGATTGACATTCCAAATCTCCAATGCTATCTTCTGACACCTCAAGCATCTGGTGTTATCTCCTGCGGGACACCTCAATCTTCTTCCCGTGCCACCTTTCACAAAACTGGTTGACCTAGAGGTGGTTCAGTGTAGAAAGCTTCAAAGTTGAGGGAAAGAGGGAATGGGCTAGCATTGCTGATAAACCCACCCTCAAGGCAAGAAGCAACCTCTTTCCACTCTTGTTTATAAATAATTTACTTCTACCTGCTCGGAATTATAGATTGCAATGGGATTATACACACACAGTGGCTATAAAGGAAAAATGAATATGTATATCAGTCTGAATATGTTGTTGATATCAGCATATGAGATGCTGGCATTTCAAATTCATCCTTTCCAGCTTGGAGCAATGGAAAAATTCATCTGTGGAATGGACTCTTTTTTCTTCCTCAGCAACAAATGAGGATCTATAGGCCTATTTTAGGTTAAGAGTGCATTTTATTTGCTCCAAAACCCTACATAATGGGTTTTGTAATGCCCCTAAGCAGAAAATCCCTAGGTATTTATTTTTGTGAGCATCTGTATGCATACCCTGAATGTGTCACCACATTGCATCTGTTTTCCAACTGGTAGGATTTAGGTAACATATGTTGGCTTGTAGACAGCCTCTGGATCAGAAACCCTTAGCTTGCATGGAATAACAGAATAACAGAATTGGAAAGGATCTTGGAGGACTCCTAGTCCAAACCCCTGCTCAAACAGGAGGTCTTATATCATTTCAGAAAAATGGCTGTCCAGTCTCTTCTTAAAACTCTCCAGTGATGGAGCACCCACAACTTATGGAGGTCCCACTGATTAATTGTTCTGTCAGGAAATTTCTCCTTAGTTCTAGGTTCTATTTCTCCCTGATTAGTTTCTTGCTTCTTATCCTGCCTTAAAGTGCTTTGGAGAATGGGTTGATCCCCCCCATTCTTCATAGCAGCCTCTTAGATATTGAAACACTCCTGGCATTCCAATATGATAGCCTTAGATATCATGTCACTCCCTATCTTTCTTTTCTTCAAACTGGACATACCCAATTCCTACAAACCATTCTTCATATACTTTAACCTCCAGCTAAATACATAGTGCTCATGGCACAATGATAAAACTTGTCCCAAATGAACAACACAGTCCTTATGGTTAGTAGGGGAATGTAGCACACTATTAAATTTAGGGGTCTGAGTTACCTGTTAAAAATTCAATTTCACTGGGAAGCAGAGGTCAATATTTATAGGCTGATTGGGGATGAACATGGTATATATACTGTAGAAGATTGCAGCTTGGAAGATAAGAAGATAAAATGGTAAAGAACACAAATTAACCAAAGAAATGAAAGAAAACAGGTATGTTGTATGTTTGTGAGGCTAAAACAGGAATGGATGCAAGAGAGTTTAACAATGATCTCTGAACTTGTGCAAAGGAATTAATGAACAGATGTGTGGAAGTGAAGTTATAGGCATAATTATGAATGGAAGGAGTAAGATGAATTTGAGAAAGCATGAATTGATGTTATTTAGATGTTATTTGGGGGCACAATGACTCAGCAGTTAAAGATGCTGAGCTGAAGAGCTGGAGAGCTGATAGCCCGGGTTTGAGACCTGAGTTCCATGTAATGGGTTGAGCTCCCGATACTTCAGCTCCTGCCCATCTAGCAGTTTGAAAGCATGCAAATGAGAGTAGATAAATAGGTACCATGGGAAGGTAACAATGTTCCGTGCTCCTTTAGTGTATAGCCAGGCTGGCCACATGACCAAAAAACAGAGATGAGCACTGTGCACTTAAATTAGTCATGACCAATAGGAAAACCTTTATCTCAGGGGTGTCAAACTCATGTCATCACGGCGGCATCATGTGACATATCGGGACTTTTCCCCCCTTCATTAAGCTGGCATGGGAATGGTTTCCAAAGTGGCCCCACGGGCCAGATCTAAGCACCCCACAGGCTGGATCCAGCCCATGGGTCTTTGAGTTTGACACCCTGCACAGTATAGATGGCTACCTTTTAAGTGGACAGCTGAGATGACTTTCATAACTCTTACATAGGAGCCATGGTGATGCAGTGATTAGAATGCAGTATTTCAGGTTAATTCTGCCAATTGTCAGCAATTTGATCCTGGCTGGCTCAAGGTTGACTCCGCCTGCCATCCTTTCGAGGTTGTTGGGGGGTAATATGCTGACTCTGTAAAATTGCTTAGTGAGGGCTGTAAAGCACTGTGAAGAAGCATATAAGGCTATTGCTATAACTTTGGAGACTTTGCTAGGGGAATATATATCTGGCTTACATTCCTGGCATTCTTTAGCCATCCGTCCTAGGAACATCCCTGCCATGACTTGAGAGAAGGTGGTGGTGCGGAGGTTTTACTCCTAAGAACACTTCATAATGTGCTTTGCAATCATCATGAAACTTTCATATATATTCTTGTACATGGCTTGTTCATTGGCAAAAATAAATGCAAGTTTGCAAGGTCTGAAGTAATTATTATAGATATGGAAGATTTGTTGCAAAATGGTTAAGACATACTTTGCAGTGGCTATTGCCAGAACACAGTGTAAGTGTTTTCATTATTAACAACTTGTTCATTTATTATAAATCAATACTCTGGCTCTTCTGCTCAGAGCATATTTGAGCAATGTGAGGTGATATATTTTCCTTCCTTCCTTCCTTCCTTCCTTCTTTCCTGAGTATTACTTCTTTCCTTGGCCAATGTATTATTGATTAACAACTGTAGTCTTTCTTTCTTTCTTTCTTTCTTTCTTTCTTTCTTTCTTTCTTTCT
>BLBF01000036.1:22025617-22075805 GCA_015471245.1 Laticauda colubrina | reverse complement strand
GGACGCGGCGGTCTCACGAAGAGGTTGGCGGATCAGAATCAGAATAGATCTGGAAAAGGGACCCTTGGAGGTCTTCTAATCCAGCCCCCTGCTCAAGAAGGAGATGGGTTCATCTCTCATATGTAGGACACCAAGGGAGTGGTGTCCACCAATTGGAAGGACCAATTTGTATCTGGGTCTATTGCCCAAAGAAGAGGTTGTCTGGTTAGGTTTCCGAGGGGAAAAACAAGCAAAGCATCAGGTAGAATCCACTTTCTCTTCCAAGCACCCTTCTTGATGCCCAGATATATTTTCCAAGACTTTATAAATAGCGTGTTTCGCTTTGGGGGCTCGATTGCTGGAGGGCAATGTCTGCTTGCATTTTGGGTGCTTTCAACTCTCAGGCCTTTTTCAAAGATGTATTGTCCTCTAACGCTGGAGAGAGCTGCTTCTCTGAAATTGGTGTTATGCAAAGGTTTTTTTCTAGGGGTTCTCTCTTCAGGAGAGAAACTTACTCCTTCATCTCTGAAAATCCTATTGGCTTACCAGGAAGTATTTCCCAAAGAGTTCCAGGAAGATCCAAAGTGAGAGGATTGTTATTATTATTATTTTTAAAGATCCGTTTTCTTTAAATTTGATAAGAATTTTCCAGCAATCTTCCTTCCCCTTTTTAATGTTGATAGAAAAGACAATAGAGCACAGATTGTCATACCAAAATACACACACACACACACACCAAAGCTCAAGTTTATTTCTGTAAACAGAGTTTAAATCTTGTGCTAGAGCATATTTTTCACACCATAATCTTCAAATGTTGTGATTGACTCACATTGGATCATTGTAAGACTGCAGGAAGCAAGCATAGAGTTCTACTTTAGAAGGGAGGAAGGAAGGAAAGAATTCTTCCCTTCTACTTCAATCAGTCTCTTATCTTTATTTTTCCAGGGTAACAGCAATGTTCTTGAAAGTAATTCCAATAATATCTTTCTTTTACCAAACCTCCCTTTTCCAATGAAACCCTGACTATGATTAATATAGAAATGTCAAATTGTTCTTGAAGGTAGTACCCATGACCAGTGCAGGTTCAGTTTGATATAGTTTCTCTATAATAGCATGTTTATTTACTGCTTTTGACCATCTCCTTGGGCATGCTTGCAATTTCTTGCATTTCCATGGGGATATCTGCCTTCTTTCCACTGTTCTGCTCCACATATTCTCCATAGCCCCTGATTGCCCTATGCCACTTCAGTATCTATTGGGTGCCCTTTAAGTCATCAAGGCTTGCCTGTTCATGCAGCTGAATGTTAGCTTTTGATCCTCAGAAGAAGGAAAAGGGTGCAAACGAAGCCACTTAGGTCATTAAACTGAGAGGCTGTTATTATCCAAGACAAATTGAAATCAAATTGGGTTTCCCAAGAGGACATAGGTCCACCAATAACTATTCTTTCTCAAGGCTCTAGGACATTAAGGATGTTAAAAGCAATAATTGCCTATTTCCTTTAGAACAAAAAGTCCACCAGTACAGTCTGAGTCATAGCACGGCTGGTGGAAATATACAGGATGTCCTCAAAACTTTTTATACAAAACAACATGTGCTTGAGAAAGGGGTAGTAGGCACACATCCTTTCGGGGGGGGGGGGGGGGGGGAGGAAGGAAGCCGGGTGATAGATGCATGAATAAAAAACAATTATGAAGAAACAGCATGCCAAGCAAACTGTATATTAGGAAACTTTATCTTCAAAGATATTTTGGGAAAATTGCCTAGAAAAAGGTGGCCCGATTTGATGTGCATGTATGGGATAGGGATCAGTGCAGGGATAGATTCAAGCAGGAAGATAGGAGAGAATAATAAGTAAATATACAAAATCTGACTCAAAATGTATTTGCAATAAACCCAATGTCCCTGTGTAAGGTGTCAAGAGTCAAAGGGAGTATGATCATAACCAAATGTGATTTGCCAAATAGGTAAGTAAGCAGTAGGTAATCGTGTAGAGCAGTGTTTTAAGATCGTATCTGGAATACTGCATCCAGTTTGTCACCATATTATACAAAAGATGTAGAAATTCTGGAAAAAGTGCAGAAAAGAGTAATAAAGATGATTGGGGGGCTGGAGGCTAATGCATATGAAGAACTGTTGCAGGAACTGGGTATGTCTAGTCTAATGAAAAGAAGGACCAGGGAAGACATGATAGCAGTGTTCCAAAATTTGAGAGGATGCCACAAAGAAGAGGGGATCAACCTATTCTCCAATGCACTTGAAGGCAGGACAAGAAGCAATGATTGGAAGCTGGTTAGAGAGAGATCCCAACCTAGAACTCAGGATAAATTTCCTGACAGTGAGAATAATTAAAACCAGTGGAACTGTTTGCCTTTAGAAACTGTGGGAGTTCCATCACTGGAGGCTTTTAAGAAGAGACTGAACACCCACTTGTCTGGCATGGTGTAGGGTCTCCTGCTTGAACAAGGGATTGGACTCCCAGAATAATGATGTGAGATTGAATTTGAGTCAGTCACTGGGACCAGAGAGAGAGTGGATTTACAGATAATCCTTGACTTACAACCGTTCATTTAGTGACCGTTCAAAGTTACAAGAGCATTGAAAAATGTGACCATTTTTCAAAGATACGACCTTTGCAGCATCCCTACGATTGTGTGATCAAAATTTGGATGCTTGGGAACTGGTTCATATTTATGTCTGTTGTTGTATCCCACGGTGATCCCCTTTCGTGAAGCCAGATTCACATAGCAACTGTCAACTGGCTTACTAACTTATCAACTCCAATAATGGGGCAAGACCCACTTAACAAGTGTCTCACTTAACCACATAAGTTTTGGGCTCAATTGTGGTCATAAGTTGAGGACTATCTGTATTTAGCCTTCCACTCTTTTTAAATTTCTGGTTTAGTTTCCTCTTTGCAACCTGCAGAGCTTCCTGCAACTCTCTTCTAATTTTGTTCACTTGTATCTTTCCCTTTCTGTACTACCAATGTTCATAAAATACATTACAATGAAATAAATATTGCTCCTGCCCATCAGATAAAAGCTAAATTGACGCCACTGTAATCTGATTTTTCTTAAGAAGAAAAAGACCTGGTCGTTTAAAGATGGGCATTTGGTTTTTTTGCCCATTGTTAAAGCATTATGTATGCCTCAGTCATGCTCAGTCAGGATTGCCAGCTTGGTGCAGTGATTAAAAGTACCAGGTTAACAACTGGGAGGTTGGGAGTTCTAGTCCTCTCTTAGACACAAAGCCAGCTGGGAAGAAATGATGGGAAAAATCATATTCTGCCTAGAAAGCTACAGAAACCTCTCCATGTAATCATTAGGTGTCAAAATTACAGGCAGTCCTTGGCTCACAACTGAGTCTTTTTTGACTCAGCCAAAGTTAAGATAGACCTTTAAAAAAGCTATCATTGAAGTTACAACTGCTACCCAGAGGTGGTGTTCAGGTTCTGACCAATTCTGGAGAATTGGTAGCGGAAATTTTGAGTAGTTCGGAGAACTGGCAAATATCACCTCTGACTGGCCCCGCCCCCATCTATTCTCTGCCTCCTGAGTCTCAGCTGATTGGCTGGGTCTTCTTTGGTTGGCCTGAACAGGAGAACGGAGCTGGAAAGCAGGTTAGTGGAGTTGGGAGGGAATGGGATTTTACAGTATACTTCAAAGTTAAGATAGACTAAGATAGCTACTTATGATCCATCCTTGAAGTTACAACTGCTTACCCCCTCCCTATAGTCACGTGATTATATTTTGGACACTTGGCTCACATTTATGATTAGTTGTAGCATCCTACAGATGTGTAACTGCAGTTTGCAATTTATTTATTTTTTTACCAATTTCTGGCAAAAACCTGCCCATTCGGAAGAATGGATTTGCTGAATGACCAGGAGATTGTCTTAAGAACCATGGTGACTTTTTATGATATGGTAAAAACAGTGGTAAAACTGAATACACCACAGTCATGTGGTGCCTCAACTTATGACAGCAATGACTTGCAGCCAAAATTTGGGCCCCTGGTTGTGGTGGTAAGTCGAGGATAGCCTGTAACTTGAAGACGCCAAATTGTTTAAGAACATTAAAATGTTCAATCAAGATAAAGCAACTAAAAGCTGTGTAGCAAATCCTGCAATATTCTGGGATGGGATATGAGGGCTAATTTAGCTCTGCTCTAACCAAATGGGAGATTTGGACTTGCAACATTGATGCCGGTGTTCCCAAGTAAAACAGACAAGAAACATGACTAGATGAGCTAACTCTAAGGTTAAGTCTGAAAGTATAAATCTCCCACTGTCTCCTTTACAGCCTGAGAAGTTAGGGAGGCTCATTTCTGAGTCTCTTTAACCATTATGCAGCTGCAGTCTATGCCCTTATTATCTGACCATTCTCTGGAGAGCATGCTGGCTGGGGGAATTCTGGGAATTGAATGCCTATGGAGATTCTCAGTCATCCAGCTCACAGTTGTCCTAAAGGTGCTTTTTTTCAAGAGACAACTGGACTTTTTTGTTTTTCCTTTGACGATATTTGGCTTCTCATCCAACAAGCATGTTCAGCTCTGATGGATTGGTCGGGAATGGAAGGATTTATACAGCTGGTCATTTGCATTCTTTTAGTGAGCCCTTGAGGCCACCTGGAGGTTCATCTGTGTCATCAGGATCACCTGAGTAGTGCAAATGGCTGTGGAGCCTTGTTGGAACTGTTGAAAGGACTGTGTTGTGGACTGGAGATAGTGAAGTCATATCCATCCTCCTCTATTTGGAGAGGGCTTCTTTGACCCTTTTTAGGGAATTCAAGTCCATACTTGCCACGATTGAGAAAGACAGATGTAGAGAATTCTTCTGAGTATGTGCAGAATACTTCTATACAACAGAATAGTAGAGTTGGAAGGAACTCAGAGGTCTTCTAGTTCAACCTCCCTGCTCAGGGAGGAAACTCTGTTATCATTTCAGACAAATGGTTGTCCAATCTTTTCTTCAAAACTTCCAGTGTTGGAACACCCACAACTTCTGAAGGCAACTTGTTCCACCAATTAATTGTTCAAACACTCATTCATGCTAGGTGAGAGCTGTCAGTTGTCACTCAACATGCATGCGGGAAAGTTTGGTGCCTCTGAAATCTTGTTTCTGTTTAATGTGTAACTCTTGCACAACAAAATGATGCTAGATTCATGGTGTGATGATAAAGTCAGGAAGTATAGCTTTCTGTTGTTTTTTCTGCCACCCACACTGTCCAACATTGGGTGATTCATATTTTTTCCAGGTTTTAAATGAGGCGTTCTTTAAGGCTAGGATGATGAAAAATGCATTGATGTTACTTTCATTTATTAAAAAAAAAACTACACAATTCCAGAAACAGCTTTATTTATTCTGGGAATAGAAAACCTGAATAGACATCATCAGATCCTTAGTGGGACTAACATTGTCAAACCTTGTTGGTACTTACAGAAATGTACAGGGCCTTTAGTCTTTTGCAGTTGTCACATAGACCAGCATTTCTTAACCTTGGAAACTTTTAAGATGTGTGAACTTCATCTCCCAGAATTGAAGTGAAGCTGGCATAGGCTGAGAGGCTGGGCAAGGTGACACTTTCTGGAGATTTTAAGATAGGAATGATAGCTTAGGTATTATGGGAATAGTGCAAAATATATTTATATAAATATAATAATATAAATTATATTATAATATATAAAATATAATAATATAAATTGCCTCTGTGTTTAATTTAAAGTGTTAGCCTTTTCTTTAAGAACAAATGAAGTCCAGTTGTCTCCTAAAAAAAGCATCTTTGAGACAACCATGACCTGGATGACAGAGAATCTCTGCAGACTTTTACCTAGATCAGTGTTTCCCAATCCCAGCAACATTAACATGTGCAGACTTTTAAGTCCCAGAATTCTCTAGCCAACATGTTGGGAGTTGAAGTCCACACATCTTAAAGTTGCTGAGGTTGTGAAACAGGAATCTAGACATTTAATACAAGGAAAAACAAATTATCCCTTGTGCCTTTAGTGACCTCCTTTGACAGCCATTTCCCACTGCTTTTATTGACCAGTCATTAAAACAAGTTTGGGTGCTACATCATTCGTGTTAAAAACAAAGTAAAATAAAACATCACAATTTCTGTTGGAAGAATCGGAGACAGCAATTCTGCAATATATGGGAGAAGCCTTTTGTCAATCCCAGTTTGTAGAAACACGCTGGATTATCAAAATGTTGTCATTCCTCAACATGGTGATTCTGAATGTGGTGTAAAAATGAATATAGGTTAAATGTGATCAAAATGATGAAAAATAATGGCCAATCGTTGTCTCCATTCCTGGTCGACAGGGAAAAGGTTTTGTTACCCAAC
Organism: Laticauda colubrina; assembly: GCA_015471245.1. NCBI lineage: Eukaryota > Metazoa > Chordata > Lepidosauria > Squamata > Elapidae > Laticauda > Laticauda colubrina. Next base: position 22,069,481 of record BLBF01000036.1, on the reverse strand, counting down.
TAAATAATATATCTTCAGTGTTATTCAGTACTGAAGATATTACCATAATCAGATAATAAAATGTCTTCAAGCAAACAACCAAGTCCAGAGAGCAACAAGGATTCCATAGACTAGAATCTCTCTAGCATTTTAAAAATGTTCAGCTTTGCCTGAATCTCACGATTTATTTTCTTTGAATAATGATATGCCTCATTCATTCACAGCATGGACTGTAGGATTCTTCTCCAAGGCCTCTCTGCCTTTGTAGAGTTTCCTGGATTGATCATGTGACCAAACAACCTCATAGATATCAATCTGGCCTATGAACCTGTTTAGTCTTAAAGAAAAGAAAAGATGGAGGGATCTTTGGTTCTTTTAAAAAATAAAATGCAAGATTAAAATCCCCATTGCCTATGAACATTTAAGTGTTTTTTCCCTCTTGTGAATTCCTTGATGCTCTCTGAGCTTGGTTGTTCATATGCAGATATTTAGTTACCTGATCAGGTAACATAATCAGTGCTAATGAGTGTGGTGTTTGCTCCTGAGTAATATATAACAGTTTGCCCTGTTGGTATTGGTGGTAGTGTGGTTTTCCCTTTGGTGTTTCTCTGATGAGGCTATTATTTTCTGCTTGACTGCTTGCAAACTCCTGAACATAAACAGGAAGCAAACAACACACTCACGAGCACTGATGATGTTACCTAGTCTGGCAATGAACATCTGCAAGCAAATAAACAAGCTTAGAGAGCACCAAGGACACCACAGGTGAATTATGAACTATAAATATTCCCTTCTAAGTTTTTTCTTTCTTTCCTGGATCTGGTTATTTTACACTAAGAATGGGAGGAAATGCTAGTTTGGAAAGCAGCCAAAATAGGCCAGATTGATATCAATCCAAATCTTTCCTGTTCGTATCTATGGATACTTTAATGTACAGTATGTGAAACTGTTCAATTATTCTTGACAACTCTCCGTTGTGTGTCTTCTGGAGTAATCTATTGTTAACCAAGTTGACAGTGCTCTGTTTATAGGTGTATATTGGAGCTTCCTTACTAGTGACATTTCACTGCAGTTATTACAAATTTAGAGGGTGGTAGTGGGAAGGGATTGTAATGGAATAAGTTGCTTTCCGTAATGACAGTTGTTTTGAGCCAAATGTGCTCAAAATGTGTAGTTTGCACATCTTAAATGTGCAGTTAATTTATGCTGGAACAGTGTTAAAATAAACTAATGGAGCTGGGCAGTTTTCTGACCACAATGTAGAATTCACTGCATTTGGAAACAAGCGGAAGGAGGAGGAAGTATTTCAGATGAACTCAACTGGAATTTGTCATTTCAGTTATTAAATGTTCTTCTGCAAGACAGAAATCTCCATTTCTTCTGACAGGAGGATTGTTCAATGTTAGATATTTATAAGTTATATTTTTATGCCATCTTTATTACTTTATAAGTAACTGATGAATGTACCTAATACTCATTCCTCCGTCTATTTTCCCCACAACAACAATTCTATGAGGTGAGTTGGGCTGAGAGAGAGTGACTAGCCCAAATTCATCCAGTCTGCTTTCATGCTTAAGGTGTAATTAGAACTCACAGTCCTAGTTCCCAGACCAGTACCTGAACCAGTGCACTAAAATGGCTCTCTACTATGCTTGCTGTGCTTCACTGCTATGCGGTGACAGACTGCCATGAACCGTGGGGAGGAGGAATGAAAGCGTGGAATGCTTGGGAAATAGAAAGTAGAAACTGTACTTGTTTAAGATTTGGCCTCAAGGTCACCCAGCTGGAAGGAAGAAAAAGTTGCATTCCAACCTTGGACTGACCATTATGAAAACATTTTGCATGAACTGGATTGGTTGCACTGGGATGGACAACGAGAGACAGTAAAGTGGGGAGAGTAGAACTCAGGAATTTTGGTGCACAATTCTCAGTTGTGGCTATGCAATGGTGCAATATAAACATGATCTCTAATAAAGCTGAGATTTGGTGGCACAATGGTCAGAGTGCAGTACTGCAGGTTACTTCTGCTGACGGCTGGCTGTCTACAATTTGGCAGTTCAAATCCCACCAGGCTCAAGGTTGACTCAGCCTTCCATCCTTCTGAGGTGGATAAAATGAGGACCCAGATTATTGGGGGCAATATGCTGACTCTGTAAACCACTTAGAGAGGGCTGTAAAGCACTGTAAAGTGGCATATAAGTCTAAGTGCTATTGCTCTAAGTGCTATACTTTCCCATAAATGGAACCAAGGATCACTTTTATTAGAGGTTCAAACTGTGGACATCCTGACACTCTCTTCAATCAATATGTCACTGTTCCCACCGACGAACTCAACCAAAGCAAGCCCTTTCAAAATCCTCAGATGTCCGAATGCAAGACTTTATTGAGTACATCATTTCGGCACCAATGAAGGCAAAACCAGCTCTACCTAATTCCTGCACAAACCCACATAGTTACAACATGGATTACCACCTCCCCCTATTAGTGCAGGTCACATTGTCCAATTGAGTGACATTGTATTGTTATGAGAAGAAGTCTCTGGTTTTGGCAAGCACCTGCCAATGTATCCTTGGTTCTCATGGCTCTTCTTGAAGTCTGGGACCTGCATTCCACTTCACCCTGCCCCCCCCCCCCCCCCCCCCGGCTCTTTGGCAAGTTGAGAAGTGTTAATAGTTTGCAACAGCATAAGTGTGCTTCAAGCTTGAGACTGTATACCTGACTGTTGCACCTTAGTGATGATTTTATTTCTAATTGAAGGGGATTGTTCCAATGATCTAGTTTATCTTGATTTAAGGCTAAATAATTCCATCCCAAGAATAAATGAATTTGACCATGGGTCATTATCAAAAAGGAAGCGAATTTGAAAAGCTGCCTCAGGTTATTTCTTCCACACAAAAAATAAACTGTTTGGGAAAACCTGGACAAATATGCTCTGCATATTTTTGAACATGGCGCCATCATCACATTTTTCCTGTAATGGTGAAAATCTCACCAAGAAAAATCAGCAGATTGGAGAAGACGAGGACCTAAGTGACTCCTTTAGTTTGGTAAATAACACTGAACCATTGGATTCAGGATCAAAGTGAGGTGGCAAGATATATATTTATATATATAAAAGTGAAATACTACTCATGCATCATCATAAAATCTCCAGAACCTTAAAGCCTACAAACTTGAAATTTGGCACGTATGTTCCTCTTGGCTTCTAGGTGCTCACTAAGAAAGGATTTTTCAAAATCACCATCAGAGCATTAGTGTTTTGTATATTATTTTTATTACAGCCCATGTCACACAGCACTAATGGATGGAAAGAGGATGTAAAAAGGAGAGAAACACTTGCCATCCATTGGTTAATGCGATGCATTCGTTCTGTACTCACTGCGTCCTTTTTTCATACTCTCTATCCGTCCAGCATCCGGCTACTGACATTTCATCTGCTCGAACAGTTTTGAGCTGCACAAAACTTTTTGAGCGGAAAAACTATCCAATGCATCTGTTCTACATCCGCTATGCATACAGGGAACATCCGTTATATGTCCGTCGTCATCTGTTACGCGTCCGCTATATCCGCTACGCATCCGCTGCGCATCCGCGCAACTCGCATCCGCTCCAGCGGAAAACGGACACAGGGAGGAAGCGAAACGGACACGGAATGGACACGCAGCATTAGTAGCATGGACGTAGAAAGGATGAAAGTGGATGCAGCTCGCATACAAAGCATTAAAATGGAAAAAATGTTCGTATAGGGGACGTATCTCAGATATTTAGGATGTCTGCAGGATGTCTAGAGGATGCAACAGGACACCTAGCGGAAAAATGATATTTCCTATAAAAAGGGGGAGAAATCACCTGGATCTCACTTTCAGTCCAGCAGCCCTGGTGTGCAGACCTCTTCAGCCTTCATCTTGCTCTTGCTCTTCCACGCTTCCTTCTTGCATCCAGTCATCACCATGGATCATCACATACTCCTTTTGTTAGCCACCATCGTTCTACAAGAGTGCGAAGCCCTCTACAGGCTCTTTCATCTGTTCTACGGGAAGAAAAGGAGGCGGCCAAGAAGTGTCTGGGTCTGAAGTTGGATCGCGAGAAGAGCCGAGTACAGACTGTATAACAAGCTGATGGTGGAGCTGAGGAACGAAGACCCTTGTGCATTCCAGAACTTCATGAGGATGCCGCCAGCCATGTTTGACGAAGTTGTGGAGCGGCTGAGACCCAGGTTGACCAAGGCAAACACCAACTTCCGGCCCAGCCTGGACCCTGGGCTGAAGGTGGCACTGACTCTGCACATCAGGGACCACATACAGGAGCATGCAGTACGGCTGGAGGGTGACACACAACACCATCAGCATTGTGGTCAGAGAAGTGGTGCAGGCCATCATCGAAGAATACCTGGAGGAGCTCCTCCAGTGCCCCTCCACTGAAGAAGGCTAGAAGAAAGTTGCAGAGCAGTGGTATCAGAAGTAGAACTTCCCCCACACCGTTGGAGCCATAGATGGTAAGCACGTGGCCTGCAAAGCTCCAGCCAACTCAGGGTCCACTTATCACAACTACAAGGGCTTCTTCAGCATCATCCTCTTTGCCATGGTCGATGTTGACTACAAGTTCATGAACATCAATGCTTCAGGCAACGGGTCAGCTTCAGATGCCCAGGTATACAATGCCAGTGACCTCAAGGAGGGGCTGGAACACAACCTCAATATGGGCTTCCCAGATCCAGACCCCCTGCCCAACGACACACAAGATGTGCCCTACTTAATCGTGGGGGATGACGCCTTCTCCCTCAGAACCTACCTCATGAAGCCCTACACTTCCAGATGCCTCACCCGTGAAGAGAGGATCTTCAACTACAGGCTATCCAGGGCAAGGCGGGTGGTGGAGAACGCCTTTGGCATCCTGTCCAACAGGTTTCAGGTACTTCTCACCACCATGCAGCATCGCTCAGAGACCATGAGGAACATCATGGAAGCTTGCTGCATCCTGCACAATCTCATGTGCACACACTACCCAGTGTTGCAGAACAGACTTGTGGACCATCAACAAGGGAATGGGGACATGGAGCCTGGTGAATGGAGGCAAGGGCGAAACCTGATAAATACTGTGGATGTGCAAGGCCCCAACAGAGCTTCACGTGAAGGGAAGAAGCAGGGCAATTTCCTGAAACACTGGTGCAACTCCCCATCTGGAGCAGTGGAGTGGCAAGACAGGATGGTAGATGCTTAATGGATGCTTCCTTCTGCCTGTCTCATCACACTGATGAGATTGTGCCATGTATGTAGAGTGGCCCTACAATGAACAGGGCATTTAATAAAGAGTTGTGTTTATGTTGAAGTGTGTTGATGAATGATTAAATTGTTATTGATAATAAAGGGCCATAGGTTTGGCACCTGGGAGGGTGGACCATAGAGTCCCACTATGTTTGCACTGGAAGTTTATCTATCCCACAGCTATTACCCATTCCACAGGTATCCCTGCCCATCCCACTGCTATCCTAACCCATCCCGCAGCTATTACCCATACCGCAGGTATCCCTGCCCATCCCATTGCTATCCTTACCCATCCCACAAGCATGCAAAGGCTTAAACTATTTCTAAAAGTTTCCACCAAGACTTTATTGAGTAAAAGAACTGAACCAAGTGTGTAAAGCAAAGATAAACTTTATTAATAACAAACTGTAAGAACTAAATGACCCAAGTAAAGTGTCCAAAGCAAAGATAAAATCAACAGCAACCCAGTCTCTGGCACTCTTCTCTGTCACTCTGAGGCATGCCCATCGTCTCAGGGGTGAAGGGTCCAGGTGCTGTGGAGGTGGCTGCTGCTGGAGTGCTGGTCTGAGGCGCTATTGGGTTACCTGGCCCCAAGAAGACAACAGGATGGTGTGTGGAGAAAGCTCTCAGAGAGCTGGCTCAGTCCCGTGATGTTGAGAGCCCCTTCCTCCATGACATGGGGTGTCAGTCCCAAGACCGATGACAGATGTTCTGAGGCCGGGCTTGGTTGTGGGGTGGAGGAAGGAGGAGTGTAGTGGGGCTGTCTGGTCTGCAGCTGAGCGAGGTGAAGCGTGGGAGCATCTGTGGCGTGGGTGGCATCTGTGGCGTGGGTGGCATTGGTGGCGTCGGTGGCATTGGTGGCATCGGTGGCATCAGTGACGTTCGATGTACCTGTGCCTAGACTGGGAAGGGCTGCCTGTGCTGCTGGAACTCCTGGTAGCCGTAGCCTTGGTAGGTGAAGGCCTGTGGAAAGCCTTGGAAGGGCTGTGACATCACCTGGGGTGGAGGAGCAGACCTGGACTGGGTCGGAGCAGGTTCAGCTGGGCCTGTAGGGTTGTGCAGATGGCCTGTGATCCTCTCCTTTATCACCTGGTACTGTGATTTGGACATGTTCATGAGGGTCTGGTTGATGTAGGTGAGGAAGGGCTTGCGGTTTGAGGATGGTATATTGGTGTGTACCAGCTGAGAGAGGAGATCTACGCTGCTTTTGATGGTGTCTCCGATCTCCAGCAGGACAGTGTGGCTCTGTCCCTCCAGTCTGGCTCTCTGCCTGCTTTCTGTGGAGGTGGAGCTGGGGGTGGGTGTGGGTTGGTCTCTGGTGGCAGTGCCCTCTCCTTGCTCCCACTGCGTCAGGGGGTCCTCTATGTGCTCCACCACGGGGAGTGCAGGTGTCGGGGGGGAGTCTCCGTTGCTCAACGCTCCACAGATACCTGCCTGGACACAGGAGCTGACTCTTGGCCAGAAGAGGACTGGCTCTCTGTGGGCTGCCTGAGAGAGAGGGTAGACAGAGGGGCTGCTCCTTGGTGGTGGATCTCACCATCCAAGAAGCTGCACTTGGCCATCATGTAGGTCTCCCGGTCGGTGAGCTTGGCCGCGGCCTGGCCAGACTTCTTGAGGTGCAGCTTCCCGTACCAAGTGTGCATGTGCTTCCACCACCCGAGGAGGACCTCCAAAGTGTAGCCCAGGCTCTCCGCCTTCTCTCTCCAAGCTGCCTGCTTCCTCTTGGTGTCTCAATAGAGCCTGTGTCTCTTCCGCCATAGGTACTCATTCTCCCTCAGCCATTCGAGCACCTCATCCTCATGTTCCTCTTTGATGGAGTATTGCCTCCTCTCCCTATCTTGCGTATGCCTCTTCATCCCTCTGGTAGGGCCTTCTGAGCCCTCATCAGTAGGGCTTTGAGGTTCTAGGGGCTGCTCCACCACACCACCACCACCAGCAGCAGCAACAACAACAGCAGCAGCAAAAGCAGGATCAGCAGGACTGGCAGGACTGGCAGTACCAGCAGCACCAGCAGCACCAGGAGCAGCACCAGCAGAGTAAGCACCAGCAGAAGCACCAGCACCAGGAGCAGCGCCAGCAGAGTAAGCACCAGCAGAAGCACCAGCACCAGCAGAGTCAGCCCAAGCAACAGAAGCCCCAGCAGAAGCAGAATCAGGGCCAGGGGGTGGGATGGTGGCCCTGTCCTTCTTGCCAGGGCTGGCAGAGGATGTCACAGGCTTCCTCTTCTTCCCCATGGTTGTTGGCTGGAGATGTGTCTGGCAGCAGGTCTTTCCTCTGAATGGTGACCTGCTTGCGAGCTGCATCCTTTTATATCCACGGGGCTGACGCAATGCATCCTCCCTGCACGCGCAGTGAACACTTTGCTAGGCATCCACTAGGCGTCCGTGATGGATCCGCATCTTCCGCTAGGCATCCGCTCTGCATCTGCTCCTTCAGCTGCGTGTCCGCTTCGCTGTGCTCCCCCGGAAGCCCTGCGGATGTGCCATCTGCTTCCATCCATTTCCATCCACTAGGCTTCCGTGGAGCATCCACTTTACATCCCCGCTACATCCTCCCCACGTCCATTCCTTTCCGTTGTTGTCCGCTCTGTTTTTGCAAATTTGGGGCACTTTTGAGAGCGGATAACAACGAATGGAAAATTTTCTTGTCTGCTGTGTCCTTTTTACATACTTTTTGCATCCGTCGGCCTATGTGACCTGGCCCTTACCACCCTCTGATGCTAAGGAGTTCTACTCCCTCTAACCTAAACCTAAACAGTACGTTTCTGGTTTAAACTCAATATTTTGTTCAGTTATCATTTCCAACCATTTATGTATATTCTCCCAATATTTTCTTGCTTTATTGCATGTCCACTACATATGGTAATAGGTGCCTGCAAGCTGATTGTATTTCCAACATTTACCAGATAGTTCTTCATATGTTTTAACCCCCGGGACTCTAATCAGGTATGTTGCTCTTCACTCAACATCTTTTTTATAAAGTGGTTACCAAAACTGGGTGCAGTATTCCAGGTATGGTCTTAAAACACAGCTCTACACCCTCTGTTTTGTCTTGGACACAGCTAAGATTATGAGTCCTTCACTCCTCTGCCTGCAACAGAATATCCTACACCACTAGGCTTCAGATTTTGGGCTTGGACAATTTAGAACTATGTTGTCTACAGTTGGACTTAAGCAAAGTACACAAAATTATCTGCAACAATGTTCTACCAGTCAATGACTACTTCAGCTTCAATGATAACAATACAAGAGCATGCAACAGATACAGACTTAATGTAAATCACTCAAAACTTGATTGCAGAAAGTACGTTTGTAACAGAGTGTTCAATGCCTTGTATGCATTACCTGACTCTATTGTTACATCCTCAAACCCTCACTCCTTTACCCTCAAACTAACCACTATTGACCTCACCCCATTCCTAAGAGGTTTGTAAGTGGCATGCATAAGTGCATAATCGTGCCTAGCATCCCTGTCCTATTATCCCCAATTATTCATACCTATTTCCTGTATTCATATTTATGTTTATTGTTATTTCTATTATCTCAGGGGTGGGATTCAATTTTTTTAACAACCAGTTCTGTGTGTGTGGCTTAGTTGGTGGGTGTGGCTTGGTGGTAATATGATTGGGTGTGGCCAATTCAACATCACTCACATTGAGGCACACATCTTCTCGCCTGGCCTCTCATGACCGTGGGGATGCTGCAATAGTCATAAATGTGAAAAATGGTTACAAGTCATTTTTTTTTCAGTGCCACTGTAATTTTGAATGGTCATTCCACACAAGCAAAGTACCAGCAAATGAGGAAAAAAAACTACAGAGAGGTTCTTGAGACAGGAAGTCTAGTCCTGCCAAGAATGTAATAAGGGTTAACGGAGAGGCAGTTTCTGTAAGGAACACCAGAATGTTTCCTTCCTGCCTTCTTTACAGGATTAGGCCAGTAATTTCTTCTAACAACTAGTTCTCCAAACTGCTTAGAATATTAATAACCAGTTCTAATGAAGAAGTGCTAACCTGTAGAATCCCACCCCTGTATTATCTTGTAAGTGATTGACAAATCAAAATAAATAAATAGACAAATAAGATCCACCCTACCACTAGGAAGAAAAAAGCTACTGTCACAGCCTATTGAGGTCCAGGTAGCCCATAACTTACAACTATTCCTCACTTTTTCAGTGCCTAAAACACGAAGAGTTCTAAATTGAGGACTGTGTGTATATGCATGGATTTGAAAGGGGGGAGAATTTGAATATATGCATATAATTAGAAAGCTTCCTTCTTCTCCGGATGTCCAAGAAACCTCAGAAGTCTTGCAAGCCTCAAGACTGTCACTGGGCTTTTTTTTTTTTTTTTTAGTATTTAGTATTTATTTGATTTGTCAATAGCTTACAAGATATAGGTATAAGAATAAATATAGCATTGAATACATGAGATAGATACTTATAAGAAAAATAAAAAACAATAGGACAGGGATGGTAGGCACCATTAATGTGCTTATGCACACCCCTTACAGGCCTCTTAGGAAGGGGGTGAGGTCAATAGTAGACAGTCTAAGGTTAAAGTTTTTGGGGTTTGGGAAAGAAACCACAGAGTCAGGTAGAGTATTCTAAACATTGACCACTCTGTTGCTGAAGTCGTATTTTCTGCAGTCAAGTTTGGTGCGATTAACCTTGAGTTTGTATCTATTGTGTGCTCTTGTATTGTTATTATTGAAGCTGAAGTATTCATTTGCAAGTAGACATTGCAATGTATGATTTTATGTCCTATATTTAGATCAGACCGGAGGTGGCGTAGTTCTAGATTTTCTAGGTCTACGTTCAGTGGCATAAGGTATTCTACAATGAGTAGAGGAGCAGGTAATTCTTCTTTGAAATATTTCTGGACTTTTTCAATTGTGTTAATATCAGATACATGATATGGGTTCCAGACTGATGAGCTGTATTCAAATGTAGGTCTAGCAAATGTTTTGTATACTCTAGTTAGTGGTGTGATATTACCGGAGAAGAAGCTATGTAGGATTAGATTAACAACTCTTAATGCCTTTTTGGCTATGTAGTTACAGTGGCTCTAGCACTTAGATCATTTGAGATGAGTACTCCAAGGTCCTTGACAAAGTTTGGATCATCAGCAAGGTCTTGACTATGTAGCTTGTATTTTATTTTTTGCTTTTTTTTGTCAATATGTAGAATAGAACATTTATTCATTGAGATTTGAGGTTGCCCTTTGATTGACCATTCTGATACATAGTCAAGGTCTTTTTTGAGGGTAGTAGTATTGTTTGTGATGTTGAATAGCTTTACATCATGAATAGCTTTACATCATCAGCAAAGAGAATACAGTTGCTCTTAATATGATCACAGAGGTCATTTATGTAAACTATGAAGAGAGTTGGTCCAAAAACACTGCCTTGGGGGACACCACTATTGACAGGTACAGAATTTGATAGGACACTCCCAATTTTGACCATTTGTTGCCTGTTTGACAGGAATACTTCTATTCAGTTAGGTAGGTGTCCAGAGATACCATAAGATTTTAGTTTTAGTAGAAGTTTGTTGTGTACCACTGAATCAAAGGCTTTACAGACGTCTATGTAGATTGCATCTATTGCTTTGCTCTGATCGAGTTGTGTAGTCCGTATGTTTTTGCAGTGTAAGAGTTGCAGATTACAGGATAGTTTTATTTTTTTTGAAACCAAATTATTTATTAGAGAGTAGGTTGTTTGTGTCTAAGTGGAGGATAATGGATTGGTTAATAATTGATTCCATGACTTTACAGGTGATGCAGCATAAGGAGATTGGTCTGTAATTTTCAACTAGGCTGGGGTCTCCCTTTTTGAAGATGGGGATGACCATGGCTTGTGACCATAAGTTAGGCAAGGAGCTGGTCCTGAAAGATTTTTCAAAGATTGTGCTTAGAGGTTCGGCTTTGGCAGCAGGTAGCTTTTTTAAGAAGTAGGCACATATTCCCTCTGGTCCAATAGATAGAGATGATTTTAGATCGCGTAGTGCTTTTTCAACAATGTCTTCTGTAAAATCGATATGTGTGAGATCATTGTAGTTTTCTGTGGTTCGACTAGAAATTTCTGGGCTTGATCCATTGCTGTTTACAAATACTCAGCCAAAGAATGTGTTAAAGAGGTTTGCTTTGTTGGTGTCATCATTGCAGTCTTTGCCATTAGGTCCTTTCAAGGGTGGGATGGACCTTGAGTCTTTTAGTTTGTTGTTTACAAAATTGTAAAAAGCTCAGGTAGAATTTGTGCGTAGAAAGTTTTCTTCTTGTTTAATGTGATAATTAGTGCATTCAGTTTTTATCTGGTAGCATAGATTTTTGTATCAGCTTTTGAAGTTGACAACGTGACTAGATTTGTTTTTTCACCAAAGTGATCTCTTTTTGGATTGAAACTTTCTTATTGTTTTGGGTAATCTGTTTTTCCTGGTTTTGGGAGTTGTTGACACATATAGTTTGATGGCTCTTTTGATTACTCGTAAGAATATGTTGTAATGGTCTTCAACAGTATTGCATCCAGTGAATAGGAATTGCAAATCAAGGAAGAGAGATCGTTGATTATAAGATCATAGTTGCCTTTTTTGAAATTATAATTGGGGATTTTGTTGTGATTATTTTTGTGTGGACGTATGTTGAGACAAAAGTCAATGATGTTGTGGTCACTGTTGGAAAAAGGTTCTTTAATTTGTATTCCGTAAATTGAATTCAAACTATTGCAGAAGATGAGATCGAGGCAGTTGTTAAACCTTGTGTTCTTGGTTACTAGTTGTTCCAGTCCTAGATTTGTACAGCATTGTAGAAGGTTGCATGTATGGGTTCAGTTGTACATTCGTTTAGGGTCCAGTTAATGTGAGGTAGATTGAAGTCACCAAGAAAGATAAAAGCATATGGGCAGCATGTTGCCCATGTTAGAAGTGAATTTGGCTTGTTTACATGTTTGATGTCATAATCAGGGGCTCTGTAACATAGTAAGAACCGAAATGTGATATTTAAGGTCAGTTCACAGATAATAGTCTCAGGAAGAGTAACTTGGGTAACTTGGATGTTTTTTAGATGTGAGGACTTTTTATAGAAGATAGCGACACCACCTCCTCTATGGATTTCACAATCGGATCAGTAAATTATAGTCTCTTACTGAGGTAATGCAGTCAGGGAGAGATGCATTGAGCCATGTTTCACAGGCAAATATGATGTCGAATTTAGCCATATTTAGTAAGAGGAGAAATTCAGGTATTTTATTTATGAGGCTTTTTGCATTGAGTAGCTTGCATTTAAGGCCAGTTGTTATTTGAATTCAGGTAGTTGGGGGCATGCATGCCTTGTCTTGGGTGATGGTGGATTGGTTGAAGAAGGCTCGGATGCTTAGTTGTGGGTTGTATGACTTTCTTTTAATACAGACTGCACAGTAGTTGTTAAGCCTGGGTTCCCCAACCAGGGTTAGGTAGACAAGCTAAACAGAATGTGCAGCGTTAGTCAGATAGGCACACAGATAAATGAGTGAGCTAAGCTTGTATGTTTATTAACATACAGTAAAAATAACAGATACGCTTGTGCTATCAAGAATATATTTTATTCCAGTATAAGTTTATAGCATAGTCAAAAACAGTCCAATATTCATTTACCATGTAGTCAGTCCATTCAGGGATATTCAGTTAGCAAAGTCCATGTAGAATATCCTATTGTCAGTTCACATAAATCAGTCCGTTGTTGTCTCTCCCGTTCGAGCAATGCAGTCTTGCTTCCAAGCAGTAATCAGGGATCATCAAAGCCAGAGAGAGAGAGAGCAAGCTGTAGCCTTGCTACTTTTATATGGTTTTCATAACCACACCCACAATTGCTATTTTACATTTAAAGCTGCATACACTAACTATGATTCATAGTTAGTATTTCACCTAAAACAGTTAGGGTGAACAATGTTATCCCTAACAGTAGTCAATGTACAGGTCCTTCTTTCCATTGTCTAGATGATTTTTGAGTTCTGTGCATAGTATACGGGAGTGGGCATGTTGCTGTAAGGTTCTTTATTGACCAAGTATGATTAGACACACAAGGAATTTGTCTCCGGTGCATAATCTCTCAGTGTACATCCAGGCAACAAGAGATAAATCATGATCATAATCATAAATACAATCCTCATAAATCATAAGATACAACATTCAATGATAGTCATAGGATACTAAATAAGGGATCAACATAAATCATACTAGGATACTAAATAAAAAACAACATAAATCATGTGATACAAACAAAGTTATACTCATAAGAAGCTAAGGAAGTAGTAATAGGAAACATGATAAGGATAATAGTAATACAGTCCAGCTAGGTAGTTTGACATCCCAGGGCATAAGATAATGTTGGGAAAATTAGTTGTTTAGCAGATCAATGGCATGGGGGAAAATTGTCCTTGTTTTCTAGGTGTTTTGGGGTGCAATACCCATTAGTATCACTTTGAGGGAAGAAGTTGAAAGAGTTTATGGCCTGGATGTGTGGAATCTGTAGATATTTTCATAGCCCTCTTTCTGACTAGTACAGGTCCTCAATGGAAGGCAGGCTGGTTGTAATTGTTTTTTTTTCCCTGCAGTATTATCCGTTGAAGTCTGTCTTGTTTGGATGCTGTGCCAAACCAGACAGTTACAGAGGTGCAAATGACAGTCAAGCAGTCCTTTGTGGAACTGTATCACCAATAATGATAAAATAAATAATTTTATCAGCAATTTTATAAACCTGTATCAGCAGCCATGATCAAATAAATAATTTTATCAGCAATGTTAATAAAAGAATGATTGGATTAGATTACAGGTAGCCCTTGATTTATGACTAGTGGGTAGCAACCATTTGAAGTTATGATGAACCTCCCCTGAGGTACTTACGACCTGGTTCTGAGGGCTAGGCCATGTGTAGTCATGAGACTGCATGTCAGCTTCTTGGCAACCATCTCGCATTTATACAGAGAACAGATAATCAGATTGGGAGGGATCTTGCAGGTCATCTAGTCCAACTCCCCATCCAAGCACGAGACTACACCATTTCTGACAAGTGGCAGTCCAATCTCTTCTTGAAGGTCTCAACTGATGGCATTCTCACAACTTCCGAGGGCAACTTCTGTTCCATTGGTTGATTGTCCTCACTGCCAGAAAGTTTCTCCTTATTTCCAGGTTAAATCTCTCCTTGTTCAATTTCTATCCATTATTCCTTGTTTGGCCTTTGGGTGCTTTAGAAAATAGCTTGACCCCTTCCTCTCTGTGATAGTCCCTCAAATATTGGAAGACTGCTATCATGTCTCCTCGGTCCTTCTTTTCACGAGACTAGCCATGCCCAGTTCCTGTAACCATTCATCGTATGTTTTAGTCTCTAGTCCCTTAGTCATCCTGGTTGTTCTTTTCTGTGCTTTTTCTAGAGTCTCAACATCTTTTTTGTAGTGTGGTGAACAAAACTACATGTAGTGGCTAGGTGTGGTCTTCTTACAAAGGCTTTATAGAGTGGTATTAGTATTTCACTTTATGGCTGTTTTGCACTGACTTATGATTGTTCCTTACACTTACAACCATTGCAGAATCTCTGTGATCATGTGATCAAAATTTGGATGCTCGGGAACCAGCATGTGTTTATGACAGTTGAAATATCCCAGGATCACAGGATCTCCATTTTTAACTTTCTCAGTTGGCTGCCTATAAGCACAGTCAATGGGGAAGCCAGATTCTCTTAACAACTGTCTGATTCACTGAACAACAATGATGATGCACTAAACAACTATGATAGAAAGGACATAACAATCAGAAATGACTCACTTCCAATCAACTCGCTTAACGACAGACGTTCCGATCCTAACTGTGGTTATAAATTGAGGATTACCTGTATGATGGACAGGTTTTTCTATATTAATCACAAGCCACTCAACCTTTTGATTTTGGTTGCCTCTAGAAACAAAAGCATCTTTGGAACAATCATGACCTGGATGACTGACAATCTCCAAAGGCATTGATTTGGGATAGTTTATTTGATCATTGGTGTTCCGTCTGGAAAGAAGTGCGTGAGACCGGGTTCTAAACAACAACAATTTATTAAACCAGCAAGCTAAATGTATACAGAATAACAGCACAAGCTGCGGCAGCCTTTTTTATAGCGGCTTGCCTGCGGGTTATGGCCAATGACACTCTTTTGACAGTTCCCGCCGTTTGGCGGGCTTTCCGGATTGGTTCTTAATTAACCAATCCAAGAGTGGCCTTTTCGGCCAATCAGAAAGAGGAACTTGGAACCTACCAAGTTCCATACAGAACAATTGGAGCTGACACAAACATTCAGAAACTATTCCTTGAAAATCAAGATCACAGGAAAAATGCCATAGAGGGGAAAATAATAGTTTTAAAAGTGCCTTTGGTAGGGATTATGGGCACTTATTTTGTTGATTTAGGAAGCTATGCAGAATTGGACTTAGTTTGTAATTGGCTGAGCGCCCATCCGAAAATCCCCATAGGTTAGTCTGGGAATTTGAAAAACAGCTTAGAGAAAGGCCATGGCAAACCTATATTATTTCGAAGAAAACTATATGGATTCAATTATTGTTAACTAGGCTTGGCACATGGGCATATTTATTACTTTAGGAATGGATAAATCAGTCTAATTCCAGTTTGTGTCAGTATTACATAAGGTCAAACATAAAACTCTTTTTCATAGAGTTTTCAAAGATAGTATGAACATCTGTATTTACCCTCTAAATGTAGATTTACTCTCTAAAATTTGCATTTCCCTTAAAGTTTTCTTTTTATCAGTATTTTCCTGAAATATATGTGCTTGTGCACATTTTCTTCTTGAAAAAAGTGAAATGGAAAATGTGGAGGAATGTGAAATATGCATAACTATATTCTGATTTATGAATCCTGGGAATGCAAATTAGTTGTTTTAAAAGAAGAACACACAGGCAACAGCCCCATCTGAGACTTGGTTGCAGTTCAGAGCTCCTGAAACAACTGGCAGTGATGTAATTTTAATGTTCCAGAAGGGGATAATTGTTAAATACATGGGGAACAATCTTTTCAACTCTATTCAATTAATTTTGCTAAGTTTTAATTAGGCTTTAATTTAAATTAAGTTTTAACTTTTCCTTGGCTGGCCCACCCAAAATCCAAGGATATTTTGATTGAAAATAGGGTTATGTAGCAAGTTTTAAAATAGGGTCTGAATTAATTTCTGCATGGTTCCATTTAGGACACTGAAATCAATAAAGAAAAGAGTAGGGTAGAGAAGAGCAGAATAGAATAAGAAAATAAGAATTAGAATTAGAATTGAATATTCTTTATTGGTGAAGTGTGATTGGACACATAAGCAATTTGTCCTGGGCGTGTAAATTCTCTGTACATACAAACAACAAAGTAATATAATCATAAGATAACAATTGGAGAAGGTTGTAGGAAAAATGAAGAGGATAATAGCAATATTTAGTGTTCAGTATTTATTTGATTTTTTTAATCGCTTAAAGGCTAGGTCCTACTGGCCAACGGATGCAAAACGTATGCATAAAGGACACAGCGGACGAGCAAAATTTCAGGGGTGGCTCCATCTGTTGTCATCCACTTCAAAAAGTGGCGAAAATTTGCATAAACAGAACGGAAAAGAACAGAAAAGAACGGACGTGGGTAGTATGTAGTGGGGATGTTAAACGGATGTTCATAGAAAGCCTAGCAGATGGAAGTGGATGACACCTCCGAAGGGGTTCTGGGGGAGAATTTTGAAGTGGACGCATAGCGGATGAAGTGGATGCATCACGTACGCCTAAAGGAAAGAAAGGGGATGCCACGTGGATATATATCAGATGCAAACGTATCCTTTCTATTTCCGTGCTACTAACGATGTATAAATGTTCCATGTACTCTTTCTTTCCTCCCTTTTTCCTTTTTCAGCTGCAGAGGATGTGAGTTGCGAGGATGCCCAGAGGATGCAGAGAGGATACAGTGGACGTTTAATGGATGTTAAACGGACATAGAACGTTTGTTGCTCATATGTCGTGGATTTACATCATACACGGCAAAAAGTTCATCCGTTCACAAAGTTTTGTGCAGCTCAAAACTTCTTGCGTGGATGAAATCGCAGTGGATGGATCCTCGACGGATAGAGCGTATGAAACATGTATGCAATGAGTACACAACGGATGCATAGCGTTTTCCAACGGATGGCAAGCTTTTTTTAACGTTTTACATCCTCTTTGCATCCGTAAGTGCAGTGGGACAGGTCCTTTACAAGATACAGGTACAGGAATAAATATAGTTTTGAATACATGAGATAGATACTTATAAGAAAATAAAAAACAATAGGGACAGGAAGGGGATGAGGTCAATAGAACACAGTCTAAGGTTAAAACTTTTGGGGTTTGGGAAAGAAACCACAGAGTCAGGTAGAGTATTCCAAACATTGACCACTCTGTTGCTGAAGTTGTATTTTCTGCAGTCAAGTTTGATGCGGTTAACCTTGAGTTTGTGTCTATTGTGTGCTCTTGTATTGTTGTGATTGAAGCTAAAGTATTCATTTGCAGGTAGGACATTGCAATGTATGATTTTTTATACTATATTTAGATCAGACCAGAGGCGGCATAGTTCTAGATTTTCTAGGTCTGTGTCTGGTGGCATTAGGTATTCTACAATGAGTAAAGGAGTGGAGAACTCTTCTTGTGAAATATTTGGTCCTCTAAAATATTTTCAATTGTGTTAATATTAGATATATGATATGGGTTCCAGAGTGATGAGCTGTATTCAAATGTAGGTCTAGCAAATGTTTTGTATGCTCTAGTTAGTGGTGTGATATTACCAGAGAAGAAGCTATGTAGGATTAGATTAACAACTCTTAATGCCTTTTTGGCTATGTAGTTACAGTGGGCTCTAGCACTTGGGTCATTTGAGATGAATACTCCAAGATCCTTGCTTGACAAAGTTTGGATCCTCAACAAGGTCTTGACTATTTAACTTGTATGTTATTTTCTGATTTTTTCTGCCAATATGTAAGACAGAGCATTTATTTGTTGAGATTTGAAGTTGCCATTTGATTGACCATTCTGATATATAGTCAAGGTCTTTTTGGAGGGTTGTAGTATTGTCTGTGCTGTTGAATAGCTTTACATCATCAGCAAAGAGAACACAGTTGCTCTTGATATGATCATGGGTAAATACCCTTAGACATAAGGCAATACTGTAGTAATTAGGTATTCACTGGAATGATGGCACAAGGGAAAAAAAAAACTGTGTCTAGTTGTTTTTGTATGCAATGCCCTATAATGGAGTCCCGAGGGGAGGAGTTGAAATAGTTTATGTCCAGAATGTGAGGGGTCTGCAGATATTTTCTCAGCCTCTCTTTCTGAGTCAGGCAATATACAGGTCCTGAATGGAAGGCAGGTTAGTTGCAATTGTTTTTTCAGCAGTCCTAACTATCTGTTGGAAGCTGTGCCTGTCTTGTTTGGTTGCTGTGCTAAACAGGACAGCGATAGAAGTGCAACTCAATATTCAGACATAGTCAATAATTCCTCTTTAGATCTGTATCAGCAGCTCCTTGGGCAGTCTGAGCTTTCTGAGTTCACAGCTGCCAAAAGAACTTTTTTTTTTATCCTCCCAAACTTTCTCAGGGTGAACTCAGGGGTGAAAATCAGAGAAAGCAGAAGGAACAATGAGCTACTACAACCAGCTGAAAGTCTCTGTTTTGTTTCTCTCTCCTACCCTATGTCTCATCCAGCATTTGTGAAGGATTATTGTTTTACAGACTCTGATAGAAACAGACTGTGGTAAATTACAGATTAGGTTTCAGACAAAGAAGAATAGAACAGATTAGGAGGGATACAAATTGATAAACCGGAACTGAATAGGTTGTGCTTTCTTATTGCAGATCTGAGGAACTGAGTCTTTGAAGTGTGACTGGCCACGATCAAGGAAAATGCTTGTGAATGGTTGACTGGATTTTCTTGGTCCTCTAAAACCTCCTCTGTGCAGAGAACTATGGCGACAAGGCTGACGGTGATTGCAGAAGGAAGCGTAGTTGAGACAGAAAAAATTCTGAGATAATCAGACGAACTCATGGGAGGCCCTAGCCAGAAGCCAAGGCCTGGCTTCAAAGCTGTTCTAAAGGCTTGAGTGGCTCAGTTTCCCAGGAAGGGCATGGCCAAATCCTTTTTCAGACCACAAAAGTTTCTTCGGAGGACCCAGTTTCTGCTCTTTTTCCTCACGGCTGCTTATTTGATGGCAGGTAGTCTTCTCCTCCTACAGCGATCTCGCTTGGTTCTGCAGCAGGGCTCCCGAGTGTCCTCCAGGAATCAGGGCCTACCCATTGCTGAGACTTTGCTGGGGGATGGCAATGGAGAAAGCAGACCAGTTCAGTTGCCTCGCTTGACTTCTAAGCTTCTTGTGAACCTGCAGACAGTGTATGGATCCAACCTGGACCAGAAAGATGGACCGCGGTGGTTGATCTCCAGAAACTCTGAATTGAGACAGTTACGGAGGCGGTGGTTTCTCCAATTTGTAAATGACCAAGAACCTGTTCCAGCTTCTGGAGCAAAAACACCAAAGCACACCTCCAAAAGCAAAGGTAAATCTGGTTTTGAAGTTTGCACTAGATTTTGCAGATGTATTTTGGAAAGGAGATGTAGATACTTTGAAATATCTCCTGTGGGTATTATTAATTTATTATTAATTTACTATTATTATTATTATTATTAATTTACTACTACTACTACTACTACTACTACTATTATTATTATTATTATTATTATCATTACGATTACTATTACTATTATTATTATTACTACTACTACTACTACTATGGTACTATGATGATGCCCCAACTTTCTGCTTATCAAAGTGCACCAGGCAGTTTACAATAGCATGAAGTAGGAAATATTTTTTAAAAATGCCACCAAGATATCAACAAAGAGACAAATTTAAAAGAATATTTAATAGCTGCTATGGTGATGGTGATGATGACAGGAAACCCAAAATGAGCAAAGCATTTCATTTGTGCTCACTTTTCCTTTGAGTGGCTCATAATTCACCATCTGTCATTCTACCTTCACAATACCTCTGTGAGATAAGGTAGGTTAAATGATGGTTAGCAACCAATCAACCTTATAAGTAGGTAGACCAGGAAATTGATTCCACAAGATGACTAGAATTATATTTTATTGTGATAGCCTGTAGTAACAGATTCTTACAAATTTGCCCCTCTTCTCCCTTCCTATCCTATGTACCATAGATCAGCACCTCTCAACTGTGTCAACTTGAAGATGTGGGGTCTTCAACTCCTAGGATTTCCTAGCCACCATGTTGTGAGTTGGAGACTGTAGGTTGTAGAGGTGCCCAGGGTGAGAAATTATGCCTAGAGAATGCGGGAACCAGTCTCATTCTGACACACACACACACACACACACACACACACACACCAGGCTTAATGAATGTATCTTTTCTATCTGTGGTTGTTCTGGGAGCTTAGGGAAATAATGATAGTAAATAAAATACATTGTCAACGCTTTACCTCCTCTGCATTGTATCTTTTCCTTTTCCAAGATGGGCAGCCATATGAATTGACTAATGCAAAAGAAAGAAAGAAAGAAAGAAAGAAAGAAAGAAAGAAAGAAAGAAAGAAAGAAAGAAAGAAAGAAAGAAAGAGAAAGAAAGAAAGCAAGCCAATTCAAGGACATGCTTTTTATGTATTGACTAATACATATATGAATGAATTAATGATTCAATACATGAATATCCATTTGGACAAATGCCTTTATGAAATGACTAATATATATTAATGAATGAGTGAGTGAGCGAATGCCAATACCTGTTGTGTGTCAATTGGCAATGAGAAATAATGCCCAAGGCCCAAACATGGCAAAGGGCTCAGCCAAAATATTGTTGAGTATGGGAAATCTAATCTAATCAAATCTAATGATCCAAAGAGAAGGCAAGGAGAAAAGTGCAATTGAAACCTTGCCTCTTTAGCATGTGCATTGTTGTTGCATGCATGCAGAAGGCAGGTTCTTGATTCCGCTCTCACGCTCACATCTTGCCTCTTTTGAGTATCTCCCTGCAATGGTTGCATATTTAAGCACCATCTTTAGCCACAATAGAGCCATGGTTTGCAATTGCTTTCCTCCAAAATGCTTTTTCTTTCTATTTCCCAAATTAGGCAATAGCTTAGTCATTTCCTGGTGTTCTCTCATTCCAGCATTAACCAATCCCAACTGTTAAGCACCAGGAAAATCAGGAGATCCAGACAGTTCAAATGGGTATAAATGAGAGCTATGGTGGCACAGTAGTTAGAATGCAGTATTGCAGACTAATTTTGCCAACTGCCAGCAGTTCAGTTCTCAACAGCTCAAGGTTGAGTCTGTCTTCCATCCTTCCAAAGTCAGTAAAATGAGGACCCAGATTATTGGAGGCAATATGGTGATTCTGCTTAGAGAGGGCTATAAAGCATGGTGGGGTGGTATATAAGTCTAAAGTTCTATTGCTATAAAGTAGGTGTGGGATTCCACCGGTATAACAACCAGTTCAGTGATCGCATGCTCCATGCATCTGCTCTGCATTTAAAAAAGCCCTAATTCTTACTTTCTACAGGAGTCCTTGTGAATAAAACAGTTGAGGCACAGCAAACCACTCTGCCGCATGAATCAGCTGTGTACTAACAAAAGGGAATAAAACACAGTAAAGAGCAAGGTCAGGTGGGCGGGCCCTCATCAGTTTGCTGCCAGCTGATACTCAGAGTAAGGTGTTCAAATAACAGATAATAAGAGTTGGAAGGGACCTTATAGGTCATCTAATCCAGGGGTCTCCACCCTTGGCAACTTTAAGACTTGTGGACCAACTCCCAACTTTGCTGGTTGAGGAATTCTGGGGGTTGAAGTCCACAAGTCTTAAAGTTGCCAAGATTGGAGACCCCTGATCCAATCCAACCCCCTGCCCAAGCAGGAGACCCTACACCATTTCTGAAAGATGGGAGTCCAATCTCTTATTTATTTATTTGATTTATTTATTTGATTTGTTAATTACTTACAAGATAATAGGTATAAGTATATACATAGTTATGAATACATGAAATGGGTACATATAAGAAAAATAAAAGAAACAAAAGGACAAGGACGGTAGGCACGTTGGTGCACTTATGCACGCCCCCTACAGACCTCTTAGGAAAGGGGTGAGGTCAATAGTAGTCTAAGATTAAAGTTTTTGGGGTTTGGGGAAGAAACTACAGATGACAGGTAGGACATTGCAATGTATGATTTTATATACCATACTTAGATCAGACTGAAGACGGCGTAATTCAAGGTTTTCTAAGTCTAGAATTTCAAGTCTGGTGGCATAAGGTATTCTACAACGAGTAGAGGAGTGGAGAACTCTCTTCTTGTGAAATATTCCTGGACTTTCTCAACTGTGCTAATATCAGATACGTAATGTCGGTTCCAGACTGATGAGCTGTATTCGAGTATTGGTCTGGCAAATGTTTTGTATGCTCCAGTTAGTAGTGTGATATTACCAGAGAAAAAGCTGTGTAGGATTAGATTAACAATTCTTAATGCCTTTTTGGCTATGCAGTTACAGTGGGCTCTAGCACTTAGATAATTAGAGATGAGTATTCCAAGGTCCTTTACAGAGCTTGGATCATCAACAAGGTCTTGACTATTCAGCTTGTATTTTATTTTCTGATTTTTTTTGCCAATATATAAGACAGAGCATTTATTTGTTGAGATTTGAGGTTGCCATTTGTTTGACCATTCTGATACATCATCAAGATCTTTTTGAAGGGTAGCAGTATTGTCTGTGGTATTGAACAGCTTTAAATCATCAGCGAAGAGAACACAGTTGCTCTTAATATGATCACAGAGGTCATTTATGTAGAGTACGAAGAGAGTTGATCCTAGAACACTGCCTTGGGGGACACCACTATTGACAGGTACAGAATTTGATAGGACTCTCCCAATTTTGACCATTTGTTGTTTGTTTGACAGTTATGCAGGTGTCCAGAGATACCATAAGATTTTAATTTTAGGAGTAGTTTGTCGTGTACCACTGAATCAAAGGCTTTACAGAAGTCCATGTAGATTGAGTCTATTGCTTTGCCCTGATCGAGTTGTGTAGTCCATATGTTTTTGCAGTGTAAGAGTTGCAGATGACAGGATAGTTTTTTCCTGAGACCAAATTGCTTATTGGAGAGTAGGTTGTTTGTCTCTAAGTGGAGGATAATGGTTTGGTTAATAATTGATTCTATGACTTTTCAGGTGCATAGAAGGTTTTCCTCTTGTTTAATGTGATAATTAGTGCATTCAGTCTTTATATTCTTGAAAGCCTCCAGTGATGAAGCTCCCACAACTTCCGAAGGCAACTTCTCTTCCACTGGTTGATTGTTCTCACTGTCAGAAAGTTTCTCCTTATTTCCAGGTTAAATCTCTCCTTGATCAGTTTCCATCCATAATTCCTTGTCTGGCTTTTGGGTGTCTTGGGAAAAAGTTTGATCCCTTCCTCTCTGTGGCAGCCCCTCAAATATTGGAAGACTGCTATCATGTCTCCTCTGGTCTTTCTCTTCCCGAGACTAGTCATGCCCAGTTCCTATAGTATAGTTTAGTTTATTGTCATTGCACCTCATACAACGAAATGAAACACCATCTTCAGTGCACATCATGACCATGAAAATAAACACAAACACACATCTTTCACATTCTATACAATTGAATTGAAGATCCCTGATATTGCATTAATATTGCACTGTATAGTAGAATTCAAAAGGTTAGAAGCTGTTTTTCAGCCTATTTGTCCTTGTTTTTATTATTCTGTACCATCTATCAGATGGTAATAGTTCAATAAAAGGGTGCCCAGGATGAGATGGATCTTTGAGAATCTTTTGAACTTTCTTGAGGCAGCGGTAGCTATAAAGCTCTTACAAAGAAGGGAGAGAGCAACCAATGATCTTCTGGGCAATGACGTTAACCTTCTGAAGTGCTTTCCTTTCTGCCCTTGTGCAATTGGCAAACCATACAGAGGTGCACTAAGTTAAGATACTCTCTATAGAGCAGCGATAGAAGGTCACCAGCAGTTTTTCGTTCAGTTGTTGTTTTCTGACAAGTCTCGGGTCGTATAATCTCTGCTGGGCCCTTCTGACCAGGGCTGCAATGTGGGCACCCCAAATTAGATCCCTAAAAGGGTCAGAAACTTAAAACTAGCCACTTGCTCCATCCCGTTGTAACCATTCATCATATGTTTTAATCTTCACCTGAACCTGTCTGAACCGGTAGAATCCCACCCCTGCTATAAAGATTTCTTGTAAATGTAAGCCATCTACAAGGATCATCAGGAGATCAGAAGAAAAGGAATTCAAGGTGGGCTGAAATTAGATCTCTTGTGGGCACATTCATGACTTCCCTCAGAATCAACCTGGTCATCTCTTACACCAACTCTGTTTAGCTTTTTTTATGCCCTCCTCAGTGAGCCAGAGGGTAAAGTCAACACAGGTACGAGCATCTATGTGAGCACTGAAGGTAGCTAGGAGATGAAGCTCAAAATATCAGAGCAGGCCTTCATATAAAAGCCTTAAGAAGCATTTTATAATATTACAGATGGTCCTTTATTTACAACCATTCATTTACTGACTGTTCAATGTTACAACATCTTTCAAAAAATGACTTGTAACCATTTTTATCCTTATGACTATTGTAGCACCCCCCATGGTCATTTGATCAAAAGTTGGACTGGCAAGTATTATGGTTGCAGTGTCCTTGAGTCATGCAATAGCAATAGATTTATACTTATATACCACTTCACAGTGCTTTACAAGTGATTTATAGAGTCAGCATATTGCTCCCAATAATCTGGCTCCTTATTTTACCCACCTCGGAAGATGGAAGGCTCAGCCGATTTTGTGAGGATCGAACTGCTGGAAGTCAGCAGAGTTAGCCTGCAATGCTGCATTTGTGTTTCTAACTGAACAACTGCAGTGATTAACTTTACAACTGTGGCAAGAAAGGTCTCAAAATGGGGCAAAACTGTGATCAACTGTTTTGTACTCAACTGTGATGATAGATCAAAAAGTAGCTGTCATCTTAATTAAAAACTGTTAGTTAAAGGAGGTGTCTGTGTTCCAAGTAATGCATCTGCCAAAAGCAGAATTCTGAGGTAGGTAGATTCCTCAAAGAACATGTTTATTGGACACAACATATCAGCACAGTTAGTGAAAACCAACTCCAAAAGTTCCCACAGTTTTAGACTAATTAAAAGAACAAATAGTTCACACCCCAAATGTCACCAGTTACATTGTCCAATGTAAGTAGCTGGGAGGTGGCTTGGTCCCTCCTCTCTTCCTTCAACTGCCACCTCTTAGGATGACCTTGGTTCCCACAAGATAACTTTTTGTTTTGACTGTTAGCCAGTCTATCTACTTCCTCCTCCATTCCCTGCTTCAGAGTTCTTGGCAACTATGAGGCAGCAAGAGATGGCTTCAGCCAGGTTCCCTTCCGAGTTGATAGCAGGAGGAAAAGAGGTTAAATCACAATATTCTTTTTATCTCACAATGCAACAACCTGAGGAAGCCCAGATGGCTTTGAATCTGCAGCTACAGATGATGAAAACAAGCTCTCTAAACCTGCCTCAGAGAAACTCCCACCTTCTTAACAGCTTATTGTGGGTGTCTGTTCACAGCTTGTGAACCTCCTAATTGTATGTTTGGAAAGTGCCAATGCTCACCTCTTTAGAAGAAACATACCATTCACCTTGTCTCAACATTTTAATTTAAGAGTTCTAGCTTTTCCTCCTATTTCACTGATTTTTTTCTTTTTTCCTTACTCCCCTCCCAAAGGGAGAGAGATGTAGATTCTATTGGCTATTTTTAGCAAAAAGAAAAAAGGAGGGAAAAAAAGCTGAAGATTGAATGATTTATTTTGGATCCATCTGTGAAAAGCTTTCGTTCAGAGACTGAACGGGAGATGTAGAATAATGGAGGGAAAAAAGAAGAAGAAAGCAAAGCCTCCATTTAAGTCTAAAAAGCTTGTGTAAGGAAGTGATCATGGATGTGGTGTATATCAGAAAAGGTCAGGTTGGTAGCTGTAATTATTCAAAGCTGCCATCTTGAATTTCTTGATTCTGTTCCCTGTAAAGGAACACCAAATTGACTTAAGCAATCTGTTAACATGATGTTGCTTTACACCAGGGGTATCCAACCTTGGCAACTTTAAGACATTTTGATTTTCAATTCCCAGAATTCCCCAGCCTTGGGGAACAACCTTCAGATTGTTGAACTAAACAATCACCCAGATTTCATCTAACTGGCTAATTCTATGATGACTTGATTTGTTAGAAGTCAGGTGTCAAGCTCAAAGTGTGCCTATGCTGTTGCAACCATTATTGCTTCCCAGCTTGCCAACCAACAAGAGAGGAGGGAAGGATGAGAAGGAAATGCAGACTCCAGACTTTGAGGAGAAGAATCTTCAGAGTCAAGGACACATCTGCAGGTGTTAGTCAAACCTAGAGACTATTTCTCATAACAACACAATAACACTCAATTGGACAATGTGACCTGCATTAATAGGAGAGGGGGAATTCAATTTGTACTATGTGGTGTGGGAAGCCCCCCTCTCCTATAAGAATGAAATATTTTTATGAATATTAAAAAAGGCAGAATATTATATTTTCCTAAATGAGAGATGAAGAAACATGTTTTTAGAGGCAGGAAGCAGCTCCAATCTCCATGCTCCCAAGCAAAAACTGAGAAGACAATTTTTAGAAATGCAGGTTTGGTAGTCTATTCAAGACAGGGAAACTGCAGGCTTGCAGGAGATGAGTTGGAACACCTCTGTGCCTGCGTAAAGTGCATGTTTGGCATGCGTGCACACACCAAGCCATGCCCACCAAACCAGTGGTAAAAATCTTTGAATCCTACCACTGCACAAACCCTGGTGGTTCTGCTTCATCAATAAATCAGCCTCCAGCCTCCATTTTATTCTCAGTGGCTTCTTCTCGGCTTGGAATTGAACGAGATGGATATTTCTTCCCACAGTGGGTTTGCGTGGGAATTTGGTAGAGCTGGGTTTGCCTTCAATACTGCCAAAATGATGCACTCAATAAAGTTTTATACTGAGACATTGGCAGGTCTTGAGTGTGCTTGCTTTGGTTGGGATCATCAGTTGAGACATTGAAATCAGCATTATATAGCTCTGCAGTAACAAGGAAATGGGAAAGGTGTGCAGGAGTGTGAAACCCAGGAGACTTTTTGAAAAAGGACTACATACGCCATTCATATATACAGTACAATTCTTTCTACTTCACTCTCCTTTAAAGAAAGAAAAAAAAAAGTAGGCTAAACCTGACAGGGTTTTCAGGTTGTTTTGAAGCAAAATAAATAATTAAATGACAACATGAAACAGAAAAAAATATTGATCTCTCTTCAAATATATTTCCCCTACTTTAAAGTCCTCAGACTTTAATGAGAACTAAGGAGAAATACAGATAGTCCTTGACTTATGATAACAAGTGGGATGGCAACTTCCATTGCTATGAAAAATGACATTAAGTGAATCCAGCTTTCCCGTTGACTTGTTTGTTGGAAGCCCATGGGAAGGTCCAAAAATGATGATTACATGACTCCAGGATGCTGCAACAGGCTTAAGTACATGCCAGTTGCCAAGCATTTGAATTTTGATTACATGACCATGGGGACACTGCAACAGTTGTAAGTGCAAGAACTGGTAGTAAAGCCCATGTCACACTGCACCAACGGATGCAAAGAGGATGTAAAATGGACAAAAAAGCTTGCCATCCGTTGGAAAACATGATGCATCCGTTGTGTACTCACTGCGTACTTGACTCATACGCTCTATCCATCAAACATCCGTCTACTGCTATTTCATCTGCTCAAAAAGTTTTGAGCTGCACAAAACTTTTTGAGTGGATGAACTTTCCGCCACGTACGATCTACATCCGCGACACATATGGGTAACAAACGTTCTACGTCTGTTGTCATCTGTCACACATCCATTGTATCCTCTCGGCATCCTCTGTGCATCCCCGCAACTCACATCCGATGCAGCTGAAAGCGGAAAGAGGGAGGAAGTGAAAGGTACATGGAACATCCACACAGTGTTAGTAGCACGGATATAGAAAGGATGTAAGCGGATCCATCTCGTATATAAAGCATTAAAACGGACAAAACGTTCGTATATGGGACGTATCTCGAATATGTAGGATGTCTGGGGTATGCCTAGAGTATGTGGAAGGACACCTAGCGGAAAACTGACATTTCCTATAAAAAGGGGGAAGAAATCACCTGGATCTTACTATCAGTCCAGCAGCCGTGGTGTACAGACCTCTTCACCCTTGGTCTTGCTCTTCCACATCATCCATTGATCTCCACCATGAATCATCACACACTCCTTATGGTAGCTGCCATCATTCAACACCAGAACCAAGCCCTCTTCAGACTGTTTCATCTTCTCTATGAAAGGAGCTGTCTGGGTCCAAAGATGGATCGGGAGAAGAGTGGAGTTTGGACTCTATGACAGGCTGATGGTGGAGCTGAGGAATGAAGACACTCGTGCATTCCAGCACTTCATGAGGATGCCACCAGCCATGTTTGATGAAATTGTGGAGCGTCTGAGACCCAAGTTGACCAAGCCGAGCACCAACTTCTGTCCCAGCCTGGACCCTGGACTGAAGGTGGCACTGACTCTGTGCCACCTGGCCTTTGGAACCACGTACAGAAACATGCAGTATGCCTGGAGGGTGCCACAAAACACCATCAGCAAAGTGGTCAGATAAGTGGTGCAGGCCATCATCGAAGAATACATGGAGGAGCTCCTCCAGTGCCCCACCACTGAAGAAGGCTGGAGGAAACTTGCAGAAGAGTGGTATCAGAGGTGGAACTTTCCCCACACCATTGGAGCCATAGATGGGAAGCACGTGGTCTGCAAAGCTGCAGCCAACTCAGGGTCCTCTTATCACAACTACAAGGGCTTCTTCAGTATCATCCTATTTGCCATGGTTGATGCTGACTGCAAGTTCATGTACATCGATGCTTCAGGCAACGGGTCTGCTTCAGATAGCCAGGTATACAACGCCAGTGACCTCAAGGATGGGCTGGAATGCAATCTCATCATGGGTTGATCCTCACCCGTGAAGAGAGGATCTTCAACTACAGGCTGTCCAGGGCAAGATGGGTGGTGGAGAACGCCTTTGGCATCCTGGCCAACAGGTTCCAGGTACTTCTCACCACCATGCAGCATCACCCAGGGACTGTGAGGAGGATCGTGGAAGCTTGCTGCATCCTGCACAATCTCATGCGCACCTGCTACCCAGTGTTGCAGAACAGGCTTGTGGACCGTCAACAAGGCAATGGGGACATGGAGCCTGGTGAATGGAGGCAAGGACGAAACCTGATAGACACTGTGGATGTACAAGGCCCCAACAGAGCTTCACGTGAAGGGAAGAAGCAGCAACCTCCTGAAACACTGATGCAACTCCCCAGCTGGAGCAATGGAGTGGCAAGACAGGATGGTAGATGCTTAATGCATGCTTCCTTGAGCCTGTCTCATCACACTGATGAGATTGTGCCATGTATGTTGAGTGGCCTTACAATGAATAGGGCATCAATAAAGAGTTTTGTTTATTTTGAAATGTATTGATCAATGAATAAATTGTTCTTGATAATAAAGGGCCATATGTGTGGCAGCTGGTAGGGTGGACCATACAGTCCCATTATGCTTGCACTGGAGGTTTATCTATCTCACAACTATCCTTCCCCATCCCAGAACTATTCTTACCCATCCCACAGCTATCCTTACCCATCCCACAGCTATCCATCCCACAGCTATCCTTACCCATCCCACAGCTATCTATCCCACAGCTATCCATCCCACAACTATCCTTACCAATCCCACAGCTGTCCTTACCCATCCCACAACTATCCTTACCTATCCCACAAGCATGTAAAGGCTTAACCCTTTTTTCAAAGTGTTTACCAACACTTTATTAAGTAAACAAAATGAACCAAGTGTGTGAAGCAAAGATAACCTTTATTAACAACTGTCTTAAGTAAACTGTATGACTTTATTAAAAAAGCAAAATGACCCAAGTGAAGTGTCTTTAAGCAAAGATAAGGTGAACAGGTAACAACTCAGTCTCTGGCACTATTCTCAGTCACTCTGAGTCATGTCCATGGTCTCAGCTGTCGAGCGGGCAGGGACTGTGGAGGTGGCTGTGGCTGGACTGCTGGTCTGAGGCGCCATTGGGGTGCCGGCCCCCAAGAGTACAACAGGGGATGGTGTGTTCAGGAAGCTCTCATAGAGCTGACTCAGTCCCGTGAGGTTGAGAGGCCCTTCCTCAAGGACATGGGATGTCAGGCACAGGACTGATGACAGATTTTCTGTTGAGGGGCTTGGCTGTGGGGTGGAGGAAGGAGGAGTGTAGTGGGGCTGTCTGGTCTGCAGCTGGGTCAGGTGTGGCATCTGTGGCGTGCGATGTACCTGGGCCTGGACTGGGAAGGGATGCCTCTGGTGTGGGAAGTCCTGGTACTCATAGCCTTGGTAGGCGAGGGGCTGTTGAAAGCCATGGAAGGGCTGGGACATCACCTGGGGTGGAGGAGCAGTCCTGGACTGGGTCGGAGCAGTTTCAGCTGGGCCCAGAGTGTGGTGCAGCAGTGCTGTGATTTTCTCCTTCATCACCTGGTACTGGACCTCGGGCAGGTCCATGAGGGTCTGGTTCACGTACGTGATGAAGGGCTTGTGGTTAGAGGATGGCATATCATTGTGGACCAGCTGAGAGAGAAGATCTGTGCTGGTCTTGATGATGTCCCTGATCTCCAGCAGGACAGTGTGGCTCTGGCCCTTAAGTCTCTCTGCCTGCTTTCTGTGGAGGTGGAGCTGGGGGTGGGGGTGGGTTGGTCTCTGGTTGCTGCTTCTTCTTGCTCCATTTGAGACAGGGGATCCTCCATGTCCTCTGGCATGGGGAGTGCAGCTGTCAGGGGTGTCTCTGCCGTGGGGCCCTCCAAAGACACCTGCCTGGATACGGTAGCTGTCTCCTGGCTGGAAGAGGAGTGGCTCTCTCTGGGCTGTTTGAGGGAGAGGGTTGACAGAGGGGATGCTCCTCGGTGGCAGATCTCACCCTCCAGGAAACTGCACTAGGCCATGACATACATCTCCCGGTCAGTGAGCTTGACAGCAGCCTGGCCAGATTTCTTCAGGTGCAGCTTGCCATACCAGGTGTGCATGTGCTTCCACCATCCCAGGAGTATGTCTGAAGTGTAGCCCAGGCTCTCTGCCTTGTCTCTCCAAGCTGCCTGCTTCCTCTTGGTGTCATGATAGAGCCTGTGGCCCTTTCTCCACAGGTACTTGTTCTCCCTCAGCCATTCCGGCACCTCCTCCTCATGGTCTTCAGAAATGGAGTACTGTTTCCTCTCTCCCTTCTCCTTGCCTTGCCTCTTCCTCCTTCTGGCAGGGGCTTCAGGGCCTTCAGCAGCAGGGCTTTGAGGGCCTTGGGGCTGGTCCATCACAGCAGTAGCACCACCACCAGCAGCAGCACCAGCAGGAGAAGCACCAGCAGCACCAGCAGCACCAGCAGCACCAGCAGTACCAGCAGCAGCATCAGAAGCACCAGCAGCTTCAGAGTCAGCGCCAGGGGGTGGGATGGTGGTTCTGTCCTTCTTGCCAGGGCTGGCAGGAGTAGGCACAGGCTTCCTCTTCTTCCCTGACTGACGAACCATGGTGTTCTTTCAAGATGTCTCTGGCAGAAGTTCTTTCCTCTGAATGCTGACTGCCTGCGAGCTGCATCCTTTTATATCCACGGAGCTGATGCAATTCATCCTCCATGCATGCGCAGTGAACGCTTTGCATCCGGTTCGCATGCACTACGCATCCGCTATGCATCCTATAGGCGTCCGTGATGCATCCGCGTCATCCGCTATGCATCCGCTCCTTCCGCTATGCGTCTGCTTCGCTATTCTCCCCCGGAAGCCCTTCGGATGTGTCATCTGCTTCCCTCTGCTTCCATCCTCTAGGCTTCCTAGGAACATCCGCTTACCATCCTTGCTACGTACCACCCTTGTCTGTTCCTTTCCGTTGTTGTCCGTTCTGTTTATGCAAATTTGGGGCACTTTTGAGAGCAGATAACAATGGATGGAGCCACCCCCGAAATTTTGCTCATCTGCTGTGTCCTTTTGTCGGCCAGTGTGACCTAGCCTTAAGTTGGATTTCTTTTTCAGTGCCGTTGTAACTTCAAACATTGTTAAATGAATGATTGTAACTCAAGGACTCCTTGTACCAAGAACAGTGTTTTTCAAAACTTTGTAATTTCAAGATATCTGGATTAGAGCAGGGGTCCCCAACAATCAGACTGTGGAATGGCACCAGTTTGTGGCTTGGAAGTGAGGGCCATACAAGTGAGGGAAGTACCATCTGCACAAACAAGGGATCCAGGCAGCAGGCGAAACCACACACACCTGATCCACAGAAAAAACACCTTCCATGAAATCAGTCCCTGACACCTAAAAGGTTGAGAGCCACTGGATTAGAGTACTGGGTTTTTATTGAAGAAATCCAGGCTGGCTGGGGAATTCTGGGAATTGAAGTCCACAAGTGGCCAAGTTTGAAATAGAAGCTTCTTCAGCTCTGACTGGATGGTGGGGAGTGGAAGGATAATTCTGTAATGTGTCCTTTCTGCAAAAATAATTTAACTACATTGCGTGAATCCTTCATTCATGGAAATGAAATTGTTCACCAAGACATGTATATGGAAAGGGGGCAAAGGGTTTGTCAGTAATAATTTGTACCCACAAACGTATAAATGAGTAAAATTCTCTGAAGAAGCTCGGTATCCTTTTTTAAAATTATTTGTTATTTTCACATTGTGCAGTGGTTTCCTTTTGCATCAAAGCTCTTTGATTCAGATTTCCTTGCCTGCCTTTATCTTCCGTGATTCAAATCAATCAGATAAAATTTAGTTCTGCTTTTAGAGAGCGTTACGCACATTGTGTCACTCGCAGATTGTGTGTAGGATAACACATGCAGTTAAAGAGATTTCTAAGAAACTCAAGAAGGCAGCAGGCTATCATGAGAAAAGAGACTTTATAAACCAGCAACCAATCCATTTCCAAGGCTTTTACAATACGTGCTTTAGTGAAACGGACATATTTATGAGTTCTACACTTTTCTAGTTAGAAAGCTATAATACAGGTAGTTCTCAAGTTACAACCACAACTGAGCCCCAGAATTCTATTGCTAAGGGAGTAACAGAGTTACAGATCTTTCTTACAGATTAACAGAGTTGGAAGGGATCTTGTAGGTCATCTAGTCCAACCATTTGTTAAGTCAGTTTTGCCCTATTTTACGATTTTTCTTGCAGAATCACTGTAATTGTTAAGTTACTAACATGGTTGTTATGTGAATCTGGCTTCTCCATTGACTTTGCTTGTCAGAAGGTCACAAAAGGTGATCCCATAAGCACAGGACACTGCAACCATCATAATTATGAGTCGGTTGTGTTCTGCATGGAACTTGGTAGGCTCCAAGTTTCCTATTCTGGTTGGCCAAAAAGGCCATTCGCAGATTGGCTGTTAGAGAACCAATTCGGTTAGCCCGCCAAACAGCAGGAACAGTTAAAGCGGTGTCATTGGCCACAAGCTGCGGGCAAGCTGCTACAAAAAGGGCTGCCGTGGCTTGGGCTGTTGTTCCGTAACTATTGCCTAGCGAGTTTAATAAAAGAGTTTATTGTTGGAACCCAGTCTCATGCGCTTCTTTCCGGACGGAACACTGGCGACGAAGGTGGGATCATTGGAGAAGAGTGAGACCGAAGCATGTGGCATTCTGAACCGAGCGACAGAGAAGGCCGATAACAATGCGCCACCCGCACCATTCAATCCTGATGAGGAGGATTGAGAGTCGTATATCGATCACTTTCTTATGTTTTTGGAAAACAACGAACTGCAGGAAATCTCTGACCAAAGGAAGAGGGCTGTCTTCCTTACACACTGCAGACCAGCCATCTTTAAAATGGCAAAGGCACTGGCTAAACCCAGAGATGTCAAACAGATGACTTGGCCTGAGCTGAACAGAATACTCCGAGCACACTACGCACCTGTGGTCTCCAACTTGATAAAAAGACACAACTTCTACAAGAGGGACCAGAAGGAAGATGAAACTGTCGGAGATTTTGTAGCAGCCCTGAGACACATTGGAGGAGCCTGTGAGTTCCAGAACATGGACGAGGCCATGAGGATCCGCATGGTCCTCGGTTTGAAGGACACTACCCTTCAGAGCAAGCTCCTGAATAGATCAAACATAACCGTGGCCGAGGCCATTGCAGAGGCAACCGCCACCGAAGCAGCAAAGAAGTCAGCAGCGACCATGTACCAAATGAATGCGATCCCAGATCTGCCAAACCAAGCCAGAGAGAAGAAGGCAGAGGGAGGAAAGAAACAGCCCAAAGCGACAGCCCACTACAAAGATCTTGAATCCCAGAGCGATACCGAGGATGAAAATGAAGATGTCCATAGACATCAATCAGACAAGAAATGGCACAAAAAAAGGAGAAACCGGCAGGAGTTTAAATGTGAGGGATGCGGGGACAACCACCCGCAAGCTGAATGCCAGTTCCTCAACGCAATCTGTAGGGCTTGTAACAAATGGGGGCACATCAAAAGGGTTTGCTGCAACAAAAAGAGCTATAGTCCAAAAAGAAGCGGCAGCACCCCCCCCCCCCCGACATGAAGAAAGACAAGCCGGAAGCAGATGGAACCGAAACAAAAGAACCAGTGACAGAGAGGAAACGCATCAGACAGTCACCATCAGAAATGCCAGGGCAGAAAATGGGAAGAAGGTCCAGATAGAGGTGAGCATCGAAGGGAAGCCCTGTGAGATGGAAGTCGACTCAGGGTCTTTCCTATCTATGGTATCCTGAAATACCATCCAGTGCCTGATACTGGCCATTAAACAAAAAGAATTACAGAAACAAATACTGATTTTAAAAGACTATCAGGGAAATCGAATTCCAGTAGTAGGCCTAGGACATTTCCTTGTCGAATTCAAGAACCACGTTGAAATCTTGCCTTTTGACCATCATTGACCGTGATCGCCCTAGTCTGCTAGGGATCGAATGGTTCGCGCCCCTGGGAATCGGGATGACCGGGATCAACCGCACTGCCGCAGCTAACTGGGAGGAGAGCCTGCTACAAGAATTCCAAGATGTTTTCGACGGGACCCTAGGCAAGTACAAGGTGACCCCAATTTCATTTAGCCTAGACCCAAAAATAGCCCCCATCCGTTTAAAGGCCAGATGTGTCCCGTTTGCTTTAAAACCAAAAATTGAAGAACAACTGAACAAATTAACAGCTCGAGGGGTTTTAGAGCCAATCGACCATGCCAGGTGGGAAACACCCATAGTTACTTCAGTGAAACCAGATGGGTCAGTGCGCATCTGCGGGGACTATAAGGCAACCCTGAACCATGCGCTCCAACAAAGCGCATACCCAGTACCGGTAGTGCAACATTTACTGCACTCACTAAGGGGAGGAAGAATTTTTGCGAAGCTTGATCTCGCACAGGCATATCAACAACTACCCACTGACCCCATTACCACAGAGGCACAGACTATTGTGACACATAGAGGGGCATTCAAGTGTAACTATCTCCAGTTCGGCGTTAGTGTTGCCCCCGGCGTGTTCCAAAGCCTCATGGAATTCCTGTTAAACGGAATCAAGGGAGTCGTCCCTTATTTTGACGATGTTCTGGTCTCAGCAAAAAACGCCAACCAACTAGAGAACAGATTAAGAGCAGTTTTAACAAGATTTAGAGATGCAGGCTTCAAAGTAAAACGAGAAAAATGTGATCTAGCCACCAACCAGGTCGTGTTTTTGGGCTATTTAATTGATGAACAAGGCATACACCCCACCGAAAAAAAATTAAAGGCAATCAAAGATGCTCCTAGACCTAGGAACAAAACTGACCTTCAAGCATTCCTAGGTCTCATAAATTTTTCCAATGTGTTCCTGTCCCATAAGGTAACCATAGCAGAACCCCTACATTGGTTGCTAGATAAAAAAACTACTTGGACATGGGTCCAACAGGAACAAGCAGCATTTCAGGGTATCAAAGACCTATTAACGTCGAACACCGTTTTAATCCAGTATAGCAATACCCTGCCCTTGACGGTCACCTGTGATGCATCGCCTTTTGGGATCAGTGCCATCCTGAGCCACAAGCTACCAGATGGCAGAGAGGCACCGGTCACTTTTTATTCAAAGACGCTTTCCAAGTCAGAATGCAATTACAGCCAACTCAATAGAGAAGCCCTCGCAATCATCACCAGAGTCAAAAGATTCCATGAGTACCTTTACGGTAGAACTTTTTTGATCATCACTGATCACAAGCCCTTTTTAGGAATCCTAGCAGGCAACAAGCCAACCCCGAACATTCTGGCACCTAGAATGACGAGGTGGTCTGAATTCCTCGCTGCCTACTCCTACATACTGATTCATCGCCCTGGAAAAGCCATCACACATGCCAACGCCCTGAGCTGTTCCCCGCTGCACATCACAGAAGAGGTCCCATCTACAACCATTTCCACATGACAACTAGAGACCTGCCCAGACCTGCTGCTAACCGCAGCAGACGTTACGAGAGCCACCGCTAAAGACCCTTTGACAGCACGCATATTGAATTGGGTAGGTAAGGGCTGGCTGGAGGAGAACAAAACTTTTAAGCCATTTCGCACCCGACAGACCGAACTGTCTATAGAGAAAGGTTGCATTTTATGGGGTGACAGGGTGGTTATACCAAACAGTCTCCAGGACACCTGGGCATAGTCAAAATGAAAGCCCTGGCCAGGAGTTACGTCTGGTGGCCAGGGCTGGACAAAGACATTGAACGTTGGGTGGCAACATGCTATGACTGTCAAAAATTGAGGCTTACTCCCCCACAGGCACCAGTCGGAGAATGGGAAACTCCCCAGGGTCCATGGTCTAAACTACATATTGACTTTGCTGGGCCAACAGAAGGAAACACTTTCCTAATAGTTGCGGATGCCTACTCTAACTGGTTAGAAGTCATCCTTATGGCTTCCACAACCACCGAGGCAGTAATGAAACAGCTAGACAAACTTTTCACTACACGTGGGCTGCCTGATGTACTGGTGTCAGATAATGGGCCCCAGTTTACAGCGTTAGCATTCGAACAGTATCTGGCAGCCCAGGGTATCCGACATGCTTTAACAGCACCGGACCATCCGGCTGCAAACAGCAGGGCCTAACGCATGGTTCGGTACACTAAGGAGGGCTGAGATAAAATGGACAAGGGGGATGTGCAAGACAAACTAAACCGACTACTAACCTTACAGCATAGTACCCCTAGCAGCACAACCAACAAAAGCCCAGCAGAACTCCGAATGGGTAGTAAATTACGTTCCTACCTAGACAGACTGCACCCCACTTACACCTGGGACAACCCCCCCGACTCCTCCAGCAAATACCGGATATTTGAAATTGGTGACCTGGTCTATGTGAGAAACCTCACCAGGGAACCATTGTGGTTTCCAGCCACAACCACCCAAATTACAAGCCTCCAGTCTTACTGACTACTCCTAGACGATGGTAGAGAATGGAAGCGGCACATAGACCAGCTTCGTTCTCACAACCTCGAATGAAAAAATGGATGGAAAAAACAGAACCAAAATAAATATTGATAAATAAATAAAAATAAATATCAACCAAAAAACATCCCGGGGGGGGGGGGGAAATACAAAATAATAAAAAAGGGAGAGACGAACCTCCCATAACAAGACAACAAACATTACAAAAAGACTATCTAACAAATCAAAAAGAGCACTTATGGTTAGATGAACTCCAAATGAGAAGTTCGGGAGCAGGAGAACGAAGCGAGGCCTTCCTGGAAGGAAAGAGCCAGGCCAGCTCAACCAACCTGGTCAAACCAGGAGGGAGCGGCAGAGCCATCTCAACCGGCCCGAGAGACTCAGGCGGGAGCGGCAAGGCTGACTCATCCTTCCAGGAGGTTCCATGGAGAAGGACCAGAGAGACAGCGATCCCGTCCGAACCACTCGAAGACCACGCCGAAACTGAGCTGTGCAGGTCAACCAGGACTCGAAAAAGCCCCATCTACCTGCGTGACTACGTGACACACGTTGGACTAAATCAAGGGGGGAGGGATGTTCTGTATGGAACTTGGTAGGCTCCAAGTTCCCCATTCTGATTGGCTGAAAAGGCTATTTGCGGATTGGCTGTTAGAGAACCAATCCGGTTAGCCCGCCAAATGGCAGGAACAGTTAAAGCGGTGTCATTGGCCACAAGCCGCGGGCAAGCCGCTATAAAAAGGGTTGCCGCGGCTTGGGCTGTTGTTCCATTACTATTGCCTAGAGAGTTTAATAAAAGAGTTTATTGTTGGAACCCGGTCTCATGCGCTTCTTTCCGGATGGAACAGGTTGTATATGTATATAGTTTGGGAAGCCTTACAGAAAGTGTCAGGTGAACAATGGCCAGGGCTGCTGTCACATGCTAACCAAAAAGTGTGTGATGACATGGGGTGTGGCCCCAAAGCCCACCCCAATCAGATAATAAGAGTCTCTTTATGAGCCACACTCCCACTCCCTGTCAGCTATTCGTCTTCCTCCTTGGATTCAAACTCTGACAGCGGTATAACAAGGAGATTTTTCCCCCACGAGCCTAAAAGTTCCTCTTGTGTTTGCATAGGTCGTACATAATTAAAAATCGTTTCATGTCCTTTCACAAGAAATCAAATAAATGGCTAGTCTTCATCGCTCCAGGTATGCCTTTTTTCCTATCTTTTTCTCTCTACATTTGCCTGACAGTGTGCGAGATTGAATTCAGAAGCTTTATCAAAGAGATGCAAACTTGATGGTTTCATTTTAATTTTGCATTATAGAAGGAGGGGGTCAGTGTGGAGAATGAAGGAAGATTGTCTTTAAATAAATGTTGCGTTGCTTGAAGATTTTCCAAGTAGGATGTCAAAGTCAGAGAAACTCAGGAAAACATACCTTAAGGCCAGAAGAAATTATATCACTTTTGCTTTCTAGCCCTGGTTCTAGTCTTTTTTTTTTTTCCTTGTTTCTCTGATTAATGCAAAAATCTGCCTAGAATCAGGGAATATTATTCTAATGTGTTTTGTGAATATATCCTTACAATCACAAAGATGAAGCTTGTAAACAGGGCTGGAAGGCTCATCATTTTCCACTGTTGCTGTCACACCTCTAGAGACAATTCTGGACTGTGATCCTCTATGAATTCTACTGTTCTTTTTTGAAAATCACCTAAGGTGGCAGTTGTCGTTCCTGCTATTTCCAAATTATTTCTGTATTATGTAAATATGTCCTAATTTTATTCGGTTACAGCTCCACCCTCAGTATGTTTTAGAGAAAGTACTTGAATTCTGTTACTATTCAATAAATGATATTACGTATGAGAATTGAAAAATAAATTCTCATTGCTTTGCATGAGACAAAGAAGAAGTAAAAGAGGGGGGGAGGCATGGTGCAGGTAGACCTTGACTTAGAACCACAATTGACCCCAAAATTTCTGCTGCTAAGTATGATAACCTGGGGTGTGGCACAAAAGTAACAAAGTCACAAAAGTAGATACATTCCCTTTAATCAGGGGTGGGATTCTACAGGTTCGCACCTATTTGCTAGAACCAGTTGTTAACATTCTAAGCAGTTTGGTGAACCAGTTGTTGGAAGAAATTACTGGCCTAATCCTGTAAGGAAGGCAGGAAGGAAACATTCTGGTGTTGCTTACAGAAACTGCCACTCCATTAACCCTTATTACATTCTTGGCAGGACTAGACTTCCTGTCTCTGGAACTTCTCTGGAGTTTTTTTCCCTTCCTTTGCTGGTACTTTGCTTGTGTGGAGTGACCATTCAAAGTTACAATGGCACTGAAAAAAGTGACATATGATCATTTTTCACACTTACAACTGTTGCAGCATCCCCAGTCATGAGAGGCGAGATGCATGCCTCGATGTGAATGATATTGAGTTGGCCACACCCAGCCAATAATATGACCACCAAGCCATGCCCACCACCTAAGCCACGCCACAGCACCAGTTGTTAAAAAAATTGAATCCCACCCCTGCCTTTAATACCTCTAACTTGGCCCCCAGTATCCAGTTATCTTTAGCTGGAGACCAAACTCTTCCAAAAACAGTCTACAAGGGGAAGGAATGCAGTCTGAACCCAAAGTACAGATAAATTAGAAATAAAAAAACCGACACAAACCCCGCTGAAGTAATTAACACGACAGGCCAGGATAATAAATTGCAGACTTCCAAAAGATAATGAAGCACACAAAGTTGGGAAGATACCAAAACCCAGATAAGCCTTGACAAAGATAATGCATGCTTTGCTTCCAGCAAGGTGCTGTGTGCAAATGCCCTTCTTATATCCTGTTCTCCCAGCTGCAACTAATGAAACTGATCAGGGCCCTTTTCTCTCCCATAAGCCACATTGCTCCATTCTCCATTCCTCCTTGCATGCCCTAGGATGAAGAGGGAGTGGGCCTGGGTCTTGCTCTGAATGCCCAGCTGGACTGTGCCCTTCCCCACTTTTTTCCACAGCCACCAGAGCCACACTCCCACTCATTGTCAGTTACTCAATCTTCCACTCAGAATCAGACTCCAACAAAGGCATGACACTAAACAAGACAGTTGTTCAGCAAGTTTTTCCCCATTTTACAATTTTTCTTGCCACATTCGTTAAGTGAATCACTGTAGTTGCTAAGTGAATTTGGCTTCCCCATTAAATCTGCTTGTCAGAAGGTCACAAAAGGTGATCCCATAACCCTACACTGAAACTGTCATAAATATGTGTCAGTTGCCATGCCTCTGAAATTTGATCATATGACCACAGGGATGCTGCCATGGTGGTAAATGTGAAAAATGGTCATAAGTCACTTTTTTCAGTTCCATTGCAACTTTGAATGATGACTAAATAAATGATTGTGAGCCAAGGACTACTAATAAAAGTGCTACAAATTTTCTTACATGAAGTTTAGTTCTTAATCATGTTTTATTGGTTTTTCCTGGCAGAATGTGAGGCTACAGCTATTATTGGAGAGGAATCCATGCACTGGTGCGATTCAACTGGTGTAACAACCGGTTCAGTGATCATATATACCATTTAAAAAAGCCCATTTTCAGCTATAATACTTACCTTCCACTGCAGTCTCGGTGAGTAAAACAGCTGAGGCGTGGCAAAACCGCTCTACCACACAAATCAGCTGTGCACCAAAACAGGGAAATAAACCACAGGAAAGAGCAGGGGCAGGTGGGTGGGGCCAAATGAACACTGAAATTACCGGTTCGCCTGAACCTGTCTGAACTACTAGAATCCCACCTCTGAATAAAAGCTGTTCTTTAAAAGGAGAATGCTAGGTTGTTGTTGTGGTTTTTCTGTATTCAATTCTTTTCTCAAGATTATTTCTAACCATCGGATGTATTTTTATATGCTGAAGGCACTTATATTGGCTGCTTTGCTGACGACTCAAGAAAAAGGACATTGAAAGGAGCCGTGTTCTATGACTTGAGAAAAATGACAATTTCCCATTGCCAAGAAGCCTGCGCAGAGAGGTAAAAAACTAAGAGAAAGAGTATTTTATTTCTACTGCATGCTATTGCTATTAAAGTTTTCAGGACAGGAATGGCCAAATCCATCTAACATGAATTGGTCCTTCTTTTATACATACCATACCATGCTGAGTCTATATATACATACAGACATACAAACATACAAACATACATACACACACACACACACACACATATATGTGTGTGTGTGTGTGTGTTTAAGTTTTCACGGGTACTTACATGTATGATGTTCAGCTTCCTTTGGGTATTATCCCACGTCATTGTAGTTGTGCT
Organism: Laticauda colubrina; assembly: GCA_015471245.1. Lineage (NCBI taxonomy): Eukaryota > Metazoa > Chordata > Lepidosauria > Squamata > Elapidae > Laticauda > Laticauda colubrina. Next base: position 22,027,369 of record BLBF01000036.1, on the reverse strand, counting down.
TTTAAAGTTGCAGCAACGTTTCAGCAGAATCTCATCTGCCAACATCAGGCTTCTGCATTGAGTTCGTCTGTGGGTCAGGCTATCACAGCCGTTAGTTTTGAATTTGAGGCTAGCCTACTGTTGTCCCAGGATGGTTTTTTCTACATCCTGATTCGTTGGAGTCTTGGTCTGTGTTTATTGGTCTTGGAGTTTGTTTGATTGTTGTTTCTGGTTTCTTCTGTCTGTTTTGTGGCTTTGATTGGCTGGCAGCACTGTGTTCCTGTGTTGGAGGCTTTCAGTGCAGCTTGGCTTCGAGTAAAAGGACGGCTATCATCTATTAGGAAGCTAGGTTTCATCTGGGTGCCTGGTTGGGGTGTGTTTGAGCTGGAGGTATCAGGAGGAGTCTGTTTGTGTCCAGGTGTTTGCCTGGCTTGTGGTGTGGAGATCTTTCTATTTGTGAGTGCAGGCCTCCAAATGGTTGACAGTCTGGTGGAATCATCTCTTCTATTCATGCTTTCAGGACTTTTTTCAATCTCTATGGCTTCTCTGATGATTCTGTGACTATGTTTTCTATAGTGGCAAGATTTTGGTGCCATTGAAGTTGATGTTATGACCTGTGGCTTTCATGTATTGGAAAAAAGTGAGTAAAGTACTCACAGCCAATGGCTTCCACAAAAGCAAAATCACTGGCTTGATCCAGAAAAACACACTAAAACACAATGGAGACCTAGAAGATCAACAGATCTATAGAACAGCTGTCCCACCCTACATAAGAGGTACGACAGACAAAATCAGATACTTACACAGTATCTGTGTAAGATACAACACAGGAATCACATCAAGACTGCCTTCAAAACAGACCAAAAAATAGCATCCAACCTTAGAAACCCCAAAGATAAAATTGACCTGGAAAACCAAGGCATATACGAAGTTCCCTGTGCATCATGCCCGGCCACATACATTGGACAGACCAATAGAAGAATAAGTACCCGCCTGGATGAACACAAAAGTTCAGTAAAAAAGCTAGAACACACCTCATCACTAGTCCAAAACATGAAAGCCACAGGTCATAACATCAACTTCAATGGCACCAAAATCTTGCCACTATAGAAAACACCAGTCACAGAATCATCAGAGAAGCCATATAGATTGAAAAAAGACCTGAAAGCATGAATATAAGAGATGATTCCAGGAGACTGTCAATCATTTGGAAGCCTGCACTCATAAATAGAAAGATCTCCACACCACAAGCCAGGCAAACACCTGGACACAAACAGACTCCCCCTGATACCTCCAGCTCAAACACACCCCAACCAGGCACCCAGATGAAACCAAGCTTCCGAACAAATGACAACCGTCCATTTACTCGGAGCCAAGCTGCACTAAAAGCCTCCAACACAGGAACACAATTACCAGCCAATCAAAGCCACAAAACAGACAGAAAAAACCAGAAACACCAATCAAACAAACTCCAGGTCCAATAAACACAGACCAAGACTCCCAACCAATCAGGATGTAGAAAAAAACATTCTGCCACAATAATAGGCTAGCCTCAAATTTAAAACCAACGGCTGTGAGACCCTGACCCACATACAAACTCAATACAGAAGCCTGATGATGGCAGATGAGATTCTGCCGAAACGTTGCTACAACTTTAAAAGCACAACTACAATGACATGGGATAATACCCGAAGGAAGCTGAACAGCATATATACATCCATCCATCCATATACATATACATATACATATACATATACATATACATATACATAT
>BLBF01000036.1:22007177-22024658 GCA_015471245.1 Laticauda colubrina | reverse complement strand
GGTGGGGGGGTGAGGTTGGAGCTATCAGAGGGAGTCTGTTTTTGCCCAGGTGTTTGCCTGGCTTGTGGCATGGAGATCTTTCTATTTGAGAGTGCAGGCTTCCAAATGATTGACAGTCTGGTGGAATCATCTCTTCTATTCATGCTGTCAGGTCTTTTTTCAATCTCTATGGCTTCTCTGATGATTCTGTGGCTGGGGTTTTCTATAGTGGCCAGGGTTTTAGTGCCATTGAAGTTGATGTTGTGACCTGTGGTTTTCATGTGTTGGACTAGTGAGGAGGTGTGTTCCAGCTTTTTTACTGCATTTTTGTGTTCCTCTAGGCGGGTACTTATTCTTCTATTGGTCTGTCCAATGTATGTGGCCGGGCATGATGTACAGGGAATTTCGTATATGCCTTGGTTTTCCAGGTCAATTTTGTCTTTGGGGTTCCTCAGGATGGCTGCTATTTTTTTGTCTGTTTTGAAGGCAGTCTTGATGTGATGCCTGTGTAGTGTCTTACTGATTTTATCTGTGGTACCTCTTATGTAGGGCAAGACAGCTGTTCCATAGGTCTGTTGATCTTCTAGGTCTCTGTTATGTCTTGGTGTGTTTTTGTGGATCAAGTTGGTGATTTTGTTTTTGTGGAAGCCTTTGGCTGTCAATACTTCAGTCAGGGTGCATAGTTCAGTCTTTATATGTGTCTTGTCTGCCAGGCGTTTGGTTCTGGTAATCAGTGTTTTAGCCACGGAATTTATCTGTGCTGGGTGGTGGTGGGATTGGGCGTTGAGGTAGCGGTTGGTGTGTGTTTTCTTCTGGTATATGGTGTGTCCCAGTGTGCCATCTGTTCTTTTGTAGATTAGTACATCTAGGAATGGTAGTTGTTTGTTTATTTCCATTTCCATGGTGAACTTGATTTTTGGATTTGTGCTGTTTAGGTGTGTTAGGAAATTGTTTAGGTTTTCTTTTCCGTGGGGCCAAATCACAAATGTGTCATCGATGTATCTTAGCCATAGTTTGGGTTTGTGGGTGGCATTAGCCAGGGCTCTGGATTCGAATCCTTCCATGAACAGGTTTGCAATGACGGGTGACAGTGGTGATCCCATAGGGGCTCCTTCAATTTGCTTGTATCTTTGTCCTTTGTATATGAAATATGTGTTGGTTAGGCAGTGTTCTGTTAGTTCCATGAGGTCTTTAGCTGGTTGGTATTTATTTTTGACGATTTCAAGAGTTTCTTTTATCGGGACTTGAGTGAATAGTGAAACCACATCGAAACTTACAAGCAGATCTTCTTGTTCTACGTGTAGATCTTTGATCATTTCTAAGAAGTGGTATGAGTTTTGTACATATGAAGCTGCGGTTTCAGCATGGGGCTCTAGTTGTTTTGCTAAGTATTTAGCTAGGTTTTGTAATGGTGCTCCTATGGAGCTGACAATGGGTCTGAGAGGTATGCCTTCTTTGTGTATTTTTGTGAGGCCATATAATTTGGGGCATCTAGAAGATTTTTCTCTTGGGATGATCGTCTGATGATCGACAGAATAAGACACCAGGTTACTCACATCTTATGCACAACGAACCACCAAAAAGTAATTTGCAAAAAGATGAATTCAGAACACTACAAACCCTGAAAAATGATAACAGCATAATAATACTCCCAGCAGACAAAGGAAATGCCACAGTAGTAATGGACAGAAAAGACTATGAAACAAAATTGACAGACCTACTCCAAGACTCCACATACAAACCTATAAACACAGACCCAACCACATATCTAGAAAAATTAACCAAGAAGAAAATTATAACCAGCCACATAAGCAAAGAAATCCAACAGACGATCATCCCAAGAGAAAAATCTTCTGGATGCCCCAATGTCTTCCACAAAAACAAAATCACCAACTTGATCCACAAAAACACACCAAGACATAACAGAGACCTAGAAGATCAACAGACCTATGGAACAGCTGTCTTGCCCTACATAAGAGGTACTACAGATAAAATCAGTAAGATACTACACAGGCATCACATCAAAACTGCCTTCAAAACAGACAAAAAAATTGCAGCCATCCTGAGAAACCCCAAAGACAAAATTGACCTGGAAAACCAAGGCATATATGAAGTTCCCTGTACATCATGCCCGGCCACATACATTGGACAGACCAATAGAAGAATAAGTGCCCGCCTAGATGAACACAAAAATGCAGTAAAAAAGCTGGAACACACCTCCTCACTAGTCCAACACATGAAAACCATAGGTCACAACATCAACTTCAATGGCACTAAAACCCTAGCCACTATAGAAAACCCCAACCACAGAATCATCAGAGAAGCCATATTGATTGAAAAAAGACCTGAAAGCATGAATAGAAGAGATGATTCCACCAGACTGTCAATCATTTGGAAGCCTGCACTCTCAAATAGAAAGGTCTCCACACCACAAACCAGGCAAACACCTGAGCACAAACAGACTCCCTCTGATGCCTCCAACACAAACACCCCCCCACCAGGCACCCAGGTGAAACCTGGCTTCCTTTCACACGAAGCCAAGCTGCACTGAAAGCCTCCAACACAGGAACAGAGTGTTGCCAGCCAATCAAAGCCACAAAACAGAAGAAACCAGAAACACCAATCAAACAAACTCCAAGTCCAGTGAACACAGACCTAGACTCCCAGCCAATCAGAATAGGCCAGCCTCGAATTTGAAACCAGAGGCTGTGAGACCCACATCCATACAGAAGCCTGATGATGGCAGATGAGATTCTGCTGAAACATTGCTACAACTTTAACAGCACTACAATGACGTGGGATAATACCCGAGGGAAGCTGAACAGCACACACACACACACACACACACACACACACACACACACACACACACACATATAGATATACAGAGAACTTTATAAAGAGTCCTTGGAGTCTCTACCTTTCCTTCTTCAACTTTTCTCCTTTCAGTTTCCCCTTGATTTCATCCATTGCATACCACCATTTCCCAAGATCGCCCCCCCCCCTTCTCCTGTTGAATATCGCTCAATATTTGGTTCTGGTATAAGTTGCAATGATGATCTAAGAAGAATTTTGTTTTTGGTTTTGCCCAGGTCTTATAAATATGCTGGCTTGGTATATGGAGCAGAATGCTATTGTGGAAACCAGCTGCCAGTGAATATTACAAAGCAGGAAGAGTGCAACAGTGAGTGTAAAGGGGAGAAAGGGACCATCTGTGGAGGTATCAACAGGCTCTCTGTTTACCAGGTGGAGGAATCAGGGGCAGGGCCTAAACGACGTAAGTGATGTAAGCTTCTTAAGTGAGTATTTATTCCCAATAGGGATGGGCAACAGAATGCATGTATAGTTTTCTGTTTAACTGTTTATTCGATGTTGATAGATAAGCAGGGATAAGCAGTAAGTAAGAAGATAAGCAGGGATTAATACCAGACAAACAATCAAACAGAAGGCTTTATGGGTGGGACCCGAAAATACTTCTAAATCTCTATTATGGGTCCAGGAGATGGGTCCAGGAGATGGAACTGGGAAATTGATGGGATTACATTTTGAACTCTATATTCATCTGATTAGTACAATTCTAGGTTGTCTCTTTGCTGATGTTCATATCAACTCATGGTATGATATGGAAGGACCCTACAGACATATCGATTAGGACTTTCTACAACTGACTTTGTTGTGGGGTTCTTAGCTCCTGCCCTATCTGTAGTCCATCATTAAGGGACCAAACAAGAAAAAAAAATGGAAGATTCAAAAAAAAAAAAAGACCCTGTAATGAGTAAGAGTTAATTTGCCAATAAAAAAAAAAAGTCAGGGTAAACTTTATTAATCTTTTTTGTTTTTTGAAGGAAAAACATTTCATTTTTCATCCTTTTCTAGTTATCCTGTTCTGAGTGGGAAATAACATATCTTAAATATCTGATTCATTCTATTTTGCTCAAATATATACACCCCTATGTATGTCAGTTGTGGAGAAGGAATGCTAACATTGTTCCCACTGCTAATAAAAAATATTTTTAACCTGCAGAATTTAACCTACTTTTGGCCAATTGCAAAATTTGCATCAGTGCTTCTTCAAGTACAAATGCAGCCTAGGGTTTATTCACTGATTTAATTATTTGTTCCCAGAATTGGAGAAGTTTGAGTAGTCCTTGACTTACAACCATTCATTTAGTGGCCGTTTGAAGTTTCATCGGCACTGAAAAATGAGACTTATGATGATTTTTCATATTTACGATCATTTCAGCATCCCCATGGTCACGTGATCAAAATTCAGATGCTTGGCAACTGACTCATATTTATGATGATTGCAGTGTCCCAGGGTCATCTGATCACCTTTTGCAACCTTCTCACAAAGAAAGTCAATGGGGAAGCAAGATTCACTTAACAGCCATGTTACTTTAAGCCCATGTCACACTGCCCAACGGATGCAAAAAGGACACAACGGACGAGCAAAATGTTCCATCCGTTGTTATCCACTCTCCAAAGGGGCAAAAATTTGCATAATCAGAGCGGATAATACAGATGTGGGGAGGACGCAGGGCGGATGCAAAGCGGATGAGGAACGGAAGCCCAGCGGATGGAAGCGGATGGGAGCAGATGGCACATCCGCTAGGCTTCCAGGGGGCCTCAGCAAAGCGGACGCGGAACGGATACAGCGGATGCAGAGCGGATGCACAGCGGATGCACAGCGGATGAAGCGGATGCACAGAGGATGCACAGCGGATGCACAGCGGAAGCCTAATGGATGCCTGGCATTAATTGCGCATGCGGGGAGGATGCATTGCGTCAGCCCCGCGGATATAACGGAAGCAGCTTGGAAGCAGGTCGCCATTCAGAGGAAAGACCTGCTGCCGGATGGATTGGCTGCCTTGCCTGCCCCGCCTGCATGTCTGCCTGCAAGCCTTGGTGCCAGCCTTGGTGCCAGCCTTGGTGCCAGCCTGCCTGCAAGCCTTGCTGCCAGCCGGTCTGCCTGCCAGCCTTGCTGTCTGCCTGCCTGCCAGCCTTGGTGCATGCCTGCCTGCCAGCCTTCCTGCCAGCCTCCCTGCCAGCCTCCCTGCCAGCCTTCCTGCCAGCCTTGGTTCCTGCCAGCCTCCCTGCCAGCCAGCAACCCCACAATCATGCGGAAGCACAGCAAGCCTCAGCCATCTGCTGCCAGCCTGGCAAGAGGGACAGGGCTACCATCCCGCCCCCTGGCCCTCACTCTGGTTCTGCTGGGGCTTCTGCAGCATGGGCTCGCTCTTCTGGGGCTGGGGCTTCTACTGTTTCTGCTTCTGGAGGAGCTGATGACAAGCACTCCAGCACCAGCCACCTCCATAGCACCTGCACCCTTCACCCCTGAGACTGAGTGACCAAGAGGAGTGCCAGAGACTCATTTTTGTTTTATAGCTTGTTGTTAATAAAGTCTATTTATGATTCACACACTTGCTTCATTTCTTTTTTTTAATAAAGTCTTGGTGGAAACCTTTAGAAATGGTTCAAGCCTTTGCATGCTTGTGGGATGGGTAAGGATAGTTTTGGGATGGGTTAGGATACCTGTGGGATGGGTAATAGCTGTGGGATGGGTTAGGATAGCAGTGGGATAGATAAACCTCCAGTGCAAGCATAGTGGGACTGTATGGTCCACCCTCCCAGGTGCCACACCTATGGCCCTTTATTATCAATAATAATGTAATAATTATCCACACATGTCAACATAAACACAACTCTTTATAAAACGCCCTGTTCATTATAGGCCAACCAAACATACATGGCCCAATCTTATCCGTGTGATGAGACAGGCTGAAGGAAGCATCCATTAAGCATTTACCATCCTGTCTTGCCACTCCACTGCTCCAGCTGGGGAGTTGCACCAGTGTTTCAGGAGGTTGCGCTGCTTCTTCGCCTTACGTGAGGCTCTGTTGGGGCCTTGCACATCCTGAATGTCGATCAGGTTTCGCCCTTGCCTCCATTCCCCAGGCTCCATGTCCTCATTGCCTTGTTGGAGGTCCACGAGCCTGTTCTGCAAGACTGGGTAGCGGGTGCGCATGAGATTGTGCAGGATGCAGCAAGCTTCCACGATCCTCCTCATGGTCTCTGGGCTATGCTGCATGGTGGTGAGAAGTACCTGGAACCTGTTGGCCAGGATGCCAAAGGCATTCTCCACCACCCGTCTTGCCCTGAACAGCCTGTAGTTGAAGATCCTCTCTTCACGGGTGAGGTATTTGGAGGTGTAGGGCTTCATGAGGAAGGTTCTGAGGGAGAAGGCGTCATCCCCCACGATGAAGTAGGGCACATCTTGCTTGTCGTTGGGCAACGGGTCTGGATCTGGGAAGCCCATGATGAGGTTGCATTCCAGCCCCTCCTTGAGGTCACTCGCATTGTATACCTGGGCATCTGAAGATGAGCCGTTGCCTGAAGCATCGATGTACATGAACTTGTAGTCAGCATCGACCATGGCGAAGAAGATGATGCTGAAGAAGCCCTTGTAGTTGTGATAAGTGGAGCCCGACTTGGGTGGTGCTTTGCAGGCCACGTGCTTGCCATCTATGGCTCCAACGGTGTGTGGGAAGTTCCACTTCTGATACCACTGCTCTGCAACTTTCTTCCATCCTTCTTCAGTGGAGGGGTACTGGAGGAGCTCCTCCTTGTATTCTTCGATGATGGCCTGCACCACTTCTCTGACCACAATGCTGATGGTGTTGGGTGGCACCCTTCTGCTGTACTGCATGCTCCTGTAGGTAGTCCCGGAGGCCAGGTGGTGCAGAGTGAGTCCCACCTTGAGCCCTGGTTCCAGGCTGGGCCGAAAGTTGGTGTTTGCCTTGGTCAACCTGGGTGTCAGCCACTGCACAAGTTTGTCAAACATGGCTGGAGGCATCCTCATGAAGTTCTGGAACACCTGAGTGTCTTCGCTCCTGAGCTCCACCATCAGCTTGTTGTACAGTCCGTCCTCTGCTCTTCTGGCGAACCATCTTTGGACCCAGACTTTTTTTGGGTGCCTCCTTTTCTTCCCGTAGTAGAGTTCACAGAGCCTGTAGATGGTTTCGCACTGTTGCAGAAGGATGGTGGCTGCCAAAAGGACTTTGTCACAATCCACGGTGGATATGACTGGATGCTGTGGAAGAGGAAGAGTCAGATGAAGGCTGCAGAGGTCTGCACAGCTTGGCTGCTGTTCTGAAAGTGAGATGCAAGCGAGTTGCTCCCCCTTTTTATAGGCAATATAGGTGTCCCTTTGCATCCTCTAGGCATCCTCTAGGCATCCTGCAGACATCCTTAATATCCGAGATAGGTCCCCTTTGCAAACGTTTTTTCCGTTTTAAATGCTTTGTTTCCGTGCTGCATCCGTTCTGCATCTGTTCTGCATCCGTTCTGCATCCGTTCTGCTTCCTCCCTGCGTCCAGGCGGATGCGAGTTACGCGGATGTGTAGCGGATGCCTAGCGGTTATAGCGGATGCGTAACGGATGCGTAGCGGATGCAGAATGGATGAACTGGATACAGTTTCCGGGCAAAAGTTTTGGGCAGCCCAAAACTTTTGGAGCAGATGAAACGTCCATAAATGGATGCTGGACGGATAGAGAGGAAGCAAAACAGAGGCAGTGAGTACATCGTGTTTTCCAACGGATGGCAAGCTTTTTTGTCCGTTTTACATCCTCTTTGCATCCGTTGGTTCAGTGTGACATGGGCTTTAACAACAGCAGTGATTCACTAAACACCTGTGTCAAGAAACTCTATTCTCTTTTTTTATGAAAAAGAAAAAGAAGAAAAAGAGTATTATAAAATATGCAATTTATTATATCAATGGTTAGATAGAATAACCATTATACTTCAATACAATAGCAGTGATATGTTACAACTGATTATTTTTGAATAAATTATAACATGAATAAAAATTAGTATTTGCTCTAAAGAATAATATGGAATTGAAATTAAAGTCTAATGATGGTGCAATAATTATATAATACGATATGGAAAGTTAATCAATGCAATATGAATGTAAATTTAAGAGGAAAAGACTATAAATATTGAGCACAAGACACATGTACCAATCGATGGTATAACTGAAAGAAGGTGTTATTTGTTGTTTTACGTTTATGTTTGTTATTAAAAATAAAAAAAAACTTTTTATAAAAAAAGAAAAGAAATTCTATTCCTGAAGCTTTCAAAATTATGATGGATACCAATTGGGCTCTGAGAAATGCCTAAGTAAAAAGGCATTATTATTGATTAAAATAGTTGGACCATTTCATTGATTAATTGGGAGGAAGATTAAGTGATTGGCATTTATTATCTTATTCTGATTGACTTAGACATGAAGCCTGCAATATTCAATGGAACTTAATCAAAAAATTTCTGGCTGAAGAATTACAACCTCTGCATTTTTCTTTAAATGTGCCCCAATTAATTAATTATTTATTTATTTTTTAGTAAATTGCTCTTAATCATGGTACTTACAGATTCTGCAAAGTATATCATCCAAAAAGGTACTTTCGCATTCTGGCTGGCTCTTCTGTCTTGATGGGGCAGAGAATGCATTTTTGTCATCTTTCATATGCAGATTTAATCAAGATTAATTCGTTCATCACATAAAAATCAGTTGCTTAAGAATTTTCTAATAAGGGAGTTGCCATCTCCTGAATCCCTCCTGTTCTTTAATGAAACCAGGACTTTGTGAGCATTTCATTTAAAAACCTATTGATCAAGAAGAATGTGATGTCTTTGTAGGTTTCCTTTTGTTTTCTGTTGAAAATACAGAAGCTCGGGTTCTTAGATGTTCCCCCTTTAAAGGACAGAAGTCAAAATGAAATACAGATTGTCCTCGATTTAAAACTATTCATTTAGGGACTGTTCAAGTTACAACTGGGCTGAAAAAGTGACTCATAATTGGTTTTCACACTTATGACCATTGCAGCATCCCTGTGGTCACATGATCAAAATTCGGACGCTTGGCAACTGGCATGTATTTATGACGGTTGCAGTGTCCTGGGGTCACGTGATCCTCTTTTGGGACTTTCTGAGAAGCCAGGTCAAGGGGGAAGCCAGGTTCACTAAACAGCCGTGTAATGAACTGAACACCTGCAATGATTCACTTAATAACCATGTCAAGAAAGGTTGCAAAAATGTGGTAAAAATTACCTAACAACTGTCTAACTTAGTGGCATGAATTTGGGGCTCAGTTGTGGCCATAAGTCAAGAACTATCTGTATACAACATTATCCCTATGTACAATCCATGCAGAGGTGGCATTCAGAGGTTCTGACCAGTTCTGGAGAACCCATAGAGGAAATTTTGAGTAGTTTGGAAAGACCACCTCTGACTGGCCCCACACTCATCTTGTCTCTGCCCCCCGAGTCCCAGCTGATTGACTTTTTCTTTTGGTCTTCTTTTGTTGTCCTGCACAGGAGAACAGAACTGGAAAGCAGGTTAGTGGGGCGGGGTGGGAATGGGATTTTGCAATAATCTTCCTCTGTCACATCCACCAAGCCACACCATGCCCACCAAGCCACGGCAGTAAAAATGTTTGAATCCCACCACTGAATCCATGGCTTCCTCCTTCATTAAAGTCTCCTAGCTTTCAAGGCTCTTTGACAAATCTTCATAGGTACTTTATTTTTTGTTATTCAAACTTTTGGAAAGTTTTGGATCCCTCTGGATTTAGCTGTTTTTATTTCTGATCATCACAGTATCCCAAAGGTGTTTTTTTTTTAAAAGGCAACTGTCCTTTCTTTCTTTTTCCTTGAAGACATTTTGCTTCTCATCCAACAAGCTTCTTCAGTTCTAAAGAATTGTTTCTCAGATGAAAAGCGAAACATCTTCAAGGAAAAAACAAAGTCCAGTTGCTTCTTGAAAAAAAGCACCTTTGGGACAACTATATCCTGGATGACTGAGTATCTCCAAAGACAGATCATCACAGTAGAAATCTATTTAGTATTTGAACATTGAAATAACCTTCCTGCTTATGAAAAGGAATAAAGATGAAGACACAAATACACCAGACACAAATACACAGGAGGCTTCCTGAAGCTGTTTTTGCAAATCATTGAAATTCGAGGTCTTTCCTGGAAGAGGAACAATTTTGGAGATTTTTTTTTTAATGAAGAGTTTTTCAAAGCCTTGCAGGGGAGAATTAGGAGGAAGAAACAGAATAGATGAGATATTTGCACAGAAAAAAATAGTGTTATTTCCCTCAAAGGAAGGGGATCATTTCAAATCAAGCTTTTTACAAGCAGATAGGGCCAAGCGAGAAGTCAGGAACTGTGAGTAGGCTTCACAGAAACTAGATTATTTTCCTCTCTCTCTCTCTCTGTCCCTCCCTCCCTTCCTCTCCCTCTCTCTTCCCCCACCCTCTCCCTGTGAAACTATGCGTGTGTGCTTGTGTACATTCCAGGTGGTGATGGGAGCTTCTCCTGGCTTCTATTACTGAAGAGCAAACTTCTTGTTTTTCTTTGCAGGGCAAAATATTATCTATCGAGGATGTTTTAAAGTACCAGAAAATTTAACAAACATCTTGCCAGCTTCGTTAAGACATTCCAATTTGACAGTGGAGATGTGCTCTGAATTTTGCTCCAAAAAGGTAAGAATTCCTTTTCCTTATCCTCTTTTCCTTTCTTCCTTTCTTCGTTCATTCGTTTGTTCCTTCCTTCCTAGTTTAATATATTATTATGGTTGGTCACACAGTTGGATGTTGTTTAATAAGATATTGATGCAGGATGTAAGCTGTTCCAAGTACAGTTAATCCTTGACTTACAACAGATCATTTAATGACCATTCAAATTTAGAACATTAATGGGGAAAAAATGACTTATGACCGTTTTTCACACTTATGATCTTTTTTCACACATGAACGTTTTTCACGCTTATGACTATTGCAGCATCCCCATGGATACCCCATGATCAAAATTCAGATGCTTGGCAACTGATTCATATTTATGATGTTGCAGTGTCCTGGGGTCATGTGATCACCTTTTGCAACCTTCTGACAAGCAAAGTCTATGAGAAAGTCAGATCCACTTAACAATCATGTTACTAACTTACCAACTGCAGTGATTCACTTAACAACTGTGGCAAGAAAATCGTAAAACTGGGCAAAAACCTTAACAAATGTTTCACTTAGCAACAGAAATTTGGGGCTCAGGTGTGATCGTAAGTTGAAGACTACCTGTAAAGCTACCTTTTGCAATTGATCAATGGTAATTTTGTCAATGCCAGTGGTATCCAAGATGTTTTGGAACTCAACCAAGGCTGCTATTACTACTGGCATTATCTTTGCTTTCTATTGTCACAGTTGTTCTCCCTCTGTTTCTCCAGTTCTTTGTATTCTATTCCATTCCACTGTCTCCAGGAAGTGCAACATCCACTAGACAGACATTGTTAAATCTGGGTGTTTATGTGGCAGGTGCTTGTCTGCTTGAAGTCTAAAATCCCAGAGCACTTTAGCTTCTTCATTTCATAATACTTCATCTATCTGTGAATCCATCAGTTCTTGCTTTCTGGCAAGTACAATTTCCTGGAAATTTTCTGTGCATCATTGTTGCTACTTTGTCATACCATTGTTTGTAGTCACCCTGTGTGATCTTCTTGCACTAGCTAACCAGATGGTCCACTGTTTCCTCAGCCGTTTTACAGAGACGATATTTCCTATCTCTTGTGCTCTCCTCAATTCTGGCTTTGTATGCATTTGGCCTAAAGACTTGGTCTTGTGCAGCGAAAATTAGCTCCTCTGTTTCTTTCTTCAACTTTCTGGCTCTTTCCCATTGCCAGTCCTTTTTGTTACCTGTTTTGCCTGCTAGGTTTTTTTTAATGTACTGGCCATGTAATACTTTGCCATTATTATAATAAAATATGAAATCACAACCTCAAGTTCTTTAGCTCATGTTGGCCTTCAAAAGCACAGAGTAGCAATTGCAATAGCACTTCACAGTCCTCTCTAAATGGTTTACAGAGTTAGTATATTGCCCCCAACAATCTGGGTCCTCATTTTAAGCCCATGTCACACTGGCCAACGGATGCAAAAAGGACACAGCAGACGAACAAAATGTTCCATCCGTTGTTATCCGCTCTTAAAAGGGGCAAAAATTTGCATAACCGGAGCGGATAACACGGACACGGGGAGGACGCAGGGCGGATGCAAAGCGGATGCGGAACGGAAGCCCAGCGGATGGAAGCGGATGGGAGCGGATGGCGCAACCGCAGGGCTTCCGGGGGGCCTCAGCGAAGCGGATGCGGAACGGATACAGCGGATGCAGAACGGATGCCGAATGGATGAAGTGGATGCACAGCGGAAGCGGAATGGATGCCGAGCGTTAATTGCGCATGCGGGGGGGGAAGCATTACGTAAGCCCCCCGGATATAAAGGGAAGCAGCTCGCACGTGGCCAGCATTCCGAGGAAAGACCTGCTACTGGACACTTTGAGTTCCTTGCCTGCCCTGCCTGCATGCCTGCCTGCATGCCTGCCTGCCAGCCTTGCTGCCAGCCTTACTGCCAGCCTGCCTTCCAGCCAGCCTTCCAGCCTGCCTGCCTGCCTGCCTTCCTGCCAGGCTTTCTTCCAGCCTTCCTGCCAGGCTTCCTGCCAGGCTTCCTGCCAGCCTACCTGCCAGGCTTCCTGCCAGGCTTCCTGCCAGCCTTGGTGCCTTCCTGCCAGCCTTCGTGCCTGGCTTCCTGCCAGCCTTCCTGCCAACCTTGGTGCCTGCCAGCCTCCCTGCCAGCCAGAAACCCCACAACCATGGGGAGGAAGCGAAAGCCTCAGCAGCCTGCCGCCATTCCTGGCAAGAGGGACAGGGCCAACCTCCCGCCCCCTGCCCCTGACTCTGCTTCTGCTGGGGCTTCTGCTGAAGCTGCTCCTGGCGGTGGTGCTTCTGCTGGTGCTGGGGCTTTTGCTGGTGCTTACTCTGTTGAAGCTGCTCCTGGTCCTGCTGGTCCTGCTCAACTTGCTCGTGCTCCTGGACTTGCTCGTCCTGCTCGTGCTCCTGGTCTTGCTCGTCCTGCTCGTGCCCCTGGTCCTGCTCGTGCTCCTGGACTTGCTGGCCCTGCTGGTGCTGTCTCTACTGCTGCTGATCCTGGTCCTGCTGGTCCTGCTGCTGCTGCTGATCCTGCTGCCACTGCTGCTGCTGCTGATGATGATGATCCTGCTGCTGCTGTTGCTGCTGCTGCTGATGATGATGCTGATAATGATCCTGTTGGTGAGGATGATGATGATGATGATTCTTCTGGTGCTGCTGCTGCTGCTGGTGGTGTGGAGGAGCAGCCCCTACTACCTGGGAGCCCCTCTGATGAGGGCCCTTCTGGTCCAGCCAAAGGGTGGAAGAGGCGTATGCGACAACGGGAGAGGAGGCAATACTATATTGAGGAGGCGCACGAGGATGAGGTGCTGGAGTGGCTGAGAGAGAACGACTATTTGTGGCGGAAGGGACACCGGCTGTAAAGGGACACCAAGCAGAAGCAGGCTGCTTGGAGAGAGAGGGCAGAGAGTATGGGTTACACTTTGGAGGTGCTCCTCGGCTGGTGAAACATATGCACACCTGGTACGGGAAGCTGCACCTCAAGAAATCTGGCCAGGCCACTGTGAAGCTGACAGACAGAGAGACCTACGTCATGGCCAGGTGCAGCTTCCTGGAGGGTGAGGTACGCCACCGAGGAGCACCAGCAGCCCCTCTCATGACCCTCTCTCTCCGGCAACCTGCTGAGAGCCAGTCCTCTTCCGGCCGAGAGTCAGTCCCTGTCTCCAGGCAGGTTTCTGTGGAGTGTGCCATGGCGGAGAACCCGCGGACAGGTGTGGAAAGCGTGGTGGAGTGCGTAGAGGACTCCCTGGTGCAGTTGGAGAAAGGAGACATCGAGTCCACCACAGTCCTAGCCGCATCCACCCCCCCAAGCTCCGCCTCCACAGAAAGGCAGAGAGATGGACAGCAGGAGGGGCAGAGCCACACTGTCCTGCTGGAGATCAGGGACACCATCCGCACCAGCATAGATCTCCTCTCTCAGCTGGTCAGCACTGACTCCTCATCCTCCAACCGCAAGCCATTCCTCACCTATGTCAACCAGACCCTCAAGGAAATGGCGGATCCACAATACCAGCTGGTGAAGGACCGGATCACCGAGCTGCTTCACAACCCTCCAGACCCAGAGGAACCTGCTCCCACCCAGTCCAGGTCTGCTTCTCCACCCCAGGTGATGTCCCTCCCATTCCAAGGCTTCCCACAGGCCCTCACCTACCAGGGCTATGGTTACCAGTAGGTTCAGCAGCACAGGCAGCAGCCCTTCCCAGTCCAGGCACAGAGTCATTGGGCAACACCGTTGCCACCTGTTCCACTGATGCCACCGATGCCAAACACGACAATGATGCCACCTATGACAGCAATGCCACCCACGCCACCGATGCCACCCACGCCAGTCCTCACCCAGCTGCAGAGCAGACAGCCCCACTACACTACTCCTTCCTCCACCCCACAGACAAGCCCGGCCTCAGTACATCTGCCATCAGTACTGGGGCTGACACCCCATGGCATGGAGGAAGGACCTCTCAGCATCACGGGGCTGAGCCAGCTGTCCGAGAGCTTTCTCAACACACCGTCCCCTGTTGTCCTCTCGGGGCCAGGCACTCCAGCACCACCCACCACCACAGCACCTGCACCCTTCACCCCTGAGACTGGGCACACCTCCGAGTGACCAAGAAGAGTGCCAGAGACCGGGTAGCTGGCTACCTGTGGACGTCATTTGGACACTTGACTTGGGTCATTTTTTTTTTTACAGCTTGTTGTTCAATAAACTTTATCTTTGATTCACACACTTGCTTCATTTGTTTTTTTAAAAAAAGTCTTCGTGGAAACTTTTAGAATTGGCTTAAGCCTTTGCATGCTTGTGGGATGGGTTAAGATAGCAGTGGGGTGGGCAGGGATACCTTTGGAATGGGTAATACCTGTGGGATAGATAAACCTCCAGTGCAAGCATAGTGGGACTGTATGGTCTACCCTCCTAGGTACCACACCTATGGCCCTTTTTTATCAATAACAATGTAAGCATTGATCCACACATTTGAACACAAACACAACTCTTTATTAAACGCCCTGTTCATTGTAGGCCCACCCAATATACATGGCCCAATCTCATCCGTGTGATGAGACCGGCTGAAGGAAGCATCCATTAAGCATCTACCATCCTGTCTTGCCACTCCACCGCTCCAGCTGGGGAGTTGCACCAGTGTTTCAGGAGGTTGCACTGCTTCTTCCCTTCCTGTGAGGCTCTGTTGTGGCCTTGCACATTCTGAATGTCGATCAGGTTTCGCCCTTGCCTCCATTCCCCAGGCTCCATGTCCCCATTGACTTGTTGATGGTCCACGAGCCTGTTCTGCAACACTGGGTAGCGGGTGCACATGAGATTGTGCAGGATGCAGCAAGCTTCCACGATCCTCCTCATGGTCTCTGGGTGATGCTGCATGGTCGGGAGAAGTACCTGGAACCTGTTGGCCAGGATGCCAAAGGCGTTCTCCACCACCTGCCTTGCCCTGGACAGCCTGTAGTTGAAGATCCTCTCTTCACGGGTCAGGAGTCTGGAAGTGTATGGCTTCATGAGGTAGGTTCTGAGGGAGAAGGCGTCATCCCCCACGATGAAGTAGGGCACATCTTGTGTGTCGTTGGGCAGGGGATCTGGATCTGGGAAGCCCACCATGAGGTTGCCTTCCAGCCCCTCCTTGAGGTCACTCGCGTTGTATACCTGGGCATCTGAAGATGACCTGTTGCTGAAGCATCGATGTACATGAACTTGTAGTCAACATCGACCATGGCGAAGAGGACGATGCTGAAGAAGCCCTTATAGTTGAAATAAGTGGAGCCCGACTTGGGTGGTGCTTTGCAGGCCACGTGCTTGCCATCGATGGCTCCAACGGTGTGTGGGAAGTTCCACCTCTGATACCACTGCTCTGCAACTTTCTGCCATCCTTCTTCAGTGGAGGGGCACTGGAGGAGCTCCTCCTTGTATTTTTTGATGATGGCCTGCACCACTTCTCTGACCACAATGCTGATGGTGTTGTGTGGCACCCTCCAGCCGTACTGCATGCTTTTGTAGGTGGTCCCTAAGGCCAGGTGGCGCAGAGTGAGTGCCACCTTGAGCCCAGGTTCCAGGCTGGGCCGAAAGTTGGTGTTTGCCTTGGTCAACCTGGGTGTCAGGCACTGCACAACTTCATCAAACATGGCTGGAGGCATCCTCATGAAGTTCTGGAATGCCCGAGTGTCTTCGTTCCTGAGCTCCACCGTCAGCTTGTTGTACAGTCCGTACTCTGCTCTTCTCCCGATCCATTTTTGGACCCAGACGCTTCTTGGCTGCCTGTTTTTCTTCCCATAGTAGAGTTCACAGAGCCTATAGATGGCTTCGTACTGTTGCAGAAGGATGGTGGCTGCCAAAAGGACTGTGTTACGATCCACGGTGGACATGACTGGATGCTGTGGAAAAGGAAGAGTCAGATGAAGGCTGCAGAGGTCTGCACAGGTGGGCTGCTGTTCTGAAAGTGAGATGCAGACGAGTTGCTCCCCCTTTTTATGGGCAGTATAGGTGTCCCTTTGCATCCTCTAGGCATCCTCTAGGCGTCCTCTAGACATCCTTAATATCTGAGATAGGTCCCCTCTGCGAACGTTTTTTCTGCTTTAAACTCTTTGTTTCCATGCTGCATCCGTTCTGCATCCATTCTGCATCTGTTCCGCGTCTGTTCCGCTTCCTCCCTGCATCCAGGCAGATGCGAGTTGCGTGGATGCGCAGCGGACGCCAAGCGGATATAGTGGATGCATAACGGATGTGTAATGGATGCGTAGCGGATGCGTAGCTGATGCAGAACGGACAAATTGGATACATTTTCTGTGCAAAAGTTTTGGGCAGCTCAAAACTTTCTGAGTGGATGAAATGTTCGTAGACGGATGCTGGACGGATAGAGAGGATGGCAAGCTTTTTTGTCCATTTTACATCCTCTTTGCATCCGTTGGTGCAGTGTGACAGGGGCTTAACAGAAGAATTAGTGCACGCATTGAAGAACACAAGAACTCAGTCAAAAAAGAAGAACTGACCTCATCCCTGGTCCAACACTCAAAGCCACAGGACATGAAATTGACTTTATAAATACCAGAACCGAACACTTCAACAACAGAATAATTAGAGAAGCCATAGAGATAGAAAAACGCCCACACAGCATGAATAAACGAGATGATACCTCCCGCCTACCAACCATTTGGAAACATGCCCTCATTAATAAATGAGTACCTAACATAAAGAATGACACCAGACCCCCACCCACGAGCGCCACACAAGATGCTACCACCACATTTTCACGTCCCAATAAAAGAAACTCTTGAAATCATCAAAAATAAATACCAACCAGCTAAAGACCTCATGGAACTAACAGAACACTGCCTAACCAACACTTATTTCATATACAAAGGACAAAGATACAAGCAAATTGAAGGAGCCCCTATGGGATCACCACTGTCACCCGTCATTGCAAACCTGTTCATGGAAGAATTTGAATCCAAGCCCTGGCTAATGCCACCCA
>BLBF01000036.1:21989937-22006777 GCA_015471245.1 Laticauda colubrina | reverse complement strand
AGAACTACAATGACGTGGGATAATACCCGAAGGAAGCTAAACAGCACACATGTAAGTACCTGCGAAAGCCTAAGAAAACATATATATATATTAAAGTTAAAGTTGTAGCAACGTTTCAGCAGAATCTCATCTGCCATCATCAGGCTTATATATATATATATATACATACATACATACATACATACATACATACATACATATATATATGTATGTATACATACATGTACATCTGTATTTGTGTGTGTGTGTATGCATGTGTGTCTGTGTTTATAGACACATACACGCACACACATACACACTGTATATTGCACCTTTATTATTTTTACAAATAACTCAAGATGGGAAACATATCTAACACAGCTTTCTCCTCCTATTTTCCCCACAACAACTCTGTGAGGTGGATTGGGCTGGGAGAAAGGTCACCCAGCTGGCTTACATGGCCAAGCACCTTAGATATTGGAAGACTGCTATCATGTCATCCCCAGACCTTCTTTTCATTAAACTAGACATACCCAATTTCTGCATAGGTTTTTTTGTACATTTTAGCCTCCGGGGTCCTAACCAGAGATGGTATTCAGCAGGTTCTGACCAGTTCTGGAGAACCAGTAGTAAAAATTTTGAGTAGTTCAGATTATCAGCAAATACCACCTCTGACTGGAGATTTTACAATATTCTTCTCCTGCCACGCCCACCAAGCCATGCCCACCAAATCAGTAGTAAAAAAAAATTGAACCCCACCACTGGTCTTAACTATCTCTCTTGCTCTTCTTTGCACTTGTTCTAGATTCTCAAGATTTTTTTTTTATATCATGGCAATCAAGTGTCTTAAGGCCATGTCACACTGCCCAACGGATGCAAAAAGGACACAACGGACGAGCAAAATGTTCCATCCGTTGTTATCAGCTCTCAAAAGGGGCAAAAATTTGCATAAGCAGAGCGGATAACACAGAAAGGAATGGACGTGGGGAGGACGCAGAGCGGATGTATAGAGGATGCAGAGCGGATGTATAGAGGATGCATAGAGGATGCATAGAGGATTCAGAGCGGATGCGTAGAGGATGCAGAGCGGATGCGTAGAGGATGCATAGAGGATGCAGAGCAGATACGTAGAGGATGCAGAGCGGATGCAGAGCGGATGCAGAGCGGATGAGCTGCATCCGCTTTCATCCTTTCTCCATCCGTGCTACTAACACTGTGCGTCCGTTCTGCTTCCTCCCTGTGTCCGTTTTCCACTGGAATGGATTTGAGTTGTGTGGATGCACAGCGGATGCCTAGCAGATATAGCAGATGCGTAATGGATGCAGAACGGATGTCCCCCGTATGCCTAGAGGATGCAGAATGGATGCATTGGATACATTTTCCGCTCAAAAGTTTTGGGCAGCTCAAAACTTTCTGAGCGGATGAAATGTCAATAAACGGATGCTGGACGGATAGAGAGGAAGCAAAACGGAGGCAGTGAGTACATCGCGTTAACCAACGGATGGCAAGCTTTTTTGTCCATTTTACATCCTCTTTGCATCCGTTGGTGCAGTGTGACATGGGCTTTACCAAAGCATTATAAAGTGGTGTTAACACTTTATGTGATCTTGATTCTATCCCTCTGTGAATGTGAAGTCCTAGGGCAGATATAATATATTAATATCTCTGTGGAGATGTAATGCATTGTGAACAGTCATTAGCTTTCTTGTTTTTTGATCCAAATTGTCCTGTTCAGCCTGTGTCCAGTTAATAATTCCAGAAGCATATTGTGTCACAACTTTGGCCTAGATATTGATGGCTTTGATGGTATTTTCCCATTCATTTTTGTCTTTAGCACTTTTCTCATTCTTTGGATATATTTGTCATTAATTACTTTTTTAATTTGTCATGCTTGATATAATCCAACTGTAAAATGCTCAGATACTTGTTGGCTTCAGATTGATGGCTCCTAATGGTTTGGCCATTTAGCATTTCAATTGCATTATTATTCATGATTTATTTCTACTGTGGCATTTTTCTCTGGGCCATTATTATTATTACAGAACATTTCAATTTTCCTATATTTTCTGCTACAAAATTACAGCAACCTATGCCATCATTCCTTGACAAATGAGATCAAATAAGGGTCTTGGGATATATATATGAAAGAGGTTTGGAAGTTCTGGGTCAAATAAGGGTCTTGAGATATATATATGAAAGAGGTTTGTAAGTTCTGGGTCTTCAGATTCCTAACTTCTCATAGATAGGGATTTCTGATATAGAAAATATATCTGTCATTGATGTTAAGATGATTACAAAGATGATTAGGGGACTGGAGCTTAAACATATGAGGAATGGTTGCAGGAATTGGGTTTGTCTAGTTTAAAAAAAAAAAAAGACTAGGGTGAGAGCAATGTTATGAGGCTGCCACAAAGAAGAGGGAGTCAAACTATTCTCCAAAGTACCTGAAGGCAGGACAAGAAGCAATGGTTGAAAACTAATCAAAGAGAAAAGCAACTTAGAACAAAGGAGGAATTTCCTGACAGTGAGAACAATTAATCAGTGGAACAACTTGCCTCCAGAAGTTGTGGGTGCTCCAACATTGGAGGTTTTTAAGAAGAGATTGGACAATGGTTTGTCTGAAATGGTATAGGGTCTCTTGCTTGAGCAGAGAGTTGGACTAGAAGACCTCCAAGAGTCCTTTCCAACTCTGTTCTTCTGAAGAAGACATCCAGCCTCCTTCTTACACTTATTGGCCTGTGCAGTTAATTTTAGAATTACTAATCCTATGTAATTTTAATTGTTCTTATATTTATAATTGTTTCTATTTTTTTGTTCTTATTACTTTGTAAGCCACACAGAGTCACTTTGCACAGCAAGATGGGCAATGTATGCGCTAGATAGACAGATAGATAGATAGATAGATAGATAGATAGATAGATAGATAGATAGATAGATAGATAGATAGATAGATAGGCAGGCAGGCAGGCAGGCAGGCAGGCAGGCAGGCAGGCAGACAGACAGACAGACAGATAGATTGATAGATATGATAGATCGATAGATATGGTAGATAGCAGATAGATAGATAGTTAGAGATGATAGGTAGGTAGGTAGACAGACAGACAGACAGACAGACAGATATATAGATAGAGATAGATAGAGATAGAAGAGAGAGGGGGGAGGGACGGAGGGACAGGGAAGAAGAGGGCCTAGCGCTCCAGGCCTCCAGGTCTCTGGGGTCCAGTTCACCTCCAGTCAGTGGTGGGATTCATCCAGTTCGCACCACTTCAGGAGAACTGGTTGCTAACTTTCTGAGCAGTTTGGTGAACTGGTTGTTGGAAGAAATCGTTAGGCCAGAGAACCGGTTGTTAAATTATTTGAATCCCACCACTGCCTCCAGTATTGTTTCTGTGATAACATAGAGTGTTAACATTTCTCTTTATTGTTTATGTAAAAGCAAAAAGTGAGTTTGTTCCTGCTGTGATTTATTTTGAACATGTTTAATGTCAGATCATGGCTTTGTCTGTGAGAAAATGATGCTGTATTTCAAATTGGAAAACAAAAGGCAAAACCAAGCATTTTGAATAACACACATCTGCTTGCCTGTGGCTGAATAGGGTGACAGCCCCAAAGAAGCCTTCATCACGTCCATCAAAATGTCAAGGCAGATAATTGTAACAAGTTCTGTTTTTAACCCCAGTTCCTCTTCTCTGCCCTGGGGAGTCCTTCTGGGCGCAGTCAAAATATCAAAATGGCAATTGCACTAAAAAAAAATATGTATTTGTATTATGCAACACACACACACACACACACACACAGATGCACACACACAGAAAAGTAGGCCAAATTTTAATCATGTGGGTTTTGATCACCATCTTTTTTGACCCTTCAAATACCCCTAAGCAGATACTAATCTCTGCAAAGAGGATTAAATAACAAAAGGATTAATAAAACTTGAGTGCGATTAATTCCAATTTTATGAGGTTCCAGGAATTTCAATAAGGCTGGGGTTAAAAAGATCACAGTCCTATTGGGAGAAATTGAGGATGGGGGTTATACAGGCAGGCCTCAACTTATGACCAGGGTTTGGCTTCAAAAATTTTAGCACAGGGTTCTCTGCCTGGTGGCTGGCTGGGCGTGGCCAACTCAATATCACTCACATTGAGGCACGCATCTCCTTGCCTGGCCTCTCGTGACTGTGGAGATGCTGCAACAGTCCTAAGTGTGAAAAACAGTCATAAGTCACTTTTTTCAGTGCCATTGTAACTTTGAATGGTCACTCCACATAAGCAAAGTACCAGCATAGAAGGGGAAAAAACTCCAGAGAAGTTCCTGAGACAGGAAGTCTAGTCCTGCCAAGAATGTAATATGGGTTAACGGAGAGTCAGTTTCTGTAAGCAACACCAGAATGTTTCTTTCCTGCTTTCCTTATAGGATTAGGCCAGTAATTTCTTCTAACAACCGATTCTCTGAACTGCTTAGAATGTTAACAACCGGTTCTAGCGAATAGGTGCGAACTGGTAGAATCCCACCCCTGCGTATGGGGAAAGATCAAGTCAGTTTTCCATTTTTGCTAAATGTAGGGCACAAAATAACAACTTTATGTTATAAGGAGGCAGGGTCTAAATGAACATTAGGAAACACATCCCAGTGTTAAGAACAACTGAACCACCAATTTTGGAGGTGAACACCACTTTGATGCAAGTGCTTTTCTGTAGGAGATGCTTTAATCTATGCTCTTGTTTCAATAAAAAGTTGAACCTCATGACCTAAATACAGGGAGAGATTTCACCTGGAAATAAAGAGAAACTTTCTGACAGTGAGAACAATCAACCAATGGAACAGCTTACCCTCAGAAGTTGTGGGTGCGTCATCACTTGAGACTTTCAAAAAGAGATTGGACTCCCATCTGTCAGAAATGGTGTAAGGTCTCCCGCTTGGGCGAAGGGTTGGACTGGATGACCTACAAGGTCCCTTCCAACTCTGATTATCTGTTAACTATCTGTTAAGATAATCCTCGATTTCCGACAAAAACTGAGCCCCAAATTTCTATTGTTAAGCAAGGCAGTTCTTAAGTGAGTTTTGCCCCATTTACAACTATTCTTGCCACATTTGTTAAACGAATTACTGCAGTTGTTAAGTTAGTAACATGATTGTTAAGTGATCTGGCTTCCCCATTGACTTTGTTTGTCAGAAGATTGCAAAATGACCCTGGGACACCGCAACTGTCATCAATACATTCTAGTTGCCAAATGTCTGAATTTTGATCACGTGCCCATGGGGACCTTGCAATGGTTGTAAGTGTGAAAAGTAGTCATAAGTCACTTTTTTCAGTGCCCTTGTAACTCTGAGATGTCACTAAATGAACTGTTGTAAATCAACAACTACCTGCAGTCTCTTCCAACTCAATGGTAGTGTTCAAACATTATTCTTAACCTCATTACTAAATTAACTTGTTTTCTGGATTTGTGCTACACACTGGACCATTATCCAGCCAATAAGTTCAATAATGGGCTAAGCCACAGAAAACTCAATTATGGGTCAATACTAACCAAACTTAGCCTATTATGCAAAGGCAGCAACAAGTTTTTCTACAGAGATTAGTGGTGTTGTGTATCCAGAAGATACAATTTAGCAATCCAAATCACAGCTCTGTCCTGCTCAGATAAACCTCACTGTTTTCCTGAGATGTCATCTCTATGAAGGAAAAGGGAAATCTGCTAATGCCTTCCTCTTAGAAAATGGATTTTTTACACGTAATCAAACTAAATTTTTTTCTAGCATGTTAAAATGGACTAATGAGAGCCACAGTTTTCTCCCCTGCCATGATTTTAAAGGGGAAGTCAGAAGGGGACAGTTTGAACCCAATTATGTTGACAACTATTTAATGCCTTGTCATGCTGATGGAACATTAGAAAAAAGCCTTAGGGGATCTTCATAAATTACCTCATTAGAAGGGGATCATTACCTAGAAAGCCTGTGTTCTCTTTAGCATTGGATCCTTTTCATCAGGCACATTTAGGGTAGTTGGTAGCTGCTGCCTGCTTTGAACTGACCTTCTGTTTTGCATAGATAGGAGAAAGAATAGACTTATTCTTTCCTGATGCCCTCATCTGCAAAGGTGATCCTAGACACATCTTCTCAGCCATAAGACTCACCGGATCACAAGGCTTCCTTTCAAATCCTCACACATTTTATTTATTTAATTTGTATCCTACCTTTGAGTGGCGTGGTGGCCTAGAAGTGGAGTTCTTGCTTCACAGTCAGGAAGCTGTGAGTTCGATCGTAGGTAGCAGCAGATTTTTTTTTCTCTGGGCTCAGTGGGTAATTGTCTGCTGTGAACTATCCATAGGTGTCAGGGAGTAAATGTTCAGCCCCATTCAGTCGCTCGACTCCACCTTGATGTAAAGGATTACAGGGGGAAAATGTATCCCACCTGTATTATTTTTACAAATATCTCAAGGTGGCAAATGTATTCAACATATCCAAACTTTCTCCTTTTATTTGCATCACAATAACAACCCGATTAAGTGGGTTGGGCTGAGAGAGAGGCCCAAAGTGACTCATTTGGCTTTTATGGCAAAGGTGGGACTTGAACTTACAATCTCCTGCTTTCTAACATAGTGTCTTAACCATTAGACCAAAATCGTCCTCTTTTACATAATTTTAACCCTTTAGTATGTGAAATGAAAACCACAATTTTGCCTGTGTAATATTATTTAATGGCACATTTCTTTCAAGGGTAGAATTTGGGGGAGATTTAGGTTGGAAAGTTAGACAATCCC
Source organism: Laticauda colubrina (assembly GCA_015471245.1). NCBI lineage: Eukaryota > Metazoa > Chordata > Lepidosauria > Squamata > Elapidae > Laticauda > Laticauda colubrina. The sequence goes on along the minus strand of BLBF01000036.1, from coordinate 22,000,034 downwards.
CTCCCCAACTTAGTGTCTTCAAATAAGTTGTAGATATATGTTCCACAAATCTCAACAAATGATACTCTTTTAGGTGATTTTATTTAGTTTCCATGGAACTGAACCACATGTTTCAATAAAATAATAATAATAATAAGTAGATTGGAGTATGGTCCCTTTCAGATTTTCAGACAGTGAAATGTTGTGATTAACTTTCAAGGGAAAAAAGACTTGTTCTGAAATATTTATAGTAATTAAGAAAAAAGATCTTTAGTAACAAAATTTTTTTTGAGAGATAGCACAGTAACTTTAGGCTGGGCCTTCATTGTCATATTGTTCCATCCAAATTCCAGATCAGTCTGAATTTACAAAAAACAAAAAACCACTCAAAATCGCATGTAGTGTTTTCTAGCACAAAGTGGTTTTTAGTAGATTACATGCACACAAATGTACACAAATACATAAATAATATATTGTATACTTGACCGGTAAAATTCTGTTCTGCTCTGCTTCTCTGCTCTATTCTATTCTATTCTATTCTATTCTATTCTATTCTATTCTATTCTATTCTATTCTATTCTATTCTATTCTATTCCCTTCCATTCCATTCCATTCTATTCCATTCCATATTTTATTTGTTCCATTCCATTCCATTCTATTCTATTCCATATAGCTTTTATAAATGATGTAGTCCTCGACTTAGAAACATTCTCTTAATGACAGGTCAAAGCTACAAAGGCACTAAAAAAGTGACTTACAAGCACCACAGCAACTTTACAATCACATGATCAAAATTCAGGCAAACAATGGCAAACAGTATGAGGGTTGTAAAGTCCCTGGTTCATAAGGTTGCCATCTACAACTTTCATAGCTGGCTTGTGACAAGCAAAGTTAATAGAAAATCTGGATTCACTGGACAACCATATGATTTATTTAACAACTACAATGATTCATTTTATTGTGTCAAAAAATGTCAAAAAATCAGGTGCAACTCACTTAGCAACGGACATGTTTAGCAACAGAAATCTGTATCTGAATTGTGTCCATAAATTAAGGATTACCTGCATTCAGATAAGACCATGCTAAAAAAGACAGTTTATTAACCTGGAAAATCTGTTTCATATTTGTTGTTCAGTATGCACACAGAGATGTATATTTATTCAGATTGATCTCAAATGTTCCAGTTCCAATAGGACCAAGTAAAATGTCTTCTTTTGTTATTATTTTATTGTACAAATAATGACAGATATTAGAACTGGCTATTGTTTTGGATTTGAAGACCTAATGAATCTCTACAGTGGCTTAATCCAAATAACTCAAGACAGTGAACATATCCAACACACACCTTCCTCCTCCTATTTTCTCTGCAACAGTAACCCTGTGAGGTGGGTTGGGCTGAAAGAGAGAGGAACTGGCCCAAGGTCACCTGGTTGTTTTTCATGATTAAAGTGAGACTAGAACTCTCAGTCCTTGGTGATTGACTCAAAGTCACCCAGCCAGTTTTCATGCCTAAGGCAGGATCAGAACTCACAGTCTCTTGATTTCTAGGCTGGTGCCTTAATCACTAGACCAAACTGCCTCCCAATCAAAGCCCACCTCTTTTTAATGCCATATTGACACCCTTGGACACAACAGATATAATTTGAAAGGATTCAGATAGCAACTGCTTTTTGGAGTTCTTGAAAGTCCTACTTGAGACATCAGTCATACCGTATTTTCCCAAAATTAAGACTCGGTCTTATATTAATTTTCATTCCAAAAGACACATTAAGGCACGGGTATCAAACTTGATTTCATTGAGGGCCACATCAGGGTTGTGTTTGACACTGGGGGGGCAGGGTGGGTGTGGCCACTTGACATCACTTGTGTCGGGGGTGCCTATGTTGGCCTGAGCACTCTGCCAGAGAAAATGGGCTCCCAAGCTCTGGGACGGCCTCCTGCAACCCTTTGCCAGCAAAAAGGGAACTCGGAAGGGCTCCAAGCGGCCCTCCTAAGCTGATTTTTCACTGGAAGGGGCATCTCAGCCCAATCCTTCACTGTTTCCAGGGCAGCCCCATGGGACAGATCGAAGTATCTTGTGGGTCATCCTTGAGTTTGACACCCCTGAATTAGGGCTTATTTTCAAGGAAATATGGTAAATGTGTCCATCTGGCTGACAATCTTAATTGGGGCATATTCTTGAGGTAGAGCCCATATTATGAGCATCCTGAAAAAATATTTTCTACCTGGGTCTTATTTTGCAGAAAACACAGTACTAGCCACCTTTTGGCATCTGTTTCTATTGCTTTCAGTTTTTATCAAGCTCTTTTCCAATAACTCTTTGCCTTCACAATATAGACCCAAAGTATTTAAACTTTAGCTTTATTACTACTGCCATCCAATTTTACTTTGTCTGGCACTGAATGATTTGTTCTTCTTGGTATCCAAGGCATTCTTTACAATCTTTTCTAGCACCTCAATTCAAAGACATCCATCACTCTCTCTGTTCACTCTTTCTAATAATGTAACATTTACATTCCTATGCCACAATTGGGAGAACCACAGCATTGACAATATGTACAGGTAATCCTCCACTTATGACCACAATTAAGCCCAAAATTTCTTTTGGAAATCAAGACCATTGTTAAGTGATTTTTTTTTTAACCATTTTATGAACATTCCTGCCATGGTTTTTCAGTGAATCACTGCAGTTGTTAAATTAGTAACACGGTTGTTAAGTGAGTCTGGCTTCCCCATTGATTTTGCTTGTCAGAAGGCCACAAAAACTGATCACATGACCCCGGAAAACTGCAACCATCATAAATATGACTTTTGATCACGTGAGCACGAGGATGCTGCAATGGTTCTAAGTATGAAAATCAGCCATAAATTGATTTTCAGTGGTGTTATAACTTTGAGCCGTCAATAAATGAATTGTTGCAAGTTGAGGACTACCTATATAGCCACTAAAAGAATGGTTATATGTTGCAGTCTATCTCTAATCTGAAACCTTTGCTCCATTCCATAGTTTGTGGATATTTCTCCTAGCAATTTTAATTCCAATTTCTAGTTTTTCATTTTTCATGGTATATTCTACATCAGAGTTCCTCAATCTTGTCCTCTTTAAGATGGGTGGACTTCAACTCCCAGAATTCCCCAGCCAGCAGGTTAAGAAACACTGTTCTACATAGATATTGCCATGGGTGGGCTGCTATCAGTTCACCCTGGTTTGGGTGAACCCATAGCTACCGTGTTTCTCCAACAATACGGCCTCCACCAATAGGAAGCCCCACCATGTTTTATAGGCATTCAATTTATAAAATCAAATTAAGCCCCTCCCCCAAATTAAGGCCCATATTAAACATGCAAAATGGGGGGGGGGAATGGCAGGGGGGCTTGCATTTAGGAAGTACTTGCATGCCTGGATATGGTGCTGCCTGCGTTGGTGGGGCACTTCATACCGGGAGACCTTCCGCCACCATTGCTTTTCCTTCTCCCTTGCTGCCGCGGCATTAGAGGAACCCGCGGCATTGGGTGTAGCCACGTGCGGCCAGTCAGGGCTCCTCCCTGCAACTGGAGCCCTGAGGAGACACTTGGCTTCAGGCGCTCCCGTCGCTGCATTCCGAGGGAAGGCGCTCGCCCGAGAGGATCTCTCCCTCTCACTCTCTCTCTCTCTCTCCCCGCAAGGTCTGCGTGTGGCTGAGGAGGAGGAGGCTGCAGCCAGTTCCTTCTGCTTGCTGAGAGATGAGGAAGCTGCGGCTTTGCACAGCAAGCGAAGCGCTGCTCTCCCGGGTGACATTTGGGAATGAGGGGCAGGAGGAGGCATGCACACACCCACGGCTTGCTTTCCTGGCTCTGCCCAGTCTGCACGGCTCTGGCGCGGCCCTGGCAGGATGAGCGGAGGGTCCGGTGGGGAGGCGCTCACTGCCTTAGCGAGAGCTCTGCTGCTGGGAAGGAGGGCCCACCCTCCTCCTGCCCCTCGTTCCCAAATCTCACCCAGGCGAGCAGCACTTTGCTTGCTGTGCAAAGCCGCGGCTTCCTCATCTCTCAGCAAGCAGAAGGAACTGGCTGCAGCTTCCTCCTCCTCAGCTACAGCGCAGACCTTGCGGGGGGAGAGAGAGAGGGAGAGATTCTCTCGGGCGAGTGCCTTCCCTCAGAATGCAGCGACGGGAGCACCTAAAGCCAAGTGTCTCCTCAGGGCTCCGATTGCAGGTCGAAGCCCTGACTGGCCGCACGTGGCTGCGTCAAATGCCGCGGCGTTCTTCTAACGCTGCGGCAGCAAGGGAGAAGGAAAAGGTCTCCCGAACTCCAAGATGTCGCCACCCGCCCACCTGAGGATGCAAGGGGGGGGAATTAAGTCACCCCCGAAAAGATGGCCTAGCCGTTTTTTCGGGGGTCAAAAAAATATAAGGCCTGGCTTATAATGTGAGAAACATGGTAGTTTTATGGCCAGTTCCGTGAACCAGCAAATCCCATACCTGTCTGGACCCTCCTGCCTCTCCTAGGAGTCCCCATATGGCCTATTTGGATGTCAGGTGGGGATGTCAGGGCCTGTGCAGAGGTTGGTGAGGGTGAAAAACAGGAATCCCGGAGGCTCCAGAAGGCCAGAAATGGGCTCGTTTCCAGCTTCCAGAGCCCAGGGAGGCTGTTTTCGCCCTCCCAGAGGCTTGAGAAAAGCCTCCAGAGCCTGGGGAGGGTGAAAACGCCCCCCCCCCCTGCCATGGTGCAGGAAGCCGACTAGGCCCGTCCACCATGGCCATGCCCACCCAACAACTGGGTGGAGAACCCGTTGCTGATCTTACCTGACATCCATTTTTGAAGTCCACCCCTGGATATTGCAGAAGAAAGGTGACCTTACCCAACCCTTTTTAAAAAATAGTTTTTATTAAACATAATATTTAAAAACATTGAACATGGTAAAGTCATTTTGACATAACTTTTGGTTCTCTTTCTAATATAATACAAGTATGTACATTCTTATATATATTTGTTCATATATATACACATATATGCATTTAATCATGCTTACATTATAACCTCCAACATCTTTAGTCTTATTTTAGTCTCATAGTCTCAGTTATCCCTTTTCTTATTTAAATCATCTGATTATTAAGGGCCTTGAAGTCATTGTTGACTCCTCATGACCATATAGATATGTTTTCCCACAAATGATCTATTCTAACCTGATTTTTCAGGTCTTCCAATGGTACACTCATCGCCACAGTTATATTCTAACTATAGGTCAAATTAATTACTATAATTCAAGATTCATTTCCTGCTCATCATCCAAATTGTATAATAAGCTGTTGAACTAGTTTGTTATATCCATGTTTTTAAACACTAGGCGTAATTAGTTGTAATCCATTCAAAAGACTTGAAATAATCAATCAAAAGTAGGCATATTTTTGAATTTCCCTTGCTTGTTCTATTTTCCATCAGATGCTAAGCAATATGATCCCTTCCTTTTCTGAATTCAGCTTTTGACAATTCTCATTCTGTGAAGTCTGTTTTGTAAAACCCTGAGGATTATTTTATAAGCATTTGCAAGATGTGCAATTGTTTGATAATTTTGGCATTGCCCTCCCTATCATTAAATACAGATCAGTAAAAAATATTGTCATCTCTAGCACAGTTATTTATTCAAATACCCTCAACAGTTTTACAAACACACATTCTTTCCTTAGATAAAAATGTAGGTTTAATGCAAAATCAGAACAAGCTCATACAGTGTATTTATGAATAGATACAAGTTAGGGAGAAAGGAATTAGATTTGAATATTTTTTTCTGGAATCGTAATGATTACTTTGACCTATTCAGAGGTGTATGCATCTTTAATACATTGTTTTGTGTCAAAATGAATATCTGAGGACAGATCACTGTTGCTGTCGTGTCTGACCCAGTAGTGGAATTCAATTTTTTTTTACTACCGGTTCTGTGGGCATGGCTTGGTTGACATGGCAGGGGAAGGATACTGTAAAATCTCCAGTCAGAGGTGATATTTGTTGGTTCTCCGAACTACTCAAAATTTCTGCTACCGATTCTCCAGAACTGGTCAGAACCTGCTGAATACCACCTCTAGTCTGACCCATCATGACCCCATGGACAACATTTCTCCAGGCCTTCCTGTCTTCTACCATCTTTTGGAGTCTATTTAAGCTCATGCTTACTGCCTCAGTGACTCCATCCAGCTACCTCATTCTCTGTCGTCCCCTTCTTCTATTACCCTCAATCTTTCCCAGCATTAGGCTCTTCTCCAGGGAGTCCTTCCTTCTCATTAGGTAGCCAAAGTATTTGAGTTTCATCTTCAGGATCTGGCCTTCTAAAGAGCAATCATATCTTTTTGGCTTTTGGTACTTTCCATAGGATTGTCTATGGGGAGGACAGATATTTTATGACTAATTTATAAACTCTATCCTTCATGTGATGGCTGGGGTTGGTCTCATTGAACTCAATGGGGTTTACTTCAGAGTAGATACACTGTACATTGTGTTACACTGCACAATTTAGAGTTTTGGTCAGTTGATGGTGTCATCGAATTATGCAGCAGCTGTCCAGATGAAGTTTGAGACACAAAAACAAACTTGTAATCTTTTATATACATAAATATATTGAACATACAAACTTACAGCAGTATTTGTCATCATCCAGAAAGAAAAAAACCCACAATATAGTCAGAAATACAGAAACATCATGAAGTAAATTAAACAGTACGGGTAGTCCTCGACTTGCAGCAGTTCATTTAGTGACCATTTGAAGTTATAATGGCACTGATAAAAGTGACTTATGACCATTTTTCACACTTATGACCTTTTCAGCACTCTCATGATCATGTGATTTACATTTGGTTGCTTGAAAGCTGGTTCATATTTATGATAGTTGCAGTTTCCTGGGTTCACATGATCCCCTTTTGCGACCTTCTGACAAGCAAAATGAATGGGGAAGCCAGATTTCACTGAACAACCGTGTTATTAACATGAATGATAGTGGCCTAGGGGTGAAGCTCTCGCCTCACAATTGGGAGGCTGTGAGTTCAAACCTTGGTAGAGGCAGATATTTCTCTCTTTGGGCACAATGCACTCTGCATTGGCGATAGGAAGGGCATCTGGCCAGTAAACACTAAACTGCATTCAGCTGTCTTGACTCCAAGGGATTACATGGGTCATTAAAAGACCAAAAAAATACAAAACCCAACCCTGTATTACTAATGTAACAACTGCAATAGTTCATTAACAACTGTGGCAAGAAAAATTGTAAAATGGGACAAAACTCACTTAACAAATGCCTCACTTAGCAACATAAGTTTTGGGCTCAATAGTGGTCATAAGTTGAGGACTATCTGTATACAGAACACACAGAAAAGGAGAGGGAAAAGGGAAAGTCCCCCTTTACACCCACATCAAACAATCATAGCGTAGATTGCAACAGTCAGCATTCTCTAAATAATCAACTACAACTGTGTGTTCTGGCCTCCTATACACTTTAATGTTCCAGCTACTAAATTCAATATCCTCACAGACAGTCTCATTAATCCTCTTCATCTGACACAATCTTTCCCAAAAGGTTCCAACACGTTGAAAATGAAGTTCAAAAGAATGCAGAACTTAATTTCCATCATAAGGGTAGCTTCATCCCTGCTAATGTTCAGAAAGTCCCTCAGGTTTTAGGTTATGTTGGAAGGACATTTCGATCCCCACCATGGATGAATGGCTGCAAAAGTTGATGGAGTTGGCAGTGATGGTTAATCTGACTGTTTTGATTGGAGAAAAGAAAATAAGTACTTCTGTTTCTACCTTGTGCTTGAGGTAGAAAACAATGAAATTTTGACTTCGGATTTTACCAATGAGATAGATTGGTTGTTAAAGAAATGGTTAGTTTGTACCGGGGTGGAATGCAATTTTTTTAATTACCAGTTCTGTGGGCCTGGCTAGGTGGGCTTGGCTAGGTGGACATAGCCAGGTGGTCATGGGACTGGGTGGGAATGGGTTTTTTTTTTTTGCCTCCTGGACCTCAGGGAACCTCAGGGCAAAGCAGTACAACAACGAGGTGGGGATCAGCTGTGCCACACGATTTAGATTAGCTAGAAAGCAAGAAATCCCACGATTTTCTGCTTTCTAAATAATCTAAATCACGCAGCACAGCTGATCTTTGGAAAACATCTGATCAGTGGGGGCAAAAAAGGAAGCACCTTGATCTTCGGAGACAACCAGTTCACACCCAGCTGTATCTTTGGAACAACCAGTTCGTCTGGTTGAATCCCACTCTTGGTTTGTACTACTATTTAAAAGTAAAAAGTTGAGGATGGATGTAAAAGCCTTACCGTACTGCACCAGAGGGAATCAGATGTCAACCCCCTTTTTTTCTTTTTCCCTTCTTTTCAACACTTCTATCTTCCCTTTTCCCTCCCTTTTGCTTCCAACTATTTGTTTTTGTAGTTTTGTATTTTATAAGATAATACAATACTATTGAAAAATAAATAAAAAAAATGAAGAAAAAGAGGGATCTGGTTATGTCACCAGGGTTGGGAAAGGCTCCCCTATTGTGGATAATTCTGAGAATATTTTTAGATTTCTTTTCATGCCACCTTTATTATTTTTATAAATAATAAACTCAAGGAAGTGAACATACCCAATGCTCTCCCTTCTCTTATTTTTCCCACAACAACTCTGTGAGAGGAATAGAGCTGAGAGAAAGTGACTGGCACAAAGTCACACAGGCAGCTTTCATGCCTTGGGCAGGATTAGAACTCACAGTCCTCTCATGATTGGCCCCCCATGATTCACCCACCTGGTTTTCATGCTAAAGGCAGGATGAGAATTCACAGACTTCCAGTTTCTACCCTGGTGCCTTAAAACACTAGATCAAACTGGCTCTCTCTATGTGGTAGATATGTGGTAACTGTAATTCTCTTTTTATGGTTTGCATACTACATTTTAAAATGATTTTTAAATTATTAACCATTTTATTGTCTATATTTGTATAATGATTGTTTTTATATTGTGGTTTTATTTGATTGTTGAATGCTACCCAGTGGTATAGTGGTGACATAGGTGGCTATATAAATTAGGTAAATACATTTTTTTAAAAAGTATCTAATATTTACTGATGTTTACCACTATGGATGACAGCCTGATTTTCTTCACTTTCTTCCTGATTAGGAATTTCCTTTGGCAGTTATTAGAAGGCCTCAGTGCCATTGTGGCTTTGCAACAATTAATTTCCCACTGCATAATAGTTCTGACAGATCATTTTGCAGCAGGTTTGAAAATGTCAAAGGTACAGCTGAAGTTTCAGATACAGGAGACCATCACTTTGTTTATCAAACTCCAGTCCAAGGTAAGGAGAGAGTCCATTGAGACTTGCATTGCTCATACTCATTTTATCTATCATCATATTAATATTTATATGGTAAATACACATGCAGACAAACACACAGGGATTGAGGAAAGAAGACAGAAATTTACTGTGTTTCAACAACATTCTAGAGCAGTGTTTCCCAACTGTAGCCATTTTAGAAGTATGGAGTTCAACTTCCAGAACATCCCAGCCAGCATCATCGTAAGGTGTCCACTAAATAAGAAATGTGTTATTAAATAAGAGTCGTGGTGGCGCAGTGGTTAGAATGAAGTATTGCACTGCACTCTGCTCACTGCCAGGAGTTTGATCCTGATCAGCTCAAGGTTGACTCAGCCTTCCATCCTTTTAAGGTCAGTAAAATGAGGGCCCAGATTGTTGGGGGCAATTCGCTGACTTTGTAAATCACTTAAAGGGGGCTATAAAGCATTATGAAGTGGTATATAAGACTAAGTGCTATTGCTTTTGTCATTCTGGGATTTGAAGTCCACACATCTTAAAATGGCTTAGATTGTTGTTAAGCACTGGTCTAGACTAACACTTTCATATTTCAACTTCCAGAATAGTCACCAATGATCAACTTGGCTGGATATTAATTTTATTCCATGAAATAAAGTTCTGGAGTTTGCCTGTCTTTTTGTCATTTCCCCTTATTACTACCCTTGAAGACACACAGGGTAGCTAGGTAGGTAGGTAGGTAGATAGGTAGGTAGGTAGGTAGGTAGATAGATAGATAGATAGATAGATAGATAGATAGATAGATAGATAGATAGATAGATAGATAGAT
>BLBF01000036.1:21977180-21989927 GCA_015471245.1 Laticauda colubrina | reverse complement strand
GATAGATAGATAGATAGATAGATAGATAGATAGATAGATAGATAGATGGATAGATATGCAACACAAATAGAAAAAGGTGAACCTTGCATTGTGGACATCACCACACATTTCATTGTGTTTACCTCCTTATGATTAAAAATGGTTTGTTTTTAGAGGTCCTGCCCTCTTTTTAGAATACAATTTAACATACCATTATAAAAGTATCCAGGAGCCTATATGGTGATGTTGGGTGAGGCAGAATTCAAATTGCTCTGTTGTAGCAGTTACTATCCTGAATGGGACCAGAAGATCCAGTTTCAAATCTGACATCTGCTAGAGAAAGGTCAAATTGGATGGCTTTGGGACAGTCTCTTACTCTCTTAGGGCAACCATCTTTGTGAAGTTGTGGTGGAATCTGGCATTGAGGAGAGGTGGAAAATGAAACAGTTGACTCTCTTGTTGGGAAGAAGAGGCTGATGGTAGTTCCTCCTTAAATCTTTGCAGTATTTATTTAGTAGTTGTGCAGTGTGCGCTTTAATCTGGCAAGATTCTTGCCTATAGGCAAGCAGTAATAAATATACCACTCTGATCAGTTCATTGTCTCATTTTTGGTTCCTTATGACTGATAATTATGGGTTTAACATTGAAGAAAAAATGGTTTTGTTTTTTACTATGATAAACTTCTGGAAGAAAGGCTAAATCTTTCTTCCTAGAGTCTAAATCTAATAAGTAAATAAATTCTTATACTCTATTTTGTTCTCCTATGCTTTTAATGCTGTTTTCAGAAGATTTACAGGTTTTTTTAACAGCTGTTTCTTTTTCTCTGATTGAGCCGCATTCATTTCATCTTTTCAGAGCTTCTGAGCATTTCCCCTTGAAACTGTGTCTTATCAATGTTCATTTTCCTTAATGTTGCCTGGAAGCCATTTGCAGTGAAAGATAAACCACAGTCTGTTGGTTTGTGTCCCTGTGTGTCCAAGTGTGAACACATTCATCCGTAAAAAGAGCTCCAACTGTGTTTGCTAAAAAATTTTTTTTTAAAGGGAGATTTGCAAATTCCAGTTTCCCCATTGTTACATCAGCCCTTTGACCAATAGCCCCTGAAACAAAATGATTTATTTATTTATGAGATTTATATGCCATCCATCTTTCTGTCATGTGACTGTGGGTGGCTCAAGTAGAATAAAAATCATGGAGAAAGAAAGAATGAATAAAAGAGAAAGAAAGAAAGAAAGAAAGAAAGAAAGAAAGAAAGAAAGAAAGAAAGTTTCCTTGAAGAAAGATGGGCTATACATTTACTAAATAGTAAATAGATATAAATAAGTGTCAACATTTTAAAAATAAGCAATACTTCGTATGGAGTCCAAGTGGATTCACACAGTACATCTAATTTGGCTTCATACCACATAACTGCTCACTTTACATAGCATGTTACACTCCAAAAAACAAATCACAGCTTTAGAAATCTGGCTTGGTTCATCCAGCATCTCAAGACAGAAGTGGGCACCACAAACCTGAGTGCACAAGTATAGAGTAGGTGATACCTGGCTCAACAGTAGTAACTCTGAGAGGGACTTTGGAGTCCTTGTGCGCAACCACTTCAATATGACTCAACAATGTGCTACAGCTGCCAGAAAAGCCAATGCAATCCTAGGCTGCAATAATGGAAAGATAGAATCAAGATCTCGTAAAGTGTTAATACCATTTTATAATGCTGGACAGTGAGAACAATAAACAATGGAAGGGCTTGCTATCAGAAGTTGTGGGTGTGCCAACACTGGTGGTTTTTTAAAAAGAGATTAGACAACCATTTGTCTGAAATGATACAGGCTTTCCTGCTTGAGTAGAGAGTTGGACTAGACAACCTCCAAAATCCCTTCCAACTCTGTCATTCTGCTATTCTATGACAGTATTAGTAAAAAAGCAACTTAGGGAGGAGCCATTTTGATTTGACTGTGGTCAAATATGTCATCTATATTTGCTTGCAGATACCCGTTGTATTGACCGGAATTTTCTCCCCACCAAATCAAAAGCCCTTGTTGCTTTGTCGAGCTTCCCAGGAGCTGGAAACACGTGGGTTCGCCATTTGATAGAGCATGCCACAGGAGTCTACACAGGGAGCTATTACTTTGATGGAACTCTGTATAATAAAGGTATGTGTTGACTCTTTGCTAGATGAAGCTGTGGATTCGAAGCAGGCAATCTTTTGGAAGTCAGTGGACAATCTAAACTATGGAGCCATGTGGTGGGTGAAAGTCTATAGAGATTCTCAGTCATCCAGGTCATGGTTGTCCCAAAGGTGCTTTTTTCAGGAGGCAACTGGACTTCCTTGTTTTTTCTTTGAAGACGTTTTGCTTCTCTTCCAAGAAGCTTCTGCAGCTCTGACAGGATGGTGGAGAATGGAAGGATTTATATTCCTTGCAGACAGCTGGTCATTTGCATACTTTTAGAGGGTTGATGAAGCACTTGGAGGTTTATCTGTATCCTCAGGGTCACCTGAGTTGTGCTTCTGGTTCCTGTAGTCTGCAATTTTTCTCTGGAAATCCCATACTATTCCAAGGATGTTCTTCCCAAATTGTATAGCTGAAAGTCTATAGAGATTCTCAGTCATCCAGGTCATGGTTGCCCCCAAAGTGCTTTTTTAGGAGGCAGCAGGACATCCTTGTTTTTCCTTTGAAGATGTTTCGCTTCTCATCCAAGAAGCTTCTTCATATATAAATCCTTCCATTCCCCACTGTCCTGTCAGAGCTGAAGAAGCTTCTTGAGAAAACAAGGAAGTCCACTTGCCTCCTGAAAAAGCATCTTTGGGACATGTAGTAGGTGGTTTTCCAAAATGGATGCCACAATTGTTGCCCATCTCCAAGTGTCTTTTAAGGGGCAAAACCACTCTAGATTACCTCCCCTAAATTTCCAGCATGGTCTCTACCACCTTGGCTTACTTTTGCAAGCTAGACAATTGCTACTATCTTCTAGATCTTTTGAGACAAACAGCTACCAAAATTCCAAGGAAATGGATAGTTATGATAACTATGGGCCCAATTACATTAGCTAAGATGTTCTAAATTCCTGTTATCTGTCCTGTATTATGGATGTATATTCTTTGAAAATTATTTGAAAGAGATGCTTCTGAATGCATGGTTCCAAAAGTTTCTCTTTGAAATGGCTCCTTCTTTTCAGACTTCTACATGACCCTGAAAAATGTCAAATGCTAAATATTGCTACAGCTAGCTCATAAAAGACACAACTATTATGATTTTGACATTAAAATGGTTATATCTTTTATCTGAGCCTGAAGTAAGAATGGCTTTATTAATGAATCATATTAGAGGCATGGTTGCTTTTATCTGGCCTGTGGTGAGATGGGTAGCAAATATTTTTTTAAAATTAAATTAAAATAATAAAATAAAATAAAGGTAATAAAGGTAAAGTAATGAGGTTTTCAGTTTGGAAAGATGTATCCTTGGACCCTGCCCATTCTTAAAAACCTCTTTCAAATTCCTCTTTAGACCAAACCCAAGATTGTGTGTTCTCAATGTGGTCACCCCTCTCTTTGGTTTCAGTTTTAGAGACTATATTTATTTAATTCTCCATTCCACATAACATGCTTATATTGCTAAATAATGCTCACCAGTTATACTATGCAAGCATATAATTAGAATCTTTAGATATTTAAATGATCAATTCCGGGTGCAATTCAAGGTGTTGGTTATTACCTTTAAATGGCTCCAGGTTACTTGAGGAACTGTCTCACCCCAATGGAATCGGCCTACCCTACCTGCCCTGGCAGAGAGGGCAGACTGCAAATCCCATTAACAAGGAATTTTGGCTGGTGGGAGCCAGGAAAGGAGGCTGGGAGTGAGATCAAGTGAGGTACTAATACTATAAAGCCTTAGTAAAGCCCATGTCACACTGCCCAACGGATGCAATAAGGACAGAACGGATGAGCAAAATGTTCCTTCTGTTGTTATCCGCTCTCAAAAGGGGCAAAAATTTGCATAACCGGAGCGGATAACACAGATGCGGGGAGGACGCTGGGTGGATGCAAAGCGGATGCGGAACGGAAGCCCAGCGGATGGAAGCGGATGGGAGCGGATGGCGTGTCCGCAAGGCTTCCGGGGGACCTCAGCAAAGCAGACGTGGAACGGATACAGCGGATGCACAGCGGACTCGGAACGGATGAAGCGGATGCATAGCGGATGCACAGCGGAAGCCTAATGGATGCCTGGCATTAATTGCGCATGCAGGGAGGATGCATTGCGTCAGCCCCGCAGATATAACGGAAGCAGCTCGGAAGCAGGTCGCCATTCAGAGGAAAGACCTGTTGCCGGACGGATTGGCTGTCTTGCCTGCCCTGCCTGCATGTCTGCCTGCAAGCCTTGGTGCCAGCCTTGGTGCTAGCCTTGGTGCCAGCCTTACTGCCAGCCTTGGTGCCAGCCTTCCTGCAAGCCTTGCTGCCAACCGGTCTGCCAGCCTTGGTGCCAGCCTGCCTGCAAGCCTGGCTGCCAGCCGGTCTGCCTGCCAGCCTTGCTGCCTGCCTTCCTGCCAGCCTTGGTTTATGTCTGCCTGCCAGCCTTGGTGCATGCCTCCCTGCAAGCCTTCCTGCCAGCCTTCCTGCCAGCCTTGGTGACTGCCTGCCTGCCAGCCTGCCAGCCTTGGTGCCAGCCTTCCTACCAGCCTTCCAACCAGCCTTGGTTCCTGCCAGCCTCCCTGCCAGCCAGCAACCCCACAACCATGCGGAAGCACAGCAAGCCTCAGCCATCTGCTGCCAGCCCTGGCAAGAGGGACAGGGCTACCATCCCGCCCCCTGGCCCTCACTCTGGTTCTGCTGGGGCTTCTGCAGCAAGGGCTCGCTCTTCTGGGGCTGGGGCTTCTGCTGCTTCTGCTTCTGGAGGAGTTGATGAAAATCACTCCAGCACCAGCCACCTCCACAGCACCTGGACCCTTCACCCCTGAGACTGAGCAACCAAGAGGAGTGCCAGAGACTCATTTTTGTTTTATAGCTTGTTGTTAATAAAGTCTAGTTTTGATTCACACACTTGCTTCATTTCTTTTTTTTCATAAAGTCTTGGTGGAAACTTTTAGAAATGGCTTAAGCCTTTGCATGCTTGTGGGATGGGTAAGGATAGCTTTGGGATGGGTTAGGATACCTGTGGGATGGGTAATAGCTGTGGGATGGGTTAGGATAGCAGTGGGATATAGACCAGCACTCCAGCACCACCCACCTCCACAGCACCTGGACCCTTCACCCCTGAGACTGGGCACACCTCCGAGTGACCAAGAGGAGTGCCAGAGACTGGCTGGCTGGCTACCTGTGGACTTTATTTGGACACTTGACTTGGGTCATTTTTCTTTTACAGCTTGTTGTTCAGTAAAGTCTATCTTTGATTCACACACTTGCTTCATTTCTTTTTTTTTTAATAAAGTCTCGGTGGAAACTTTTAGAAATGGTTTAAGCCTTTGCATGCGTGTGGGATGGGTTAAGATAGCAGTGGGGTGGGCAGGGATACCTGTGGAATGAGCAGGGATACCTTTGGGATGGGTAATAGCTGTGGGGATAGATAAACCTCCAGTGCAAGCATAGTGGGACTGTATGGTCCACCCTCCCAGGTGCCACACCTATGGCCCTTTATTATCAATAATAATGTAATAATGTAATAATGTGATAATTATCCACACATGTAAACATAAACACAACTCTTTATTAAACGCCCTGTTCATTGTAGGCCAACCAAACATACATGGCCCAATCTCATCCGTGTGATGAGACAGGCTGAAGGAAGCATCCATTAAGCATCTACCATCCTGTCTTGCCACTCCACTGCTCCAGCTGGGGAGTTGCACCAGTGTCTCAGGAGGTTGCGCTGCTTCTTCGCTTCATGTGAGGCTCTGTTGGGGCCTTGCACATCCTCAGTGTCGATCAGGTTTCGCCCTTGCCTCCATTCCCCAGGCTCCATGTCCCCATTGCCTTGTTGGAGGTCCACAAGCCTGTTCTGCAATACTGGGTAGCGGGTGCGCATGAGATTGTGTAGGATGCAGCAAGCTTCCATGATCCTCCTCACGGTCTCTGGGCAATGATGCATGGTGGTGAGAAGTACCTGGAACCTGTTGGCCAGGATGCCAAAGGTGTTCTCCACCACCCGCCTTGCCCTGGACAGCCTGTAGTTGAAGATCCTCTCTTCACGTATGAGGAGTCTGGAGGTGTAGGGCTTCATGAGGTAGGTTGTGAGGGATAAGGCGTCATCCCCCACGATGAAGTAGGGCACATCTTGTGTGTTGTTGGGCAGGGGGTCTGGATCTGGGAAGCCCACGATGAGGTTGCCTTCCAGCTCCTCCTTGAGGTCACTGGCATTGTATACCTGGGCATCTGAAGATGAGCCGTTGCCTGAAGCATCGATGTAAATGAACTTGTAGTCAGCATCAACCATGGCGAAGAGGATGATGCTGAAGAAGCCCTTGGAGTTGAAATAAGTGGACCCTGAGTTGGGTGGTGCTTTGCAGGCCACGTGCTTGCCATCTATGGCTCCAACAGTGTGTGGGAAGTTCCACTTCTCATACCACTGCTCTGCAACTTTCTTCCATCCTTCTTCAGTGGAGGGGTACTGGAGGAGCTCCTCCTTGTATTCTTCGATGATGGCCTGCACCACTTCTCTGACCACAATGCTGATGGTGTTGGATGGCACCCTCCAGCCGTACTGCATGCTCCTGTAGGTGGTCCCTGAGGCCAGGTGGCGCAGAGTGAGTCCCACCTTGAGCCCAGGTTCCAGGCTGGGCCAGAAGCTGGTGTTTACCTTGGTCGACCTGGGTGTCAGCCGCTGCACAACTTCGTCAAACATGGCTGGAGGCATCCTCATGAAGTTCTGGAACACCCGAGTGTCTTCCTTCCTGAGCTCCACCATCAGCTTGTTGTACAGTCTGTCCTCTGCTCTTCTGGCAAACCATCTTCGGACCCAGATTCTTTTTGGCTGCCTCTTTTTCTTCTCGCAGTAGTGTTCACAGAGCCTGCAGATGGCTTCGCACTGTTGCAGAACGATGGTGGCTGCCGAAAGGACTTTGTTACAATCCACGGTGGACATGACTGGATGCTGTGGAAGAGGAAGAGCCAGATGAAGGCTGCAGAGGTCTGCACCGCTGGGCTGCTGTTCTGAAAGTGAGATGCAGATGAGTTGGTCCCCCTTTTTATAGGAAATATAGGTTTTCTGCTAGGCATCCTCTAGGCATCCTCTAGGCATCCTCTAGACATTCTTAATATCCGAGATAGGTCCCCTCTGCGAATGTTTTTTCCATTTTAAACGCTTTGTTTCCATGCTGCATCTGCTAGGCATCCGTTCTGCATCCGTTCTGCGTCCGTTCCGCTTCCTCCCTGCGTCTGTTTACTGCTGGAGCGGATGGAGTTGCGGGGATGCGCAGCGGATGCCTAGTGGATATAGCGGATGCGTAACGGATGCGAAGCAGATGCAAAGCGGATGCAGAACGGACGAACTGGACACATTTTCCGGCAGCTCAAAACTTTCGGAGCGGATGAAACGTCAATAAAAGGATGCTGGACGGATAGAGAGGAAGCAAAACGGAGGCAGTGAGTACATCGCATTTTCCAACGGATGGCAAGCTTTTTTGTCCGTTTTACATCCTCTTTGCATCTGTTGGTTCAGTGTGACATGGGCTTTAGACCACACCTAGAGTACTCCATCCAGTTTTTGTCACCACATTATAAAAAAGATGTTGAGACTTTAGAAAAAGTACAGAGAGCAACCAGGATGATTAGGGGACTAGAGACTAAAACATCGGAAAAACGGTTGCAGGAACTGGGCTTGGCTAGTCTAGTGAAGAGAAGGATCAGGGGAGACATGATAGCAGTCTTCCAATATTTGAGGGGCTGCCACAGAGAGGAAGGGGTCAAGCTGTTTTCCAAGGCACCCGAAGGCCAGACAAGGAATAATGGATGGAAATTGAACAAGAAGAGATTTAACGTGGAAATAAGGAGAAACTTTCTGACAGTGAGAACAATCAACCAATGGAACAGCTAGCCTTCGGAAGTTGTGGGAATGCCATCACTTGACACTTTCAAGAAGATATTGGACTGCCATTTGTCAGAAATGGTGTAGGGTCTCCTGCTTGGGTGGGGGGGTTGGATTAGATGACCTATAATGTTCCTTCCAACTTTGATTATCTATTTATCTGTTAAGGAGCCTTCTCTGTCATGGCTTCTGCCCTTTGGAATATCTTACCCCCTGAGGTGACATTGGCTCTCACTCTACTGACTGTCAGGATTCTGACCAATGCCCTAATGAAATTGACCTGATAGACCTAATAAACTGAACTAATAGAGTTGACACTGGCCTTCCATAAAGGCCTTAAGATCTAATTCTGTCTGCTGCGTAGGGAACTCAGTGAGGGAGTATCACACTGGAGATGGTTGATTAATTAACAGCCCATCTCATCTCCTTCCCTCCCCCAATCTGGCTCTCTCCTTCTCTGTCACCTCTGAAGCGAACCTGACTGAAGCTATCTTGTGCTGCCTCACAGTCTCCACAAAGCCTGAGAGGGAGAAGGGAGGGGGGAAGTAGATAGCCCAGCTAACAGTCAAAACAAAACATTTTCCTCTAGGAACCAAGGTCATTGTAACAGGTGGCTGGTGAAGGAGAAGAGAAACCAGCCAGCTATATTCATTGAACAATATGACTGATATACACTGGAAAGGGGGGAAGTTTTATTATTTTAATTAAATGAAAACCATGGAAACCTTTGGAGTTGGTTTTCACCAGCTGTGCCCATATGATGTATCCAATAAATACATTCTTTGAGGAATCTACCTGCCTTGGAGTTCTGTTTTCACTGGGTGCATTACTCAGAACGCTGACATTCCCATCTCGTAACTGTGATTTGACTTCAATGATATTTTCATTTTATTGTGTCAGGAATATTTATCTTTGGTGATTTAAATATATTTATGCTGTAACCCAACCACACAATGGGCAGCAAATACATTTAATTAATTAATTCAGAATGAAAATTAATTTAAATCATAGACAATTAAGGTAAAGGTTCCTCTTGCACATATGTGCTAGTCGTCTCTGGCTCTAGGGGGCGGTGCTTATCTCCATCACAAAGCTGAAGAGCCAGCGCTGTCTGAAGATGTCTCCGTGGTTATGTGGCCGGCATATGAGTAAATGTCAAAGATGCATGGAATGTTGTTACCTTCCCACCAAAGTTGTCCCTATTTTTCTACATGCATTTTACATGCTTTTAAACTGTTAGGTTGGCAAAAGCTGGGACAAGTAATGGGAGCTCGCTCCATTACATGGCACTAGGGATTCGAACTGCCGACCTTTCTGATCGACAAGCTCAGTGTCTTAGCCTCTGAACCACCACGTCCCATTAGACAATTAAACACACACCATTTTTAATAACTAAGCTTTTAATGACTACTTTTAATGTCAACTTCACTTTGCTCTGTGAATGGAAACTCAGATAACAACAAAAAAGACTTGACCTGGATCATTACCTGATGACAGTGACATCATTTATAGGTGAACTATTTCAGATTATTTCAATATATGGGGAGGAATTACAGAGAAGAAGGTATTTTTTCACGAAACATGTATCCGAGACTTTTTAAGACTCTGACAATAGTAACCCCAGTTCTTACTTCCTACCCAGGTTTCAAAGGAGAAAAAGACCACTGGAGAAGCAGAAGAACTATTTGTGTCAAAACACATGAAAGTGGCAGAAAGGAAATTGAAATGTTTGATGCAGCCATTTTACTAATACGCAACCCGTACAAATCGTTGGTGGCAGAATTCAACCGGAAGTGTGCTGGCCATCTTGGATATGCCACAGACCAGAACTGGAAAAGTAAAGGTAACTAGGATATCTAGCTCTCTTGTGATCATTTTGGTCCTGGGAATATTTCTTCCTACCATGGAAGGATTGGGGCAACAGAGAAGAGTCAATTAGAATCACTGCCAAATCAGCCCATAACATCTCTCAGCAACTTCCTCAGATGATTAATTCATTATGGGATGAGAATGTCAAGGGTTTCAATGTGAGAGAGGAGCAATTGTTTTCTTGCCCACAGATAAATTGGGAGCTGCTATCACTTTTAACAAAGATTGGACCTCATTGAATCCTTCCCATGAGTAACCATTAAGACAAGGGTGTCAAACTTGATTTCATTGAAGGCCGTATCAGGGTTGTGTTTGACCTTGAGGGGGCAAGGGTGTATGTGGTGGGCATAGCCAGCTTGACGTCACTCATGTCAGAGGTGCCTGTGGTGGTCTGAGTGCTCTGCCAGCAAAAACAGTCTCCCAAGTCCTGTTTTCGGCTGGGACAGCCTCCTGCAACTCTGCCAGTGAAAACGGAGCTCAGGAGGGCTGCAGCTTCATTTTCACTGGCAGAGGCACTTCAAGCTGGTCTTTTATTGTTTCCAGGATGGCCCCATGGGCCAGATCTATGCAACCTGTGGGCTCAATCCAGCCTGCAAGCCTTGAGTTTGATACCCCTGCTTTAAGCAAATCCTTCCAGATACATGGGGCCACTGCAGAAAAGGCCCTCTCTTAGGTTAGCCAACCGAACAGCTTTATTTCAAATGTTATTTCTACTTTTCTATAGCTACCTACTATAGGAGAAGAGCAGGCAAAACTTGGGGCAGAATCAAGTGAGTAATCAGCCTAGAATAATGATGTTCCCATAAATGGTCCAACCCCAGCCCCTCTTGAATTCTGTTTACTCTTATCTAGTGCCAATTTAGTGCTGACAGTTAGTTGACTAGATTTAAGAAGATGCAAGAGATTATTTTTCTGCACAGTGCTCTAAAAAGCCATATAAAACATCTTTATTGTCTTTCTCAACCCCAGAATGGCCTGATTTTGTAAACAGCTATGCTTCCTGGTGGGCCTCTCATGTGCTTGACTGGCTTAAATACGGCAAGCATCTCCTCGTGGTTCATTATGAGGACTTAGAAGAAGCCCTTCTTCCCAAGCTGAAGGAAATGGTTGGATTTCTGAACATCACAGTGACTTACGACCGGCTCCTCTGTGTTGAAAACAACCGAGATGGGAATTTCAAGCGGTTGGGAGCCAAGCAGAAAGGATTTGAACCCTTCACAAAGGAAATGAAAGAAGTGATAGATCCATTTATTGTGATAGTGGACAAAGCCCTACGTGAGAGGAACTTTACTGGGCTGCCAAAAATGTATTCGCGCAGATGATGCCCTGCAGCCAGCTTGCTGCATTGTTAAAGAAAGACCGAATAATGAAATTAAAGAAAAGGCCAGGATTTTATAGCATTTAAAAAACAAGATTTGAACAGAGTCTGCTGATGAATGCAAATTCTTAAGACTTGGACAGTCTTCAGGGTACTAAGTGCTATGAAAGGCAAGCAATGAAGGATGGAAATTAGGTTATAAACCGAGGCAAAAGCCATTTGCATCTTTGCCTGTGTGTGTCCTTCTCTCTATAAATGGCTACGAATTTTAACATTTTTGTGCACTGCTAATTCTGGGAAATGTGGCTGGGGGCGGGAAGCAACAGTGTCCTTTCTCTTATCCTTACTGCCTACTAGCAATATTTTCTCAAGAGTATCAAACATTTTTATAGAGGTTTTTGGCAATTCAAATGTGTATTTTTCCCCTGGGGTTTTGGTTTGTTGGTTCTTTTGTTTCAAAACTCATCCTGATAAATATTTTTAGTGAAGCAAGTTAATGGGAAAAACAATAATTGTCTTTGTCTTTTTTCCCCCGCCACATCATACGGGATATGATACATGAAAATATTGCAGTGCTTCTTGCTATTTCTTATTTACAGGATAATCCTGTATGTGTGTGCTTAGTTGTAAGCAGAGGTGGACTCTACATACTGTAACAACCGGTTTGTCTAGTGCAGAAACAAAAATGTGTGCGCATGCGTGCATGTCCCCTTTGTGTGCACCCATGCACTTCGTGTGCATGTGCATCATCTGCGCTTGCACATGGCTGCAAAAATGGGGATTTCCTGCATGTGGCAGCCGTGGTGAATAGCATGGGCAAGGTGCGGAACTCAGCTAGGTTGCAGGGGTGGGGCAAGCGAGTCAATTTTATAGGACGGGACAGCACTGAGGCGGAGGGGCGGGCCCAGCCAGTGGTCAGAACTACCGGTATGGGCGAGCCAGTCTGAAATGGCAATAGCCCATCACTGGTTGTAAGACTTGACAATTACAGTGGGATTTATATATGAATTTGAATATGAATATGGATTTACAAATATAATGGGAAGTACAATGGGATTTATATATGAAGAATGGTTACAGAAACTGGCCATAGCTAGTCTAGTAAAGAAAAGAATAGCAGAGTTCCATATTTGATGGGCTGCCACAGAAAGGAAGGGATCAAGCTATTTTCCAAAGCATCTGAAGGCCAGAGAAGGAATAATGGATGGAAACTGAACAAGGAGAGGTTTAACCTGGAAAAAGGATAAACTTTCTGACAGTGAGAACAATCAACCAATGGAACAACTTGTCTTCAGAAGTTGTGGGAGTGCCATTACTTGAGACTTTCAAGAAGAGATTGGACTGCCGTTTGTCAGAAATGGTGTAGAGTCTCCTGCTTGGGCAGAGGACTGGACTAGATGACCTACAAGGTCCGTTCCAACTCAGATTATCTGTTATCTGTTACTTCCAGGTAAGTGTGTTGGGGATTATAGGGATAATAATTACAGGGATTATAGGGATAATAGGTTTCACTATTCATTCAAGTCCCAATAAAAGAAACTCTTGAAATCATCAAAAATAAATACC
>BLBF01000036.1:21854068-21938122 GCA_015471245.1 Laticauda colubrina | reverse complement strand
AATAATAATAATAATAATAATAATAATAATAATAATAATAATAATAATAATAATAATGAAATACATCTTTATATATTCATTATTTTCTATAATTCTACATATTCTATTTTGTTATCTAGCCATTGATAGAAAAGGTCCCAAATTTTGTGAAATTGTTTTTCCTCTTGTTCTCTAATTTCCAATGTCAATCTACTCATATCCAAAATTCTTCCCCCAAGCAATCATAGTCTCTTTAACTTGTTCTTCTAGTTTAATTTCTAATCAATATCCATACAGTTTTTTAATCACCTTTTCATAAATACCTGTCAAAATCTTAACTAAATCAGTCAATTTATTATAGAAACCTTCTGTTTTAAAATATTTTTCATACCTTGAATATATTTGCACGTAAGAAAACCAATTCATCTTTATACCTTGTTCCTCTAGTTTTTGCATAGATTTAAGTTCACCCTTTTGATTCAAAATTTCCCCATATCTAACTGTTTGTTCCTTCTTATATGTTATAGGATAAGAAAATGCTTCAATGGTCAATAACCAGACTGGAATTTTCAAATAACATTGTTTTTTAATCTTCTCCCAATTTAACCACAGAGACTCCCGAAAAATGATGTCTTCTAAAATGATCCTGTATTTTAAGCCCCTGTCACACAGCACCAACGGATGGAAAGAGGATGTAAAATGGAGAGAAACACTTGCCATCCGTTGGTTAACGCGATGCTTCCGTTCTGTACTCATTGTGTCCGTTTTTCATCCTCTCTATCTGTCCAGCATCCGTCGACTGACATTTCTTCCGCTCAAAAAGTTTTGAGCTGCACAAAACTTTTTGAGCGGAAAATGCATCCAGCGTGTCCGTTCTGCATCCGCAACGCATATGGGGAACATCCATTCTACATCCGTCATCATCCGTTACACATCCTCTATATCTGCTAGGCATCCGCTGCGCATCCGCGCAACTCAAATCCACTCCAGTGGAAAACGGACACAGGGAGGAAGCGAAATGGACGTGGAAAGCGTTAGTAGCATGGACAGAGAAAGGATGAAAGCGGATGCAGCTCGCATACAAAGCATTAAAATGGAAAAAACGTTCGCAGAGGGGACGTATCTCGGATAGTTAGGATGTCTGCAGGATTCCTAGAGGATGCAAAAGGACACCAAGCAGAAAACCTATATTTCCAATAAAAAGGGGGAGGAACTCACCTGGATCTCACTTTCAGTCCAGCAGCCCTGCGATGCAGACCTCTTCAGCCTTGCTCTTGCTCTTGCTCTTCCACAGCATCCAGTCATCTCCACCATGGATCATCACACATTCCTTTTGGTAGCCAACATCGTTCTACAACAGTGCGAAGCCATCTACAGGCTCCTTCACTTGACACAGGCTCTATCAAGATACCAAAAGAAAGCAGGCTGCTTGGAGAGAGAAGGCGGAGAGCCTGGGCTACACTTCGGAGGTGCTCCTCGGCTGGTGGAAGCACATGCACACCTGGTATGGGAAGCTGCACCTCAAGAAATCTGGCCAGGCCACGGTCAAGCTGACGGACCGAGAGACCTACGTGATGGCCAAGTGCAGCTTCTAGGAGGGTGAGATCCACCAATGAGGAGCAGCCCCTCTGACAACCCTCTCTCTCAGGCAGCCCGCAGAGAGCCAGTACTCTTCTGGCCAAGAGTCAGCTCCTGTGTCCAGGCAGGTATCTGTGGAGTGTGCCACAACGGAGACACCCCCGACAGCTGCACTCCCCATGGCGGAGCACGTGGGGGACCCCCTGACGCAGTGGGAGCAAGAAGAGGTCACTTCCACCAGAGACCAACACACATCAACCCCCATCTCCATCTCCACAGAAAGCAGGCAGAGAGACAGACCAGAGGGGCAAAGCCACACTGTCCTGCTGGAGATCAGGGACTCCATCAAAAGCAGTGTAGATCTTCTCTCTCAGCTGGTACACACAGATGTCCCATCCTCCAACCAAAAGCCCTTCCTCACCTACGTCAACCAGACCCTCATGAACATGTCCAAATCACAGTACCAGGGGATCAAGGACAGGATCACTGGTCTTCTGCACAACCCTCCAGGCCCAGCTGAACCTGCTCCCACCCAGTCCAGGTCTGCTCCTCCACCCCAGGTGATGTCACAGCCCTTCCAAGGCTTTCCACAGGCCTTCACCTACCAAGGCTACATCTACTAGGAGCTCCAGCAGCTCAGGCAGCCCTTCCCAGTCCAGGCACAGGTACATCGTACACCACCGGTGCCACTTATGCCACTGACGCCACTGATGCCACCGACGCCACAGATGCCACCTGTGCCACAGATGCCACCCACACTTCACCTCGCTCATCTGCAGACTAGACATCCCCACTACACTAATCCTTCCTCCATCCCACAGACAAGCCCGGCCTCAGAACATCTGTCATCGGTATTGGGGCTGACACCCCATGTCCTGGAGGAAGGGGCTCTCAACATCACAGCACTGAGCCAGCTGTCTGAGAGCTTCCTCCACACACCGTCCCCTGTTGTCCTCTCGGGGCCAGGCACCCCAATGGCGCCTCAGACCAGCATTCCAGCAGCAGCCCCCTCCACAGCACCTGGACTCTTCACCCCTGAGACTATGGGCATGCCTCAGAGTGACTGAGAAGAGTGCCAGAGACTGGGTGGCTACCTGTTGACTTTATCCTTGCTTGGGACACTTGGGTCATTTTGCTTTTACAGCTTGTTATTAAGAAAGATTATCTTTGCTTCACACACTTGCTCCATTTATTTTATTAAATAAAGTCTTGGTGGAAACTTTTAGAAATGGTTTAAGCCTTTGCATGCTTGTGGGATGGTTAAGGATAGCAGTGGGATGGGCAGGGATACCTTTGGGATGGGTAACAGCAGTGGGATGGGCAAGGATACCTGTGGAATGGGTAATAGATGTGGGATGGGCAGGGATACCTTTGGGATGGGTACTAGCTGTGGGATGGGTTAGGATACCTGTGGAATGGGTAATAGCTGTGGGATAGATAAACCTCCAGTGCAAGCATAGTGGGACTGTATGGTCCACCCTCCCAGGTGCCACACCTTTGGCCCTTTATTATCAATAACAATGTAATCATTGATCCACACATTTCAACATAAACACAACTCTTTATTAAATGCCCTGTTCATTGTAGGCCCACTCAACATACATGGCACAATCTCATCCATGTGATGAGACAGGCTGAAGGAAGAATCCATTAAGCATCGATCATCCTGTCTTGCCACTCCACTGCTTCAGCTGGCGAGTTGCACCAGTGTTTCAGGAGGTTGTGCTGCTTCTTCCCTTCACGTGAAGCTCTGTTGGGGCCTTGCACATCCATAGTGTCTATCAGGTTTCGCCCTTGCCTCCATTCACCAGACTCCATGTCCCCATTCCCTTGTTGATGGTCCACAACTCTGTTCTGCAACACTGGGTAGCGGGTGCGCATGAGATTGTGCAGGATGCAGCAAGCTTCCACGATGCTCCTCACGGTCTGGGGGCGATGCTGTATGGTGGTGAGAAGTACCTAGAACCTGTTGGCCAGGATGCCAAAGGTGTTCTCCACCACCCATCTTGCCTTGGACAGCCTGTAGTTGAAGATCCTCTCTTCACGGGTGAGGCATCTGGAAGTGTAGGGTTTCATGAGGTAGGTTCTGAGGGAGAAGGCGTCATCCCCCATGATGAAGTAGGGCACATCTTGTGTGTCATTGGGCAGGGGGTCTGGATCTGAGAAGCCCATGATGAGGTTGCGTTCCAGCCCCTCCTTGAGGTCACTGGCGTTGTATACCTGGGCATCTGAAGCTGACCCATTGCCTGAAGCATCGATGTACATGAACTTGTAGTCAGCATCGACCATGGCAAAGAGGATGATGCTGAAGAAGACCTTGTAGTTGAAATAAGTGGACCCCAACTTGGCTGGAGCTTTGCAGGCCACGTGCTTCCCATCTATGGGTCCAATGGTGTGGGGGAAGTTCCACTTCTGATACCACTGCTCTCAACTTTCTTCCAGCCTTCTTCAGTGGTGGGGCACTGGAGGTCCTCCTTTAGTTATTCTTCGAAGATGGCCTGCACCACTTCTCTGACCACAATGCTGATGGTGTTGTGTGGCTCCCTCCAGCCGTACTGCATGCTCCTGTGTATGGTCCCTGAGGCCAGGTGGTGCAGAGTCAGTGCCACCTTGAGCCCAGGGTCCAGGCTGGGCCGGAAGTTGGTGCTCTGCTTGGTCAACCTGGGTCTCAGCCACTCCACAACTTCATCAAACATGGCTGGCGGCATCCTCATGAAGTTCTGGAATTCACAAGGGTCTTCGTTCCTCAGCTCCACCATCAGCTTGTTATACAGTCTGTACTCTGCTCTTCTGGCGATCCATCTTCAGACCCAGACACTTCTTGGCTGCCTCCTTTTCTTTGTGTAGAACAGATGAAAGAGCCTGTAGATGGCTTCGCACTGTTGTAGAACGATGGTGGCTACCAAAAGGTGTGTGTGACGATCCATGGTGGACATGACTGGATGCTGTGGAAGAGCAAGAGCAAGAGCAAGGCTGAAGAGGTCTGCACCGCAGGGCTGCTGGACTGAAAGTGAGATCCAGGTGAATTCCTCCACTTTTTATGGGAAATATAGGTTTTCCGCTAGGTGTCCTGTTGCATCCTCTAGGCATCCTGCAGACATCCTAAATATCCGAGATATGTCCCCTATGTGAACGTTTTTTCCATTTTAATGCTTTCTATGCGAGCTGCATCCACTTTCATCCTTTCTCCGTCCCTGCTACTAACGCTTTGTGTCCGTTCCATGTCCATTTCGCTTCCTCCCTGTGTCCGTTTTCCCCTGAAGCGGATTTGAGTTGCGCGGATGCGCAGCGGATGCCTAGTGGATATAGCGGACGCGGAATGGATGATGACAGATATAGAACAGATGTTCCCCATATGCGTTGTGGATGCAGAATGGACGCGTTGGATACATTTTCCACTCAAAAAGTTTTGTGCAGCTCAAAACTTTTTGAGCGGATGAAATGTAAGTCGATGGATGCTGGACGGATAGAGAGGATGAAAAATAGACGCAATGAGTACAGAACGGAAGCATTGTGTTAACCAATGGATGGCAAGTGTTTCTCTCCATTTTACATCCTCTTTCCATCCATTGGTGCTGTGTGACAGGGGCTTTTGCTAGATTTTGTCTTTTTTCTTCCTCTGTGTTTTGAAATCTGAGATAAAATTCTGATCTGTCCATCTCCCATTTCAGTGTCCCACTCTTATCTTGTTCAACCACTGTTAATCTGATATCAATATCTCCAACTTCTTGTCTCTTTATCTTCTTCAATTTTTTGGAATCTCTCATCATACTTCACCATCATTTGTTGTATATTCTCCACCTTTTCATCAGTTTTCTTTGTTCTTTGCTCAATATTTTCTATTCTCTTTTCAATGGTATCTGATTTTATTTTAAGGTCTTGGATTCCTTGCATAATCATCTGTAGAGTCACTCTTTCTTGATCTTTATCTTGCTTTAAAATTGTCTGAATTGAATGTTGTCCTCCAGATGGTGGGGAGGCAGAAATAGAAGTTGAAGAGCCAGAAGCTATAAACTTCCTACTCATTTTAAACAATTCAGGATATTCAGGTTCTTCTAAACCCTAATCCAATTATGAAATAGTCAATTATAATCCAAAATGAAAAATAAAATAGTAGAAAGAAAAATCCAATAAGAATAAAAAGAAAAGGAGAGAAAAAAAATTGTTCAGGTTCTTCTTAACCTTAATCCACTCAGTTATTAGGTAGAAAAGAAGGAGAAAAATTAAAAAAAATTTAAAAAGATCAAAAAGTAAAAAAGAATTAAAAATAAATAAATAAAAGTAATTCTTCAGGTTCTTCAACACCTTAATCCAATTGAAAATTTTCAAATAAAAAAAGAAGTTTATCAAAAAACAAAAAATCCTAAAGAAGAAAGGAAAAGAAAAAAGAAAATTTTGAGGATTTCCCTTTAAAATACAAAGCAAATATGAAAATATTACAAAAATAAAGGTTTTAAAAAGAAAAAATGAACAGTACAGCTGGTGAGGTGTGAGGTGACCCAACTTAAGAAAATAAAAAAGACACACTGCGCTTTATTTAATTATCCAAGGCTCTTGTCATAGCTCTCTCCAAACTTCAAAGCCAGGTTTCAATTGTTAATAGAAATCCAGAAGAACACCTGCAGTAACACTCTTCCGTGCTCTTCCCTCTATCTTATTATGGAGCAATGTCCTTGAAAAAGAATTTCAGAGCTTTCTTTCTCAGCTTTCTCAGCTTTGTCTAAGATATTTTCAAGCCTCTAGTTGGCAGTGTTACAAAGTTTCTTCACTTTCACTCTCCCCCTCCTTTCCCAGGCAAAACGTAATAAAAGTTTTTTAAAAAAGTATAGCTTAAGGGAGCCTCGAACCTAAAATATTACAAAGTCAAAAAAGAAGAGAAGAGAAAAAATAAATACAAATAGAGAAAAAACCAGGCCAGTTAGCAAATGTCGAATCACCATAGAAATCCAGCCATGAAAAACATAAAGCAAAGCCTTACTTTGACACTTTTGTTAAAAAACCGCCGCTTATTCAGTTCTGTCAAAACTTTTACAGATTCTTTTTCCCCTTAGGGTGTCCTTTGAAGTCCTTTTAAGTCTTAGAATAATAAAAGAACAATTCTCACCAGACCAACACACTTTCTCTTTCAACCTCTCCCATTCGGAGCTGTCCCAACTTCAGCAGTTGTGGTGGCTGCTTCTCTGCCGCTGTCAAAAGGGCTTCTCCTGGATCAACCAGGGACTTTGCGATATCCCTGGGATCTACAGGATGCACCCTTCACTATCAACGTCTCTTTGGGACGGTTTAGGTCCATTTGGACCATCCAGGGGCAAAGATATTGGCTGCAATCTCAGACCTCCAAGATTGCATACAGTATCGTTGCAACGTCAGCTCCTCCTCTCCTGGGGTCAAGCTATTTTCTAAAGCACCTGAAGGCCAGACAAGGAATGATGGATGGAAACTGAACAAGGAGATGTTCAACCTGGAAATAAGGAGAAACTTTCTGACAGTGAGAACAATCAACTAATGAAACAGCTTGCCCTCAGAAGTTGTGCGAGCTTCATCACTTGAGAATTTCAAGAAGAGATTGGACTGCCATTTGTCAGAAATGGTGTCGGGTCTCCCGCTTGGGTGGTAGGTTGGACTGGATGACCTAGAAGGTCCCTTCCAACTCTGATTATCTGCTATCTGTTAATTGACCTGTTGATCTCTTCAAGTGAGAGAAGAGACAAAGTTATTTCTTCTGTGAGAGAAGAAATAAAGTTGAAATTGACCTGTTGATCTTTTCAAATGGATAAAAACAGAAGCAGCATGCTGTCACATCATGAAGGTCATCCTTTTTGAGCATGTGTGCAATGTCATTGATCAACGTCAAAAAACCTGAGTATTTAGAGACCAGCCTGAGTGCCTCCACCATACAAGTCAGCAGTGAGGTTCTAGTGAAGACCAATTCCATTCCGTTACTTGGGATCCTATCTGCAAAATGTCAAAGACGAAGTCCGCAGAAGAGTGATCAAAGCATGGAGAGCACTGATGTGCTGGGTGATCGATGACACATGGCAATCCATTTAAAATCAAGACAAGGCATAAAACAGTGGTGCATCTGGCACTTCTATATGGTGCTGAATAGTAGCCAGTCACCAAATGCTCTGAATGCCGTTTATAATCCATGGAGATGCACATGCTTCGTTGGTCATTACTCATTTCTCTCCCTGATCATGTCCACAATGACACCATTTGGAAGCAAATGGGACTGTGCCAATCAGTCATAAGTCATTTTTTTCAGTGCCATTGCAACTTTGAGTAGTCACTAAATAGAATAGAATAACAGAATTGGGAGGAACCTTGGAGATCTTCTAGTCCAACCCCCTGCTTAGGCAGGAAACCCTACATCACTTCAGATAAATGATTATCCAATCTCTTCTTAAAATTTTTCCAGTGTGGAGCATTCACAACCTCTGGAAAGAAGTTGTTCCATTGATTAATTGTTCTGACTGTCAGGAAATTTCTCCTTATTTCTAGGTTGCTTCTCTCCTTGATTAGTTTCCACCCAATATCAGAGAAAATATGGGAGAAATGCCTATCGTGGTATGTTCATGTTCTAAGACCAACACCCCATTTCATCACCATTGTCTACATCACCTTCCACTTCAATATAGGTGGCAAGCACCTGCATGAAAGGCTGAAGCAAGGATGGCAAGATGTAATAAATGTGATATGAAAAAATACCCAGTTGGACCCAGATGCTGTGCTTGATTGCAATGATGATGATGATCATAATGATGATGATGCAATGTCATGGCAATGCAACACAAACTAACAGAATAACAGAACTGGAGGGCACCTTGGAGATCTTTTAGTCCAGCTCAAGTAGGAGACTCTATACTATTTTAGATAAATGGTTGTCCAATCTCTGCTTAAAAACCCCCAAAAGTTGAAGCATTCACAGCTTCTGGAGAAAAGCCCTTCCACTGATTAATTGTTCTCACAATCAAGAAATTTCTCCTTGTTTCTAGATTGGTTCTCTCTTTGATTGGTTTCCATCCATTGCTTCTTGCCTTGCCTTCAGGTGCTTTGGAGAATAGGTTGACCCCTCTCTTCTTTGTGGCAGCCCCCTCAAATATTGGAAGAATGCAATTCTGTAGTTACTTCAGAGAGTTTCTTTATTGTTGTTTGCCTATAGACCAGTGGTGGGATTCAATTTTTTTTTACTATCGGTTCTGTGGGCATGGCTTGGTGGGTGTGGCAGCAGAAGGATACTATAAAATCTCCAGTCAGAGGTGGTATTTGACGGTTCTCCGAACTACTCAAAATTTCCACTACCGGTTCTCCAGAATTGGTCAGAACCTGCTGAATACCACCTCTGCTACAGACAGATATCTTGCCACACTAAAGCAACTTAGCTGCATAATTCTTATGTGAATTGCTAAGGAGAGTCTGCCTCCACCCTCTTTCTGCATACAAAAGAGAGGCAAAACCCATTTAACAACTCTTTTGCTTAGCAATGGAAATGTTTCCCTTAATTGTGGTCATAAGTATGTAACATATTATTGGAACAATGGGAAAACATGGGCTTGAAATTCACATTGTTATAATCTGGTTTGATTGTCTGTTGAAGGTTCTGAAGCCCCTGCCAGAGGGAGGAAGAAGCAAGGCAAGGAGAAGGGAGAGAGGAAACAGTACTCCATTTCTGAGGACCATGAGGAGGAGGTGCTGGAATGGCTGAGGGAGAACGAGTACCTGTGGAGGAAGGGCCACAGGCTCTATCGCGACACCAAGCGGAAGCAGGCAGCGTAGAGACAGAAGGCGGAGAGCTTGGGCTACACTTCAGATGTCCTCCTGGGGTGGTGGAAGTATATGCACACCTGATATGGCAAGCTGCACCTGAAGAAATCCAGCCAGGTCGCTGTCAAGCTCACTGACCGGGAGATGTACATCATGGCCAGGTGCAGCTTCCTGGAGGGTGAGATCTGCCACCGAGGAGCAGCCCCTCTGTAAACCCACTCCCTCAGACAGCCCACAGAGAGCCACTCCTCTTCCAGCCAGGAGACAGCTACAGTGTCCAGGCAGGTGTCTTTGGAGGGCCCCACGACAGAGACCCCCCCCCCCACAGCTGTATGTGCCAGAGAACATGGAGGATCCCCTGTCTCAGATGGAACAAGAAGAAGCAGCCACCAGAGACCAAACCACCCCCACCCCCAGCTCCACCTCCACAGAAAGAAGGCAGAGAGGCAGACCGGAGGGACAGAGCCACACTGTCCTCTTGGAGATCAGGGACACAATCAAAGCAAGCACAGATCTCCTCTCCCAGCTGGTCCACTTTGACATACCATCCTCCAACTGCAAGCCCTTCATTACGTACGTGGACATGCCCGAGGCTTAGTACCAGGTGATGAAGGAGAGGATCACAGCTCTTCTGCACCACCCTCCAGGCCCAGCTGAACCTGCTCCTACCCACTCCAGGTCTGCTCCTCCACCCCAGGCGATGTCACAGCCCTTCCACAGATTTCACCTACCAAGCCTACCACTACCAGGACTTCCACAGCAGAGGCAGCCCTTCCCAGGGCAGACCCAGGTTCCTCAGATGCCACAGACGCCACAGACGCCTCACCTGACCCAGCTGCAGACCAGACAGCCCCACTACACTCCACCATCCTCCACTCTACAGCCAAGCCCTTCCTCAGAACATCTGTCATCAGTGTTGGGCCTCACATCCCAGGTCCTTGAGGAAGTGCCTCTCAACCTCACGGGACTGAGTCAGCTCTCTGAGAGCTTCCCGCACACACCATCTCCTGTTGTACTCTCGGGGCCAGGCACCCCAATGGCTCCTCAGACCAGCACTCCAGAAACATCCACCTCCACAGTCCCTGGCACCTTTACATCTGAGACCATGGGCACGCCTCAGAGTGATTGAAAAGAGTTGTTACCTGCTCAACTTATCTTTGCTTAAAGACACTTTACTTGGGTCATTTTGCTTTTTAATAAAATCATACAGTTTGTTATTAATAAAGGTTATCATTGCTTCACACACTTGGTTCTTTTTTTTTTACTTTATAAAGTGTTGGGGAAAACTTTGAAAAAAGGGTTAAGCCTTTGCATGCTTGTGGGATGGGTAATGATAGCTGTGGGATGGGTAATGATAGCTTTGGGATGGGTAAAGATAGCTGTGGGATGGATAGCTGTGGGATGGGTAATGATAGCTTTGGGATGGGTAAGGATAGCTGTGGGATGGATAGCTGTGGGATGGGTAAGGATAGCTGTGGGATAGATAAACCTCCAGTGCAAATATAGTGGGACTGTATGGTCCACCCTCCCAGCTGCCACACATATGGACCTTTTTTATCAATAACAATTTAATCATTGACCCACACATTTCAACATAAACAAAACTCTTTATTAATGCCTTATTAATTGTAAGGCCACTCAACATACATGGCACAATCTCATCAGTGTGATGAGACAGGCTGAGGGAAGCATCCATTAAGCATCGACCATCCTGTCTTGCCACTCCACTGCTCCAGCTGGGGAGTGGCACCAGTGTTTCAGGAGGTTGCGCTGCTTCTTCCCTCCACGTGAAGCTCTGTTGGGGCCTTGCACATCCACAGTGTCTATCAGGTTTAGTCCTTGCCTCCATTCACCACGCTCCATGTCCCAATTCCCTTGTTGATGGTCCACAAGCCTGTTCTACAACACTGGGTAGCGGGTGTGCATGAGATTGTGCAGGATGCAGCAAGCTTCCACGATGCTCCTCACTGTCTCTGGGCGATGCTGCAGGGTGGTGAGAAGTACCTGAAACCTCTTGGCCAGGATGCCAAAGGCGTTCTCCACCACCCGCCTTGCCCTGGACAGCCTGTAGTTGAAGATCCTCTCTTCATGGGTAAGGTATCTTGAACTGTAGGGCTTCATGAGGTAGGTTCTGAGGGAGAAGGCATCATCACCGATGATGAAGTAAGGCACATCTTGTGTGTCATTGGGTCTGGATCTGGAAAACCCATGATGAGGTTGCATTCCAGCCCACCCTTGAGGTCACTGGCATTGTATACCTGGCTATCTGAAGCTGACCCTTTGCCTGAAGCATCGATGTACATGAACTTGTAGTCAGCATCAACCATGGCAAAGAGGATGATGCTGAAGAAGTCCTTGTAGTTGAAATAAGTGGACCCCGACTTGGCTGGAGCTTTTCAGGCCACGTGCTTCCCATCTATGGCTCCAACAGTATGGGGAAAGTTCCACCTCTGATACCACTGCTCTGCAACTTTCCTCCAGCCTTCTTCAGTGGTGGGACACTGGATGAGCTCCTCCACGTATTCTTCGATGATGGCCTGCACACTTCTCTGACCACAATGCTGATGGTGTTGTGTGATACCCTCCAGGCATACTGCATGTTTCTGTATGTGGTCCCAGAGGTCAGGTAGCGCAGAGTCAGGGCCACCTTCAGTCCAAGGTCCAGGCTGGGATGGAAGTTGGTGTTTGCCTTGGTCAACCTGGGTCTCAGACGCTCCACAACTTTGTCAAACATGGCTGGTGGCATGCTCATGAAGTGCTGGACTACCCGAGTGTCTTCATTCCTCAGCTCCACCATTCAGCTTGTCATAGATTCCAAACTCCATTCTTCTCCCGATCCATCGTCGGACCCAGACAGTTCTTGGACATCTCCTTCTTCTCTTTGCGTAGAAAAGGTGAAACAGTCTGAAGAGAGTTTGGTTCTGGTGTTGAATAATGGTGGCTACCAAAAGGAGTGTGCGATGATCCATGGTGGAGATCAATGGATGATGTGGAAGAGCAAGAGCAAGGCTGAAGAGGTCTGCACACCACGGCTGCTGGACTGAAAGTGAGATCCAGGTGATTTCCTCGCCCTTTTTATATGAAATATCAGTTTTTCGCTAGGTGTCCTTCCACATACTCTAGACATCCTCCAGACATCCTAAATATCCGAGATACATCCCATATACGAATGTTTTGTCCATTTTAATGCTTTCAATACGAGATGTATCCGCTTACATCCTTTCTATGTCCATGCTATTAATGCTGTGTGCACGTTCCGTGTACCTTTTGTTTCCTCCCTCTTTCCGCTTTCCACTGGAGTGGATGTGAGTTGCGCGGATGTCCAGAGGATGCCAAGAGGATACATCGGATGTGTAACAGATGACAACGGACGTAGAACGTTTGTTGCCCGTATGTGTCGCAGATGTAGATCGTACGCGGCGGAAAGTTCATCCGCTCAAAAAGTTTTGTGCAGCTCAAAACTTCTTGTGCGGATGAAATCGCAGTAGACGGATATTTTACGGATAGAGCATATGAAACACGTACGCAGTGAGTACACAATGGATTCATCGCATTTTCCAACGGATGGCAAGCTTTTTTGTCCATTTTACATCCTCTTTGCATCTGTTGGTTCAGTGTGATAGGGGCTTAACATCCCTGCTACATACTACCCACGTCCGTTCTTTTCCTTTCTTTTCTGTTCTGTTTATGTAAATTTTTGCCACTTTTTGGAGCGGATGACAATGGATGGAGCCACCCCCGAAATTTTGCTCGTCCGCTGTGTCCTTTTTGCAAATGTTTTGCATCCATCAGCCAGTGTGACCTAGCCTTAAGAGAACAATTTCTATTCTTTTTTGTTTTTGCTGAGAAACCACTTAGAAGTGGTGCTCCAATTTTTCTGCCATGATCTAAACAAACTACAGAGGTTGAAAATAAATTATGGCTCATAGTTACATACAACTTATTCCTCTTGAGGAATGAGACACATAGATAGTTGGAAACTGCTGTTACATTTACCTCTCAGCATTCTTAAGCATTTCTCTGATTTGCTGTCTGAGTAAACCCAACAAGAAAAACACATTAATAAACTGAACAGTAAATTCAGGATGTCTATGGAGATTCTTGGTCATCCGGGTCATTGTTGTCCCAAAGGAACTTTTTCAAGAGGCAACTGGACTTTCTGATTTTTCTTTGAAGATGTTTCACTTCTCATCCAAGAAGCTTCTTTAGCTCTGGTAAATTCAGGAGCAAAATACTGGCCAACCCAGTTTATTTCTTACATATGCTACAGAAACACAAACAAGAAAAGGAGATCAAATACATTTGAAAGAAGAATGATTTATCCTGGAGTTATATCTCAAGTGTTAATTAAAGATCTGCTATCAGCTGTGAATGTCAACATATTGAGGATAAAAATTGTCCTAATGATTACTGTTATTATGCTATTCCACAGCTACAATGTCATATTAATTAGAAAGTCTCAGGATGGAACTAATTGAATATTTCAGCTAATTCAGTAGCAGTGGCATGAAGAAGTCAGTGGAAACATTTCCAAACAATTTCAGATATCTGTTGGGAAAGACGGAGAAATCTCTCAGAAACAAAGACTGAAGAAGACTCCCTAACACATCACATCAGCAATAGTTCTCAACACACAGGCTATCCTTATGAGACCCACAATGAACCCACAACACTGGGATGAAGAACACAGGAATCATACAAAGTTAAGAAACTGGTAGAATCTCCTTTAGCCCCTGTCCCACTGCACTAATAGATGCAAAGAGGATGTAAAACATTAAAAAAAGCTTGCATTCTGTTGGAAAATGCTATGCATCTGTTGTGTACTCACTGCATACGTGTTTCATACGCTCTATCCCTGGAGCATCCGTCCACTGAGATTTCATCCGCACAAGAAATTTTGAGCTGCACAAAACTTTGTGAGCGGATGAACATTCCGCCGGGTACGATGTACATCCACGGCATATAGGGGCAACAAACGTTCTATGTCCGTTATCATCCATTAAATGTCCGCTGTATCCTCTCGGCATCCTCTGGCCATCCCCTCAACTCACATCCACTGCAGCTGAAAATGGAAAGAGGGAGGAAACAAAAGGTACACGGAACGTCTACACGGCGTTAGTAGCACGGAAATAGAAAGGATGTAAGCATATGCATCTCGTAGAAAAGTATTCAAAACGGACAAAACGTTTGTATCTGGGATGCATCTCGGATATTTAGGATGTCTGGAGTAATCTAGAGTATGGAGAAGGACACCGAGCGGACTACCAATATTTCCTATAAAAAGGGGGAGGAAATCACCTGGATCTCAATATGAGTCCAGCAGCCATGGTGTACAGACCTCTTCACCCTTGGTCTTGGTCTTCAACATCATCAGTTGTTCTCCACTATGGATCATGACACAGTCCATATGGTAGCTGTGATCATTCATCACCAGAACCAAAACCTGTTCAGACTGTTTCACCTTTTATACAAAAGGAGAAGAAGGAGACGTCCAAGAGCTGTGTGGGTCCGAGGATGGATTGGGAGAAGAGTGGAGTTTGGACTGTATGACAAGCTGATGGTGGAGCTGAGGAATGAAGACACTCGTGAATTCCATCACTTCATGAGGATGTCACCAGCCATGTCTGACGAACTTGTAGAGTGTCTGAGACCCAGGTTGATCAAGGCAATTTCCATCCCAGCCTGGACCCTGGACTGAAGGTGGCACTGACTCTGCACCACCTGGCCTCCGGGACCACGTAGAGAAACATGCAGTATGCCTGGAGGGTGCCACACAACAGCATCAGCAAAGTGGTCAGAGAAGTGGTGCAGGCCAGAATCGAAGAATACATGGAGGAGCTCCTCAAGTGCCCCACCACAGAACAAGGCTGGAGGAAACTTGCAGAAAAGTGGGATCAGAGGTGGAACTTTCCCCACACAGTTGGATCCATAGATGGGAAGCACATGGCCTGCAAAGCTCCAGCCAACTCAGGGTCCACTTAGTACAACTACAAGGGCTTCTTCAGTATCATCCTCTTTGCCATGGTTGATGCTGACTACAAGTTCATGTACATCAATGCTTCAGGCAATGGGTCAGCTTCAGATGGCCAGGTACACAACGCTAGTGACCTCAAGGATGGGCTGGACTGCAACCTCAACATGGGTTTCCCAGATCCAGACCCCCTACCCAATGACACACAAGATGTGCCCTACTTCATCTTGGTGATGACGCCTTCTCCCTCAGAACCTACCTCATGAAGCTGTACACTTCAAGATACCTCACCCGTGAAGAGAGGATCTTCAACTACAGGCTGTCCAGGGCAAGACGGATGGTAGAGAACCCCTTTGGCATCCTGGCCAACAGGTTCCAGGTACTTCTCACCACCATGGAGCATGAGGCACATACTGTGAGGAGCATCGTGGAAGCTTGCTGCATCCTGCACAATCTCATGTGCACCCGCTACCCAGTGTTGTAGAACAGACTTGTGGACCGTCAACAAGGGAATGGGGACATGGATCCTGGTGAATGGAGGCAAGGGCGAAACCTGATAGACACTGTGGATGTACAAGGCCCCAACAGAGCTTCACGTGAAGGGAAGAAGCAGTGTAACCTCCTGAAACACTGGTGCAACTCCCCAGCTAGAGCAGTGGAGTGGCAGGACAGGATGACAGATGATTAATGATTGCTTCCTTGAGGCTGTCTCATAACACTGATGAGATTGTGCCATGTATGTTGAGTGGTCCTACAATGAATAGGGCATTAATAAAGAGCTTGGTTTATTTTGAAATGTGTTGATCAATGAATAAATTGTTATTGATAAAAAAGGTCCATATGTGTGGCAGCTGGGATGGTGGACCATACAGTCCCACTATGCTTGCACTGGAGGTTTATCTATCCCACAACTATCCTTATCTATCCCACAAGCATGCAAAGGCTTAACCATTTGTTAAAAG
Organism: Laticauda colubrina; assembly: GCA_015471245.1. Classification (NCBI taxonomy): domain Eukaryota; kingdom Metazoa; phylum Chordata; class Lepidosauria; order Squamata; family Elapidae; genus Laticauda; species Laticauda colubrina. The sequence continues at coordinate 21,921,868 of BLBF01000036.1, read as the reverse complement.
TTTTCACCAACACTTCACTCAGGTAAAAAAGTGAACCAAGTGTCTTAAGCAAAGATAACCTTTATTAACTTTCTTAGGTAACCTTTATGACTTTATTAAATAAGCAAAATGAACCAAGTAAACTAAATTAAGTGTGTTAAGCAAAGATAACCTTTATTAACTTTCTTAAGTAAACTTTATGACTTTATTAAATCAGCAAAATGAACCAAGTAAAGTGTCTGAAGCAAAGATAAAATGAACAAGTAAACAACTCAGTCTCTGGCACTATTCTCAGTCACTCTGAGTCATGTCCATGGGCTCAGCTGTTAAGCGGGCAGGGACTGTGGGGGTGGCTGTGGCTTGAGTGCTGGTCTGAGGCACCATTGGGGTGCTTGGCTCCAAGAGTACAATAGGGGATGGTGTGTTCAGGAAGGTCTCAGAGAGCTGACTCAGTCCTGTAAGGTTGAGAGGCCCTTCATCAAGTACCTGAGATGTGAGGCACAAGACTGATGACAGATTGTCTGTTGACGGGCTTGGCTGTGGGGTGGAGGAAGGAGGAGTGTAGTGGGGTGTCTGGTTTGCAGCTGGGTGAGGACTGGCATCTGTGGCGTGCAATGAACCTGGGCCTGGACTGGGAAGGTATGTTTTTGCTGTGGGAAGTCCTGGTCGTCGTAGCCTTGGTAGGTGAGATGCTGTTGAAAGCTGTGGAAGGGCTGTGACATCACCTGGGGTGGAGGAGCAGACCTGAACTGGGTAGGAGCAGCTTCAGCTGGGCCTTGAGGGTGGTGCAGAAGTGCTGTTATGTTCTCCTTCATCACCTGGTACTGGGCCTCGGGCAGGTCCCTGAGGGTGTGGCTCACGTAGGTGATGAAGGTAAGGCGGCCCGAGGATCCTCTGTCCAAGTGGACCAGCTGAGAGAGAAGTTCTGTGCTGGTCTTCATTGTGTCCCTGATCTCCAACAGGACACTGTGGTTCTGGCCCTCCAGTCTGACTCTCTGCCTGCATCCTGTGGAACTGGGTGTGGGTGTGGGTTGGTCTCTGGTGGCTGCTGCTTCTTCCTCCATTTGTGACAGCAGGATGTCATCCACCAGGGAATCCTCCATGTCCGCCGGCATGGGGAGTGCAGCTTTTGGGCTGGTTCTCTGCTGTGGGGCCCTCTGAAGACACCTGCCTGGACAGGGTAGCTGGCTCCTGGCTGGAAGAGTACTGGCTGTCTGTGGGCTGTCTGAAGGAGAGGGGTGTCAGAAGGGCTGCTCCTCGGTGGCGGATCTCACCCTCCAGGAAACTGCACTTGGCCATGACGTACATCTCCCGGTCAGTGAGCCTGACAGCGGCTTGCCCGTATTTTTTGAGTTGTAGCTTGCCATACCAGGTATGCGTGTGCTTCCACCATCCCAGGAGTATATCTTCAGTGTAGCCCAGGCTCTCTGCCTTGTCTCTCCAAACTGCCTGCTTCTCCTTGGTGTCGCGATAGCTTCTCTGGCCCTTTCTCCAGAGGTACTCATTCTCCCTCAGCCATTCCAGCACCTGATCTTCATGGTCCTCAGAAACGGTGTACTGTTTCCTCTCTCCCTTCTGCTTCCCTTGCCTCTTCCTCCCTCTTGCAGGGCCTTCAGCAGCAGGGCCTTCAGGGGCTTGAGTAGCAGGGCCTTCAGGGGCTTGAGTAGCAGGGCCTTCAGGGGCTTGAGCAGCAGGGCCTTCAGCAGCAGGGCTTTGACGGCCTTTGGGCTGGTCCACCACAGCAGCAGCAGCAGCAGCACTAGCAGCACCAGCAGCATCAGCAGCACCAATAGCACCAGCAGCACCAGCAGCACCAGCAGCACCAGCAGCACCAGCAGCACCAGCAGCACCAGCAGCACCAGCAGCAGCAGGTTCAGAGTCAGTGCCAGGGGGTGGGATGCTGGTTCTGGCCTTCTTGCCAAGGCTGGAATGAGTAGGCACAGGCTTCCTTTTGTTGCCTGACTGACGAATCATGGTGTTCCTTGAAAATGTATGTGGCAGCACGTTTTTCCTCTGAATGCTGACTGCATGCGTGCTGCATCCTTTTATATCCGCAGAGCTGACGCAATTCATACTCCCCGCATGCGCAGTGAACACTTTGCATCATATATACATCCGTGCGGCGTCCGCTTTGCTTCCTATAGGCATCCGTGATGCATCCGCGTCATCCGCTACGCATCTGCCCTTTCTGCTATGCGTCCGCTTCACAATTCTCCCCCAGAACCCCTTCGGAGGTGTCATCTGCTTCCATCTGCTGTCACCCGCTAGGCTTCCTATGAACATCCATTTAACATCCCCGCTACGTACTACCCCCGTCTGTTCTTTTCTGTTCTTTTCCATTCTGTTATGCAAATTTTCATCACTTTTTGGAGTGGATGACAACGGATGGAGCCACCCCTGAAATTTTGCTCATCCGCTGTGTCCTTTATGCATACCTTTTGTGTCCATCGGCCAATGGGACCTAGCCTTAAGTCAAGCCCGATCCACAACAAAACTGGTTATTAAACCGGTTGCAGCCCTCCACTGGTTTTACTCTCTGTAGAAGTTGATTTCAAGGTTGTCATTTTTTTTTTTACATATACTCCCATGTCAATTGGCTCCAAAACACCAGAGAGCCAACACAACCTCACATGTCTCTGGACAACACACACACTCAAACATTCAAAGGCTAGTACTGTTTACCAGACTTTTCTTCCCTCAATTCTACTATAACTTCTGTTCCTCCAGTACTTTTCTTTGTGGACCCAACTTCTGGAGAACAGTATCTCTTTTATTATAAGAGCTGCAGTGGTGCAGTGGGTAGAATGCAGTACTCCAGGCTAATTCTAATGACTGCCAACTGCCAGCAGTTTGAGTCTCACCCTCTCAAAGTTGATTCAGCCTTCCATCCTTCCAACGTAGGTAAAATGAGGATCCAGATTGTTGCGGACAATTTACTGACTCTGTAAAGTGTTTAGAGAGGGTTGTAAGAGCACTGTGAAGCGGTATATAAGTAATTTCTGTTGCTATTTCACTGGTTTAGCTTCCCAAACAAACACAAATCACCTCCCTTCTCCCTCCCTCACCAAAACCAGAACTCCAACACTGCCATCCTCAGCTGCAGCTCTGTTTAGCTTTTATAGCCACCAGCTGCAAGATAGGACAAGTTATCCTGGCCAATTCATCATTAGCCATCTCACCATGTCCATCTCTCCATGACCTGACCATAGGATCAGGGACAACTGACCATAGCCAACTTGCTGTTGAGACAACTCACCACAGGACAATTCCATGCATTCAATATTTTCCATCTCTGTTTCTTTGACATTATTTTCATTCTCATCAATTTCCACAAAAATGGAAATAATGTCAAAAAAACAAAGGTGGATGACATTCATCCTATTGAATTATCCTGTGGTGAGTTGTCCTGCAGTGAGTTGTCTTGCTGCTGGTTGGCAGTGACAAGTTGTCTGATTCCTCCAGCTGCTGGGTTGGCTAAGGAGAAGCCTTAAAGGAACAGGGCACCAGCAGCCTGGGTGCTTGGCATTTTGCAGACAACCTGTCCTCTCACAGAGGGATCAGTTGAGAATGTTGCTGTTAAGTCACAGGAAAAAGAGACTCGAGACCAGCATAACTTCAGCTCTTTATTAAAGATATAGATTTGTGCTGGACCTGCGAGCTGCGGCAGCCCTTCTTATAGGGTTTGCCAGCGGCTCACATCCAATGACGGCATACTGAATCTCCCGCGATCGGCACGGCCAATCGCGGTTGATTCTTTACTAGCCAATCACTGTTGTTCTCTCGTCCAATCACAGTGCAGTCCGTGTTAACCAATCAGGTGAGGGTATTCCAAGAATGCTAATATGGAACTGTTGCTGCTGTACCAGCCTCCCTCCTGCATAGCAGAAACCTCCCTGTCTGAATTTGTATAGCTGAACACATCTAGAAAGTTAAGAGTATGCTATGGCATTCTCTGAAAATTTGAGCTACTGAGGAAAAAAGGAAGAGGATGGAGAAGGAGGAGAAGGAAGAAGAGGACCCCATAACCAAGTTGCCATTCGTGTTTCCAACATTTATGGTCTTGATTGGTTTCAATTTATCTTCCATAGTGAGGTTGTCCGAACTCTTCTTAAAAACTTCCTCTGTTGGAGCATCCACAACTTCTGGAGGCAAGTTGTTCCACTGATTAATTGTTCTAACTATCAGGAAATTTCTCCTTAGTTCTAGGTTGATTCTCTCCTTGATTGGTTTCCATTCATTGGTTCTTCTGTGATGTAACTTGGGACTTCATGGTTTCCATCACAGTTATGGGCCAATTTCAGGTCCTGCTGGGCTCAACAAAGGACAGTGGTTGTACACTTGATCTAGTTTTTCCATTGAAGCACTGGCAATGTGACCTGGATTAGGGAAATTTTTAGTCATTCCTCTGTCGTGACCAAGCCATGGAGTTTTCTGACGGAACCTCCTGCCCCTGCTCTGACCTAGGCTTCCCGAGATCATGAAGCAGACTCCTTGTCCTGATAAAAACCCTTGTATTTAGGTTAAAGTGAATTCCTTTCCAGCAAAATCCCAGCAAACAGTCTTTCATGAAATTTCACAACTACAGATCTTTATCAGGCTTGGAGAGTTGCCAGGCCAATATCTTCCAATTGCCATGCTGTAGCAGCAATTACTTGGCAAGAAGTCAGGAACCTGCAAACACCACTCCCCTTTCAATCCTCTTTATTACCTATGGGAGGGGCCATTCTCTGTCCACCCGGTTGACTCGGGTCAATTCCCGAGTTGACCCTTGTTCCTTAACTGTTCCCTTCTCCTGGCAGCTCTGCACATGCGCACACTGAGAACAGGCTCCAGCTGTTCTTCTGCCTCACTGATGTCTTACTCCAAAGGCAGCTAATAATTGTCAGATGGCCCTGGCCCCATCTCTGCCTCTGATGCAGAGGACTTGTCAGAGCTTTCCCCAGACTCCAGAACTGGCCTATGTTCCTCCCTAACCTCCTCACTGTCTTAAGCTAAATGTCATTAAAAAAAACCAAAAAATCAGCAAGCGTTTCACAGATGCTACAGAATAAGTGGAGAGATAGAGAAGAGAGCCGGTGTGAAGGTCAAAAGTTTGGAAAATATCTTTCCCACCATTTAAATCAGCAGCATATATAGCAGGAAATCAACTGATTTTAGAGAATGTGAACTGACAACTTAATAAGGCGAGGAATCTTTCAGTGAAGCAGAGGTGCCAGAACCCACTGAAAGTCATCACAACAGGCTCAACAGCGTATAAATTATTTCTCAGCCTAAGAAATTGAGTTCACATTATCATGGCATGCAGAGAGGAAAAAAAGAAAACATGTTTTTGATTTTTTTTTCACTCTGAGAAAGCAATTCTTGTTTGAAAGTCTGTAGAGATTCTCAGTCATCCAGGTCATGGTTATCCCAAAGGTGCTTTTTTTTGGAGGGGGGGGGGATTTTGTTTTATTTTTATAACATACAACATAACAGATAAAACCATCTTTCAATTATACAATGTGTCAGTTTGGAATATATATTGTGTGCACAATATCTATAATCCTTTCATCCTAACTTTACATTCATGTTATATTCTAATCAACATTCTATGGTATATAATATTATCTTATTATTCTTCTATTATTAAATATACAATGAACGGTTGCAGGAACTGGGCTTGGCTAGTCTAGTAAAGAGAAGGATCAGGGGAGACATTATAGCAGTCTTCCAATATTTGAGGGGCTGCCGCACAGAGGAAGGGGTCAAGCTATTTTCTAAACCTCCTGTCGGCCAGACAAGGAATAATGGATGGAAACTGAACAAGGAGAGATTTAACCTGGAAATAAGGAGAAACTTTCTGACAGTGAGAACAATCAACCAATGGAACAGAAGTTGCCCTCAGAAGTTATGGGAGCGCCATCACTTGAGACTTTCAAGGAGAGATTGGACTGCCATATGTCAGAAATGGTGTAGGGTCTCCCGCTTGGGCGGGGGTTTGGACTAGATGACCTACAAGGTCCCTTCCAACTCTGATTATCTGTTAAATCTGTTAAATTTAATTTTCAGTTTCATTTCCAGGCTATCTTTAAAAGCAAAATTCAGTTCTTACTAAATTATATTCATAATATTATTTATTTAAGAATAATCAATTATAACAAATCTTACTCAATTTCTTACTCTTCTATCTAGCCATTGATAAAATAAATCCCAAATCTTATAATTCTCTTTTTCTTCTTGTTCTCTCATTGCTAATGTCAATCTGCTCATTTCTGCACATTCCATTATTTTCTTAATCATCTCTTCTTCTGTCGGAATTTTCTCATTTTTCCACTTTTGAGCAAATACAATTCTAGCTGCAGTTAAAACATTTATAATCAAATATGTTATCTCTTTTTGATAACCTTCAGATAAAATCCCCAATAAAAATATTTCTGGTTTTAAATCATATATGCTGTTTTATCATTTTTTCCAACTATGTGTGTATTTTCAGTCCAATATATTTTAGCTTCTGCACATGTCCACCACATATGGTAATATGATCCAGGTATCTGATGACATTTCCAACATTTCACCGATTTGTCCTTGAACATCTTTGTTATTCTTGCCAGGGGTAAATGCCACCTGTAAAACATCTTATACAAATTTTCTGGAGGTAACTGGACTTTCTTTCTTTTTTCTTTTGAAGACGTTTCACATCTCATCCCAGAAGCTTCTTCAGCTCTGAAAGGATAGTAGGGAATGGAAAAATTTATGCTCCTTGCAGACAGCTGGTCATTTGCATCCTTTTAGAGGGTCCTTGAAGCACTTGGAGGTTTATCTGTCCCCAGTGCTCCTGGTTCCTGCAGTCTGCAGTTTTCCTTTTGTAAAGCCATTTCTACTCCCAACACCATTCCAAGGCTGTCCATCCCAAATTGTATAGCTAAAAGTCTGTCGAGATTCTCAAGTCAGAGCTGGAGAAGCTTCTTGAATGAGAAGTGAAATGTCTTCAAAGAAAAAACAAGAAAGTCCACTTGCCTCCTAAAAAAGCAACTTTGGGACATTTTTGTTTGACTTGAGTTAATTTTTTTAAAATAATTTTTAATTGATTTTAAAACAAACATAAACAAACATAACATAAAAACATAAACCATCTTCCATACATACACATACAGTGTGCCGGTTGATTTACAAATTATTTTGTGCAACCATTTCGTAGTCTTCTATTACAATTACATTATATATCCTCTCATACTTTCAATCAAATACAAAGTACATTAATATCTTTATTAATCAATCATTCATTTATGTTTTATAAAATAATCATATTTTACTTAGGTTATTTTATAACAATTCATATTGTCCTCCCAGATCTATCCTAGAATCATTCTGTAAATATAATTAAAAAAGGAAAAAAAATCTTTATATATTTATTATTTTCTAAAAATCTACATATTCCATTACTATATTTTATTGTCTAACCACTGATAGAATACATCCCAAACTTTGTAAAATTGTTTATCATCTTGTTCTTGAATTTCAAATGTCAATCTACTCATTTCAACACATTCCAATATTTTCTTAATGATCTCCTCCTATAATGGTATCTTCTCATTTTTCCAGTTTTTATCAAATACAATCCTAGCTGCTGTTAATACATTTACAACCAGATATTTCAAATCTTTACCACATATTTCAGGCAAAATTCCCAAGTAAAAAAATTTCTGGTTTCAAGTCTATATGCTTATGTGTCATTTTTTTCAGCCACATGTGCATTTTAGTCCAATATTTTTTAACGTCTGGGCATGCCCACCACATATGGTAATATGAGCCAGTTGTCTGATGACATTTCCAACACTTTTCGGATTTATTCTTGAACATCCTTGCTATTCTTGCCGGGGGAAAGTGCCACCTGTAAAACATCTTATACAAATTTTCTTTATATGCTGTTGACATTGTCATTTTATAATTTTGAAATCACAATTTTTGCCATTTCTCTAAGTCAATCCTATATCCAAAATTCTTCCCCCAAGCAGTCATAGTTTCTTTGACTTGTTCTTCTTCTAATTTAATTTCTAATAAATATCCATATAACTTTTTAATCACCTTTTCATCAGCACCTGTCAAAATCTTATCTAAATCGGTCAATTTATCATAAAAACCTTCTGTTTTAATATCTTTACCATATCTTGATTGCATTTGCGCATATGAAAACCAACTCATCTTTATACCTTGTTCCTCTAGTTTTAGTATAGATTTAAGTTCACCCTTTTCATTCAAAATTTCCCCATATCTAACTGTTTGTTCCTTTTTGTATATTATAGAATAAGAAAATGCCTCAATAGTCGATAACCAGACTGGAATTTTCAAATAACATTGTCTTTTAATCTTCTCCCAGTTTAATCACAGAGACTCCTGTATATTATGTCTTCTAAAGTACCCCTGTGTTTTCGTTCCTTTATACCATAAAAAATCATGCCACTCCAACAACAGATCATGTCCTTCTAATGGCAACAATCTAGTATTTCTTAATGTTATCCATTCCTTTATCCACAGCAATTTCGGAGCTTGATAGTACAACTCCCAATTAGGCAAGCCAAATACTCCTCTTTTTCTAGCATCTTGCAAAGGTTTTAACTTTATTCTAGCCTTCTTACCTTGCCATATATATTTCAACACAATTTTATTTAAATCTTCAAAATAATCTTTTCCAAGCCTTATTGGAATTGCTTGAAACAAATATAAAATTCTGGGTAATATATTCATCTTGATTGTTGATATTCTCCCTATTAGTGACGGTTGTAAATTTTCCCATTTCACCAGATCTAGCGCTATCTGCTGCTTAAGTTTAATATAGTTATTCTCTTTTAATGTACTGCATCTTGCTGTCAAATATATCCCCAATATTTAATCTTATTTGTGACATGTAACATGTTCTTTATCAGAATCTTTGTCTTGTCTTTATTTATTTTAAAGCCAGCCACTTTTTCATATGTCTCTATCTTTTCCATCAATTTTGGTGCCATTTCTATTGGATCTTCTAAGATGAAAACCAAATCATCTGCAAATGCTTGCAGTTTAAATTCTTCCTTTTTAATTTTCATCCCTTTTATGTCCTTTTCTTCTCTAATTCTGTTTAACACTTCCAAGGTTAACACAAACAACAAAGGTGACAGTGGGCATCCTTGTCTTGTTCCTTTTCTTACATCAACAGAGTCTGTCAATTCTCCCTCTATCATTACTTTTCCTGTTTGTTTATGATATATAACTTCTATTGCTTGAGTAATTTTTTTAGTGAAGCCCATCTGTTCCAGCAGTAACAACACGAATTGCCAGTTCACATTATCAAATGCTTTCTGCACGTCGAGAAATATCAAAGCCATTTACTTTTCAGGATGAGCCTCATAATATTCCAAAATGTCCAAAATTACTCTCATATTGTCTTTAATTTGTTTCTTTGGCAAAAATCCATTTTGATCAAGATGAATAAAATTGTTCAAATATTTTTTAAGTCTTTCTGCCAATATTGAAGCAAAAATTTTATAATCTTCATTTAGTAAAGAAATAGGTCTGCAGTTCTTAATTTGTAATGGATCGGCCTCCTCTTTTGGAATAAGTGTAATATAAGCTTCTAACCATTATTAAGGTATCCTCTTCTTTAAAGGCTAGGTCACACTGGCCAACAGATGCAAAACGTATGCAAAAAGGACACAGCGGACGAGCAAAATTTCGGCGTTGCCCCATCCATTGTTATCCGCTCTCAAAAGTGCCCCAAATTTGCATAAACAGAACGGAAAACAATGGAAAGGAACAGACATGGGGAGGATGTAGCAGGGATGTAAAGGGGATGTTCATAGGAAGCCTAGCGGATGAAAGCGGATGGAAGCGGATGACGCATCTGCAGGGCTTCCAGGGGAGAATAGGAAGCGGATGCTTAGCGGAAGGAGCGGATGCATAGCGGATGACGCGGATGCATCACAGACGACTATAGGATGAAAAGCGGATGCGGAGTGGATGCATAGGGGATGCATAGCGGATGCATAGTGGATGCAAAGCATTCATTGTGCATGTGGGGAGGATGAATTGCATCAGCTCTGCAGATATAAAAGGATGCAGCTCGCAAGCAGTCAGCATTCAGAGGAAAGACCTGCTACCAGAGACATCTTGAGAGAACAGCATGGGGAAGAAGAGGAAGCCTGTGCCTACTCCTGCAAGCCCTGGCAAGAAGGACAGAACCACCATGCCACCCCCTGGTGCTGACTCTGAAGCTTCTGGTGCTTCTGATTCTGCTGCTGGTGCTCCTGGTGTTCCTGCTGCTGGTGCTTCTCCTGCTGGTGCTGCTGGTGCTGTTGGTGCTTCTCCTGCTGGTGCTGCTGGTGCTTCTCTTGCTGCTGCTGGTGCTTCTCCTGCTGCTGCAGCTGTGGTGGACCAGCCCCAAGGCCCTCAAAGCCCTGCTGCTGAAGGCCCTACCAGAGGGAGGAAGAGGCAAGGGAAGGAGAAGGGAGAGAGGAAACAGTACTCCATTCCCGAGGACCATGAGGAGGAGGTGCTGGAATGGCTGAAGGAGAACAAGTACCTGTGGAGGAAGGGCCACAGGCTCTATCACGACACCAAGAGAAAGCAGGCAGCTTGGAGAGAGAAGGCGGAGAGCCTGGGGTACACTTTAGATGTCCTCCTGGGGTGCTGGAAGTACATGCACACCTGATATGACAAGCTGAACCTGAAGAAATATGGCCAGGCCGCTGTCAAGCTCACTGACCGGGAGATGTACGTCATGGCCAAGTGCAGCTTCCTGGAGGGAGAGGTCCGCCACTGAGGAGCAGCCCCTCTGTCAACCCTCTCCCTCAGACAGCCCACAGAGAGCCACTCCTCTTCCAGCCAGGAGACAGCTACAGTGTCCAGGCAGGTGTCTTTGGAGGGCCCCACGACAGAGACCCCCCCAACAGCTGCACTCCCCATGCCGGAGGATGTGGAGCATCCCCTGTCTCAAATGGAGCAAGAAGAAGCAGCCACCAGAGACCAACCCACACCCACAGCCAGATCCACCTCCACAGAAAGCAGGCAGAGAGGCAGACCGGAGGGACAGAGCCACACTGTCCTCTTGGAGATCAGGGACACAATCAAAGCCAGCACAGATCTTCTCTCCCAGCTGGTCCACTTCGTCATATCATCCTCGAACCACAAGCCCTTCATCACCTACGTGAGCCAGAACTCATGGACATGCCCAAGGCCCAGTACCAGGTGATGAAGGAGAGGATCACAGCTCTTCCGCACCACCCTCCAGGCCCAGCTGAACCTGCTCCTACCCACTCCAGGTCTGCTCCTCCACCTCAGGTGATGTCACAGCTCTTCCATGGATTTCAACATCCCCTCACCTACCAAGGCTATGAGTACCAGGACTTCCCACAGCAGAGGCATCCCTTCCCAGTCCACGCCCAGGTTCATCGCATGCCACAGACGCCTCACCTCACTCACCTGCAGACCAGACAGCCCAACTACACTCCTCCTTCCTCCACCCCACAGCCAAGCCCGTCCTCAGAACATCTCTAATCAGTCTTGGGCTTCACATCCCAGGTACTTGATGAAGGGCCTCTCAACCTCACGGGACTGAGTCAGCTCTCTGAGAGCTTCCTGCACACACCATCTCCTGTTGTACTCTCTGGGCCAGGCACCCCAATGGTGCCTCAGACCAGCACTCCAGCAACAGCCACCTCCACAGTCCCTGGCCCCTTTACATCTGAGACCATGGGCATGCCTCAAAGTGACTGAGAAGAGTGCCAGAGACTGAGTTGTTACCTCTTCACTTTATCTTTGCTTAAGACACTTTACTTGGTTCATTTTGCTTTTTAATAAAGTCATACAGCTTGTTATTAATAAAGGTTATCTTTGCTTCACACACTTGGTTCATTTTTTTTACTTAATAAAGTGTTGGTGAAAACTTTGAAAAATGGTTAAGCCTTTGCATGCTTGTGGGATAGGTAAGGATAGCTGTGGGATGGGAAGGATAGTTGTAGGATGGATAAGGATAGCTGTGGGATTGATCAACCTCCAGTGCAAGCATAGTGGGACTGTATGGTCCACCCTCCCAGCTGCCACACATATGGCCCTTTATTATCAATAACAATTTATTCATTGATCAACACATTTCAAAATCAACAAAACTCTTTATTAATGCCCTATTCATTGTAAGGCCACTCAACATACATGGCAGTGTGATGAGACAGGCTCAAGGAAGCATCCATTAAGCATCTACCATCCGGTCTTGCCACTCCATTGCCCCAGCTGGGGAGTTGCACCAGTGTTTCAGGAGGTTGCACTGCTTCTTCCCTTCATGTGAAGCTCTGTTGGGGCCTTGCACATCCACAGTGTCTATCAGGTTTTGTCCTTGCCTCCATTCATCAGTCTCCATGTCCCCATTGCCTTGTTGACGGTCCACAAGCCTGTTCTGCAACACTGGGTAGCGGGTGTGCATGAGATTGTGCAGGATGCAGCATGCTTCCACAATGCTCCTCACAGTCTGGGGGCAATGCTGCATGGTGGTGAGAAGTACCTGGAACCTGTTGGCCAGGATGCCAAAGGCGTTCTCCACCACCCGTCTTGCCCTGGACAGCCTGTAGTTGAAGATCCTCTCCTCGCGGGCGAGGTATCTTGACCTTTAGGGCTTCATGAGGTAGGTTCTGAGGGAGCAGGTGTCATCACCAACAATGAAGTAGGGCACATCTTGTGTGTCATTGGGTAGGGGGCCTGGATCTGGAAAACCCATGATGAGGTTGTGTTCCAGCCCATCCTTGAGGTCACTGGCATTGTATACCTGGCTATCTGAAGCTGACCCATTGCCTGAAGCATCGATGTACATGAACTTGTAGTCAGCATCAACCATGGCAAAGAGGACGATGCTGAAGAAGCCCTTGTAGTTGTAATAATTGGACCCTGATTTGGGTGGAGCTTTGCAGGCCATGTGCAGGCCATCTATGGCTCCAATGGTGTCGGGAAAGTTCCACCTCTTATACCACTGCTCTGCAACTTTCCTCCAGCCTTCTTCAGTGGTGGGACACTGGATGAGCTCCTCCACGTATTCTTCGATGATGGCCTGCACCACTTCTCTGACCACAATGCATGTTTCTGTATGTGGTCCCAGAGGCCAGGTGGTGCAGAGTCAATGCCACCTTCAGTCCAGGGTCCAGGCTGGGCCGGAAGTTGGTGTTTGCCTTGGTCAACCTGGGTCTCAGCCGCTCCACAACTTCGTCAAACATGCCTGGTGACATCCTCATGAAGTGCTAGAATGCACAAGTGTCTTCATTCCTTAGCTCCATCATCAGCTTGTCATACAGTCCAAACTCCTCTCTTCTTCCGATCCATCCTCAGACCCACACCACTCTTGGACGTCTCCTTCTTCTCCTTGTGTAGAAAAGGTGAAACAGTCTGAAGAGGGCTTGGTTCTGGTGTTGAATGATCGCGGCTACCAAATGGAGTGTGCAATGATCCATGATGGAGATCAATGGATGATGTGGAAGAGCAAGAGCAAGGCTGAAGAGGTCTGCACACCACGGCTGCTGGACTGATAGTGAGATCCAGGTGATTTCCTCCCCCTTTTTATATGAAATATCGGTTTTTCGCTAGGTGTCCTTCCACATACTCTAGACATCCTCCAGACATCCTAAATATCTGAGATACATCCCATATACAAACATTTTGTCCGTTTTAATGTTTTATATCTGAGCTGCATCTGCTTTCATCCTTTCTATGTCCGTGCTACTAATGCTGTGTGGACGTTCTGCGTACCTTTCGCTTCCTCCCTCTTTCCACTTTCCGCTGGAGTGGATGTGAGTTGCGCAGATGCCCAGAGGATGTCAAGAGTATACAGCGGACGTTTAACAGATGACAACGGACGTAGAACGTTTGTTGCCCGTATGTGTCACGGATGTACATCGTACGTGGTGGAAAGTTCATCCGCTCAAAAAGTTTTGTGCAGCTCAAAACTTTTTGAGCGGATGAAATAGCAGTAGACAGATGTTTGATGGATAGAGCATATGAAAGACGTATGCAGTGAGTACACAACAGATGCATCGCGTTTTCCAACGGATGGCAAGCGTTTTTCTCCATTTTACATCCTCTTTGCATCCATTGGTGCAGTGTGATATTGGCTTCACATCACTTCATTCATAACTTCTAAGAATGAAAGATTCAACGATTCTTGTAATGTTTTATAAAATTCTGCCTGAAGTCCATCTGGGCCTGGCGCCTTTCCATTATTTTGCTTCTTAAGTGCTTCAGTTAACTCCATCATCGTTATATTGCTTTCTAACAATGTTTCAATCTCTTTAGGTATCTGAGGTAGATTAGCATCCTGTAGATACTGTTTGACTCTTTCCTCATCAATATTCTCTTGTGTGTATAATTTCTCATAATAGTCTCGTATGGTTTCCTTCTTTTCTCTGCTACCATAGCAAATTTCGCCTTGATCATCTATTTGTTGCAAAATTTTCCTTGATTCTTTCTCCTTTCTCAGTTTATATGCTAACCATCTTCCTGGTTTATTTGTATCTTCAAAGTAATTCTTTTTAGCACCTCTAATTTTTTGTGCTAGCTCTTCTTTTTCTATTAAACCCATTTTATGTTTAATTATATCCATTTTTAACTTGGTATCCTTTTTCTATGGCATTTTCTGTAACTCTTTTTCAAGTCCTTTATACTCATCCTCTAATGCCTTAGAGGCTAATCTTTTTGTGGTATTTCTTTTCCTTGTATAGTCTATTATCAAGTCTCTGGCATATTCCTTCATTGTATCTCATACATTCTGGACTGATGTATCTTCTTTTTTGTTTTCTCCAAAGAAAAGAGCCAGTTCTTTCTCCATCCACTGTATAAAGTTTTTTTCCTTTAAAATAGTATAATTTAACGTCTATCTAGGTCTTCTTCTTTGTCCTTTCAATTTAATTGTCATTTGATTGTGGTCTGCCCAAGTACTTGTTTCAATATTTACTTCTTGAATATTAGTTAATAATTCTGTTGACATCCATATCATATATATTCTGGACCATGATAAATGTCTGTTTGAATAGAAAGTGTACTGTTTAGTTTTAGCGTTTCTTTCTCTCCATATATCTTTTAAGTTTATTTCGTCCACCATTTTAAAAAAGGACTTAGGGAGAGTCTTTCTGTTTTGCTCTGTTGTTTTCTGTGCTGTATAATCCAGTTTATTATCTATAATTCCATTGAAATCTCCCATCAAAATCATATTGGCATAGTCCAGTTCAATTATTTTCATATGTAATTTTTTGTAAAATTCTTCTTGATTATCATTCAGGGCATAAATTGCAATCAGGAGTGTTTTTATATTGTTGTCTATTATTTCCACCATTAGTATTCTTTCATCATCATCATCAGTATGTATCAATTTCATTGGGCTAATATCTTTAATATACAAGACCAACCCTCTTTTCTTGCATTGTGTCAAAGAGGTAAATATTTTCCCTAATTTTGGCTGTCTCAGCAATTGTTCATGTTGCTTTTTGATGTGTACTTCTTGTAGACAAATTTTAATTTCTCTAATTTATGAAAAAATTTCCTTCTTTTAACAGCTGAATTAAGTCCATTTATATTGATTGTAATTATTTTTTTTTCTTCCATGATTAAATTTTGTAATTAGGTTTAACAGCTCTTGTAGATCTTTTTTCGTGTTGTTCCTTGGCTTCCTCCTTTCCACTTACTGCACCTTCTTCTTTTCCAGTCGTCATTTGGCAGTCCTCTTGGAATTCAATTAGTGAGATTTCTTTTTCTGCCTCTTTCTCCTCTAAAAAATTCTGCATAAAATGATTCAGCTTTTTCAATTGAATCAATTCTGTATCTCTGTTCTTGCCATGTGTTCTTACCAGAACATTCTTCTAGGATCAGCCATCTATAATTCACCTCTTTTTTAAGTAGTATTTGGTCAAGAATCGGTATTCTCTCCTCAACTCTCTCATTCTTCTGGGTACTTGTTTCAAGACCACAATCTCCTTATCCTTGTATTTCAATGTTTTCTCTCTCGCCACTTGCAGAATTTGCATTTTAATGGCCTTCTTTGTAAATCTGATGTGAACTTTTCTTGGTAGGCTATTTCTCATTGCATATCTTGTAAAGACTCGATAAACCTCGTCTATTCCTTCCATCATCTTCTCTTGAGTTATTTCCAAAGCTTCCGCCAGAATTTCTGGCATTATCTCAGCTAAGTTTTGTCCTTTTTCTTCCTCTATATTTTGAAATCTAAGATAAAATTCTGATCTGTCCATCTCCCATCTCAGCATACCACTTTTATCTTGTTCAACCACAGTTAATCTGTTGTCAGTGTCTCCAATCTTCTTGTCTCTTTGTTTATCTTCTTCAATTTCTTGGAGCCTCTCATCATACTTCATCATCAATTGTTGGATGTTCTCCACTTTTTCATCAGTTTTCCCTGTTCTTTGTTCAGTGGTCTCTGTTCTTTGTTCAATGTTCTCTATTCTCTTTTCAATATTCTCTGATCTTGTTTGAATATTTTGAATTCCTTGCATAATCATCTGCAGGGTCACTTTTTCTTGTTCTTTTTCTTGCTTTAATATTATCTGTATTGAGTGTTGTCCTCCAGATGGTGGAGAGGAGGAAGCAGAAGTTGAAGAACCAGGAGCTGTTAACTTCCTATTCATTTTGAGCAATTCAAAATCTTCAAATTCTTCCAGACTTTAATCCAGTTGTAAAATAACCAGCTACAATTCCAAATAAAAATAGTGGAAAAAAAGAAAAAAACCAAATAGTTATAATAATTAAAAAGCAAAAAGGGGGAGAAAAAAGATTTCTTCAGGCTCTTGTATGCCTTAATCCAATCATTTAGTAAGATAATAAAAAATCAAAAGTGAAAAAAAAGAGCATCAGGACATCATAAACAAACACGAAAAAAAGAAAAGTTGTAAAATCCCAAAGAAGGCAAAAAGGTGAAGAAAAAGGCTAAGAAGAAAAAAGAAAGGAAAAAATTCTTCAGGTTCTTCAACACCTTAATCCAATTAAGAGATCTCAAGTATAAAAAGATACATAAAAATGGACCAAAAAGAAACCAATATCAAAAGTAGACAAGTTCCAGAAAGCCAAGTTCCAAAAAGCCAAAAATTCAAATATCTGTTGCCAGAAAAAAAAAATAAACTGATGAGGGGGTATAGCACAACTGAGAAAAAAATAAAAAGAGTACACTGCACTTTGTTTAATTATCCAAGGCTCTTATCATAGTTCTCTTCTCTCTTCTCCAAAAACTTATCACCTTTTCTTTTCCTAAGTTTCAGCACCAGACTCCAGTTGTTGATAGAACCCAGAAGAGCACCTGTAATAATATTCTCCCGTGCTCTTCCCTCTATCTTATCAACCAGGCAAAGATATCGGCAGCGATCTCGGACCTCCAAGATCACATGCCGTATCGTCGCTACGCCAACTCCGCCCTCTGACTTGAGTTAATTTTGTAACATATTAAGGGCACGTTATCACTCAGGGCTAATGAGAAGGCAAGTCAATCTCTTCTCCTTTATGGTCTTGGTCCGAAATGGCCATTTAGCTATTCTGGAAGGATGAAAAAAGTCAAGATGGCAGCTTACAAATCATGGGAAGGGTTTTCAATCACAAGATCACAATCTCCATCTGGATTTTATTGACCCTCTGCCTTATTTATTTATTACATAGCATTGAAAATTTGGTTTTGCCTCAGCAAAACCAAACTGAGACTCTAGAAAGTCTCAGTTTGGAGTTGAGACTCTAGAAAGAATGCAAAGAAGACCAACAATGATGATTAGGGGACTGAAGATGAAAACATATGAAGAATGGTTGCAGGAATTGGGTTACATCTAATCTAGTGAAAAGAAGGATCAGGGGAGACTTGATAGCAGTGTTCCAATATTTGAGGGGTTGCCACAAACAAGGGGGAGTGTCAATTTATTCCCCAAAGCCCCTGAAGGCAGGACAAGAAGCAATGGATGGAAACTAATAAAGGAGAGAAGCAACTTAGAACTAAGGAGAAATTTCCTGACAGAACAATTAATCAGTGGAACAGCTTACCTCCAGAACTTTTGGGTGCTCTAATACTGAAGATTTTTAAGAAGATATTGAACAACCATTTGTTTGAAATGACACTGGCTTCTCGCTTGAGCAGGGGGTTGGACTAGAAGATCTCCAAGGTCCCTTCCAATTCTGTTATTCTGAGCTTCAGGCCCTGTGTACATGTGTATTTTGGAGTCCATCTCCTGGCTTTGTGGATAATTGGTTAGATCAGTCAGTGGTCACCAACCAGTGGACTGGGAACCACTGGTGGTCCACAAGAAAATTTTGTGGTCTGCAGAGAAATGTCCTCCCCAAAGCAATTAATCCAGGCTGTGTGGGAACAAAAGGCTGTGCCGCCCACATGGCCCACCTACCCGCTGACCCCCACCCTTCAGCCAAGCGCAAACCTTATTTTGACTAGAGCCACGTGAGCTGGAACTGGATGGTAAGACCAATGGCAGGGGAGGGAAATCCGCTCCGGAGTGTCTTGCTGATGATGGGAAAGTCAATCCTATATTCCAGAGCTGGCAGTAATCACAAGACTGGCCCTTTGGTCATCCCAGAGCAGCTGTTCCTCTACCTGGGTACACTGGCCTGCCATGGACTGACTTTCCCTTGGACCAAAGGGTCAGTCTTGTGACTACTGCAGCTCTGGAATATGGGAATGACTTTCCCACCAATGTCAGAAGGCACCGTCAGTCAAAATTCATATTAGTGGTCTGCGGGATTTAAAATTATGAGTTTGGTGGTGTCTGAAGTTCAAAAGGTTGGCGACCCCAGGTTAGATGATGTCTGGCTGCTATATAATTTATTTTATGGGTTTTATTTGGGGTATTTTATTTATTTTACTTTAAGCCACCTGGAGTTTTGTCTGCTACTATGAGTCATGTCAGTTTACCATGACATGATATCTTCAGACAATTCTTGATTTAGAGTTACGTACAAGTAGTCCTTGACTTATGACTATTTGTCCCAAATTTCTGTTGCTGAGCAAGAAATTTATTAAGTGACTTTTTGCACCATTTTATGATCACAGTGGCTTAGTAAATCTCTGCTGTTGTTAAGTTAGCAACATGATTATGAAGTGAATCTGGCTTCCCCATTTACTTTACTGGTCAGGTCACAAAAGGTGATCACATGACTCCATGACACTGCAATTGTCATAAAGTTGAGCCATACATCTAAATTTTGATTCTGTGACCATGGAGATGCTGCAACGGTTGTAAGTGTGGAAAAAAAGGTCATAAGTCACTTTTCTCAGTGCTGTGATAACATTTAATGGTCATTAAACAGTATTAAACAAATGGTTATAAGCAGAGGTGGTATTCAGCAGGTTCTGACCAGTTCTGGAGACCTGGTAGCAGAAATTTTGAGTAGTTCAGAGAACTGGCAAATACACCTCTGACTGGCCGCGCCCCCATCTATTCTCTGCCTTCCAGGACCCAGCTGATTGCCTGGGGCTTTTTTTGTTGCTCTGCACAGGAGAACGGAGCTGGAAAGCAGGTGAGTGGGGTGGGGAGAAAATGGGATTTTGTAGTAACCTTTCCCCAGGAGTGGTGAGGGAATGGAGATTTTACAGTATCCTACCCCTGCCATGGCCACCAAGCCATGCCCACAGAACCGGTAGTAAATTTTTTTGAATCCCACCACTGTTTATAAACCGAGGATTAGCTGTACTCATGTGTTCAAAGATGCACATAACTGCATGAGTGCACAACCACACTTTTAAAAGAGAAAAGTGATCTTAAAAGGGAAGGGAAGAATGGATGGCATTTTAATTTTTATTTTTGCTTTGTTCCCAGAACGAAAGGTAGTAATAAATGAAATTGTATTGAACAGGTTTTTGCTGATCACTCCTTCTAGTCTAGTTCCATAAGAGAAGAGATCTCAGCCAATTTTTTCTTTGGTAGTTTGAGTCAAGGAGCTATTTTTCCCTGATAGACTGTTTACCAAGTCCAATCAATCCTGGCTGCAGTAATTTGCACTCTGGTAAATTGCATGCTTTATTTAAAAGCAAGGTCTATCGATTGTGGCAGAACTCTCTTCCAGTAAACGTGTTCAGCCACCAAGAATGTGGGACAATTTACAGAGATGGACATATGCATTTCCCACTCTGGAGAGGAATGGAAGTAGAACCAGAAGGACACCCATAGCTGCTGTGGCCAGAGCTCTTCTAAAGAAAGGGCTCAGAATGGCAACCAAGTGTAGAAAGTTAGCACCCCGTTCCTAGAAGAATGAAATATTTTAGGAAATATTAAAAAGGCAGAATATTATATTTTCCCCTAAAAGAGAAATAGAAATCTTAAGGGAGACAGAAACTTAGAGCTTCAGTTCCCTGTCCCCAGCAGATATGCTGTACCCATTGAGAAGGATGGGCAAACTTATCTACAAAACAAAAGACCTTCAGTTCCAGGGTGATGGAATTAAGACATGACCCTCCAGGACATAATAGGATTATCTAGCAGCAGGGCTCATTGCTTTGCAAAATCCCCTGGAAACATTGCATCACCCTCTAGGCTTCAACAAAACTTGATTCAGACAAATTGATCCCACATGGCCCCATGGGAGTCTGCCTACAGCCAATAAAATACATTTCTTGCACAGGAACAGGAAACTCAAGGGAAAGGCCCAAGAGAGGGCATAAACAACACTCACTCTCTACTCCATGTGGTCAGCTTGATGGTTCATGCTCCATTAAACCCTCTTTGCAATCAGCCTCCATGTTTCTAATGTCTTTCTCCCCACTTGGAACTGAACCAGATGGATATTTCTTCCAACACAAGGAAGCAACGATGAGTAGCAACAGTGTCTGCTTTCAAAATGCAGCTAGTCCTCGATGTACGACCACAGCTGAGCCCCAAAGTTTCTGTTGCTAAGCAAAACAGCTGTTAAGGCTTGTCCCATTTTGCGATCTTTCTTGCCCAGGTTGTTTAGTGAATCCCTGAAGTTGTTCAGTTAGTTCCGCAGTTGTTAAGTGAATCAGGTTTCCCCAGTGACTATGCTCATCAGAAAGTTGCAAGTGGCAATGAAATCACCCAGGGACACTGCAATCGTCAGTTGCCAAGTGTCTGAATTTTAATCATGTGAACATCGGGGATGGTGGCACTACATTGGTCATAAGTGAATTTCAGCTCTGGATTGATAGTAGCCCTGCAGAGGTTCATCATTCTTTGAATGGTGGAGGGTGAGATTCATTGTGAAGTAAGGTGGCCATTTCAGTGCCATTTGGGCATATTTTCCTGGAATTGAAAGCTATCTTCTTAACTGAACCTGATATAAATATTTTGACTATTTTGACTATGAACTCCTCTCAAATCCAAATACTTAGCTCTTGATCTTTGCAAAAATCAGTACTAATTAGTGCAAATGGGTAATATAAGATAACATAGACAACAATTAAATTCTTACCAGCTCAGGATTGGTTCAGCTTTCCATCCTTCCGAGGTGGGTAAAACGAGGACCCAGATTGTTGGGGCAAGATGTTGACTCTGTAAACTGCTTAGAGAGGGCTGTAAAGCACTGTGAAGTGGTATATAAGTTTAAGTGCTATTGGTAAGTACTATATGCATCAAAAAGAGATGTTGGCCTGTAGGAATCTGCAGAAACTGAAATGCTTCTGGATTTATTTTGAGAGCTCTTCTGCCCAGAGCACGTTTGAGTGCTTCATGATAGTGTCCTGCCATATGGCTATATTCTAACATGATTGATCTCTCGTGGGCCACAAATGACTCCTTCAGTATGTAAACATGCCTGCCGGTTTCTTAGTGGAAGCAGCCCTAGCTTCTTTGAAAAGTCCTGGTGATATTAAAATCAATGCGAGAGAAATGAAAACAGCCATTTAGTAGCAATTTATCTCTGTGTAAGCTGTAAATCCTCCATTTATCCTTGTCACCACCAACATTTGGACTAATTTATTTTCCTGAACTTCTTTTAGCGGATAGGTCCTCTGGAGGAGAAAGCGATCCATCGGAAACAACTGAAGTCAAATTACTTCTGCTGGCTGCTAATTTTCCATGAACATCCATGGCTGTTCTTGGCAGATCTGAAAAAGAGGTGAGATTTTTTTAAAAACCTCTTCTCCCCCCCACCCCAAAGACTGCTACTCTACAGAGTAGGGAAGATGACCTTGATGGAAATAAGCAAGAATTATTACCTAAGTAAAGGGGTAGTGGTGATGGTGGGCATTTTTTTAAAATATGGGAAAACAAGACAACATTCAGAAGTGACTCAGGCAGACATTACCCTGATTCACTGGAGTCTAAGAAGGAGTAGATTTTACCCCTTGTTTTCCAAAGCATCAGAAAGCAATGGATGGAAGCTAATCAAGGAGAGAAGCAACCTGGAATTAATCCACTATTGACCTCACCCCATTCCTAAGAGGTCTGTAAAGGGCGTGCATAAGTGCATCATCATGCCTCTCATCCCTGTCCTATTGTCCCCATTTATTCATACCTATTTCCTGTCATCTTACTCATGTTTATACTGTATTTATACCTATTACCTTGCAAGCAACTGACAAATCAGATAAATAAATAAAATAAGAAATTTCCTAACAGTGAAGACAATTAACCAGTGGAACAGCTTGCCTTCAGAAGTAGTAGGAGTTACATCAGTGGTGGTTTTCAGCAAGAGATTGGGCAGCTTGTCTCAAATTGTATAGGATCTTCTCTTTGAGCAGGGGGTTGGACTAGAAGACCTCCAAGGTTCCTTCCATCTCTATTCCAATTGTTGATTGATTGATTGATTAATCTGAGAGTCATAACTGACTTTTTTTGGGGGGGTTCATCTGTTTCTTTAAGCCAAGGGTCTTCAAACACGGAAAGTGTTTGGAAAATGTAAGGCTTCAATTCCCAGGATTCCTGAGCTAATATGATTGGAGGAGGAATTCTGGGAGTTGAAGTCCACAAGTCTTAAAGCTGTCAATTTGAAGACCCCTGCTTTAAGACATTGAACCAGTACTGTCGAAAGATGAAGAAGGGACAGGAGGTAGCATAAATTTAGACTTGCAAGGTCTGTTGTTATAGCCAATCTCAATAAAAGTAGTTTTAACCTTCAGGTGGAGTTGATGTCCTAATATGCTGTAGTTCTAACTGGTACAACTCTCTTATACATTTGATAGCTAGGTAGAAAGACCCTTTCATAGAGTTCCGGTTGAGGTGATTCCTCGTTAGGAGAATGGGCGCATACAGGGAGACGTATTTGAGAGAAGTGTTTGAATAATACACACACAGTACACAGATACACTGTACAGTAAATGTAGGTTTTTAGTTCCAGAAAGGTTTTAGCAAAGTCCAAAAATAGGCAGTCTAAAGTCATTCACAAGTTAAATCAGTCAGTATGTCAATCCAGGGATAATCCAAATATCAAATTCCAGTGTCAAAAACAGTTCAGTATCAGACTTACATTAAATCCAGTAATATCAGTCAATTAGGAAAAATGGAGGAACGGCAATACTTTCCAACAGAAGGAAACAAAGATACACTCACACTCTCTTCTGAGATGGAGACTAAGACAATCCAGGTTTCTGGCTCCATCTTAAGGCCATTTGAGAAACCACACCCAATTGCATGCTCTTGCATTCCCTTAAAGAGACAGTATTAAAATGTTTATCCTGGTTTATATATTTCTAACCCAAATACCTGTTAGGTGACTTATATTTCTAACAGTTCCCCCTATGTGGCAAATCTTATCATCTTGAGTGTTGTAAAAAACAAACAAACCCAAAGCTAAGAAGGATTGGCCTTAATTAATAGAATGGGAGGCCACAAGATAATCCAAGCATTGGAAAGCTGGAAAAAAAAAGATGTGAGAACAGTGTTTCAATATCTAAAAGCCAGGTCCCACTGGCCGACAGACACAAAACATATGCATAAAGGACACAGTGGATGAGCAAAATTTCAGGGGTGGCTCCATCTGTTGTCATCCGCTCCAAAAAGTGGCAAAAATTTGCATAAACAGAACAGAAAAGAACAGACGTGGGTAGTATGTAGCGGGGATGTTAAACGGTTGTTCATAGGAAGCCTAGCGGATGAAAGCGGATGGAAGCGGATAACACCTCCGAAGGAGTTCTGGGGGAGAATTTCGAAGTGGACGCATAGCGGAAGGGGCGGATGCATAGCGGTTGAAGCGGATGCATCACAGACGCCTATAGGAAACAAAGGGGATGCCGCGCAGATGTATATCGGATGCAAAACGTTCACTGAGCATGCGGGGAGTATGAATTGCGTCAGCTCCATGGATATAAAAGGATGCATCACTCACGTAGTCAGCATACAGGAGAAAGACGTGCTGCCAGAAACATCTTGCAGGAACACCATGGTTCGTCAGTCAGGCAAGAAGAGGAAGTCCATGCCTACTCGTTCAAGCCATGGCAAAGTGAAGAAGGGCAGAACCAGCATCCCATCCCCTGGCACTGACTCTGAAGCTACAGCTGCTGCTGAGGACCAGCCCCAAGACCCTCAAGCCCCACAAAGCCCTGCTGCTGAAGGCTCTGCTGCTCAAGCCCCTGAAGGCCCTGCTGCTCAAGCCCCTGAAGGTCCTGAACAATCTCCAGAAGGCCATGATGCTGAAGCCCCTGAAGGCTCTGCTGAAGCCCCTGCCAGAGGGAGGAAGAGGCAAGGGAAGTAGAAGAGAGAGAGGAAGCAGTACACCATTTCCAAGGAGCATGAGGATGAGGTGCTGGAATGACTGAGGGAGAACAAGTACCTGTAGAGAAAGGGCCACAGACTTTATCAGGACACCAAGAAGAAGCAGGCAGCTTGGAGAGACAAGGCAGAGAGCCTGGGGTACACTGCAAAAGTACTCCTGGGATGGTGGAAGCACATGCACACCTGGTATGGCAAGCTACACCTCAAGAAATCTTGGCAGGTCGCTGTCAAGCTCACTGACCGGGAGATGTACATCATGGCCAAGTGCAGTTTCCTGGAGAGTGAGATCCGCCACCGAGGAGCAGCCCCTCTGACACCCCTCTCCCTCAGATAGCGCACAGACAGCCAGTCCTCTTCCAGCCAGGAGCCAGCTACCCTGTCCAGGCAGGTGTCTTCAGAGGGCCCCACAGCAGAGACCCCCCCCCAAGCAGCTGCACTCCCCATGCCGGCGGACTTGGAGGATCCTATGGTGGATGACATCCTGCTGTCACAAATGGAGGAAGAAGCAGCAGCCACCAGAGGCCAACTCACCCCCACCCCCAGCTCCAGAGGATGCAGGCAGAGAGGCAGACTGGAGGGCCAGGACCACAGTGTGCTGTTGGAGATCAGGGACACAATGAAGACCAGCACAGAACTTCTCTCTCAGCTGGTCCACTTGGACAGAGCATCCTCGGGCCGGAACACCTTCATCACCTACGTGAACCAGACCCTGAGGGACCTGCCCGAGGCCCAATACCAGGTGATGAAGCAGAAGATCACAGCACTTCTGCACAACCCTCAAGGCCCAGCTGCACCTGCTCCGACCCAGGCAAGGTCTGCTCCTCCAACCCCAGGCGATGTCACAGCCCTTCCATGGCTTTCAACAGCCCCTCACCTACCAAGGCTACGACTACCAGGACTTCCCACAGCAGAAGCAGAACTTCCCAGTCCAGGCCCAGGTTCATTGGATGCCACAGACACCAGTCCTCACCCAGCTGCAGACCAGACAGCCACACTACACTCCTCCCAACCCTTATTCCACCCCACAACCAAGCCCATCAACGGACAATCTGTCATCAGTATTGGGCCTGTCACCTCAAGTCCTTCATGAAGGGACTCTCAACCTTACGGGACTGAGTTAGCTCTCGGATAGCTTCCTGAACACACCACCACCTGTTGTACCCTCAGGGCCAAGCACCCCAGTGGTGCCTCAGACCAGTACTCAAGCCACAGCCACCTCCACAGTCCCTGCCTGCTTAACAGCTGAGACCATGGACATGACTCAGAGTGACTGAGAATAGTGTCAGAGACTGAGTTGTTTACTTGTTAAGTTTATCTTTGTTTAAGACACTTTACTTGGTTCATTTTGCTTATGTAATACAGTCATGAAGTTTACCTAAGAAAGTTTATCTTTGCTTAAGACACTTAATTTAGTTTACTTGGTTCATTTTGCTTTTTTAATAAAGTCATAAAGTTCACCTAAGTAAGTTAATAAAGTTTATCTTTGCTTTAGATACTTAGTTTACTTGGTTCATTTTGCTTATTTAATAAAGTGTTGGTGAAAACTTTGAAAAAATGGTTAAGTCTTTGCATTCTTGTGGCATAGATAGTTATAGATATGGGATAGATAGGATAGTTTTGGGATAGATAAACCTCCAGTGCAAGCATAGTGGGACTGTATGGTCCACCATCCCAGCTGCCACACATATGGACCTTTTTTATCAATAACAATTTATTCATTGATCAACACATTTTAAAATAAACAAGGCTCTTTATTAATGCCCTATTCATTGTAGGACCACTCAACATACATGGCACAATCTCATCAGTGTTATGAGACAGCCTCAAGGAAGCATCCATTAATCATCTATCATCCTGTCTTGCCACTCCATTGCTCCAGCTGGGGAGTTGCACCAGTGTCTCAGGAGGTTGCGCTGCTTCTTCCCTTCACGTAAAGCTCTGTTGGGCCTTGTACATCCATAGTGTCTATCAGGTTACGTCCTTGCCTCCATTCACCAGGCTCCATGTCCCCATTCCCTAGTTGACGGTCGACAAGTCTGTTCTGCAACACTGGGTAGTCGGTGCGCATGAGATTGTGCAGGATGCAGCAAGCTTCCACGATGCTCCTCACAGTCTCTGGGTCATACTGCATGGTGGTGAGAACTATCTGGAACCTGTTGGCCAGAATGCCAAAGGTGTTCTCCACCACCCGTCTTGCCCTGGACAGCCTGTAGTTGAAGATCTTCTCTTCACGGGTGAGATATCTTGAAGTGTATGGCTTCATGAGGTAGGTTCTGAGGGAGAAGGTGTCATCACCAACAATGAAGTAGGGCACATCTTGTGTGTCATTGGGTAGGGGGTCTGGATCTGGAAAACCCATGATGAGGTTGTGTTCCAGCCCATCCTTGAGGTCACTTGCATTGTATACCTAGCAATCTGAAGCTGACCCATTGCCTGAAGCATTGATGTAGATGAACTTGTAGTCAGCATCAACCATGGCAAAGAGGATGATACTGAAGAAGTCCTTGCAGTTGTAATAAGTGGACCCTGAGTTGGCTGGAGCTTTGCAGGCCACATGCTTCCCATCTATGGCTCCAATGGTATGGGGAAAGTTCCACCTCTGATACCACTCTTCTGCAAGTTTTCTCCAGCCTTCTTCAGTGGTGGGGCACCTGAGGAGCTCCTCCACGTATTCTTCAATGATGGCCTGTACCACTTCTCTGACCACTTTGCTGATGCTGTTGTGTGGCACCTTCCATGCATACTGCATGTTTCTGTATGTGGTTCCAGAGGCCAGGTGCCGCAGAGTCAGTGCCACCTTCAGTCCAGGGTCCAGGTTGGGACGGAAGTTGGTGCTCGGTGTGGTCAACCTGGGTCTCAGATGCTCTACAAGTTTGTCAAACATGGCTGGTGGCATCCTCATGAAGTGATGGAATGCACGAGGGTCTTCATTCCTCAGCTCCACTATCATCTGGTCATTCAGTCCAAACTCCATTTTTCTTACAATCCATCCTCGAACCCACACAGCTCTTGGACGTCTCCTTCTCCTTCTGTGTAAAACTTGATACAGTCTGAACAGGTTTTGGTTCTGGTGATGAATGAGCGCAGCTATCATACGGACTGTGTCATCATCCATGGTGGAGAACAATTGATGATGTTGAAGACCAACACCACGCCTGCTGGACTCATACTGAGATCCAGATGATTTTCTCCCCGTTTTTATTGAAAATATCAGTTGTCCTCTAGGTGTCCTTCTACATACTCTAGACATCCTCCAGACATCCTAAATATACGAGATACATCCCAGATACAAACGTTTTATCCATTTTTAATACTTTATATACGAGATGCATATACTTACATCCTTTCTATTTCCGTGCTACTTACGCTGTGTAGACATTCCATGTATCTTTTGTTTCCTCCCTCTTTACATTTTCAGCTGCAGCGGATGTGAGTTGAGGGGATGGCCAGAGGATGCAGAGAGAATACAGCAGACATTTAACGAATGATAACAGACAGAATGTTTGTTGCCCGTATATGTCGCGGATGTTCATCGTACGCGGTGGAAAGTTCAACCATTCACAAAGTTTTGTGCAGCTAAAAACTTATTGTGCAGATGAAATTGCAGTGGATGGATGCTCGACGGATAGAGTGTATGAAACATGTATTCAGTGGGTACACAACGGATGCATAGCGTTTTCCAACGGATGGTAAGCCTTTTTTAACATTTTACATCCTCTTTGCATCCATAAGTGCAGTGGGACTGGGCCTTAAGGGACTGCCCCAAAGAAGAAAGGGTCAACCTATTCTCCAAAGCACTTAAAGGCAAGACAAGAAACAATGGGTAGAAACTAATTCAGGAGAGAAGCAACCTAGAACTAAGGAGAAATTTACTGACAGTGAGAACAATTAATCAGTTGATCAGCTTGCCTCCAGGAGTTGTGGGTGCTTCAGCACTGGAGGTTTTTAAGAAGAAATTGGACGACCATTTGTCTGAAATGGTATAAGGTTTCCTACTTGAGCAAGGGGTTGGACTAGAAGATCTCCAAGGTCCTTTCCAACTCTGTTATTTTGTAAAATCCTGAAAGAAAACAATGACAATATGCCTTTATTAAAGAAAAAATATTTCTTATGGTCAGAGACACAAAACAAAAGATACAGTAAATAATGTAAAGCAGTTTGACTGGGAAGTTTGCTGAGATATGATGTTATCAGTTTTGATCATGTGCCAGCATAAAACTGCAGGGTAAAACTTTAGTCCTGATGGGATATCTTTGTTTCTCTGATCCAGGACTGCAGGAGATGCCTTTCTATATTTAGGAATTGCAATTTGACTTCATTATCTAGCAGATTGGGTGGGGAAGGGTGAACAAGCTGATTAGGAGCATATCCTTGGAAAGAATTGCCAGATTTAATTGGATGTCAATGTCTTCAGTCCAAACTCAGCATTAAATATTGCTTGTTCATACTCAAATGTGCAGAGCTGGGTTTGTGAAAATTGCTTTTTTTTTTTTTTGGCTTCCCGGTAGTCATCAAGTTATGACCACAATAGAGATTCGAAAATTCATTGTTAAACAGTGCAGTCATGAAATGAGGCATTACCTGACTGCACCTGATTTTATTACTCTTTTTTTTCTTTTTGCTATGGTCATTAAGCAAGACATTGTGTGATGGCAACTCATGATCTCCTCTGACAGATTTCCTTTTGTTTTTGTTTGTTGAATGTCAGGTAGTCACAAATGGCAATCCTGTGTCTGTGGGATGCTGTGTGTGTCATAAATACATGACAGTTGCCAAGTGTTCGAATTTTGATCATATGAACATGGGGAATAGAATAACAGAGTTGGAAGGGACCTTGGAGGTCTTCTAGTTCAATCCCCTGCTCAGGCAGGAAACCCTATATCATTTCAGACAAATGGCTGTCCAATCTCTTCTTAAAAAAAACCTCCTGTCAGCATTCCAGCAACCCTCCATTCCGCCCAATAACTCCAAGACAGGCATCTTCTCAAAAGTTCTGTTTTATTTGGATAGTAAACTGGCACATCTGGGGAATCCCGAATCTGAAAGTTCTGGGCTTCTTTGCAATAAGTAAAAACTACAAATCCATCCCCTGCATCCATCATCACATCACATGCCCCAATCACCATCTGTCCCAACTTGAGACTTCCTCTCACTTATGCACAAAATAACATGACCTTGAATTAAAAAAAAAATATTATGTCTAACTACATACACTCCAAATAAATTCCCCCCTTCCATTTTCCCAGGCTCAAAATGTGGCCATGTGGGAGCATCTGGTCTCAATATGGCTTCCAAAGCTAACACTTCCAGTGACAAAGCACCCACACCTCCTAGAGGCATGTCATTCCACTGATTAATTGTTTTTACTGTCAGGAGAGACTTAGATAGCATGGGAGGCTTGACTGTTTATATGTTTGTGTCTTTATCTTATGGTTTGCAATGAACATCTTGAAAACAAACAGGATCCCCTGTCTTCATTTAGCCAACACAGAGGAGACAGGAAACATTATTGCTAAATGATACAGCTACTAGGAGAAACATTGTATGACCTGATGAGCCTACAACCTCAGTTCCGCGATAGTCCTTATGCAAATCACCTGTGATTGTTATACATGACATCACATGACCGAATCCAGCTTCTCCCACTGACTTTGTATCCCAGGAGATAACTGTAAAGTGCCCAGATGGCAATCATGTGACTATGAGATTCTGAGATGGTCATAAGTGTGAGAAGTGGTCATAAAGATATTTTTTCAACACTATTCAAGTTTTTATTTTATTTTATTTTATTTTTTATTTTACATATACATATCAGTGAGGGAACAGTGTGGCACCTGGATATCATACATATTAGTTCAAATAGAAATAGTAATATTAATCGTATTTGTTACTTATATGGTTCTAATGGTAATACACATATTAAGCTATAGTCTTACATCCCCAATATGGGATGTAGTGGCTCAGTAGATAAGATGCTGAGCTTGTCGATTAGAAAGGTCGGCAGTTCGGCAGTCCGAATCCCTAGCACTGCATAAGGGAGTGAGCTCCCATTACTTGTCCCAGCTTCTACCAACCAAGCAGTTCGAAAGCATGTAAAAATGCAAGTAGAAAAATAGGGATCACTTTGGTGGGAAGGTAACAGCATTCTGTGCACCTTCAACGTTTAGTCATTCCAGCCACATGACCATGGAGACATCTTCAGACAGTGCTGGCTCTTTGACTTTGTAGCAGAGATGAGCACTGCTCCCTAGAGCCGGAAATGTCTAGCACATATGTGCGAAGGGAACCTTTACTTTTGTAGTCTTACACTATTTAATTATTCTACTTTTTCAATACTATTGTAGTTCAAACATGTTGCTAAACAGGGCATTTTTTCCCCCAGCAAGATCTATCTGCCAATAAAATAGAGTTGGTTACATTGCAGTTAGCATAAAAGCTAGCCCTTGAGTCTTTCTTTGATCAAGAAATAGTTGGGAGTTAACAACCTCTTCACCGTTCTTCTCCAAGAGAAACCTCAATTCAGCATTTCTATTATTGCTGCTGTGTTAAGTGATGTATCAAGTTAAGTTAAGGTGGCCTGTCTTCTTACCTTCATATGTTTCCAGGTGCAATCTAGGATTGAATATGAAGGATCTAGCAGGACTTGAGAACATGAGGAAAGAAAATAGGATTATTTCACTTGCAGGTAGTCTTTGATTTAGCACCCCAACGGAGCTGAAATTTTCTGCTGCAAAGTAAGACAGCTCTTCAATCAGTTTTGGGCCCAATCTACCACCTTTCTTGCCATGGTCATGTGGAAAGGGAACTTCATGAAGACAGTAGTGTCACAAAAATAGGAAAAGCCCAAGGGAAACATCAGGCCAGCCAGAAAACAAACTTACATAGGAAAAGGAATCAAATAAAAAGTATTAAAGAATCCCTATAGACAAAAGCCTGTGTAATTAAGAAAACTAGACAAATAGAAAAAAGGAAACAAGATAATTCAGAAAACCCTTACAAACACAGGACATACCAAATAAGCAAAACAAACAGACAAAAAGACACAAAATATAAATTACAAAAGGGACAGACAGGAGATTGCCACAGAACAAATATGAAAAACTATCTTAAAGCTAAAAGAGATTACAGAAAACCAATAATACAATCTGGCCACCCCGTGGAGTTTCCCTTCCGCACCTATCCTATCTATCCCATATCTATAACTATCTATCCCACAAGAATGCAAAGTTTGCCCTCCAATAGGAATAAAGACAAACAGGATTTGAAATATTAGGCACAAATGCAAACACTCACACAAAATCAACTTACAAAGGGAGAAAGGGTGGCAAACAGATTCTGCTGGCAAACAGAATTGGAAATGGCTTGTCTAAAAAAAGCAGAAAAGGTCCTTCCACATCCCCACCTTTAAGGGAGATCTGAAAACTGACAGATGAGTGTGTGTGTGGGGGGGCTGTACCGGAGCTGCTAGGGGGCAGACGGTCCTCTGAGATCCCTGTTTTTTAGGGGTGGTGGTCTTAAAACTGACGGTTGAGTTTCCCTAAAAAAAAGGGGCCCGTACTCTGTGTGTAGGGAAACCAGAGTCCTTTCCAGACCTTTTTTGACTGAAAACTGATGGTTGTAGCCCAGCCAAACCAAAGTAATCCCCACATCAGGTAGGGAATATGGGAAGTTGTAGCTCGAGGGCAATGGAAGAGACCCCCTTGGATAAATTACTTGAGGCTTGGAACAAAAGGCAAGTGCTTGTCCTGACTGGAATGCATAAAAAAGAAGCAAAAAAAAATTGCAAAAAGTGTGCTTTATTGCGAGATGACACGGGTAGACAAATTTGGCCTGATAGTGGTACTTTAGATTATAAAACCCTGAAAGCACTTAGAACATGCATTAAATCCAGCCAAATACCCTATTGGTACTGCTGGGCTGAAATGGCTAAGCCTAAAGACCTGACCAAGGGAAAAGATCAGAAAAAAACTGAAATCCATTCTCTGGAAGGAAAGACTGAGGCAAGATTATGGCTCCCCTTTTAAGTAAACCAGTGCCAGGCAGAAATAGGGGACAATTAGAATACTTTTTTTACCCACATTCCCTTCTCTGCCTCTGACTTGGTCATCTGGAAAAAGGATACCCCAGCTTTCAGGGCTGATCCTCAAACAGTAATTCAAACCCTGAAATCGACTATAGGCATCCATAATCCATCCTGGGGTGATATGACCCAGCTGCTACAAGTTTTTATAACAAAAGTTGAACTATTAAAACTGTTTGAAAAAACAGACCAAATAGCTAAACTACCAACTATCCCTGGACAGGCAGCCCCAGCCCACATCACATTGCCAGTACATTGCTCTGACTGGGACTACACTGATACCAGTCACTGGGATGAATACACAAGAGCAAAAAATAACTTACCAGAAGCTTTAGAAGAAATAGGTAAAAAGCCTTTAAACTGGTCCGAATTCCAAAAAACAACACAAAGAGAAAAGGAAAACCCTTATGCCTTTTGGGTCCTCCTGTCAGAAGCAGCTATTGCATATGCCCACCTTAGCTGCCTGAAGGACCAAAGGATTTTAGCTTCAGCCTTCGTGGACCAGTCCACCATGGATATCAAAGAGCATTTCCATCGCTTTGTCTCTAACTGGCCAACCTTAGAAGTAGCAGAGTTGCCCAGGATTGCTAACTTTGTCTATGATGAAAGAGACAAACTGAAAGAGGAGGAGAAAGATAGGAAAAGGAGGATAGAAAGACATGAGAACTTAAAAATGTTTGCTGTAATGCACCACAATGCCAGACAAACGCCAGGTAAAACCCCCTATAATTCAAGGAAATGCTGGCATTGTGATAAAGCAGGATGGCCGCAAGGCAAATGCCAGCATTGCTATAGGTGCGGACAGGAGGGGCATTTCAGCAGGCAATGTAGGCAACACCTTTCCCACAACCGGTATCACCCACCATCAAGAAACATGAAGCCAGGCAATAATCCAGTCCATTACACTGAACAACAAAGCTTTAATCACCATGCACCACCCAGCGCTCTTTTTCCTCAAATAAATCATAATAATGAACCTCAATGGGAGCAAAGAAGGGAAAATGACCTGCCCCTTTCCTGACTAGAACATGAGAATGAAAACACTGAATTCATGGCTACCTTAAACGGGCTGGCTATTCCCTTAAAAAAAAACGGCCCTGAAGGGGGACCCGTTGTCACCATTCTTATAGGAGGGGAAAAAAATACAATTGCTTAGTTGACACTGGAGCCACCTCCTCATTAATAACTGAACCACCATATAAAGCTTCAGTGGCTGAAGGGGCTCGAGATAGCTTAATGGGAGTGTGTGTGTGTGTGTGTGTGTGTGTGTGGAATAATCCCTGTAGAATTTACCCACAACATAACAGTAGAACTAGGACCTTTCACAGTAGACCATTCCTTCACTATTTGCCCCCAGTCCCCACTATCCTTACGAGGAAGGGATATCCTTTGTAAAATGGGAGCTACCATAACATGTGGCAAACAGGGGATGCAATTGGAGATCCCAGGAAAAGGCACACACAAGACAATCATGCTGATAACCATCAACACAGGGCTTCATGAAGATTTAAAAAGCCTGCCACCCTCCTTATGGGGCTGGGATGCATCAGAAGTGGGACTACTTAAAGGAGCAACACCTGTTACTATCCAAGTGAAACATGGACCACCTCCATGTGTGCCCCTCATAGCACAAGTCCTCACACATATATTCCAGGCCCTGGGCATTACCCAAAACCTCCATGTGCCCTTATCTCTGACATCATCAGGAGCCGTGGAGAGAGCAAACAAAGAGGTGAAGATCCTACTGGGCAAACTCTGTCAGGAGACACACCTCTCCTGGCCACAAGTGCTCCCAATTGCCCTCTTTTATGTCAGAACTAGACCAAGACAAGATATAGGTATTTCCCTCTTTGAAATCGTTTTTGGTTGCCCCCCCCCCATACCCTACAAGGCCTAGATCCTCATTCCCTTTGCTTAGATAGGGGGGATAGAGTTCTCTCTTCTTAACTTACAGCCCTGCAAAAGAGACTACAGACCCTCTAGACCCAGAGTGTGCTGACACAGACCTTACCCCTGGAAGAAGCCCTGCATCCATATGAGCCAGGAGATTGGGTGTGGATCAAGTTCTTCATCAGAACCTCACCCTTACAACCCAGGTGGAAAGGACCCTACCAAGTCTTATGAACTAAACACACCACCATAAAGGTTGCAGATCGAGACTCCTGGATACATTGGACACATGCAAAGCCAACAGTCATAGACCACAGCCAAACTCCACCACAATCAATCCCACCCATCAAACTCAAGAAAAATCTGGACACAGATCAATGGATGCTTGCAGCATTCTTCAGCACCATTGAACCACACAACTGTGAGGAACCAAGTGCAAACGTTGAATTACACAAAACTGGACTTCAGTTATAATTACTTTAATAGTTATAGTTACAGTTACAGTTACAGTTACAGTTACAGTTACAGTTATAGTTTTAGTTATGATAGATTTTATTTTTTATTTTTTTTATTTTTCTCTCACCTTCATTTTTTTCTTTTTTCCCTTTTTTCTTTGTATTTCTTTTTAACAAGGAAGAGACTTCAGCTATACCTTTCAGTAATTTTTTGAGACTTGATCTATACCTTTTTTTTTACATTTTGTTGTTACCTTTTTTTTTACATTGTACAAAAAAAGGGGGGAAAGGGAAGAAAAGGAATCTAGCAATGAGAAACATGAAATGCAATATATACTATGTATTATTATCTGTAACAATTGTAACACTTGTAACACAAAGCAACTGCGTTCCTGGAACCAAACCTTATCTCAGAGAAAGGAAACGTATGGGAATATTTAACAAGGAAAATACTCAACACCACGAACTTTTGCTTAGCAGGAGGGAAATCAGTCAAGGACATCTTAACCACATGCCTAATGGGAGTGGCAACTAGATCACATAACTTCATTAGCTACACCACATTTAGAAACCTTCTGACTCCTACAAAAGCATTTTTAGCTGGGGCCACTCTAAAAAAACCAAAGACCACGCCATGCACACGCTACACATTGCTGCAGTAACCATCTCTGAGAGATGCTTTAATGTCATTGGGTGCAGCACACCTAGGGTCATAGAATGCACCAGCCTTAGCAACACAGAACTAAAATGCAAAACGTATGTAAAAAGGACACAACGGACGAGCAAAATGTTCCATCCATTGTTATCCGCTCTCAAAAGGGGCAAAAATTTGCATAACCGGAGCAGATAACACGGAAAGGAACAGATGCGGGGAGGACACAGAGTGGATGGAAAGCGGATGCGGAACGGAAGCCCAGTGGATGGAAGCAGATGGGAGCAGATGGCACATCCGCTAGGCTTCCGGGGGACCTCAGCAAAGCGGACGTGGAACGGATGAAGCGGATGCACAGCAGATGCACAGCGGATGCACAGCAGATGAAGCAGATGCACAGCGGATGAAGCGGATGCACAGCAGAAGCCTAGCGGATGCAAAGCAGAAGCCGAACGGATGCCGAGAGTTAATTGCGCATGTGGGGGGGATGCATTGCGTAAGCCATGCAGATATAAAGGGAAGCAGCTCGCACGTGGCCAGCATTTGGAGGAAGGACCTGCTGCCGGATACATCAAGTCCTTGCCTGCCCTTCCTGCATTCCTGCCTGCAAGCCTTGCTGCCAGCCTTCCTGCCAGGCTGCCTCCAAGCCTCCTGGCCAGCCTCTCTGCCAGCCTTGCTCTCTGCCTGCATACCAGCCTTGCTGCCAGCCTGCCTTCCAGCCTCCCTGCCAGGCAGTCTGCCTGCCAGCCTTGGTGCCTGCCTGCCTGCCTGCCATCCTGCCAGGCTTCCTGCCAGGCTTCCTGCCAGCCTGCCTGCCAGGCTTCCTGCCAGCGTGCCTGCTAGCCTCCCTGCCAGCCTCCCTGCCAGCCAGCAACCCCACAACCATGGGGAAGAAGCGAAATCTCAGCAACCTGCCACCATCCCTGGCAAGAGGGACAGGGCCACCCTCCCACCCCCTGTCCCTGACTCTGCTTCTGCTGGTGCTTCTGCTGCTTGGGCTCGCTCTTCTGGTGCTGGAGCTTCTGCTGAAGCTGCTCCTGGCGGTGGTGCTTCTGCTGGTGCTTACTCTGCTGAAGCTGCTCCTGGTCCTGCTGGTCCTGCTGGTCCTGCTGGTCCTGCTCGTGCTCCTGGACTTGCTCGTCCTGCTCGTCCTGCTCGTGCTCCTGGTCCTGCTGGTCCTGCTGGTCCTGCTGGTCCTGCTCATGCTCCTGGTCCTGCTCGTGCTCCTGGTGCTGCTGGTGCTGGTGCTGCTGGTGCTGCTGGTGCTGCTGCTGCTGCTGATGATGATCCTGCTGCTGCTGCTGCTGATGATGATTATGATCCTGCTGGTGATGATGATGATGATGATGATGATCCTGCTGGTACTGCTGGTGGTGGTGGTGTGGAGAAGCAGCCCCTGCTACCTGGGAGCCCCTCTGATGAGGGCCCATCTGGTCCTGCCAAAGGGAGGAAGAGGCGTATGCGGGGACGGGAGAGGAGGCAATACTATATTGAGGAGGAACACGAGGATGAGGTGCTGGAGTGGCTGAGAGAGAATGACTATCTGTGGCGGAAGGGACACCGGCTCTACAGGGACACCAAAAGGAAGCAGGCTGCTTGGAGAGAGAGGGCGGAGAGTATGGGTTACACTTCGAAGGTGCTCCTCAGCTGGTGGAAGCACATGCACACCTGCTACGGGAAGCTGCACCTGAAGAAATCTGGCCAGGCCATGGTTAAGCTGACAGACAGAGAGACCTACATCATGGCCAAGTGCAGCTTCCTGGAGGGTGAGATCCGCCACCAAGGAGCACCAGGAGCCCCTCTCACAACCCTCTCTCTCCGGCAGCCTGCTAAGACCCAGTCCTCTTCCGGCCAAGAGTCAGTCCCTGTCTCCAGGCAGGTTTCTGTGGAGCGTGCCACGACGGAGAACCCACGGACAGGTGTTGTAACCGTGGTTGAGCACGTGGAGGACTCCCTGGTGCGGTGGGAGAAAGGAGACGTCGCGTGCACCACAGCCGTAGCCGCATCCACACACCCCAGCTCCACCTCCACAGAAAGGCTGAGAGCCAGACAGCAGGAGGGGCAGAGCCACACTATCCTGCTGGAGATCAGGGACACTATCCGCACCAGCATAGATCTCCTCTCTCAGCTGGTCAGCACCGACTCCTCATCCTCCAACCACAAGCCCTTCCTCACCTATGTCAACCAGACCCCCAGGAACATGGAGGAACCCCAGTACCAGGTGGAGAAGGACCGGATCATCGAGCTGCTTCACAACCCTCCAGATCCAGAGGAACCTGCTCCCACCCAGTCCAGGTCTGCTCCTCCACCTCCACCACAGGTGATGTCCCTCCCATTCCAAGGCTTCCCACAGCCCATCATCAACCAGGGCTATGGCTACCAGGAGGTCCAGCAGCACAGGCGGCAGCCCTTCCCAGTCCAGGCACAGAGTCATCGGGTGACACCGTTGCCACCAGTTCCACTGATGCCACCAATGCCATCCACGACAATGATGCCACCGACGACAGCGATGCCACCCACGACAGTCCCAGCTGCAGACCAGACAGCCCCACTACACTACTCCTTCCTCCACCCCACAGCCAAGCCCGGCCTCAGTACATCTGTCATCAGTACTGGGGCTGACACTCCATGGCATGGAGGAAGGACCTCTCAGCATCATGGGTCTGAGCCAGCTGTCTGAGAGCTTCCACAACACACCATCCCCTGTTGTCCTCTCGGAACCAGGCACCCCAATGAAGATACAGACCAGCACTCCAGCACCACCCACCTCCACAGCACCTGGACCCGTCACCCCTGAGACTGTGCATACCTCCGAGTGACCAATAAGAGTGCCAGAGACTGGGTGGCTGGCTACCTGTGGACTTTATTTGGACACTTGACTTGGTTCATTTTTTTTTTTACAGCTTGTTGTTCAATAAAGTTTATCTTTGATTCACACACTTGCTTCATTTCTTTTTTTAAATAAAGTCTTGGTGGAAACTTTTAGAATTGGTTTAAGCCTTTGCATGCTTGTGGGATGGGTTAAGATAGCAGTGGGATGGGCAGGGATACCTTTGGGATGGGTAATAGCTGTGGGATAGATAAACCTCCAGTGCAAGCATAGTGGGACTGTATGGTCCACCCTCCCAGGTGCCACACCTATGGCCCTCTATGATCAATAATAATGTAATAATCATCCACACATGTCAACAGAAACACAACTCTTTATTAAACTCCCTGTTCATTGTAGGCCCACCCAACATACATGACCCAATCTCATCCGTGTGATGAGACAGGCTAAAGGAAGCATCCATTATTCATCTATCATCCTGTCTTGCCACTCCACTGCTCCAGCTGGGGAGTTGCACCAATGTCTCAGGAGGTTGCGCTGCTTCTTCCCTTCACGTGAGGCTCTGTTGGGGCCTTGCACATCCTCAGTGTCTTTCAGGTTTCGCCCTTGCCTCCATTCCCCACGCTCCATGTCCTCATTGCCTTGTTGGAGGTCCACGAGCCTGTTCTGCAAGACTGGGTAGCGGGTGCGCATGAGATTGTGCAGGATGCAGCAAGCTTCCATGATCCTCTTCACGGTCTCTGGGTGATGCTGCATGGTGGTGAGAAGTACCTGGAACCTGTTGGCCAGAATGCCAAAGGCGTTCTCCACCACCCGCCTTGCCCTGGACAGCCTGTAGTTGAAGATCCTCTCTTCACGGGTGAGGAGTCTGGAAGTGTAGGGCTTCATGAGGTAGGTTCTGAGGGAGAAGGCATCATCCCCCACGATGAAGGAGGGCACA
Source organism: Laticauda colubrina (assembly GCA_015471245.1). NCBI lineage: Eukaryota > Metazoa > Chordata > Lepidosauria > Squamata > Elapidae > Laticauda > Laticauda colubrina. The sequence goes on along the minus strand of BLBF01000036.1, from coordinate 21,882,401 downwards.
TCTTGTGTGTCATTGGGCAGGGGGTCTGGATCTGGGAAGCCCATGATGAGGTTGCATTCCAGCCCCTCCTTGAGGTCACTGGCGTTGTATACCTGGGCATCTGAACATGAGCCGTTGCCTGAAGCATCGATGTACATGAACTTGTAGTCAGCATCATCCATGGCGAAGAGGACGATGCTGAAGAAGCCCTTGTAGTTGTAATAAGTGGAGCCCGACTTGGCTGGAGCTTTGCAGGCCATGTGCTTGCCATCTATGGCTCCAACGGTGTGTGGGAAGTTCCACCTCTGATACCACTGCTCTCCAACTTTTTTCCATCCTTCATCAGTGGAGGGGCACTGGAGGAGCTTTTCCAGGTATTCTTCAATGATGGCCTGCACCACTTCTCTGACCCCAATGCTGATGGTGTTGTGTGGCACCCTCCAGCCATACTGCATGCTCCTGTAGGTGGTCCCTGAGGCCAGGTGGCGCAGAATGAGTGCCACCTTGAGCCCAGGTTCCAGGCTGGGCCGGAAGTTGGTGTTTGCCTTGGTCAACATGGGTGTCAGCCACTGCACCACTTCATCAAACATGGCTGGAGGCATCCTCATGAAGTTCTGGAATGCCCAAGTGTCTTCATTCCTGATCTCCACCATCAGCTTGTTGTACAGTCCGTACTCTGCTCTTCTGGCGATCCATCTTCAGACCAAGACGCTTCTTGGCCGCCTCTTTTTCTTCCCATAGTAGAGTTCACAGAGCCTGTAGATGGCTTCGCACTGTTACAGAAGGATAGTGGCTGCTGAAAGGACTTTGTTACAATCCACGGTGGACATGACTGAATGCTGTGGAAGAGCAAGAGTCAGATGAAGGCTGCAGAGGTCTGCACAGCTGGGCTGCTGGTCTGAAAGTGAGATGCAGGTGAGTTGCTCCCCCTTTTAAAGGCAGTATAGGTGTCTCTTTGCATCCTCTAGGCATCCTCTAGGCATCCTCTAGGCATCCTCTAGGCATCCTCTAGGCATCCTTAATATCCGAGATAAGTCCTCTCTGCGAACGTTTTTTCTGTTTTAAACGCTTTGTTTCTGTGCTGCATCCGCTAGGCATCTGGTCTGCATCCGTTCTGCGTCCGTTCCACTTCCTCCCTGCATCTGAGCAGATGCGAGTTGCGCGGATGCCTAGCGGATGCCTAGCGGATATCGCGGATGCGTAATGGATGCAGAACGGATGCCTAGCAGATGCGTAGTGGATGCAGAATGGACGAATTGGATACATTTTCCGTGCAAAAGTTTTGAGCAGCTCAAAAATTTATGAGCGGATGAAACGCCCATAAACGGATGCTGGACGGATAGAGAGGAAGCAAAACGTATGCAGTGAGTACAGAACGGATACATCACGTTAACCAATGGAAGGCAAGCTTTTTTGTCCATTTTGCATCCTCTTTGCATCCGTTGGTGCAGTGTGACAGGGGCTTCTCATAGTTACCTGAAGCTCCCACCATGGTGGTTTTTCCTTTGTGGCTCAAAAGCCTACTCATACCTTCCTGCAAATGTCACCAATGGCCCCTGAACCTCGGGAAGGTTAACCATGCTTATGCCATCCTTAAAGAGACGACACAGGAGAGCCTTCCAATCCCTAGACTCAGACTGTAACTCCAAAGTCTCCCTTCTCACCAAAGCAGAATATGTCTCATTGGCAATATCCCTGGTAGGGGTACCTGGATTGGCAGTGTGAAATTCTAGAAATTTGAACAGCTTAGCATGTACCCGAGCAAAAGGCTTGAATTTGACCTCCCATGCCCTGGATACCCTTAACAGAGAACTGAGGAAGGCCAGAGAAGCCATCCTGGAGAATAGGGCAGCAATAGACTTCCTCCACTTGAAGCATAATTATGGCTGCGAAACATTCCACAGGATGTGTTGCTTCAATCAAGATGAAACCTCAGGACTCAGAGAGCGGGACATCCACCACCTGAAAGAACAAGCTCAAAATATTGGTCATGAGCAATCATTTCTAGACTTTTCATGGCTCTTCTTGTGGATGTCAGATTGCCATTGGCTCAAAACCCTTACAACAACCATAGTCACTATTTGTGTCCTTGGAGCCCTCATGTGTTGCTTCTCTCGATGCATACCACCCTGCCTTAGTTGCCTAAAGGCCTGTATCCCCTCTCAGAAGAGAAAATCGAAGGGGAGACAGGCGGCCATGATGATGACCCAGATTGATCACAAATACCAAGTATACCCAGACACCCAATCAGAGACCGCCCTCTAAGAAAAAATAATAATGAAGGATTGTGGAAAGGGAACTTCATGAAGACAGTAGTGTCACAAAAACAGGAAAAGGCCAAGGGGAACTTCAGGCCAGCCAGAAAACAAACTTACATAGGAAAAGGAATCAAATAAAAAGTATTAAAGAATCCCTATAGACAAAAGCCTGAGTAATTAAGAAAATTAGACAAATAGAAAAAAGGAAACAAGATAATTCAGAAAACCCTTACAAACACAGGACATACCAAATAAGCAAAACAAACAGACAAAAAGACACAAAATATAAATTACAAAAGGGACAGACAGGAGATTGCCACAGAACAAATATGAAAAACTATCTTAAAGCTAAAAGAGATTACAGAAAACTAATAATACAATCTGGCCACCCCGCAGATTTTACCTTCCGCGTCTCGCAGAGTTTGCCCTCCAATGGGAATAAAGTCAAACTCAAACAGGATTTGAAACATTAGGCACAAATACAAACACTCACACAAAATCAACTTAGAAAGGGAGAAAAGGGTATAAAAACCCAGGGACTTACAATAAGAAGTTAGGTTGCCAAGGAACACAGACTTTTTGCTGTCCCGCACCTTCCTGAAAAATAAAAAGATCCAGCTTTCAAGCAGTTGTCCGTATCCTTGCGCCAGAGCTCTCCCAGCGGGAAAATAGAATCCTCGAAGGAAAGGTATTTTGACACCTTTCAGCAGTCGTTAAGTGAATCATTGAAGTTTTTAAATCAGTAACAGGGTTGTTAAGTGAATCTGGCTTCCTCCTTGGCTTTGCATGTCAGAAGGTTGCAAAAGGGGATCACATGAACTCAGGAGATTGCAAAATGTAAAATCAATGAACTGGTAATTACACCGGTTGAATCCCACCCCTGGGGCAACATGCTGACTCTGTGAACCACTTAGAGAGGGCTGTAAAAGCAGTGTAAAGCAGTATTTACAGTGGTGGGATTCATCCAGTTCGCATCACTTTGGGAGAACCGTTTGCTAACTTTCTGAGCAGTTTGGTGAACTGGTTGTTGGTAGAAATCATTAGGGCAGAGAACCAGTTGTTAAATTATATGAAATCCACCACTGGATATATAAGGCCCAGTCCTAAGTCCTAGTCCTATTACTCTGAATCCTAAATAATACAGGCAGCCCTTGACTCACCACCATTCATATAGTGACCATTCATAATAACAGCAATGAAAAAAGTGACTTCCATTCAATTCTTGCACTTACTCATAGCATCCCCACAGCTGCATGATCAAAATTTGGGCATTTAGCAGCCAGCGTGTATTTAGGACAGTTACAGTGTCCCGGGTTCATGTGATTGCTATTTGAAACCATCCTAGCTGGCTGTTGACACACAAAGTCAATCAGAGAAAGTGGATTTGCTTCCCTACTGCAGGATTCATTTAACAACTTCTGTCATGCCCTTGGTAGAGTCAGACTCTGAGGGAGAGGAGGAACAGCTGACAGGGAGTGGAGGTATGGCTCCAGAGGTTGTGGAGGAGGCTAGGGAAGAGCAGAGTCTGGCTGGGCAGTCAAAGGAAAAACCAGGCCCATCCCCTCTTCATCCTAAGACACGCAGGGAGGAATGGAGAAGGAAACAACTTGGCTTACGGGAGAGGAAGTGGCCATGATCCCACTCATTGGTGGCTGCTAGGGAGAATAGTATATAAGAGAGATGGTTAAAACACAGCGTTGCCAGAAGCAAAGCGTGTTTTATTTTGGGCTGAAGTTATCTTGATTGGCATTCTTCCAAGAGACAGTGCCTTGTTATCTCCTTGAAGTTGGTAATTACTTGTCCTAGTCTGTTGTGGAAATTTCTTCATTGTAGGTTGTTTGGTTTTTTTTATTTCACCTCTGTCTGCTCATTAAGTTCAGACTGTACTGCCTTCTTTTGAAGACTATTTTTGAGTAAGTTTTATCTCCAATGGAGAATTACTGAACAGAGGGGCCAAGTTGGAGGCATTAAAGGACATTTATTTACATTTTGGATTTTGTTACGTTTGTGGTACACTTGGGTCATCACAACTGCAGAAATATGTTTGAGAACTGTGACATAAAAAAAAAATTAAGAAACTCACTCAACAATTGCCTTGCTTAGCGATGAAAAAATTGATCTTAAATGTGATCATAAGCTAATTATGCCTGTTGTTTCAAGAAAATGTCCTGGCCATTTTTAAGGCTAACATTTTAATATTGTGGGTTTAGAGTATGATCATTAATCTTATGTCTGTTGTGGTTGCTAAGTCTCTGACTTTTTATGACCCTATTGACCATAGCATGCTAGTCTCATGTTCTTCCCCTCCCACCCACCATCCTCCTCTGTCTCCTTGAGTGGCCCAAGTCATGTTTATTGCATTGATGACACTATCTAACTATCTTGTCCCAAAGGTGCTCTTAAGGTTCTGAGTAATGAATCCAACCAATCCAGCAACTGTGAGACTTTTAGCTTTCTCAAAGAACTGCTTTATTGAGTACATCATTTCAGCACAATTGAAAAACAAACAGGAATCTGGCTAATTCCTGTGCTTTCAGTATAATTAAAGATTAGACAGCTCCCTCCCTCCTTGCCACAGGTCATGTTACCAATTCGATGTTCTGGCGTCTCCTTGGTAACCTCGTCCAGTGTCTGGACAGCTCCTGGTAGGATGATCTTGGTTTCCATGAGATAGTAAGTTGTTGATGTCTGATCTGACATTCCAAAGGCCCCTCCTCCATGCCAAAGTGTGTCAAGATGAGAAACGGAGAAAATGGCTGCAACATGCCAACCCATTTCAAATTTAATAGGTGCTTTTTTTCAAGAGGCAACTGGACTTTCTGGTTTTTCTTTGAAGATGTTTCACTTCTCATCCAAGAAGTTTCTTCAGCTCTGACTGGATGGTGGGGAAGAGAAGGATTTATACATAAATATATTTGTGTGTGTGTGTGTGTGTGTGTGTATCATATATATATGATTTATGTATGTATAAATCCTTCCCTTCTCCACCATCCAGGCAGAACTGAAGAAGCTTCTTGGATGAGAAGTGAAACATCTTCAAAGAAAAATCAGAAAGTCCACTTGTCTCCTGAAAAAAGCACCTTTGGGACAACCATGACTTTAATGATTGAGAATCTCCAAAGACATTTATCTAATCATCTCATCCTCTGTTGTTCCCTTCTCCTTTTGGCTTCCATCTTTCCCAACATCCAAGTCTTTTTCCAATGACCTCTCTCTTCTCATGAGGTGGCCAGAGTGTTTGAGCTTCCATAATTAGTTAAATATTAATTAATTAATATTTAAATATTAGTCATACTGCCTTGGTACAAAGAGAATTTTATCGTCGATCCCAAAGTTGAGAATGACTGAAATAAGAAAATAGACCAGCTGACTTTTTTAGGATGTTGAGAGCCCAGGCAGTAATGTTGACATTAATGAGATCATATTCATAATATGGGAAGATCCTATCTTGAGACAATCCTTGTGTTAGCATCCTAATGTAAATTTGCTGCTGCAGAGGTGTTCTGGGGTTTTCCATCAACCCTGCTCTCTAATAGACTGAGAGTTTATACCAAGAATGGAAAACCAATAATCGGATCTGACTTCACAGGCCAATTCCAATTGGGGCTTTTGATCATTTTAGCGAAGCCCCATCTGTACTCTTTAAGCAGGATTATTGACTTTCTGTCTCAGCATCTTAGTCACCTAGTAGCCAGCAATGAGACAGAGTACCTAGGATTTATGTAAAATATGTGAAATGTCTACATATTGATTTAGTGGAAGGAAATGTTCGTTAAAATGGAAAGTGTATATGAACACACACTTACAAGCCTGTTAATTTGTTATAGAGATTGGACATTTGACCGGAATGGTATAGGGCATCCTGCTTGAACAGGGAGTTGGACTAGAGGATATAGTACATAAAATCATACATTGCAATGTCCTACCGGTTAATGAATACTTCAGCTTAAACCATAACAATACAAGAGCACACAATAGATAGAAACTCAAGGTAAACCACACCAAACTTGATTGCAGGAAATACAACTTCAGCAACAGAGCGGTCAGTGTCTGGAATACTCTACCTGACTGTGTAGTTTCTTCCCCAAACCCCAAAAACTTTAACCTTAGACTGTCTACTATTGACCCCATCCCTTTCCTAAGAGGTCTGTAGGGGGCATGCATAAGCGCACCAACGTTCCTACTGTCCCTGTCCTATTGTTTCTTTTTATTTTTCTTATATGTATCCATGTATTCATAACGATGTTTATACTTATACCTATTATAATTGCTTGACAAAATAAAATAAATAAATAAAATAAATCCAACTCTGTTATTCTTCCATAATCTTTCCAGATTACAGATAATCAGAGTTGGAAAGGACCTTGTAAGTCATCTAATACAATTCCCCCACCCAAGTGGGAGACCCTACACCATTTCTGACAAATGGCAGTCCAATCTCTTCTTGAAAGCCTCCAGTGATGAAGCTTCCACAACTTCTGAGGGCAATTTCTGTTCCATGGGTTGATTGTTCTCACTGTCAGAAAGTTTCTCTTATCTCCAGGTTAAATCTCTCCTTGTTCAGTTTCCATCCATTATTCCTTGTCTGGCCTACAGGCACGTTAGAAAATAGCTTGACTCCTTCCTCCCTGTGGCAGCCCCTCAAATATTGGAACACTGCTATCATGTCTCCCCTGGTCTTGCTCTTCACTAGACTAGCCATCCCCAGTTCCTGTAATCTTGAGCCACTGTCATGGGTCTAAATTAAAAAAAGTTCAGTAGGGATTTCAAAGCTAGAAGGCAAGATATCCAGCACCCAAGAGGATGCTCCTTAGCAAGTGGTGAGATGAAGCAATTGTACAATGAAAGAGTCACATAACTGGAAAGGTTCTTTTTAGATGCAGCAAACTAAGAGAATGATAAAGTATTGAGTCTAATTTCCAAAGAATTATAGCTTTCCTTCATTGGATTTACCAATTCAGTAAAAGTTCGGCCCAACTGTACATCCTGGCCAAAGCAAAAAGAGAGAGGTTTCTGAATGGTTGTCTACATTTTCATTTGCTCACCAATTATCCATCTCTCACTGATCCCACATACCCTGCTTGGAATATATCAAGGCTTTCTTTTCTGAAAACATACTTCTAAAAACACCAACCCCCATTTATAGTGGCTCCATATAAGCTTCATGCTAGAGGAACATTTTATGTGTTTCTATCAGCTTGTGTGTTTCTCTCCCTCCCTTTTGTGGGGCTAATCCATTTGTCTGCTCAAGCTGTGGCCCTGTCAAAATTCTCCCCCACAGGCTTTTTTTCACAAACAAATCCTTTGTTGGTTTTCTCCATTCACTCACTGAAGTCTGGGATGGAGCATAAACAAGTATAAAAAGGGGAGAATGAATGCCATCTGTTGTTCTTCATTAAGCTGGTGTAGCAGAGAACAATTTGGAATTGATACTCACAAAGGTGCATTCCCCCCTCCCCAAAGGACATCACAACACAGCTCATTTTGTCATTTGCTGGAATCAGATATTCAGCCAAACAATGCTGGGAAGACCAAATATCAGTGCATTTTATAGTTCATCCTTCTGAAGCAAATCTTCAGTTTGTATGCCCAGACCTTAATTTATCCAGTGTTCTGAGTCTGCATGACATCCTGAGCAATAAAGAAATGATATAGGTTGGGATGCATAACATGGCAGGCTAAAATATGATATCTAATTTGTAATTCAAGGAGTTGAGCAAACAGACCTAAGATATAAAACAGCAGTAGAGAACTTACTGGTGTTGTTGAATTAAAACTCAGCAGGAAGAGTCAGTGTGGCTACTGGCTGGTTACTGGCAGTTTGGATGGGAGTTGTAGTAACTGGCATTTGGCATAATGTGTTTGGTCTTAGTCTTTAGTTGATTGATATCCTGATAATATAAAAATGATGCTTTGATGTATCTAATGTCACGCCCCTTGGATCTCATAATTGAGTCACTACGTCATAATGAGAGTTTTGCAGCGATAATTCAGCGCCAGAAAAATAAACACAGATGGCTGAAGCTTCATTTAACATCTTTATAAACATAAGTAGATTTGACAAACAAGTTGTAGATTTTCCAAACATGCAGCAAACTCAAACAGAAACATGTTGCAAGTTCAGAGCAGAGCTCCAGTCTTCCGCAAGCAAGCAAGTTAGGTTCATCTTCAATAGACAGACTCAGCACTCAACACAGCTGCAGAGTTCCAGAGCTTAATATAGAGCCACTCCTAGGCTATTTTAAGTTTCAGTTTCCAGCCTAGGCTACTTCTACTTTCAGTTTCCAAAACAGTCCTCATTGGATGACTTAGTTGCTATGCCTATTCATTGGTTGATCTTGTTACTAAGCTCTATTCCAGTCCATGAATATACTCTGACACGTCATATCTAATTTTTCATGACCCCATGGACCATAGCACATCAGTTGCCACTTTCCTAATTGTCTCCTGAAATTTGCCCAAATTCATGTTCATTGTGTAGATGATCTTATCTAACCATCTTATCTTCTGCCCTCCCCTTCTCCTTTTGCCTTCCATCTTTCCCAACATCTGTATCTTCTCATTTAATGGTCAAAGTATTTGAGCTTCAACTTCAGTATCTGTCCTTCCAAAGAACAAAGTTGAGTTCCTTTCGATTGACTGATTTGATCTCCTTGCTTACATGGATGACCATGATTGTAGATCTCAAATAGCTCCAGAGCGATACTGAGAGACTATGGCAAGATGCCATGAATCAAAAATTTGCCAGCCCACCAAATCCAAATTTGCTATGGAATCGAGATAAGAAATGGTCAACTTCTGAGTCTAACCTGGCCAACAGAGTTATGGTCTTTGTTTGGACCATAATATCTCAACTAAAGGCCCTGTCACACTGGCCGACGGATGCAAAACGTTTGTAAAAAGGACACAGCGGATGATAAAAATGTTCCATCCGTTGTTATCCACTCTCAAAAGGGGCAAAAATTTGCATAACCAGAGCAGACAACATGGAAAGGAAAAGACGGGGGGAGGATGTAGGGCGGATGGAAAGCGGATGCTCCATGGAAGTCTAGTGGATGGAAGTGGATGAGAGCGGATGGCACATCTGCAAGGCTTCTGGGGGAGTACAGCAAAGCAGACGCCGAACGGATACAGCAGATGCAGAGCGGATGCCGAGTGGATGAAGCGGATGCAGAGCGGATGCAGAGCGGATGAAGCAGATGCAGAGCGGAAGCCTAGCGGATGCCTAGCGGAAGCCTAGAAGATGCCTAGCGTTCACTGCGCATGCGGGGAGGATGCATTGCATCAGCCCTGCGGATATAAAGGGAAGCAGCTCCCAAGCAGGTCACCATTCTGAGGAAAGACCTGCTTCCAGACACAGCTCTCCAGCTAGCCAGCCAGCCAGCCAGCAACCCAACAACCATGGGGAAGAAGAGAAAGCCTCAGCCATCTGCTGCCAGCCCTGGCAAGAGGGACAGGGCCACCCTCCCACCCCCTGGCCCTGACTCTGCTTCTGCTGGGGCTTCTGCAGCCCGGGCTCGCTCTTCTGGGGCTGGGGCTTCTGCTGATGCTGCTTCTGGAGGTGGCGCTTCTATTGGTGCTTACTCTGCTGATGCTGCTTCTGGCGGTGGTGCTTCTGCTGGTGCTTACTCTGCTGGCACTGCTCCTGGTGCTGGGGCTTCTGCTGGGGCTTACTCTGCTGGCGCTGCTCCTGGTGCTGTTGTTTCTGCTGGTGCTTACTCTGCTGGTGCTGCTGGTGCTCCTGGTCCTGCTGCTGATCCTGGTCCTGCTGGTCCTGCTGGTGCTGCTGGTGCTCCTGGTGCTTACTCTGCTGCTGCTGATCCTGGTGCTGCTGGTGCTGCTGGTGCTGCTCTGGTGCTGCTGGTGCTGCTGCTGGTCCTGCTTTAGCTTCTACTGTTGCTGTTGCTGGTGATGGTGGTGCTGTGGAGGAGCAGCCCCTACAACCTGGAAGCCCCTCTGATGAGGGCCCATATGGTCCTGCCAAAGGGAGGAAGAGGCAGATGCAAGAACGGGAGAGGAGGCAATACAACACAGAAGAGGAACATGAGAATGAGGTGCTGGAGTGGCTGAAGGGACACAGGCTCTATAGGGACACCAAAAGGAAGCAGGCTGCTTGGAGAGAGAAGGCGGAGAGCCTGGGTGACACTTCAGAGGTCCTCCTCGGCTGGTGGAAGCACATGCACACCTGGTACGGGAAGCTGCACCTCAAGAAATCTGGCCAGGCCGCGGTCAAGCTGATGGACAGAGAGACCTACATGATGGCCAAGTGCAGTTTCCTGGAGGGTGAGATCCGCTACCGAGGAGCAGCCCCTCTCACAACCCTCTCTCTCAGGCAGCCTGCTGAGAGCCAGTCCTCTTCTGGCAGAGAGTCAGATCCTGTCTCAGATCCTGTCTCCAGGCAGGTATCTGTGGAGCGTGCCACGACGGAGACCCCCACGACAGCTGTACTACCCGTGGTGGAGTGCGTGGAGGACCACCTGACACAGTGGGAGAAAGGAGACGGCACTTCCACCACAGCCCAACCTGCATCCACCCCCAGCTCCACCTCCACAGAAAGGCAGAGAGGCAAACCGGAGGGACAGAGCCACACTGTCCTGCTGGAGTTAAGAGACACCATCAGGAGCAGTGTAGATCTCCTCTCTCAGCTGGTACACACCGATGCCCCATCCTCCAACCGCAAGCCCTTCCTCACCTATGTGAACCAGACCCTCATGAACATGACAGAACCCCAGTACCAGGTGGTGAAGGACAGGATCACCGATCTTCTTCACAACCCTCCAGACCAAGATGAACCTGCTCCCACCCAGTCCAGGTCTGCTCCTCCACCCCAGGTGATGTCACTGCCCTTCCAAGGCTTTCCACAGGCCCTCCGCTACCAAGGCTATGGCTACCAGGAGGTCCAGCAGCACAGGCAGCAGCCCTTCCCAGTCCAGGCACATGTACATCGGACACCACCGGTGCCACTGATGCCACCAATGCCACCAATGCCACCCACACCACTGATGCCACCCACGCCACTGATGTCACCCACACCATCGATGCCACCCATGCCACAGATGCCACCGACGCCAGTCCTCACCCAGCTGCAGACCAGACAGCCCCACTACACTGTTCCTTCCTCCACCCTACAGCCAAGCCCGGCCTCAGTACATCTGTCATCAGTATTGGGGCTGACACCACATGTCATGGAGGAAGGGGCTCTCAACATCATGGGGCTGAGCCAGCTGTCTGAGAGCTTCCTCAACACACCGTCCCCTGTTGTCCTCTCGGGGCCAGGCACCCCAGTGGTGCTTCAGACCATGACTAGAGCAGCAGCCACCTCCACAGCACCTGGACCCTTCACCCCTGAGACTGGGCACGCCTTCGAGTGACCAAGAAGAGTGCGAGAGACTGGGTGGCTACCCGTTGACTTTATTTTTGCTTTGGACATTTGACTTGGGTCATTTTTCTTTTACAGCTTGTTATTAATAAAGATTATCTTTGCTTCACACACTTGCTTCATTTATTTTATTAAATAAAGTCTTGGTGGAAACTTTTAGAAATTGTTTAAGCCTTTGCATGCTTGTGGGATGGGTAACAATAGCAGTGGGATGGGCAGGGATACCTTTGGGATGGCTAATATCTGTGGGATGGGCAGGGATACCTGTGGGATGGGCAGGGATACCTTTGGGATGGGTAATAGCTGTGAGATAGATAAACCTCCAGTACAAGCATAGTGGGACTGTATGGTCCACCCTCCCAGGTGCCACACCTATGGCCCTTTATTATCAATAATAATGTCATCATTCATCCACACATGTCAACATAAACACAACTCTTTGTTAAATGCCCTGTTCATTGTAGGCCCACCCAACATACATGGCCCAATCTCATCAGTGTGATGAGACAGGCTGAAGGAAACATCCATTAATCATCTATCATCCTGTCTTGCCACTCCACTGCTCCAGCTGGGGAGTTGCACCAGTGTCTCAGGAGGTTGCGCTGCTTCTTCCCTTCACTTGAGGCTCTGTTGGGGCCTTGCACATCCTCAGTGTCTTTCAGGTTTCGCCCTTGCCTCCATTCCCCACGCTCCATGTCCCCATTGCCTTGTTGGAGGTCTACGAGCCTGTTCTGCAAGACTGGGTAGTGGGTGCGCATGAGATTGTGCAGGATGCAGCAAGCTTCCACGATCCTCCTCACGGTCTCTGGGCGATGCTGCGTGGTGGTGAGAAGTACCTGGAACCTGTTGGCCAGGATGCCAAAGGTATTCTCCACCACCCGTCTTGCCCTGGACAGCCTGTAGTTAAAGATCCTCTCTTCATGGGTGAGGTGTCTTGAAGTGTAGGGCTTCTGAAGGAGAAGGCGTCATCACCAACGATGAAGTAGGGTACATCTTGCATGTTGTTGGGCAGGGGTTCTGGATCTGGGAAGCCCATGATGAGGTTGCATTCCAGCCCCTCCTTGAGGTCACTGGCGTTGTATACCTAGGCATCTGAAGCTGACCCGTTGCCTGAAGCTTCGATGTACATGAACTTGTAGTCAGCATCGACCATGGCGAAGAGGATGATGCTGAAGAAGCCCTTGTAGTTGAAATAAGTGGACCCTGACTTGGCTGGAGCTTTGTAGGCCACGTGCTTGCCATCTATGGCTCCAACGGTGTGTGGGAAGTTCCACCTCTGATACCACTGCTCTCCAACTTTTTTCCATCCTTCATCAGTGGAGGGGCACTGGAGGAGCTTTTCCAGGTATTCTTCGATGATGGCCTGCACCACTTCTCTGACCCCAATGCTGATGGTGTTGTGTGGCACCCTCCAGCCATACTGCATGCTCCTGTAGGTGGTCCCTGAGGCCAGGTGGCGCAGAGTCAGTGCCACCTTGAGCCCAGGGTCCAGGCTGGGCCGGAGGTTGATGTTTGCCTTGGCCAACCTGGATCTCAGCTGCTCCACAACTTCATCAAACATGGCTGGAGGCATCCTCATGAAGTTCTGGAGTGTACGAGGGTCTTAGTTCCTCAGCTCCACCATCAGCTTGTTGTACAGTCCGTAATCTGCTCTTCTCCCAATCCATCTTCGGACCCAAACACTTCTTGGCCGCCTCCTTTTCTTCCTGTAGAACAGTTGAAAGAGCCTTTAGATGGCTTCGCACTTTTGCAGAATGCTGGTGGCTACCAAAAAAAGTGTGTTACGATCCATGGTGGACAAATCTACATTGTGCTACATTGTGCTATTATATTGTGCTATCAAAATTCCCTGGCAAACCATCAAATAACATTGACTTAATTTGCTACTGATTCTATGGAAAACAATATGTGATAATGGTGTAGGATACTTCAAACAGACTTAACACACTTAGTTTAAGTCATTCTTAGATCTTCCTAAATGTTTAATTCCATCTCCTAAAGTGATATCCAGCTCCTTCTAATGGTAGTTGCTCTATCACTATATTATCCACTGAGTTTGGTTCAGAGGAACGTCAACGATGAAAAAAATTGACCTCTTATGGGTGTTAGACAGCAACCTATGTTTCTACTTTAACAATAAAGATGTAGCATATTTTTCAGACTATAAGAATGTATTTTTTTACCTGCCAAGTTTGATTAGACACACAAGGAATTTGTCTTTGGTGCATATGCTCTCTGTGTACATAAGGGAAAATAAATGCATTCATCAAGAATCATCAGACTTAGTGATAGTCATAGGATATTAATAAGCAATCAAATCATACTAGGAAACAAATAAAACAATATAAATTGTAGAGATACAAGCAACAAGGTTATAGTCATAAGTGGGAAGAGATAGGTAATAGTAAGTGTTATTATAATCTAGTGGTAGAGGAATAATCGTAATACAATCTTAGTAAATAAGTTGACAGTGTTATGGGAATTAGTTGTTTAGCAGAGTAATGGCATTCGGGAAAAAAACTGTGTGCAGTGCCCTATAATGTCATTTTGAGGGTAGAAGTTGAAACAATTCAATGCAGGCAAGCCTGCAGAGAAGAGGTGGTATTCAGTAGGTTCTGACCAGTTCTGGAGAACCAGTAGCGAAAATTCTGAGTAGTTTGGAGTACCGGTAAATACCACCTCTCACCGGAAATTTTACAGTATCCTTCCCCTGCTATGTCACCAAGCCTCACCCACAGAACTGGTAGTAAAAAAAATTGAATCCCACCACTGCTGCAGAGTGCTTCTAGATTCTGGGGAGGGCAAAAACCGGACAGGATTTGGGAGGCCAAAAATGAGTTGGTTTTTGGTCTGCAGAGTGCTTCTGGATGCCAGGGAGAGCAAAAATGGGATGCGCAGAGGCCAAAAACTATTTTTTAAATTGTTTTCCTTTTTTAAACCTAGGTGCATCTTATGGTCCAAAAAATATGACATATGTACCTCCTAAAGAATTTGTTCAGTCTGGATATGGGGCACCCAATGCAGATTCTCAGAGCAGGGCCCAATCTTTACACATTATAGATGATCTTTGATGGACTTATGGCCATTCATTTAGCAATGGTTTGAAGTTACAATGGCACTAGAAAACAAATGATGTACAAATTATTCTTGCATTTATGACCATTGCAGTATCTGTGCAGTCACATGATTATAATGCAGATGTTCTTCAGTTGGTATTTATCATGTAATCACCATTTGTGATCTTCTTGGATGGCTTCCAACAAGCAGAGTCAATGGGAAACCACATGATTCACTTAATGACTATGGCAAATAAGGTTGTAAAATCAGGGGCATTCTCATGATGCTTTGGTTCATGACTGCTGTCCTAAATAACACATCTTCCAGTCCTTGTTGTGGTCATAAATCAAGGACTACCTGCATTTAAATCCATGCCATTTTCTTAACATCATAATAAAATACATTGGTTTATTGATTGGATCTGAAATCTATAAAATATACCAGTATTAAGTGGCCATCACTGGACTGTAGAAACAATAACAAGACAGTGCTATGTATTTTTGCTTTGCAATAAATAACACCACAGGGAGTCCTCATGTCACGAGTCATGCCCCTGTTGGGGTCTGATTCTGAGGGAGAGTAGGAACAGCTGAAAGGGAGTGGAAGTGTGGCTCTGGAGGTTGTAGAGGAAACTGGGGAAGGGCACAGGCCAGCTGGGCAGTCAGAGGAAGATCCAGGCCCATCTCCTCTACATCCTAGGGCATGCAGGAAGGAACGGACAAGGGAGCAACGTGAGTTGCATGTTTTACAGGGGAGGAAAGGGCCCTGACCCCCTTCATTGGCTGCAGCTGGGAAGACTGTTTAAAAGGACAAACTGTGCATGGCCCAGTACTGGAAGCAAAACATGTATTATTCTGAGCTTATCTGTGTTTTGGCTTCCTCCCAACTGTGGTGGCTGCATTATCTGGTAGAAGTCTGCAATTAATCATCGTTGCCTGCCATAATAATTCCTTCTGTGTGGTTTGCGTTTGGTTGTTTTATTTCGAATTAACTTTAATTTGGATGTAGACTGCATTTACTTCCTCTGTAAACTGTTTTTCTTAAGTGTTTGATTTCCAGCCGAGGATAATTGGACATTGGGGCCAAGTTGGAGGCATTAAAGGAACTTTATTCTATTTTTGTGACTTGGTTATTTTTGTGTTGTGCCCCAGGTCATCACATCAGGTGTAACTCCATTCAAAATCCAAGAAAGAGAACCTTAGACTCCACTGTTATAGAGAAAAGGACTTTTAGTGAATTTGAAGAGGTAGCATCAGAAGAAATACAAAATTTGAGGCAACAGGCGTGAAAATTACATATAGAAAGTTATCCCATGTCCCCAACCCCTATAGTTCAAACTGGCCATCCAATCTGAGATGTGCATAATGTCATGTGGGTGCATTTTCAGGTGGTGCTTCACACATCTGGTATGCCAAGATGGTTGGCCTTTCCCTAGAGATATAAGAGGCTACCTGCACAGTAAGCAAGTAAGCATACTCAGGAAAGCACCCCAACTTTTACAATTCACCAACTTTTACAATTCATCCTCCAGCACCCTTCCCCCCATGAGGCCCAATTATTCTTCCCTCCCCCGTTTCTATGGCAACTGGAAAGAGACAAGCAGAAGAAGGATTCTGGAGACTGACACCTCAACTAACAACAGTTCATTTGGTGGCTGTTCAAAGTTGCAATGGCACTGAAAAAAGTGACTTATGATTTTTTTCACACTTGCGAACAGTGCAGCATCTCCATGGTCATGTGATCAAAATTCACACACTTGGTGACCGACTCATGTTTATGATAGTTGCAGTGTTCCGGGGCCTTTTGATAAGCAAATTCAACGGGGAAGCCAGATTCACTTAACAACCATATCACTCAGTTAACAACCAAAGTGATTCAGCTGTGGCAAGAAGAGTCCTAAAATGGGACAAAACTCACTTAACAACTGTCTCATTTAGCAACAGAAATTTGGGACCCAATTGTGATCGTAAGCCGAGGACTACCTGTACTGCATTTAGTGAGGCACACTCATAAGGTCAACGTACATTGGATTGCAGCCACAGGGATAAGCTTTTTCCTTGATTTTTTTTTTTTTAAGTAAGCTATCTTAAAATCAATTACATTCTGGCCCTTTCAATAATCCGCTTCTCTCCTTCTTCATGGCAATTATTGCAATTATTGTTTTGTTAATAGAAACATTGTCTAAAATTGGGTCTACTGGGAAAAGGGAAAAAATACAATGAATGAAAAAAACACTTGTTCAAGGCTTTAAAGGCTTTTAAAAACCTACAGAAAATTTTGCAAAATCAATGGAAAACATCAAAGGGAAGAACACAGGCAGCCAGGGTAGCTAATATGTACCAGAGGAATTTGTATTTTTAAAAAAATCAAATTCACATCTTTTTCTACCTTTCAGCATATGAAGATCTCCCAAAATGATGAAAATAAATAATTAAGGTGAGGTGCAGAGTTCAGGATCTCAACCAGAGTAAAATTATTCCTGAACTTAGATAGTCCTTACCTAGTCCAGGTAATCCTCGACTAATGACCATAATTGAGCCCAAAATTTCTGTCGCTGTGTGAGACATTTGTCAAGTGAGTTCTCCCCAGTTTATGACCTTTATTGCCACAGTTGTTAAGTAAATCACTCCAGAAGTTTCAGTGCTGCTGAAACTTTGAATGGTCACTAAATGAACTTTGTAAGTTGAGGACTACCTGTATAGTTTCATTATTTTTCTTTAGCTTTTGTTCCTATTCCATTCCTGCTGCAGAGCTATTAGTAATTTTTCACAGTTCTTCAGTTGGAAAAATCTCCCCAGGAGGATTACCATTTAGTGAAAAACAATAAAAGATCCTGTTTTCTTCATAGAGTAAAAGCCACAGAAAAGGGAAAAAAGACTAAAACAAGCAGAATCAGAGAAGCAGTTGTTTTGTGACCAATAAAGGCAAAAGCACATGTGTCCCAGGATAATGTTGCAGGATGCAATCTGGGTCACACCAGGACCAGAGGTTTAATCTTCAGACTTGTGCTGGAGCCCATCCTCAGGGAACTTCTCTCTACTGGAATGTGTGCTTTGGGCTATTCCATGCATGCAGGGGTGAGTTTCAAAAATTTTAGCAAGGGGTTCTCTGCCCAGTTGCTGGGTGGGTGTGGCCATGGTGGGCATGGCCTAGTTGGCTTCCTGCACCATGGCAGGGGGCTGTTTTCATCCTCCCCAGTCTCTGGAGGTTTTGCTCAAGCCTCTGGGAGGGCAAAAACAGTCTGTTTCCAGTCTTCTGGAGCCTCCAGGACACCTGTCTTTTTGCACTCCCTGAGCTTCTGAGCAGGCCCTGCACTTACCTGGCATCCAAAACAGGCTGTGTAGAGAGTCCTGGGAGGGGCCAGCCAGGGATTTGCCGGTTTGCCAAACCTGTCATTAAACAGCCATAAAATTAGCAACGGGTTTGCCCAAACAGGGTAGAACTGGTAGCAACCCAGCTCTGCATGAATAGCATTTAGCAATAGCAATAGCACTTAGACTTATAGATGACACTGAGGAAAATAGTCTTTACCAGCCATTATCACTGCCTGACTAAATAATCCAGAACCCAGTGTTCCTGATTAGGAGAGATGAGGCTGCTTCCATTCGAGCAATCCCACTGACCTTCTCTGATCTTCTGTCTCTCTGCTCTTCACATCTGCTGATCAGGTAGGGACAGCATCTGTTCCTCATCACAGGCAGCTTCTTGCTGATCCTGGTGGCAGCCATGCCTCTCTTTCCCCTTCTTGAGAAGGTGGCTGTCCATCCAATTGATTGCACCCCCTGATGATTGACGGACGTGGAGCTGCATCTTCCTCTATCCTTGGGTCTCTGAGTGCTCTTGGGGACCTTGTATCTCCCTGTCTGATGGCTCCAGTTCTGGCTTATTCTCCTCTGAGTTAGCAACCGATGGGGTCATCACGGTAGCTTCAGCCAATGTAGCTTTGTTTGTGATTGTGGGAAGATCATGAAGGGGCCCATTCCTACTCTGGAGCCCCTGATCCAGACCTATAGGCCAGTTATAGTAACAGCATGAAGTTCAGACCTAATATATAAATGATTCCAAGATCAGAAAGTTACAGTAGAAGTTTGAGCTTTTCTGGAAATGTATGTGACATTGGCAGAATTGGTTTAAATCATGTAAGATACTTTGTGTTTCTGGAATCTTGCTGTAGTATTGAAAAGATCTCAAATGTCCTTCAAATAAGTTAGATGGCTAGTGGTTTTATTCTGTGGTGGGATTCTACCGGTTTAACAACTGTTTTGGTGAGCGTGTGCAGCATTAGAAAACTGCAAATTTACAGATATAAAACTTACTGTCAGCCTTCAAGATTTTCTCCTTTTCTCCCTTTACTTTGCATCTTTCGGCTGTCATAAGTAACAGGGAGAAGGAGGGGGAATGGTTATGGGAAGTGAGTTAAAGGTGTTACAAACCAGAACTGTATAAACTGGGAGGGTGAGTACATTCTTGCTTAGGTTTCTATTCTATGCTATGCGCAGCTGCAACCCTTTATCAAACTATGTCAAGGTCAACGGACAGAAGCCTCATCACCACCTGGAGATGCCCACATAATGACATACACAACTTTTAATTGGATGAGCCAATTGAACTATTGGGGGTGGGAATGTTGCCATTACTTTGTATATGTGATTTACGCACCCATTTTCTCAGATTCAGAATTCTTTTGTTGCTACCACTTGATTTCCAGTAAAATATACCTTTTCTCTGATTAAAGGAGTCTAAGTATTTCTTTCTTGGATTTTGAATGGAGCAGCAGCTGACATTATTCTGAATCTCCACATTACCAGCCCACCCGGAGATTTAAAAAAAATTCTTCCGAGGGGGTCTGAACACAATGTCAAATCCATCCAGCGACCAAGAAGACCTGGGAGCAATTGGAGGACAAGATTCTCTGCTGCTAGAGGAAGCAGGGGAAGCTGACTTGTTAGCAGAACTAAATCTTGGGGAAAAACCAGCTGTAAAACCCAAATGGTCCCTGGAAGTCAGTTGGAAGGATCCTGAGGAAAAGCCTCCTCCAGGAGTACCCACTTTCCGTCGGTGTGGAAGAGAGGAGCCATGGTAGGAGAAGAAAAGAAAGAATTTTTTACTAACTCAAGCCATGCATCTTCTAAATGAAGCTATTGGAGAACCTCAAACCGATCAAAGGTATGAGGGAGAGGAGGGGGAGGCAGCCCCAGTCAGAAGAATCAGAGCAGCCACCACCATAAATCAACCCAGGCAAGCGCAACAGGCAGCAGCAGCCCAGGGGCCCCCAGCGGGAGGGGTAATTGCCAGAAGACGTAGAACTCCAAAGGTGCCTCCATTGGAAGTAAAATATGGGGGGGGGGATCCCAAGGAGTTAGGATTCTTCCTGGCACAAGTCTGGAGCCATATGGAGGAACATGGAGGGGATTTTTCCTGAGAAGCAGCCAAAGTTAGATGTGTTACCAGGGCTCTGAAGGGATCAGCTGCAGAATGGATGGTGACTTTGCATAATGATAATGCCCCTCAGCTGTTGAATTATTACCTATTCATGACTGCGCTGTGGGCCAGGTTTGAAGACCCACTTGCTGAACGTAAGGTCAGAATTAGGATAAAAACCATAAATCAAGGGCAGAGATCAGTGGCTGACTACACCCAGGAATTTAGAGAGCTGGTGTGTCATATTCGAGGCTGGTCCCAGGGAGCCCTGATAGAAGTTTTTAAAGATGGGTTAAATGAAGATGTATATCAAAGCTGTATTGCCAGAAGAGACCCCAGTGAGCTGCAGCTATGGTATATGCTGGCAGCAGAGGTGGAAATTGATCTGACCCAAAACAGATGCTGGGGGAGGGGGTTGGTTGGAGCAAATTCTCCCCCATCAGCCCTCGAGAAGCCTTAAAACCTCAAAAGGGAGGAACGGCGGCAAAACCCAAGACCACTGCTGCTTCTGATGTGGGAAGGAAGGTCACTGGGCTGCAAATTGCCATGCCAAGCTGGAACCAAAGGGGACACCAGGAGGAGGAAGAAAACCTGAAATAAAACCAGCAAAGCCTCGCAAAGTGGCGCTTAAAGCAGAGGAGGTTGTAGAGATTGCCCCTCCAAAAGGAGAGGAGCTAGGAACTCCAACCTCTTCTGAAGAGAGTGAATCCGAATCGAAAGATGACTCACTGGTAAGTCCAAACAAGGGCCCCATGACCATTCCAGTGAGATTAAGGGTACCCACATCGGGAGCCAAAGGGGAAATGCTGGCCTTGTTAGACTCTAGGTGCACAAGGTGCGTAATCAGCTCAGAGGTAGTGGATAAAATGGGCTTAAGGCTAAAGACTTTAAAAAAATCCATAGCCTTTTGCCAATTGGATGGGTCAGTAGCTGGGGGCGGCCCTGCACATTTCATAACGGAACCAATAGAAATGACAATGGGGAAGCATAGAGAGACTTTGTGTTTTATTGTGGCTCCTGGGATGGAGTGGCCCCTAATACTGGGGTTGCCCTGGCTCTGGAAATGGAACCCCCATGTTGATTGGAGGAGAGGGTCATTGCGCATACGTACTGACCAGCACCTAGAAGGGGAGGGGCAATCTCAACCAAAACTCAAGAATCCCACTGAACTGGTCTCCACTGGCATCGAGAACCTGAAGGGGGAGGAGAAAATTCTGGAGGAATATTGGGACTTAAAGGAAGTATTCAGTGAAAAGGCCTCAGATGAGCTCCCCCCCCCCCCATCATTCAACAGAGTGCAGTATTGAAATTTTAGCCAGGGTGAAACTTCCAAAACCAAAACCATACTCAATGACACCACAGGAGCTAGAAGAGCTATGGTCATTTATTGATAAGAATTTGGAACGTGGTTTCATCCAACCCGCTAGACCCCGGGTAACAGCCCCAATATTGTTCCGTGAAAAGAAAGATGGCTCCCTTTGTTTATGTGTTGACTACATAAACCTGAACGCTATTTCAGTGGAGAACGTGTACCCTCTCCCCTTGATGAAGGACATGTTGGCCCACTTGGCCAGAGGGAAATTTTTTACAAAACTCCACTTGAGAGAAGCATACTACCGGGTTCGAATTAAGGAAGGGGATGAATGGAAAACTGCTTTTAACTTCCCAATGGGTTGTTTCCAATTCAACGTTCTTCCATTTGGCCTCCAGGGGGGCCCTGGAGTATTCATGCAAATGATCAATCATGTGTTGCATGAACATCTATACAAAGGGGTGTTGGTTTATCTTGATGATATTCTTATCTACACGGAGACTCATGATGAACATATGAAACTAGTGCGGTCAATTCTGGAAAAACTTTGAGCTGCTGAGCTGTATGCAAAGTTGTCCAAGTGTGAATTCCACCAGGAAAAAATTGAGTATTTAGGTTATCACATCTCACATGATGGCATAGAAATGGATCCGGGGAAGGTTTTGGAATGGTCCCCTCCCCGCACCAGGAAACAACTTCAAAGTTTCTTGGGATTCACTAATTTTTACCGTCAATTTATCCCTGATTTTGCAAAGATTGCAATGCCTATCACAAATATCCTAAAAACCAAAGGGGAGGTGAAACAAAGCCTAGTAAACCACTGGAGTGATCCATGGAATGTCAAGCTGCTTTTGAAAAGCTAAAATGACTTTGCTGCTGAACCAGTTATCAAGCACCCAGACATGGATTCTCC
This sequence comes from Laticauda colubrina, assembly GCA_015471245.1. Lineage (NCBI taxonomy): Eukaryota > Metazoa > Chordata > Lepidosauria > Squamata > Elapidae > Laticauda > Laticauda colubrina. The sequence goes on along the minus strand of BLBF01000036.1, from coordinate 21,860,082 downwards.
TTTTGTAATCCAAGCTGATGCGAGTGATGTAGCAGTCAAGGCAGTGTTACTACAAGCAAACAAGATGGGGACTCTACAACTGTGTGCATATACTTCCTGTAAACTAACTGAAACCAAAAGAAGATTGGCCATCTGGGAAAAAGAAGCTTTTGCAGTTCGCTGGGCTCTGTTAACCTGGAGGCATTTCTTGGAAGGGGCAAAACACCCATTTGAGGTGTGGACGGATCATAAAAATTTGTAGGCTTTGAAAATGCCTCGGAAGCTGTCTCCCAAGCAAGTTCGCTGGGTGCAGTACTTTAAACACTTTAATTTTTTATTGAAGTACATTCCAGGGGGGAAGAACTTCATGGCGGATGCTTTATCTAGATTACCTCAATATAATAGTGCTCACCAAGAAGTGGTACAGCCAATTGTCCCAACCAACCAGTTGGCAGCTCCAGTGGTTACCAGAGCCCAGAAAAAGAAGGAGGTTGATTTATCAAATGATTTGACTACACAATTAAGAGATGCTCTAAAACTTGATGATTGGTTTCTTGCTCACTCAAATAACTGTATGGTTAGAGATGGATTGGCATGGGTGGGGGCCAAATTATATGTGCCAGCGAAGCTGAGAAACCAAATATTACAGCAAGCTTATGACTCTAAAGCTGCTGGTCATTTTGGATTCGTGAAAACCTTACACTTAAAAGGCAATTTTGGTGGCCTACCTTGAAATAGGACATTAAGACTTATGTAGCTAGTTGTCCTATCTGTGCCTCAACCAAACAGCCTCCTGGTAAACCAGTAGGCTTATTACAAAATGTGGCTAGACCAACGGCTCCATGGAAGGAAATTTCTATGGATTTTATAGTGGAATTACCTGAAAGTGGGGGGAATACAGTTATTTGGGTAGTAACTGATTTGTTTTCCAAACAGGTACATTTCATACCTTGTCTGAAAATCCCATCTGCAAAAATGTTGGCTAAACTGTTTATTTTACATATCTACAGGTTACATGGGGTTCCTGAATGCATAATCTCAGACAGGGTGTCCAGTTTACCTCAAACTTTTGGAAGGAGTTCCTGAAGTTATTGGGCTCTGCCCAGGGCTTAAGCTCCTTCCATCACCCACAAACCAATGGGGCTTGTGAGAATTAATTTGGTATTGGAACAATATCTTCGATGTTATATAAATTATCAGCAAGATAATTAGGTTGACCTATTGCCATTCGCTGAGGTGGCATATAATAATTTGGTATATAGTAATACTGGGTTTACTCCGTTTAAAGTGGCTTCAGGACAAGACTTTGTACCCATACCCGAGCTTCCACGGGAGAAACCTAACATTCAATCATTAGATGAATGGATAACACAGCTCCAGCTTACCTGTCCGGTTACCTGTAAAGCATTAGATGATGCTCATCAAGCTCATAAAAAATTTACAGATCAAAAAAGAGAACTCCACAAAAACCATATCAAGTGGGTGACAAGGTCTTTTTATTCACCAGATATTTGCAGACCACACAAAAGTAAAAAAAGCTTGGACCTAAGTATGTTGGACCTTTCTCAATTGAATGAATTGTGAACCCTGTGGCAGTCCAACTGAAATTACCAAAAACTCTTCGATGGATCCACCCTGTTTTCCATGTTAGTTTTTTAAAACCTGAACATACCTCTGACTTGAGACCAACTCAGTTGATCCCCCTGTACCATTGCTAATTGAAAGTGAACAACATTTTGAAGTTAAAGAAATTTTGGATTCTTGAAAATGAAGTATCTATCCAGTATTTGGTTGCTTGGAAACATTTTCCTCCTTCCCAGGCTGTATGAGTAAATGAAAAGGATATTAGAGCTCCTACACTTATCAAAGCATTTCATACTAAATATCCTGATAAACCCTAAAAAAAATAGTATATTACATGTATATTTTCTATTACCTTCTATTTTTTATCTTTTTTAGGACTAATGTCTCTTTTTTAGGAGGGTAAAATGTCAGCCTTCAAGATTTTCTCCTTTTCTCCCTTTGCTTTGCATCTTTTGGCTGTTATAAGTAATGGGGGGGAGGAGGGGGGAATGGTTATGGGAAGTGAGCTGGAGGTGTTACAAACCAGAACTGTATCAACTGGGGGGGACGGGACATTCTTGCTTAGGTTTCTATCCTATGCTATGCACAGCTGCAACCCTTTATCAAATTATGTCAAGGTCAATGGACAGAAGCCTCATCACCACCTGGAGATGCCCACATGATGATATACACAACTTTTAATTAGATGAGCCAATTGAATTATTGGGGGTGGGAACGTTGCCATTACTTTGTATATTTATGTGCCCATTTTCTCAGATTCAAAATTCTTTTGTTGCTACCACTTGATTTCCAGTAAAATGTATCTTTTCTCTGATTAAAGGAGTCTAAGTATTTCTTTCTTGGATTTTGAATGGAGCAGCAGCTGACACTTACCTTCTACTTTTGTTCTGACCCAACTGGGTTTCCAGAGGGCAAACACAGACAAAGGCAGCAGTCCCCATTTTATAATGTTTAATAACGAATTCTGTTCTGAAGGCTGCTTTCCACTAATTAGCTCCGACGAGAAAGAGCCTTGCCAAGTTGTTTGTCAAGGCTGCCAAAAACCCAGAGATAAGAACTAATTTACAAGATTCTCCAAACACAAACTAAGATGTCCACCAGTTGAGCTTAAGAGCTTCTTTGCTGTCTGCAAAGAATGCTTTTCCAAACCTGCCTTTTATTCTCTTGAGGAAGGAGCTATTACCTTGCAGCCGTACTCCTGAGTCACCTGTGCTGCTGTAATTGTTCTTTCCTCCGAGCAATCCTTTATGTATGTGCACTTGGCATAGACTGCTTGGGAACCTCCTTGTCACTCCTTCCAGCCCCCACAATCTCTGAAGGCAGCAGTACACTCCCTGATGGTCCTGGCCCTTCATCAGAGTCCTTGCTCTCCTCAGCCATCTGCACCTGCTGCTGGCTAACCACAACAACTTCAATGCTGGTGAGTAAAATAGCTGAGGCATGGCAATCTGCTGTCCCACGCCTCAGCTAAGTTACAAAACATGGAAATATTGGACATTTTTGGGCAGGAGTGGGTGGGTGGGGCCAACCAATCATCATTCGTATCCGTTCGCCTGAACCAATATGAACCGGTAGCAGTCCACCCCTGGTCTTATTCTATGGCAACATGGCAACTGATTATTCTCAAGGGGAAGGAAGAACTTAAGGCAGCTGTTTGAAGTGAGGAGAGATGCAGGGTATGGAACTAAACTCCACCATAATTTGGATCTCTACCTCCTGATCTCTCTCTCTCCTCTCCATACTATCCTACTTTCAAGAGGTATGTATCCAGATTTGAAAAATGCTTGTCTCAGTGACAGTGATGAACATTAGGGCCATTCCAAACGTCAAAGGGGCATTTGGCTTCATTGGCACATGGATCAAAAGACCCCTTTGAAATTCTTTTATAAAGCACTGTGGTTGTTCATATCAAAATGTAGCAGCTGCTCCTCTCAGTCCTGACCCAAAAATGGGCCTTTGTGGATGTGAAGCCCTTACAAAAAGGCCCCATTCATCGAACTCAGGTGACCAGTCCTGCCAAATTGGCACCATATCATGTGATGAACCAGTTACTCTTCAATGCTCTCTCATGCAGGTAGAGACCATTCTTCCTTAGGATTCTGTGAAGCTTTGATCTGAAGGCTTTGATTTGAAGGCAATTAGATCCAATCATGTCTTTCAGTTGACCCTTTGAACCGAATCAACCTTTTCATTTTGATGCTTCAAATAAAACTGGCCAAATTCAATTGGACTGAAATATTCTGAAAGCGTCTGTACACATGTATGGAGGCCTCTCAAATCGACCATGTCAGTCAAACTGATGAGTCAATCAAATTCAGGTCTCAAATTAGATCTTTGATTTAGGCCTTATCTGATAGGATGGCACAAATCCTTTCAAAAGAGCTGCTCTGGAAGGCAACCGCTGGGAAGAGCTTTTAAATCAGCTGTACAAATCTGAAAAAAAGATAACCCTTTTAACCCTTTGAAAAGAAATATTCATGTATACTCCTGCATATTCTGAAACACTTCTTTTGAAGGATTTGCATTACTCATACAAGTAATTACCAATTTATTACCAATTTATTAAGACAGACATCTATAGGCTTTCATCATTGAATCTAATTCATCAGTGCTTTGGGCTGAATGGTTCGTATCAAATCAAATAAAAATCAAATCAAATATCTATATTACAGTCTTTGGCCAGCCTTTACAATAAAAAGAGAACAGTAAAGAAGAGAAATGCATAACAATTTATTACTGGGAAAAGGAAAAAATAATAGGACAATGAAACTACATATCTAATTAAAAATTTTGGGCAGTACACTTTGGTATATTCATTCCAACATTAATAAGGATATATTTATTAAAGTATGTGGTTTACTTTACTTATTGTCATTGCACCTCATACAATGGAATTAAATTCCATCTTCAGTGTACATTATGACTTTGAAAATAAACACAAATACACATCCTTCACATTCTATACAATATTAATGCAATATCAGGAGTTTTCAATTCAATGTATAGAATGTGTATATAATATATATATATATATTATATATATAATGTATAGAATCAAACAAACTCCAAGTCCAATAAACACAGACCAAGACTCCCAACCAATCAGGATATAGAAAAAAACACCCTGCCACAATAATAGGCTAGCCTCAAATTTAAAACCAACGGCTGTGAGACCCTGACCCACATACAAATTCAATACAGAAGCCTAAAGATGGAAGATGAGATTCTGCTGAAACGTTGCTAAAACTTTAACAGAACTACAATGACGTGGGATAATACCCGAAGAAAGCTGAACATCAAACACAAACACACACACACACACACACACACACACACACAGATATATATATGTGCTGTTTAGCTGTTTAGTACCCGCCTAGAGGAACACAAAAATGCAGTAAAAAAGCTGGAACACACCTCCTCACTAGTCCAACACATGAAAACCACAGGTCACAACATCAACTTCAATGGCACTAAAACCCTGGCCACTATAGAAAACCCCAGCCACAGAATCATCAGAGAAGCCATAGAGATTGAAAAAAGACCTGACAGCATGAATAGAAGAGATGATTCCACCAGACTGTCAATCATTTGGAAGCCTGCACTCTCAAATAGAAAGATCTCCATGCCACAAGCCAGGCAAACACCTGGGCAAAAACAGACTCTCTCTGAAAGCTCCAACCTAACCCCCCCACCAGGCACCCAGGTGAAACCCAGCTTGCTAATAAAGAGCAGCCGTCCCTTCACACGCAGCCAAGCTGCACTGAAAGCCTCCAACACAAGAACAGACTGTTGCCAGCCAATCAAAGCCACAAAACAGACAGAAGAAACCAGGAACACCAATCAATCAAACTCCAAGTCCAATGAAATAGGTCCAGGCTCCCAGCCAATCAGAATGAACCAGACTCAAATTTAAAAACCAGGAGCTGTAAGACCCACATCCATACAGAAGCCTGATGATGGCAGATGACTTGATTGGGTGGGGGTTATTTGTTTTCTGAGGTTTTCGCGGGTATTTGTATGTGGATCTTTGGTTATTCGGGTTTTCTCCCGCGTAGAATTGGAAGTATCTAGGCAACGTTTCGATGAAGTCTCATTCATCATCTTCAGGCTTGTTTCTTCAGCTCTGTGCTTCTCAGAGTAATGTGAGCTTGCAGCTGCTTCTTCCTTTTAACTGCTAGTGGGGGTGTGACTTGATTGGGTGGGGGTTTGGCTGTGTTCTGATTGGTAGGGGCGTTGGCTGTGTTCTGATTGGCTGGAGGTGTGTTCTGCTTAGGTGGGGGCTTGGTTGTGCTCAGGTTAGTCTTAGTTACTGGGGGATTTGAGCTGGTGAGCTGTGATCTTGTTGTTTGGCTTTGTGTTCCTGGTCGTGCCACATCTTCATGGTGGGTGTCAGTTTGCTTCTTGGGTCAGAGGGGTTTGAAGCGGGTAGTGGTGCAGCTGCAGTATGG
>BLBF01000036.1:21823669-21841974 GCA_015471245.1 Laticauda colubrina | reverse complement strand
CCGTCCTCCCCACTGGAGGGAGTTGGGGGTTCAGGGAAGTGTCCTGATAATCATTAAAGCAATCTGAAAGACCACGCTTTCGGCCCACCAGGATAATCTTCACCCAGCTCAGGCAAAAAACCCAGGAGCCCCTCCATTCTGCCCCCCCCCCCCCCCCCCCCCCCAGTGCCTGCTATGCTCAAGTCAGAGATGGGAGGGGGGAACAAGCCTTCAATTCCCAGAGCGCACCTGGGAGGATCTAGTATGGAAACTAAGCAGGGTTGGTGCTGAGATGGAGTCCCCAGGAGAGGATTTCCAAGGCTGCAGAGATAAGTTTAAAAGAGTAGGACAGGAGAAGACAAAAGCTTCTTTAGTGACCCTCCTGTGATCCAAATGGTTGCAGTGGGAAATTGTGGTGTGGGGGGGAATAGGGCTATCTGAGGGGAGGAAGAAGAGTGGCTAGCTCAGGAAGCAGAAATGCAGCGGGAATCTTGGGGTCGCCTGATATTTATTCTGACAACAGCATATGTACATTGCATTGAGTTTGCAGTTAGGAACCTGATGCATAGACATGCCTCACCCTGAAGCGGCTGGGGACTCTGCCTTCAAGGGAGCTTTCGTCGGCCGATAGAAATGGCCTCGTGGCAAAGGGAGTGGGTGTGTGAGCTCGCCCCAAGGCCATTTCTACCGGCTGATCAAAGTGGCTGGTGACTGCACTTGGGGAGCTTTCATTGCCTGAAAAAGACTGCGAGGGGACACAGGCAGCCACACCACCCCCTGAAGTGGCTGGGGACTCTGCCCTCGGGGAGCTTCTATCGGCTGATGTTCTATCGGTAGATTGGGGTATTCTAGACTAGTCTACCTGCAGGGCACTCCTAATGGCAAGTTTTCTCTGCCCTGCCCTTCCCCCGCCTTTCTCTTCACCTCGTGTAGTTCTAACGAATGATGTGAGAAATGGCGAGGAAACGCATGGATTAAATAGGACTATATTTTGAGGGTGGGGCTTAATTTCACCTCATGCCTAGAAATCATGCTGGGCCTTCCTATTCATGGAGGCTGTATTGTTGGAGAAACACGGTAGATACAAACTCAAGGTTAATCGCGCCAAACTTGATTGCAGGAAATACGACTTCAGCAACAGAGTGGTCATTGTCTGGAATACTCTACCTGACTCTGTGGTTTCTTCCCCAAACCCCAAAAACTTTAATCTTAGACTGTCTACTATTGATCTCTCCCCTTTCCTAAGAGGTCTTTAGGAGGCATGCATAAGCTCACCAACCTGCCTACCGTCCCTGTCCTATTGTTTCTTTTATTTGTCTTATATGTACCCATTTCATGTATTCATAACTATGTAGATACTTATACCTATTTTCTTGGAAGCGATTGACAAATCAAAATAAATAAATAAAAATAAATAAGACAAATGGCTGTCTTGAAAACTTCTAGAGATCAAGCAAACACAACTTCTGAAGGCAAGATGTTCCACTGATTAATTGTTCTCATTGACAGGAAATTTCTCCTTTGTTTTAGGTTGATATTGATATTACTATTTGTTACTTTTTGTCCTGCTTTCAGGTGCTTTGAGGTGGGCTGATGTTGGTCCTCACCGGTTGAGGCTAACTGGTTGTTAAGATTCTGCACAGTTTGTGGCCAACTGGCAAATCACACCACTGGCTGGCCCCGCCCCCATTCATTTTTTGGCCTGTTTTCTGGGCCATTTTCCAGTCCATTTTTGTCTGTTTTTTGGGCCATTTTCAGGCCATTTTTGGGAGCAAAAATGGCCTTAACATGACCTGAAAAATGGCCTGAAAATGCCTCCAAAATGGCCTGAAAAAGCCCCCAAAACAGTTAGGTGCGGGGGCAGTCAGTGGTGGGATTAGCCCCAACCAGTTACCTCTGCTTTTGAGGCAAATGGTCGAGAGGCAGGGCTGGGTGTGATGAGTGATGTCACCCACTCAGTTACATGATCAACCAGCCACACCAACCCACCCAGAGAACCGGTTGTTAAGTTATTCAAACCCCACCACTGGATTGTCCCCCCCCTATTCTTTGTGACCACCCCATAAATATTGGAAGATTGCTGTCATGTCACTCCTAATCCTTCTTTAGAGAGTTAGGGAAGATATTTTCTTAATTTCTTTCTCTGCCCATTATGCAATTGTAGGCTATGCTCTCTTATCTGATCATTCCCTTGGCAACCCACCCCACCATCTTCCAAGCTTATTCCCAAATGCTGTTATAACTCTTTTGATCTCAAAACTGAGTAGAGGATTTCTCCTTATGTGCTTTGTTTATATGCCATCCATCTTAGACTATCTGTAGCAGAAAACATAAACATTAATCAGAATACCTTAATGAAGAATCAGAATACCTTAATGAAGAATCACGACTGCACTGTTCTCTTTGTGTTACAGTAGGGTCAGTATTGGCTAAAAATTGGGGGTACCCAGGCTAAGGTATACTTGCATGCTTGAAAGCTTCCTCAATAAGTTGTAATAATTACTTCTGCCATGCCTTCAGCCCAGAGGTGGTATTCAGCAAGTTCTGACCAGTTCTGGAGAACCAGTAGCAGAAATTTTGAGTAGTTCAGAGAACTGGAAAATACCACCTCTGACTGGAGATTTTACAGTATCCTTCCCCTGCCACGCCCACCAAGCCACAGAACCGGTAGTAAAAAAAATTGAATCCCATCACTGCTGCAGCATAATGTCTGGGTTCCAGAAAAACCCAACTCCAATTAAAAACTCTGAGACAGGCATTTTCTCAAAGATTCCTTTTATTAGAGTAGGTATAATGGCACATCTGGGAAAACCCAAATCTGAGAGTTCCTGGTTTTCCCTTAGTAATTCAAAAGTCAAAACCCAACTCCTGCACCCATCAGTCCAACACATGAGTCCAACCATCCCAACATGAGACATCCCTCCAATCACTCCTCATCCAGGTGCAGGAATAACATGACCTTAACCGAAAAGGAGAATGCTATTATGTCTAACTACCAACACTCTAAAAATCCCCCCTCCTACTTTCCCAGGCACAAGAATGTGGCAGCGTGGAAGCTTCTGGTACTAATAAGGCTTCCAAAGCTGACACATAGAGTGTGTATGTATGTGATATATGTATGTATGTGCCAGTATGCATGTCTATGTATATGCTTATGTGTATATGTATATGCATCTATGTGTAGGTATGTGAATGTGTTTGGATACAGATCAAATCTCACCAGGCTCAAAGTTGACTCAGCCTTCCATCCTTCCGAGGTTGGTAAAATGAGGTTGGAAATATGAGGTTGTTGGGGGCCATATGCTGACTCTGTAAACTGCTTAGAAAGGGCTGTAAAGCATTGTGAAGCAATATATAAGTCTAAGTACAATTGCTGTTGCTATTGTGACACTTGGTCTCTTGCCCAAAACATTTTGCAGTTAGCAAAAACAACTCCTTAAATTACTTCCACCCACTAACCTCCTTCCTCTTGAAATTGGAAATAAGCATAAAGACAGTTAGAAAGCTTGAAGGTTTGGAAGTGGTTTTATCACTCCACAGAATGTATCTTGGAGAGCTACAATAATACTTGACCAGCCTGTAAATAAACAGATTATTGCAACAAATTTCTTTTCTCAGCCCAAGGGAACTGCAAAGATTATCTAAACTTCCCAGGTCTTGAAGAAGGGAGTTGAAAAAAATGCATCAGTCTCATCTGTAATAAAAAGCTCTCCTTTATTTCAAGAATTGTAGGAACACAAATTTGCTTCAGTTTGCCAACAATTTATTGCAAGGTTTCCAGGCATGTGTAAAAGATATAACAATGTGCAGTGAAGTTATAATTACGTTCTGCAATGACCTCTGTTTGGAATTATTTATCTTCACTTCAAAGAAAGGAGGAATTGTATATTATCTCACCAGGAGATCACTTGCTTTGATTCAAAGCCAGGGCAGATTTATCAGGGGTGTCACATTCTCTACATTTTGAAGGCTGTTGTATTAGATGGTAGGGATGAATGCCATCTTTTAATGCATTCTTACACAGTGAAAAGGCAGGATGCAGGATACCACTACCATGGAAATATGGTACTTTGATGGCTTCTGACTTGTATGAGTGAAGAACTTATTTTAGAATACAGGTAGTCCTTGATTTACATCAGTTCATTTAGTTCAAGGTTACAATGACACTGAAAAAAGTGACTTGTTATGGTTTTTCACACATATGACCATTGCAGCATCCCCATGCAGCAAAATTCAGATGCTTGGCAACTGATTGTTTGAGGTGTCCTAAGATCACCTTTTGTGATGTTCTGATAAGCAAAGTCAATGGGGAATTAACAGATTAACAACCATGTTATTGACTTAACAACTGCAGTGAATTCCTTAACAACTATGACCAGGAAGGTTGTAAAATGGGGGCAAAACTCACTTAACAATTGTCTCACTTAGCAATAGAAATTTTGGGTTCAATTTTGGTTGTAAATTGAGGACTACCTGTAGATTAAAAAAAATTACTAGGACATTTTAGATGAAACTATTTCTTTAATAGCAATAGAATCTAGACTTATATACTACTTTACAGTACTTTACAGCAGAGGTAGAACAGCAGGTTCTAACCAGTTCTGGAGAACCGGTAGTGGAAATTTTGAGTGTTTCAGAGAACCAGCAAATAACACTTCTGATTGGAGATTTTACAGTACCCTTCCCCTTCCATGCTCACCAAGCCACGCCCACAGAACCAGTAGTAAAAAAAAAATGAATTCCATCACTGCTTTACAGCCCTCTCAAAACAGTTTACAGAGTCAGCATATTGCCCCTGACAATCTGGACCCTCATTTTATCCACCTCGGAAGGATGGAAACCTGAGACCTTGTTAAAATAGGTGACATTGTCAGGCCCCAAGCCAAGAATAACACATGATTCTTTCAAATTGAATTCTTTATTGTTCAACACCTATACCCAGAATCTTGCCAAACTAAAGCACTCTACTCTCTGCATCTACAATATATTCTATGAACTATTAGGGAGGGATGGTCTTCACCCTCTTTCTCTCACACTGCATATCTGGAGTGAGTTGCCTGTTACTCCTCTGGAATGCAGCCCCTCCCGCTTGGGAATTCACCTCCTTACTACAATCCAATCACAGATCTAGGGTGCCTTTGGATAGGGGTCCTCAACCTGTAGACTATGGCCCAATATTGGGCTGTTGCCTAATTGCTACTGGGCCGCATGAGTGGTGCACATGTGTTTGTGCCCATGCACAACCCCACTTGTGCAAATGTTGCTATGTCATGGGAGGTTGTGGCCCCACTTGCATCAGTGTCATCATGGGCAGTTGTGGCTGCACTCATGCAAGCATTGTCACAGGTCGTTGTGGCCCCACTTGCACAAGTGTTGCAGGCAGTTGCAGCCTCACTCATGTGACCCACATTGCAGGCATTTGCAGTCCTATTCCCACCAGTCTAGTTGAGGGTGCATGCGGCACATACAAACACACATGTGCCTGCCCCTCCCACAAAATCATCTCCTCTTTATGCTCCCCTCCTCCTTCTGGGCCACCAACCTGGAAATGTTGGGGAACTCTGTCTTAGAAGCAAGAGAAGATCTTTGCCATCTCCAGATTTTTTAGCTCAACCTGCCTTCTTATTGAAATTCCTGCTTCTGACTTCCTAACAAATTATAAAGCTGTGAGGGAGCTGTAGTTTAGAGGTCTTACTGAATCTTAGCAGCAATCTGGCATCCAGATGATTGATGAGTCTTCATTGATGCAAACCATTTTGGAGAGAAACCGAGGTGGGATTCTACAGGTTGCACTTATTCTCTAGAACCAGTTGTTAACATTCTAAACAGTTCAGAGAACCGGTTGTTAGAAGAAATTACTGGTCAAATGTTCATAAGTGACATTATGCCAAGCTGAGTGGAATAAATTGTCAAAAATAATTTAAAAAGGAAGTGAAATCAAATAAAAAATAAGAGAATAAAGTAATAAAATAAAATAAATTAGAGAAGAGAGGAGAAAAATAAACCAGAAAAGAGGAAAAAATAGTTGAATGTTCATAAGCAAGGTGCTTAACTCTGCCAGGCCTGGCATAAAAATAATCAAAGAAAGGAACAATGAAATGAAATAAAATAAAAGTGTGAGAAGAGAAAAATAAACCAGATCAGAGAAAAAACAGGTTCACGCTAATAAGCAAGGTGCTTTAGTCTGCCAGGCTGAAGTGGCATAAAATATGTCAAAAATAATAGCAGTGAAATGAAATAAAATGAAATAGAAAATAACATAAAACAGAGAAGAGAAAAATAAACCAGATAAGGAAAAAAAATAGATACGTAATAAAAATGAAATGAAATCAAAAGTAGAAAATAAAATAAACCAGATGAGAAGAAAAAAAATAGCTGAAAGTTCATAAACAAGGTTCTTAAGTCTGCCAGGTTGAAAGTGGCATAAAACATGTCAAAAATAATAAAAGTAAAGCAAAACATAACATATGTTTTTTGCATGGCATGGAACAGAATGGCACAGAATGGCATGGCATGGTTTGATATAACATACATAACCCAATCCAAACTACAGAGTGTAGGGATCTTAAATGAAAAATAACAGAATAACATAGTTGGAAGGGACCATCTAGTCCACAAGTCTTAACGTGGCCAAGGTTGGAGACCCCTGTTCTAGTCCAACTCCCTACTCACGCAGGAGATCTATACCATTTCAGACAAATGGTTCTCCAGTCTTGTCTTTAAAAAACCCCAGGGATGGAGGCACCCACAACTTCTGAAGGCAAGTCATTCCACTGATTAATTGCTCTTACTGTTAAGAAATTTCTCCTTAGTTCTAGGTTACTTCTCTCCTTGATTAATTTCCATCCATTGCTTCTTGTCTTTTCTTTTGGTGCTTTGGAAAACAAGTTGATTCCCTCTTCTTTGTGTCAGCCTCTCAAATATTGGAATGCTGCTGTCATGTCTCCCCAAGTCCTTATTTGCTTTGATGATTTTCATAATCATCTTTGTTGCTGTTTTCTGTACTCTTTCCAGAGTCTCAACATCTTTTTTATAGTGTGGTGACCAAAACTGGATGCAGTATTTAGGCATGGTCCTACTAAAGTCTTATAAAGGGGTGCTAATACTTCATGTGATCTTGAATCTATCTCTCTAGTAATGCAACCTAGCATCATATTGGCTTTTTTGGCTATTGCTGCACACTTGCTGGCTCATATTTAATTTATTTCCCCCTAGAACTCCAAGATCCCTCTCATAGTTACTGCTATTAAGCCAGGTTTCAACTAATCTGTACCTGTACATTTTATTTTGTACAGAGATATAATGTAAATATACTTTATATAAGAATATAATGTCAAGTACAAGGAATTAGGATCACACAGTAAGTTCTCATTCAGAAGATTTATTGTTCAAGTGTATATACACAAGAATCAAGGTAGGTAATGGTCAGCACCAAATTAGGATTATATAAGAATCATTGGAACTCAAGGCAGGCTGGACTAGGATTGCTTGTGGCAATGTGACTACTCTAGACTAATAACTCTCTTGACTCTACCCTCAGGTCCTGTTCCTTCTTCTCTTACATATAATAATGGAGAAAAGAATCCCTCTCCCCAATTGGTGGCTTCCACATCTATTGGATCAGGATTGCTTTGATTAGTTCCTATGAAGGAATTTGAAAAGATTAATTTTTCATTTTGAGGATTTACAGTTTTTAATTTATTTTGTAGAACCATGTTGGGAATCATCTGCAGCATTCTTATTTCAATGTTTTTTTCTTTTCAATACAGTTAGTCCTCAGCATATGACCATAATGAAGCCTACCCATTAAAGTTAGATGTCATGATGTCATAATTTGGGTCGATCACAAAGGCGATTTGTTTTTACAACATTTTTTGTGGCAATCATTAAGTGAATGCAGTGGTGGTAAAATGAATGTTGCAGTTCTTAAATGAATTGTTAAGAAAACCTATTTTTGTTAAGCAAACCTATTGTTGTTGTTAAGCAAACCTATTGCTCACTATGGCATGGTTTTGATGAAAACTGGAAGTAATTTCCAGTTTTGGGCAAAACCATTGTAAAATGTGGTCATGTGACCATAGGATGTGGCAATTGGCCATAAACATGACCATGCTGCCAAGCACCAGAATCCAGTCACATGACTGTATAGTGGGCGCAATAATTGGAACTTCAAAACTGGGTCATAATACCCTTTTTCCAGGGAGGTTGTAACTTTGTGACTTGTTGCAAATGAAGGAATATCTTTACATTATTTATGGGAATAAGGATACATGTGTACTCAGTGAAAAAGAGGATTGTATTAAGCCCATGTCACACTGAACCAACGGATGCAAAGAGGATGTAAAACGGACAAAAAAGCTTGCCATCCATTGGAAAACGCGATGTACTCACTGCCTCCGTTTTGCTTCCTCTCTATCTGTCCAGCATCCGTTTATTGATGTTTCATCCGCTCAGAAAGTTTTGAGCTGCCCAAAACTTTTGCGCGGAAAATGTATCCAGTTCGTCCATTCTGCATCCGCTAGGCATCCGCTGCGCATCTGCGCAACTCGCATCCACTCGGACGCAGGGAGGAAGTGGAACGGACGCAGAACAGATGCAGAACGGATGCAGAACGGATGCAGCACAGAAACAAAGTGTTTAAAACGGAAAAAACGTTCTCAGAGAAGACCTATCTCGGATATTAAGGAAGTCTAGAGGATGCCTAGAGGATGCCTAGTGGAAAACCTATATTTCCTATAAAAATGGGGAGCAACTCATCTGCATCTCACTTTCAGAACAGCAGCCCAGCGGTGCAGACCTCTGCAGCCTTCATCTGGCTCTTCCTCTTCCACAGCATCCAGTCATGTCCACCGTGGATTGTAACAAAATCCTTTCAGCAGCCACCATCGTTCTGCAACAGTGCGAAGCCATCTGCAGGCTCTGTGAACTCTACTGCGAGAAGAAAAAGAGGCAGCCAAAAAGAGTCTGGGTCCGAAGATGGTTCGCCAGAAGAGCAGAGGACGGACTGTACAACAAGCTGATGGTGGAGCTCAGGAACAAAGACACTCGGGCGTTCCAGAATTTCATGAGGATGCCTCCAGCCATGTTTGACGAAGTTGTGCAGCGGCTGACACCCAGGTTGACCAAGGTAAACACCAGCTTCCGGCCCAGCCTGGAACCTGGGCTCAAGGTGGCACTCACTCTGCACCACCTGGCCTCAGGGACCACCTTCAGGAGCATGCAGTATGGCTGGAGGGTGCCATCCAACACCATCAGCATTGTGGTCAGAGAAGTGGTGCAGGCCATCATCGAAGAATACAAGGAGGAGCTCCTCCAGTACCCCTCCACTGAAGAAGGATGGAAGAAAGTTGCAGAACAGTGGTATCAGAGGTGGAACTTCCCACACATCGTTGGAGCCATAGATGGCAAGCATGTGGCCTGCAAAGCTCCAGCCAAGTAGGGGTCCACTTATTTCAAATCCAAGGGCTTCTTCAGCATCATCCTCTTCGCCATGGTCGATGCTGACTACAAGTTCATGTACATCGATGCTTCAGGCAACAGCTCATCTTCAGATGCCCAAGTATACAATGCCAGTCACTTCAAGGAGGAGCTGGAACACAACCTCATCGTGGGCTTCCCAGGTCCAGACCCCCTGCCCAACGACACACAAGATGTGCCCTACTTCATCATGGGGGATGACGCCTTCTCCCTCACAACCTACCTCATGAAGCCCTACACCTCCAGACCCATGAAGAGAGGATCTTCAACTACAGGCTGTCCAGGGCAAGGCGGGTGGTGGAGAACGCCCTTGGCATCCTGGCCAACAGATTCCAGGTACTTCTCACCACCATGCAGCATTGCCCAGAGACCGTGAGGAGGATCATGGAAGCTTGCTACATCCTGCACAATCTCATGCGCACCCGCTCCCCAGTCTTGCAGAACAGGCTTGTGGACCTCCAACAAGGCAATGGGGACATGGAGCCTGGGGAATGGAGGCAAGGGCAAAACCTGATCGACACTGAGGATGTGCAAGGCCCCAACAAAGCCTCACATGAAGCGAAGAAGCAGCGCAACCTCCTGAGACACTGGTGCAACTCCCCAGCTGAAGCAGTGGAGTGGCAAGACAGGATGGTAGATGCTTAATGGATGCTTCCTTCAGCCTGTCTCATCACACGGATGAGATTGGGCAATGTATGTTTGGTTGGCCTACAATGAACAGGGCGTTTAATAATTTATGTTGACATGTGTGGATAATTATTACATTATTATTGATAATAAAGGCCCATAGGTGTGGCACCTGGGAAGGTGGACCATACAGTCCCACTTTGCTTGCACTGGAGGTTTATCTATCCCACTGCTATCCTAACCCATCCCAAAGCTATCCTTACCCTTCCCACAAGCATGCAAAGGCTTAAACCATTTCTAAAAGTTTCCAGCAAGACTTTATTAAAAAAAAGAAATGAAGCAAGTGTGTGAATCAAAAATAGACTTTATTAACAACAAGCTCTAAGACAAAAATGAGTCTCTGGCACTCCTCTTGGTTGCTCAGTCCCAGGTATGAAGGGTGCAGGTGCTGTGGAGGTGGCTGGTGCTGGAGTGCTTGTCATCAGCTCCTCCAGAAGCAGAAGCAGCAGAAGCACCAGCCCCAGAAGAGTGAGCCCGTGCTGCAGAAGCCCCAGCAGAACCAGAGTGAGGGCCAGAGGGCGGGATGGTAGCCCTGTCCCTCTTGCAAGGGCTGGCAGCAGATGGCTGAGGCTTGCTGTGCTTCCGCATGGTTGTGGGGTTGCTGGCTGGCAGGGAGGCTGGCAGGAACCAAGGCTGGCAGGAAGGCTGGCAGGGAGGTTGGCACCAAGGCTGGCAGGAAGGCTGGCAGGCAGGCAGGCACCAAGGCTGGCAGGCAGACATAAACCAAGGCTGGCAGGAAGGCAGGCTGCAAGGCTGGCAGGCAGACCGGCTGGCAGCAAGGCTTGCAGGCAGGCTGGCAGCAAGGCTTGCAGGCAGGCTGGCACCAAGGCTGGCACCAAGGCTGGCACCAAGGCTTGCAGGCAGACATGCAGGCAGGGCAGGCAAGGCAGCCAATCCATCTGGCAGCAGGTCTTTCCTCTGAATGGCGACCTGCTTCTGAGCTGCTTCCGTTATATCTGCGGGGCTGACGCAATGCATCCTCCCCGCATGCGCAATTAATGCCAGGCATCAATTAGGCTTCCGCTGTGCATCCGCTGTGCATCCGCTGTGCATCCGCTTCATCCATTCCACATCTGCTTTGCTGAGGTCCCCTGGAAGCCTCCCGGACGTGCCATCCGCTCCCATCTGCTTCCATCTGCTGGGCTTCCGTTCCGCATCCGCTTTGCATCCGCCCTGCGTCCTCCCCGCGTCCGTGTTATCCACTCTGGTTATGCAAATTTTTGCCCCTTTTGAGAGTGGATAACAACGGATGGAACATTTTGCTCGTCCATTTTGTCCTTTTTGCATCCGTTGGGCAGTGTGACATGGGCTTTAGATTTGCTTCCTCTACATCAGGGATGTCAAGCTCAATTTCATTTAGGGCCACATCAGGGTTGTATTTGACCTTGGGGCCCCAGGATGGGCATGGCCAGGGTGGGCATGGCCAGCTTGACATCACTCATGTCTGGGCGACTGTGGTGGCCCAAGTGCTCTGCCAGCAAAAACAAGCTCCTGAGTTCCCTTTTCACTGGCAGAAGCACCAAAGGCCTGTCCTTCAATGTTTTCAGGGTGACCCTGCAGGCCAGATCTACGAGCCCTGCAGGCCAGATCTGGCCTCTGGGCCTTGAGTTTGACACCCCTGCTCTAGATCGCTGAACACACCAAAGAATTAAGGCTTTCAAATTATGGTGCTGGGGAGAACTCTTGAGAATCCTTTGGACTGCCAGGAGATCAAATCAGTCAATCCTTTAAGGAAACCCATCCTGGCTATTCTTTGGAAGGAGAAATCCTGAAGATGAAGCTCACCATATGAGAAGAGAGGACTCATTAGAAAACACCTTGATACTGGGAAAAATTAGAGGCAGAAGAAGAAAGGGATGGCAGATGATGAGATAGATAGTGGCCATTGATGTGGTGGGCATAGGTCTTGGCAAACTCTAGGAGAAAGTGGAGGAGAGGGGACAGAGGTGATATTCAGCAGGTTCTGACCAGTTCTGGAGACCCAGTAGCAGACATTTTCAGTAGTTCAGAAAACCGGCAAATACACCTCTGACTGGCGCTGCCCCAATCTATTCTCTGCCTCCCAAGTCCCAGCTGATTGGTTGGGTCTTCTTTTGTTGCCCTGCACAGGAGAATGGAGCTGGAAAGCAGGTTAGTGGAGTGGGGAGGGAATGGGGATTTGGCAGTATCCTTCCCCTGCCACACCCACCAAGACACGCCCACCAAGACACATTCACAGAACCGATAGTATTTTTTTTGGAATCCAACCACTGACAGGGCCCCCCCAGTGTGCTATGGTCCATGGAGTCACCAAGAGTCAGACATGACTTTGCAACCGAACAACAAAAGCTTGCTGAATGTCACAAGCTCCCAAATGGTCTTAAAGGCCTCTTGCTTTCTCTAAGGAGAAAAGGTCCTATATTTTGTCACCTGTGATAAGTTTTATATCAAAATATACACTGCTCAAAAAATAAAGGGAACACAAAAATAAGACATCCTAGATCTGAATGAATGAAATATTCTTATTAAATATTTTGTTCATTACATAGTTGAATGTGCTGACAACAAAATCACACAAAAATTATCAATGGAAATCAAATTTAGCAACCCATGGAGGTCTGGATTTGGAGTTACACTCAAAATTAAAGTAGAAAAAAACACTACGGGCTATTCCAACTTTGATGTAATGTCCTTAAAACAAGTCAAAATGAGGCTCAGTAGTGTGTGTGGCCTCCCTACAACGCCTGGGCATGCTCCTGATGAGGTGGCGAATGGTCTCCTGAGGGATCTCCTCCCACACCTGGACTAAAGCATCCTCCAACTCCTGGACAGTCTGTGGTGCAACATGGCGTTGGTGGATGGAGCGAGACATAATGTCCCAGATGTGTTCAATTGAATTCAGGTCTGGGGAACGGGCGGGCCAGTCCATGGCATCAATGCCTTCATCTTGCAGGAACTGCTGACACACTCCAGCCACATGAGGTCGAGCATTGTCATGCATTAGGAGGAACCCAGGGCCAACTGCACCAGCATATGGTCTCACAAGGGGTCTGAAGATCTCATCTCGGTACCTAATGGCAGTCAGGCTATCTCTAGCGAGCACATGGAGGGCTGTGTGGCCTCCTAAAGAAATGCCACCCATACCATTACTGACCCACTGCCAAACCAGTCATGCTGGAGGATGTTGCAGGCAGCAGATCATTCTCCACAGTGTCTCCAGGCCCTGTCATGTCTGTCACATGTGCTCAGTGTGAACCTGCTTTCATCTGTGAAGAACACAGGGTGCCAGTGGCGAATTTTCCAATCTTGGTGTTTTCTGGCAAATGCCAAACATCCTGCACTGTGTTGGGCTGTAAGCACAACCCCTACCTGTGGACATCGGGCCCTCATACCACCCTCATGGAGTCTGTTTCTGATTGTTTGAGCAGCCACATGCACATTTGTGGCCCGCTGGAGGTCATTTTGCAGGGCTGGAGGTCATTTTGCTCCTCCTGTCCCTCCTTGCGGTCCTGATGCTGGGTTGTTGCCCTCCTACGGCCTCCTCCACATCTCCTGATGTACTGGCCTGTCTCCTGGTAGCGCCTCCATGCTCTGGACACTACACTGACAGACACAGCAAACCTTCTTGCCACAGCTCACATTGATGTGCCATCCTGGATGAGCTGCACTACCTGAGTCACTTGTGTGGGTCTCATGCTACCACTAGAGTGCTACCACTAGAGTGACAGCACAGCATTCAAAAGTGACCAAACATCAGCCAGAAAGCATAGGAACTGAGAAGTGGTCTGTGGTCACCACCTGCAGAACCACTCCTTTATTGGGGATGTCTTGTTAACTGCCTGTGCTTTCCACCTGTTGTCTATTCCATTTGCACAACAGCATGTGAAATTGATTGTCAATCAGTGTTGCTACCTAAGTGGACAGTTTGATTTCACAGAAGTGTGATTGACTTGGAGTTACACTGTGTTGTTTAAGTGTTCCCTTTATTTTTTTGAGCAGTGTATTTTATCCTTTATACTGTTTCCATCTTTTCTTGAAACATTAACAGAATACACAATGGACTGAGAATCAGTGTCTCCTTTTGATGATTGACAGTCAAACTTCATCAAGTAAAAATAGCAAATGGGGGAAAATCTTTTGCTCAAACTTCCTCAAATCCCCAAATAAGTTCCCCAGACCTAGTCCACATATCAAAGGAGAAGGTCTGTAAATACAAATATAGTTAATTAAATCAGATCTCCCAGCAGAACTGCATGTTCACAAGAATAAACATCATAGATGACTTATCTTCACACACACACACGCAAACACAAACACACACACACACACACACACACACACACACACATGACTCTCAAGTGTCACCCTAGAATCAGAATGTAGACACTTCCACACCCAGGGCAAGTTCCCCTATAAAACTGAGTCCCTGTACTGCAGCTGGCCCCAAAGCAAACCCCTTTGGTTTTGGGTATAAATATTTCTCCTTTCCTCACAGCTGTCTGGATTTCATTTTTATTTAGTTTTGCATAATCCCAGGCTCAAGTTGGAACCCCAAATTATTTTGACATACCAATGCCAGGAAAGGCTGAACACAATGGTGGGCATGGCTTGGTGGGCATGCTTTGTGTGTGCACAGAGGCTTTCCTACTGACCTTCTCTTGTACTCCTTCACTTTCCCTGTATCTTCAACAGCTGACGTACAGCAATCTGCTGTGTCACGCAATGCTGCTGAGGTTGAAAAGCAGGAAATAAAGGTCAGTATGGAGCTCGGGTGGGCGGGCAGGCCCAGCAGCTGATCATTGGATCAAACCAGTTCGGTCGCAGATGATCTTAGGAGCTACTAGTTTGACCAAATCAGGCTAAACTGGTGGAATACCACCCCAGCTGAACACTTGGCCTTATTATTTGGGGAGATGTGAGATATGTGTCACCATATGTGTCAACAATATCTTGATTGAAAATCAGTATATTTCTTTGATTTGAAATGGTTGTCTACGTTGACTCGACGTGCCGGTTGGGGAAAGGCTCACATGGAGTGGTGAGGGAAAAAGAAAACACCCACCTACCAGGCAAAATCAGCCAACGCAACTCTGATGATCAATAGGGTGACAGTTTTATCCCAGCCAGATTGCCTTCACATCCCATTTAAATCTTACCCTTCCCTTCTGTCATGGGAACTTGATATTAGATTTTTCTCAAGGCCTTCTAACTTCACCTGCAACCTAGATATGATAGAAGATGCTCTCTAATCATTATTGCTAATATAACATTACATTTCAGTTTGTCCTGGGAAGGAATGTCATTTTAGCCTTGCCTCAGTCCACTAAACATCATGAGAAAGACCTTGGAAGCTCTTATTCATGATCCGATCAAAATAAATTTGGTTTCAAGGACTTCACAAAAAAAATACAAAATCGCTCAATATGAACAAGCCAAGTTTCATTTATTTCCTGGTGTATTTCTTTCACAGGGTTATACTTCACTGATGTGACTCTAAGCAGAGAACCACCAAACAATATTGCAGTTATAATCATTATAACATGAGGCATCACAATGCAACTATAAATAGCATTCCAGTGATGTAAAAAGTATTTCAGATCATCCTTGATACTGCAACGTTCTTACAGAGCCACCATTTATGGAATATGAATCCCTCTGTGATGACCCAGGGCGTGGCACAAAGGCAACACAATCAAATAAGCAAGAAGAGTCCCTTTATTATCTCCAAGTTTGCCCCCAATGTCCAGGTTACCTTTGGCTGGAGAAAAACTCTGCCAGGAACAGTCTTTAAATGGAGGAAATTCAATCCCAAAACAAAATACATACAAACTTTAACTAAAAATCCAAACAAGCCATTCTGCAGTAATTAATTTGACTGGGCAGGAGAAGGAATTATAGACTTGAAAGCACAGCCAAAACACACACAGTTGGGAAGATGCCAGGAACACAGATAAGCTTCCACGAGATCAGATAATTCACGATTTGCTCCCAACAGTTTGCTGTGAGCAACTTCCCTTCCCTAAATACTGTGTTTCCAGCTGCAGCTAATGAAGGGAATCAAGGCCCTTTCCTTCCCTTTAAGCCATGCAACTCATGTTGTTCCTTTCTCCATTCCTCCCTGCATGCCTTAGGGTGAAGAGGGGGTGGGCCTGAATCTTCCTCTGAATTCTGTCTCCCTTGCTCTATCTCTCCCCTGCTCTGCACAGCTGCACTTAGCCCTTCCCCAGTTTCTTCCACAGCTAAAGGAGCACACTCCCTGTCAGCTTCTCAGCCTCCCCCTCTGAATCAGATTCCAACAGGGGCATGACACCCTCATTACCCATTCCCAATAGTTTTTTGAAAGAGCCATATTTTCAATAATTTCCTAAATGATAGGAACCAGGGTGCTGAATATTTGTTTGTTTGTTTGTCACATTTATACACAGATCATCCTCAACCTGCAACTGTTCATTTTGTGAGCATTCCAATGGTGCTGAAAAATGTGACATGACCATTTTTCACTATTACGACTGTTGCAGCATCTCCAAGGTCATGTGATCAAAATTTGGATGCTTGGCAACTGACATGTTTTTATGATGGTTGTAGTGTCCTGGGGTCATGTCATAACTTTTTGAGACAAAAAAAAAATCATTGGGGAAGTCAGATTAACCTGACAACAACTGCAACAATTCATTTAACAACTGTGGCAAAATGGGGTAAAACACATTTAACAAGTATCTTGCTTAGCAATAAAAACTTTAGGCTCAGCTTCTACTTCTGAGGTGAGTTTCTGCTTCTGAGTTTCTATTCTTTTTAGGAAAAATATTCTGCCTTTTTAATATTTCCCAGGATATTTCATTTTTCTAGGAGAGGCGTGGAGGGTGCTAACTCCCTACAGCAAATATCACCCTCTGATGATTAGTCTTCATCAGGTGGCATGGCTTATTGGCAAAGCTAACCATCTTTAGACAGGTATTACTGGTGACTTACTTTGGAAATTCAAAAAAAGTCCCAGAAATTAAAATAATACATGCACTCCTTGACTTACAACAGTTCATTTAGTGACTGTTTCAAATTACAACAGCAAGGAAAAAGTGACTTATGACCATTTTTCACAATTATAATGGCTGCAGCATCTGAGTAGTCATGTGATCAAAATTCAGGCACATGTCAACAGGCTCATATTTATGATGGATGCAATAGCCTGAAGTCATGCAATCACCTTTGGCAAAGCAAAGTCAATTGGGAAGCCAGATTCACTAAACAACCATCTTACTTTCCTAGTTGATTCAGTTAACAACTTTCTTTTTTAACCAGGTGAACCTGCCTATGGAAATTTTAAGTGAAAGGAAAGATAGAAAGAGCAGAGCGACACTCTCCCAAGTGTTTAATAAGCATATCTATGGAGATTCTCAGCCATCGAGGTCACGGTTGTCCCAAAGGAGCTTTTTCAGCAGGCAACTAGACTTTGTTTTTCCTTGAAGACGTTTCACTTTATTCAGAGTTTTGCAGCGTGAAATCAGCTCCAGAAAAATAAACACAGGTGGCTGATGCTTCATTTAATGACTTTATAAACATAATACGTAAATTTTACAAACCAGTTGTAGATTTCTCCAACATGGAGCAAACTCAAACAGAAGTAGACATGTTACAAGTTCAGAGCTTCAGCAGCAACTCTAGGAGATCAGAAACAGACATCAGTTTCACTTTAGTTCAGAAAGCAAGTAAGATACATAGCAGAGGAGAGAAGCAGTTTCATTTTTAATGGACAGATTCACAGCTTAACATACTGTAGCTTCAAAGCTGCAGAGCTTAAAGGCCAGGTCCCACTGGCCGATGGATGCAAAACGTATGCAAAAAGGACACAGCGGACGAGCAAAATTTCGGGGGTGGCTCCATCTGTTGTTCTTCACTCCAAAAAGTGGCCCAAATTTGCATAAACAGAATGGAAAAGAATGGAAACGAACGGACGGGGGTACTACGTAGCGGAGATGTTAAATGGATGTTTGAAGGAAGCCTTGCAGATGGAAGCGAATGGAAGTGGATGACACATCCGAAGGGCTTCCGGGGGAGAATTGCGAAGCAGACGCATAGCAGAAGGGGCGGATGCATAGCGGATGACACGGATGCATCACGGATGCCTATAGGAAGCAAAGGGGATGCATAGCGGATGCATAGCGGATGCATAGCGGATGCATAGCGGA
>BLBF01000036.1:21806655-21820861 GCA_015471245.1 Laticauda colubrina | reverse complement strand
GGGGGGGGGGGGGGGGTGTCTTGGAGTGTAGGGCTTCATGAGGAAGGTTCTGAGGGAGAAGGTGTCATCACCCACAATGAAGTAGGGCACATCTTGTGTGTCATTGGGTAGGGGGTCTGGATCTGGAAAACCCATGATGAGGTTGTATTCCAGCCCATCCTTGAGGTCACTTGCATTGTATACCTGGCTATCTGAAACTGACCCATTGCCTGAAGCATCGATGTAGATGAACGTGTAGTCAGCATCAACCATGGCAAAGAGGATGATACTGAAGGAGCCCTTGTAGTTGTAATAATTGGACCCTGACTTGGCTGGAGCTTTGAAGGCCACGTGCTTCCCATCTATGGCTCCAACAGTGTGGGGAAAGTTCCACCTCTAGTACCACTGTTCTGCAACATTCCTCCAGCCTTCTTCAGTGGTGGGACAATGGAGGAGCTCCTCCACGTATTCTTCGATGATGGCCTGCACCACTTCTCTGACCACTTTGCTGATGGTGTTGTGTGGCACCCTCCAGGCATACTGCCTGTTTCTGTATGTGGTTCCAGAGGCCAGGTGGTGCAGAGTCAGTGCCACCTTCAATCCAGGGTCCAGGTTGGGATGGAAGTTGGTGCTAGGCTTGGTCAAGACGCTCTACAATTTTGTCAAACATGGCTGGTGGCATCCTCATGAAGTGCTGGAATGCATGAGTGTCTTTATTCCTCAGCTCTACCATCAGCTTGTCATACAGTCCAAACTCCATTCTTCTTCCGATCCATCTTTGGACCCACACTGCTCTTGAACGTCTCCTTCTTCTCCTTGTGTAGAAAAGGTGAAACAGTCTGAACAGGGCTTGGTTCTGGTGTTGAATGATCACAGCTACCATAAGGACTGTGTGATGATCCATGGTGGAGAACAATGGAGGATGTGGAAGAGCAAGACCAAGGGTGAAGAGGTCTGTACACAATGGCTGCTGGACTGATAGTGAGATCCAGGTGATTTCCTCCCCCTTTTTATAGGAAATATCAGTTTTCTGCTAGGTGTTCTTCCACATACTCTAGGCATACTCCAATCATCCTAAATATCTGAGATACATCCCAGATAAAAACGTTTTGTCCATTTTAATGCTTTATATACGAGATGCATACGCTTACATCCTTTCTATTTCCATGCTACTAACGCTGTGTGGACGTTCCGTGTACCTTTCATTTCCTCCCTCTTTCAGTTTTCAGCTGCAGTGAATGTGAGTTGAGGGGATGGCCAGAGGATGCCGAGAGGATTCAACGGATGTTTAACGGATGATAACGGACATAGAACTTTTGTTGCCCATATATGCCGCAGATGTACATCGTATGCAGCGGAAAGTTCATCCGCTCAAAATGTTTTGTGCAGCTCAAAACTTCTTGCGCAGATGAAATCTCAGTGGACAGATGCTTGACAGATAGAGCCTATGAAACATGTATGCAATGAGTACACAACGGATGTGTCGTGTTTTCCAACGGATGGCAAGATTTTTTGTCCATTTTACATCCTCTTTTTCATCCGTTGGTGCAGTGGGACATGGGCTTAATATAGAACCATGCCTAGGCTACTTCTAGTTTCAGTTTCCAAAACAGTCCTCATTGGCTAATTTAGTTGCTATGCCTATTCATTGGCTGATCTTGTTACCGTGCTCTATTCCAGTTCATGAATATACTCTGACATATTTCTCATCCAAAAAGCTTCTTCAGTTCTGACTGAATGATGGAGGTTGAAAGGATTTATATTCTTTTTTTTTTGAATTTTTTTTTATTTTTAGAAACAAACATAGACAAACACAACACAGAACATGAAAACATAAAATCTCTTTTCTGAAAGCAGCCTGATCCCGGATTACATCTCTTTGTACGGACACCAGTTCAAATTCATGCTCATTTTTATATACCATTCCATATCTTATTGCCATTCTACATTTTCTATATGGCTTCTCCCCTCTTTTAACTTTCTTATTTTTATTTTTATTTGTTTCATTTCATATCAGATCATTATATTTATATTCTTTGTCTGTCCTATTTCAGCTATCTATTATCTTTTTTCCTTAAACAAAATTCCTCCTGTAGTCACTAATTGGAGTATGATGCCTTTATATCTTTCCCCTAAAATTATAACACTTAATATAGAACGTAACTTCCATTCAGATTCTGCGTACTACATTAAAGCTAGACACTACATTTTAAAAAGAAAAAGAAAAGAAAAGTATAAATATATAATATAATTAAAACAATGATCCATACCAATTCAATTCTATCATTAATGTTAATATTCATTTAAATTTTAAACATTTAAAGGGCCTGTCACATAGGCCAACGGATGCAAAAAGTATGTAAAAAGGACACAAAGGATGAGAAAATTTTCCATCCGTTGTTATCTGCTCTCAAAAGTTTCCCAAATTTGCATAAACAGAGCGGAAAACAACGGAAAGGAACAGACGGGGGCAGAACGTATCCAGGATGTAAAGCAGATGCTCCATGGAAGCCTAGCGGATGGAAGCGGATGGAAGCAGATGGCACATCCGCAGGGCTTCCAGTGGAGCACAGCGAAACGGATGCGCAGTGGAAGGAATGGATGCAGAGCGGATGCTGAGCGGATACAGCGGATGCATCACGGATGCCTAGAGGATGTCTAGCAGATGCCTAGCAGATGCAAAGCGTTTAATGCGCATGCGGGGAGGATGCATTGCGTCAGCCCTGCGGATATAAAAGGATGCAGCTCACAAGCAGGTCACCATTCAGAGGAAAGACCTGCTGCCAGACACATCTCCAGCCAACAACCATGGGGAAGAAGAGGAAGCCTGTGCCATCTGCTGCCAGCCCTGGCAAGAAGGACAGGACCACCATCCCACCCCCTGGCCCTGACTCTGCTTCTGCTGGGGCTTCTGCTGCTCGGGCTGACTCTGCTGGTGCTGGGGCTTCTGCTGGGGCTTCTGCTGATGCTTACTCTGCTGGTGCTGCTCCTGGTGCTGGTGCTTCTGCTGGTGCTTCCTCTGCTGGCGCTGGTCCTGCTGGTCCTGGTCCTGCTGGTGCTCCTGGTCCTGCTGGTCCTGCTGGTGCACCTGGTCCTGCTGGTGCACCTGGTCCTGCTGGTCCTGCTGGTGCTTACTCTGCTGCTGCTGATCCTGGTGCTGCTGGTGCTGCTGATGCTGCTGGTGCACCTGGTCCTGCTGGTGCACCTGGTCCTGCTGGTGCACCTGGTCCTGCTGGTCCTGCTGGTGGTGGTGGTGTGGTGGAGCAGCCCCTAGAACCTTGAAGCCTCTCTGATGAGGGTCCATATGGTCCTGCCAGAGGGAGGAAGAGGCATACATGAGAACGGGAGAGGAGGCAATACTCCATCGAAGAGGAACATGAGGATGAGGTGCTGGAAAGCCTAAGGGAGAATGAGTACCTATGGCAGAAGGGACACAGGCTCTATCGAGACACCAAGAGGAAGCAGGCTGCTTGGAGAGAGAAGGCCGAGAGCCTGGGCTACACTTCGGAGGTCCTCCTCGGCTGGTGGAAGCACATGCACACCTGGTACAGGAAGCTGCACCTCAAAAAGTCTGGCCAGGCTGTGGTCAAGCTCACTGACCGGGAGACCTACATGATGGCCAAGTGCAGCTTCTTGGAGGAGGAAATCCGCCACCAAGTAGCAGCCCCTCTATCTACCCTTTCTCTCAGGCAGCCCACAGACAGCCAGTCCTCTTCTGGCCAAGAGTCAGCTCCTGTGTCCAGGCAGATATATGTGGAGCATCCCACGACAGAGACCCCCCCCCGACAGCTGCATTCCCCATGACGGAGTGTGTGGAGGACCCCCTGACGCAGTGGGAGCAAGGACAGTGCACTTCCACCAGAGACCAACCCACACCCACACCCAGCTCCACCTCCATAGAAAGCAGGCAGAAAGCCAGACCGGAGGGACAGAGCCACACTGTCCTGCTGGAGATCAGGGACATCATCAAAAGCAGCGTAGATCTCCTCTCTCAGCTGGTACACACCGACATACCATCCTCAAACCGCAAGCCCTTCCTCACCTATGTCAACCAGACCCTCATGGACATGTCCGAATCACAGTACCAGGTGATAAAGGAGAGGATCACCGGTCTTCTGCACAACCCTCCAGGCCCAGCTGAACCTGTTCCGACCCAGTCCAGGTCTGCTCCTCCACCCCAGGGTTTCCACAGGCCCTCACCTCCCAAGGCTATGGCCACCAGGAGTTGCAGCAGCACAGGCAGCCCTTCCCAATCCAGCCACAGGTTCATCGAATGCCACCGATGCCACCGATGCCACTGACGCCACAGATGCCACCCACACCACAGATGCTATCCATGCTACAGATGCCATCCATGCCACAGATGCCACCCAAGCCTCAGCTCGCTCACCTGCAGACCAGATAGCCCACTACACTCCTCCTTCCTCCACCCCACAGCCAAGCCTGGCCTCAGAACATCTGTCATCGGTCTTGGGACTGACACCCCATGTCATGGAGGAAGGGGCTCTCAACATCACAGGACTGAGCCAGCTCTCTGAGAGCTTCCTCCACACACCATCCCCTGTTGTTCTCTCAGGGGCAGGCACCCCAATGGCACCTCAGACCAGCACTCCAGCAGCAGCCACTTCCACAGCACCTGGACCCTTCACCCCTGAAACTATGGGCACGCCTCAGAGTGACTGAGAAGAGTGCCAGAGACTGGGTTGCTACCTGTTGACATTATCTTTGCTTGGGACACTTGGGTCATTTTGCTTTTACAGTTTGTTATTAATAAAGTTTATCTTTGCTTCACACACTTGGTTCAGTTCTTTTTGTCAATAAAGTCTTGGTGGAAACTTTTAGAAATGCTTTAATCCTTTGCATGCTTGGGGGATGGGTAAGGATAGCAGTGGGATGGGCAGGGATACCTGTGGGATGGGTAATAGCTGTGGGATGGGTTAGGATAGCAGTGGGATAGGCAGGGATACCTGTGGGATGGGTAATAGCTGTGGGATAGATAAACCTTCAGTGCAAACATACTGGGACTGTATGCTCCTGTATGTGATCCCGGAGGCCATGTGGTGCAAAGTCAGTGCCACCTTCAGCCCAGGGTCCAGGCTGGGCTGGAAGTTGGTGTTTCCCTTGGTCAACCTGGGACTCAGCCACTACACAACTTTGTGAAGCATCCTCATGAAGTTCTGGAATGAACGAGTGTCTTCCTTCCTCGGCTCCACCATCAGCTTGTTATACAGTCCGTACTTGGGTCTTCTCGCGATCTATCTTCGGACCCAGACACTTCTTGGATGCCTCCTTTTCTTCGCGTAGAACAGGTGAAAGAGCCTGTAGAGGGCTTCGCACTGTTGTAGAACGATGGCGGCTACCAAAAGGAGTGTGTGACGGTCCATGGTGGAGATGACTGGATTCTGTGGAAGAGCAAGAGCCAGATGAAGGCTGAAGAGGTCTGCACCGCAGGGCTGCTGGACTGAAAGTGAGATCCAGGTGATTTCTCCCCCTTTTTGTAGGAAATATAGGTAGTTCATTAGGTGTCCTTTGGCATCATCTAGACATCCTGCAGACATCCTAAATATCCGAGATATGTCCCCTATACAAACGTTTTTTCCGTTTTAATGCTTTGTATGTGAGCTGCATCTGCTTTCATCCTTTCTACGTCCGTGCTACTAACACTGCATGTCCGTTCCGCGTCCATTTTTCTTCCTCTTTGTGCCCGTGTTCCGCTGGAGCGGATGCGAGTTGCATGGATGCGCAGCGGATGCCTAGCGGATATAGCGGATGCGTAACGGATGACGACGGACGTATAACGGATGTTCCCTGTATGCGTCGCGGATGCAGAACGGACGCGTTGGTTACATTTTCTGCTCAAAAAGTTTTGTGCAGCTCAAAACTTTTTGAGTGGATGAAATGTCAGTAGACAGATGCTGGACAGATAGAGAGTATGAAAAACGAACGCAGTGAGTACAAAACGGATGCATCGCGTTAACCAACAGATGGCAATTGTTTCTCTCCATTTTACATCCTCTTTCCATCCATTGGTGCTGTGTGACAGGGGCTTAACACATCACTTTTCAAATAGGTATCATGCTTCTATGGGAATGCTTGTAAACTTTCCATGATTACTTCCCCCTCATTTCACTTGCATTTTAAAACATTATGTCATTGAAATGTTCCCATTCCTTTCTAAATTAATTCCCTAATTTAATTCATTCCATTTATTTTAGTCAGAAATGTTTCACTAAATCATACGTTGTTTCCAATTTTCTAATATTATTTCTAAATACAAATATAATGATACAATCATATGTACCTTTGCAGAATCCCTTTTTCAGTTAAATTTTACCCATTATCTCTAAATAAGTCCTGTTTCTTTACATCTTGCTTCACATCCTTGTAGCTTCTCTTCTCTTCCCTCCTCCTTTGCTTCTTCTCTCTGCCCTTTTTATCCCCTTGTCTCTCCACCTCAATTTCCCTTTTCTGTATTCCCTTTTTCTGTTGCTTTCTCATGTTATATCCACTTTTCACCTTATTTTTTCCTTTTTTGGTTGTTTTTTGGGGTCTCAAATTCTCCATTTTCTTTCCCCTTTCTTCCCCAAGTAAAGCTACTTGTTCGTTAAAGATGGCTTCTTCTTTGTCCCAATCTTCTTGTTGCATAGTCTTTTCTTGTAGTTTCTCGTACATAAAAACTGCCATTTCTAAGAATTGAAAAATGGAACCAAGAGAGCCCTTCCCTTCTTGTTCTTCTTCTTTGTATTTTTTAAATTCTATTTTCAGTTCATCTATAAGTGATGTCATTGTAGAGTGTTTTTTTTCTTCTTTTAAAACAACCACCCAAGTGTTTTTAATCCTTCCAATATAATTCCAAAAGTCCCAAAGTCACCAAACAATCCAAATACACACAAGCTGTTTCTTTTTATACTTTCTTCCTTTTTTCACTTTCTCTTCCTGGGGTTAGCATTTAGTTACAAAGTTCCAGTTAAAATGTATCTTTTAGCAGTCCTGTTAAAATTTAACTTTAGATTCTTTAGATTCCAGACTATCTCCTCCTTCCAAATCCTGTTCTTATTCTCTTCCTCTCCCTTCCCACATACAGCAAAAGAAAATTTTCTTTTTTCAATTTCTCATTCATCTCTGTTCACTGTCAACATAAGGAAGGAGAGTGAAAAAAAACAACTTTCCCTTTTCACTTTCATTCACTGCTTCCGAGTCTTCTTTGGGAGCAATGTATCTTTTTTTTTAAAAAAAAGTTTAAGTTCCAGGATGCCTTAATTGTTTCTTCTTATCCCGGTCAACCAAAACTTTCATTTCAGCACTTTCTTCCTCCTGCACATTCTTTCCTGAATGAGGGCTTCTTTGAGGCGGCCATTTCTGACTGCTGCTCTACCGCCTTCGGAAAAGGGAGTTTAGCCAGCTGGGGAGGAAAGATGTGGCTTTCCTTGACCCTGCTGGAGTCTCCCCCGTCTTCACCAACCTCTATGGGGTGGCTTAGCCCCAAAGCCAGCTGGCTCAGGGCACTCCAGTGGTGAGCCCAGGCAGAAACCGTGCATGATCGCGGATTCCTGCCTGCCACCGAAGCCCTGCAAATTGGAAGTTTTGCGAAGGATTTATATTCTTTGCAGTCATCTGATCATTAGCACTCTTTCTGAGAGTCATTGAGGTCATTTGGACATTTATTTGTGTCCGCAGGGTCACCTGAATAGTGCAAGTGGGTGTGGAAACTTCTTGGAACTGCTGAGAGGACTGTATTGTAAACAGGACCATGGTGTTCATGCTGATAACAAAGAAACCAGTGGTGGGATTCAAATTATTTTACTACCAGTTTTGTGGGTGTGGCTTGGTGGGCTTGGTGTGGCTTGGTGGGCGTGGCTTGGTGGGCGTGACAGGGAAAGGATACTGCGAAATCTCCATTCCCTCCCCCCTCCTGGGGGAAGGATACTGCAAAATCCCCATTCCTTGCCCAGCCCACTAACCTGCTTTCCAGCTCCTTTCTCCTGTGCAGGGCAACAAAAAGAGACCCAGCCAATCAGCTAGGACTCAGAAGGCACAGAATAGATGGGGGCGGGGTCAGTCAGAGGTGGTATTTGCCGGTTCTCCAAACTATTCAAAATTTACGCTACCGGTTCTCCAGTACTAGTCAGAACCTGTTGAATACCGCCTTTGAAAGAGCCTATAACTCATTGCCTTGTCCATATATGAAGAAAATTATAACAATGTCCCCCTGGGTGACCAGAAAATTGTAGAAGTCCTGTCAAGTATGTGAATCACATTTCAATCTTGCCATATAATCTCTCCACGTTATTTGGAAAGCACCCAATTCAGCAGGATGCCACAAATCTATTTGAAGATTCCGCCCCAAATTTCAGCTTTGAAGTTTTGATTTAAACAAGCAATTTGATAGAACCTCCTTCAAGCAGAACCACTTCCTTTGAAGTCCTAATTAAAACAATATCACTGAAAATAGCTTTTTTTTCCCTTTGAAATAACGGCAAATTCTTTTCCATTCAATCAAATGAAAAGAGGTAGAGAAAAATGAGAACACATGTTTATATTTTTTCTTTGTTTTTCATATTCATGTAACCTCTTGCTTTTATTGGCCTGACCAACGAAAGAATAACATACCACCCAAAACGCAACACTTGTCTGTATTCATATTTGTCTCCCTGCCCTCCCAAACCTTTAGCTCGTAACCTGTCATATTCTACAAAAAGTGTTGAAACCTGATGTGAGAAGAGTTGATTAAAATGCTCCACAACCATTGTTTAACAAGGCTTTAATTGTTATTTTTAAAAAGGTGGAGTTAACAAGTTGTAAATGTGTTTTCCAAAGCACCCTTGCTACTTCTAATTGATGCTGCCAATGGAAAATCATCACTAGATGAGGAATAATTATAGCATGTTTATTGATTTCTTTCTTTCTTTCTTTCTTTCTTTCTTTCTTTCTTTCTTTCTTTCTGAGTCTGTCATCTGCACTGTATAACTGTCTGGTTTGGCTTTGCAACTGAATAAGATAGACAGTTCCAATTATAGAACAGAAAAAACAATTGCTACCAACCTACCTTCCATTGAGGACCTGTATACTGCATGAATCAAAAAGAGGGCTGTAAAAATGTCTACAGACCCCTCACATCCTGGACATAAATTGTTTCAACTTCTACCCTCAAAACAACGCGATAGAACAACTAGATACAAGGACAGTTTTTCCCCAAATGCTATTACTTGGCTAAACAAATAATTCCCACAACAGTGTCAAATTATTTACTAAAGCCCATGTCACACTGCACCAACGGATGCAAAGAGGATGTAAAACAGACAAAAAAGCTTGCCATCCATTGGAAAACGCGATACATCCATTGTGTACTCACTACATACGTCTTTCATATGCTCTATCCATCGAGCATCCAACTACTGCTATTTCATCCGTTCAAAAAGATTTGAGCTGCACAAAACTTTTTGAGCAGATGAACTTTCCGCCGCGTATGATCTACATCCATGACACATACAGGCAACAAACGTTCTACGTCCGTTGTCATCTGTTACACGTCCAATGTATCCTCTCGGCATCCTCTGGCCATCCCCTCAACTCACATCCGCTGCAGCTGAAAATGGAAAGAGGGAGGAAGAGAAAGGTACGCGGAACGTCCACACAGCGTTAGTAGCACGGACATAGAAAGGATGAAAGCGGATGCAGCTCGGATATAAAGCATTAAAATGGACAAAATGTTCGTATATGGGACATATCTCGGATATTTAGGATGTCTGGAGAATGCCTAGAGTATGTGGAAGGACACCTTGTGGAAAACCGACATATCCTATAAAAAGGGGGAGGAAATCACCTGGATCTCACTATCAGTCCAGCAGCCCTGGTGTGCAGACCTCTTCAGCCTTGCTCTTGCTCTTCCACATCATCCATTGATGTCCACCATGGATCATCGCACACTCCTTTTGGTAGCTGCCATCATTCAACACCGGAACCAAGCCCTGTTCAGACTGTTTCACCTTTTCTACGCAAGGATAAGGAGATGTCCAAGAGCTGTCTGGATCGGGAGAAGAGTGGAGTTTGGACTCTATGACAAGCTGATGGTGGAGCTGAGGAATGAAGACCCTCGTGCATTCCAGAACTTCATGAGGATGCCGCCATCCATGTTTGATGAAGTTGTGGAGCGTCTGAGACCCAGGTTGACCAAGTCAAGCACCAACTCCCGTCATAGCCTGGACCCTGGACTGAAGGTGGCACTGACTCTGTGCCACCTGGACTCTTGGACCACATACAGAAACATGCAGTATGCCTGGAGGGTGCCACACAACACCATCAGCATTGTGGTCAGAGAAGTGGTGCAGGCCATCATCGAAGAATACATGGAGGAGCTCCTCCAGTGCCCCACCACTGAAGAAGGCTGGAGGAAACTTGCAGAACAGTGGTATCAGAGGTGGAACTTTCCCCACACTGTTGGAGCCATAGATGGGAAGCACGTGGCCTGCAAAGCTCCACCCAACTCAGGGTCCAATTATTTCAACTACAGGGCTTCTTCAACATCATCCTCTTTGCCATGGTTGATACTAACTAAAAGTTCATGTACATCGATGCTTCAGGCAACGGGTCAGCTTCAGATGCCCAGATATACATTGCCAGTGACCTCAAGGATGGGCTGAAATGTAACCTCATCTTGGGATTCCTAGATCCAGACCCCCTACACAATGACACACAAGATGTGCCCTACTTCATCGTGGGCAATGATGCCTTCTCCCTCAGAACCTACCTCATGAAGCCGTACAGTTCAAGATACCTCACCCGTGAAGAGAGGATCTTCAACTACAGGCTGTCCAGGGCAAGACGGGTGGTGGAGAATGCCTTTGGCATCCTGGCCAACAGGTTCCAGGTACTTCTCACCACCATGCAGCATCACCCAGGGACTGTGAAGAGCATCGTGGAAGCTTGCTGCATCCTGCACAATCTCATGCGCACACGCTACCCAGTGTTGCAGAACAGGCTTGTGGACCGTCAACAAGGCAATGGGGACATGGAGCCTGGTGAATGGAGGCAAGGGCGAAACCTGATAGACACTGTGGATGTACAAGGCCCCAACAGAGCTTCATGTGAAGGGAAGAAGCAGCGCAACCTACTGAGACACTGGTGCAACTCCCCAGCTGGAGCAGTGGAGTGGCAAGACAGGATGATAGATGCTTATTGGATGCTTCCTTTACCTGTCTCATCACACTGATGAGATTGTGCGATGTATGTTGTGTGGCCTTACAATGAATAGGGCATTAATAAAGAGCTTTGTTTATGTTGAAATGTGTTGATCAATGATTAAATTGTTATTGATAATAAAGGGCCATATGTGTGACAGCTGGGAGGGTGGACCTTACAGTCCCACTATGCTTGCACTGGAGGTTTATCTATCCCACAACTATCCTTTCCCATCCCACAGCTATCCTTACCCATCCCACAACTATCCTTATACCACAGCTATCCTTACCAATCCCACAGCTATCCATCCCACAGCTATCCTCACCAATCCCACAAGCATGCAAAGGTTTAACCCTTTTTTTAAAGTTTTCCCCAACACTTTATTAAGTAAAAAAAAAAAACGAACCAAGTGTGTGAAGCAAAGATAACCTTTATTAATAACAAACTGTATGACTTTATTAAAAAGCAAAATGACCCAAGTAAAGTGTCTTAAGCAAAGATAAAGTGAACAGGTAACAACTCAGTCTCTGGCACTCTTCTCAGTCACTCTGAGGCGTGCCCATGTTCTCAGATGTAAAGGGGCCAGGGACTGTGGAGGTGGCTGTTGCTGGAGTGCTGGTCTGAGGCGCCATTGGGGTACCTGGCTCCGAGAGTACAACAGGAGATGGTGTATGCAGGAAGCTCTCAGAGAGCTGACTCAGTCCCGTGAGGTTGAGAGGCCCTTCATCAAGTACCTGGGATGTGAGGCCCAAGACTGATGACAGATGTTCTGAGGAAGGGCTTGGCTGTGGGGTGGAGGAAGGAGGAGTGTAGTGGGGCTATCTGGTCTGCAGCTGGGTCAGGTGAGGTGTCTGTGGCATCTGTGGCATCCGAGGAACCTGTGTCTGGACTGGGAAGGGCTGCCTCTGCTGTGGGAAATCCTGGTAGTGGTAGGCTTGTTAGGTGAGGGGCTGCTGAAATATGTGGAAGGGCTGTGACATCGCCTGGGGTGGAGGAGCAGACCTGGAGTGGGTAGGAGCAGGTTCAGCTGGGCTTGGTGGGTGGTGCAGAAGAGCTGTGATCCTCTCCTTCATCACCTGATACTGGGCTTCAGGCATGTCCATGAGGTTCTGGCTCACGTATTTGATGAAGGGCTTGCAGTTGGAGGATGGTATGTTGAAGTGGACCAGCTGGGAGAGGAGATCTGTGCTGGCTTTGGTTGTGTCCCTGATCTCCAAGAGGACAGTGTGGTTCATCTGAAGTGTAGTCCAGGCTCTCCACCTTCTCTCTCCAAGCTGCCTGCTTTCGCTTGGTGTCGCGATAGAGCCTGTGGCCCTTCCTCCACAGGTACTCATTCTCCCTCAGCCATTCCAGCACCTCCTCCTCATGATCTTCAAAATGGAGTACTGTTTCCTCTCTCCCTTCTCCTTGCCTTGCCCCTTCCTCCCTCTGGCAGGGGCTTCAGGGCCTTCAGCAGCAGGGCTTTGAGGGCCTTGGGGCTGGTTCACCACAGCAGCAGCAGCAGGAGAAGCTGCAGCAGCAGGAGGAGAAGCACCAGCAGCAGGAGGAGAAGCACCAGCAGCACCAGCAGCACCAGCAGGAGAAGCACCAGCAGCACCAGCAGCACCAGCAGGAGAAGCACCAGCAACACCAGGAGCACAAGGAGCACCACCAGCAGCACCAGCAGCTTCAGAGTGAGCGCCAGGGGGTGGGATGGTGGTTCTGTCCTTCTTGCCAGGGCTGGCAGGAGTAGGCACAGGTTTCCTCTTCTTCCCCATGGTGTTCTCTCAAGATCTCTCTGGCAGTAGGTCTTTCCTCTGAATGTTGACTGCTCGCGAGCTGCATCCTTTTATATCCACGGAGCTTACGCAATTCATCCTCCCCGCATGCACAGTGAACACTTTGCTTCCGCTACGCATCCACTCCTTCCGCTACGCGTCCACTTCGCTGTTCTTCCCCGGAAGCCCTGTGGATGTTTCATCCACTTCCATCCACTTCCAACCCCTAGGCTTCCTACAAACATCTGCTTTACATCTCCGCTACATCCTCCCCACGTCCATTCCTTTCCGTTGTTGTCCGCTCTGTTTATGCAAATTTGGGGCACTTTTGAGAGCAGATAACAACAGATGAAAAATTTGCTCATCCGCTGTGTCCTTTTTGCATACGTTTTGCATCTGTCGGCCAGTGTGACCTAGCCTTAAGACTGTATTACAGGGGTGGGATTCTACAGGTTCGCACCTATTCGCTAGAACCGGTTGTTAACATTCTCAGCAGTTTGGAGAACCAGTTGTTGGAAGAAATTACTGGCCTAATCCTGTAAGGAAGGCAGGAAGGAAGCATTATGGTGTTGCTTACAGAAACTGCCTCTCCAGTAACCCTTATTACATTCTTGGCAGGACTAGACTTCCTGTCTCAGGATCTTATCTGCAGTTTTTTTTCTTCCTTTGTTGGTACTTTGCTTGTGTGGAGTGACCATTCAAAGTTACAATGGCACTAAAAAAAGTGACTTATGATAATTTTTCACACTTACGACTGATGCACCATCCCCACAGTCACAAGAGGCCAGGCACAGAGAAGCATGCCTCAATGTGATGTATGCCCAGCCAGTCACATGACCACCAAGCCATGCCCACCAACTAAGCCTCGCCCACAGAACCGGTTGTTAAAAAAATTTGAATCACACCCCTGCTGTATTACTATTATTCTTCTCATCCTTCCTAGCACCTATCTCTTCCCATTGATGACTATAACCATGTTGCTTGCATCTTTATAATTTATATTGTTTTATTTGTTCCCCAGTATGATTTATTGCTTATTAGTAACCTATGACTATCACTAAGTTGTATCTTATGATTCTTGATGAATGTATGTTATTTTTTTCTTTTTGTACACTGAGTGCTTGTGCACCAAAGACAAATTTTTTATATGTTCAGTCACATTTGGCCAATAAACTATACTATTTTATTCTGTTCTATTCTGTTCTAGTCTACTCCAGTCCAGTCCAGTCTATCCTACCCTATCCTATCCTATCCTATCCTATCCTATCCTATCCTATCCTATCCTATCCTAT
>BLBF01000036.1:21769930-21793284 GCA_015471245.1 Laticauda colubrina | reverse complement strand
TTCACCCTAACTGGTTTAGGTGAAATAATAACTATGAATCATAGTTAGTGTATGTTAGTGTGTATGCAGCTTTAACTGTGGAAATAGCAATTAAAGGAGTGGCTATAAAAACAATATAAAAGTAGCAAGACTACAGCTTGCTCTCTCTCTCTCTGGCTTTGATGATCCCTGATTACTGCTTGGAATCAAGACTGCATTGCTCGAACGGGAGAGACAACAAAGGACTGATTTTTATGTGAACTGACATAGGATATTCTACATGGACTTTGCTAACTGAATACCCCTGAATGGACTGACTACATGGTAAATGAATATTGGACTGTTATTTGACTATGCTATTAACTTATAATGGAATAAAATATATTCTTGATAGCACAAGCGTATCTGTTATTTTTACTGTATGTTAATAAACATACAAGCTTAGCTCACTCATTTATCTGTGTGCCTATCTGACTAACGCTGCACATTCTGTTTAGCTTGTCTACCTAACCCTGGTTGGGGAACCCAGGCTTAACAGAGGGGCTGGAACGCAACCTCATCATGGGCTTTCCAGATCCAGACCCCCTGACCAACGACACGCAAGATGTGCCCAACTTCATCGTGGGGGATGACGCCTTCTCCCTCAGAACCTACCTCATGAAGCCCTACAGTTCCAGATGCCTCACCCGTGAAGAGAGGATCTTCAACTAGAGGCTGTCCAGGGCAAGACGGGTGGTGGAGAATGCCTTTGGCATCCTGGCCAACAGGTTCCAGGTACTTCTCACCACCATGCAGCATCACCCAGAGACTGTGAGGAGGATCGTGGAAGCTTGCTGCATCCTGCACAATCTCATGCGCACACGCTACCCGGTCTTGCAGAACAGGCTCGTGGACATCCAACAAGGCAATGGGGACATGGAGCTTGGGGAATGGAGGCAAGGTCGAAACCTGATAGACACTCAGGATGTGCAAGGCCCCAACAGAGCCTCACATGAAGGGAAGAAGCAGCGCAACCTCCTGAGACACTGGTGCAACTCCCCAGCTGGAGCAGTGGAGTGGCAAGACAGGATGATAGATGATTAATGGGTGCTTCCTTCAGCCTGTCTCATCACACGGATGAGAGTGGGCCATGTATGTTGGGTGGGCCTACAATGAACAGGGCATTTAATAAAGAGTTGTGTTTGTGTTGACATGTGTGGATGATTTTTACATTATTATTGATAATAAAGGGCCATAGGTGTGGCACCAGGGAGGGTGGACCATACAGTCCCACTATGCTTGCACTGGAGGCTCATCTATCCCACTGCTATCCTTACCCTTGCTACAGCTATTACCCATACCACAGGTATCCCTGCCCATCCCACTGCTATCTTAACCCATCCTACAAGCATGCAAAGGCTTAAACCAATTCTAAAAGTTTCCACCAAGACTTTATTAAAAAAAGAAATGAAGCAAGTGTGTGAATCAAAGATAAAACAAAAATGACCCAAGTCAAGTGTCCAAATAAAGTCCACAGGTAGCCAGCTCCCCAGTCTCTGGCACTCTTATTGGTCACTCGGAGGTGTGCCCAGTCTCAGGGTTGAAAGGTCCAGGTGCTGTGGAGGTGGGTGGTGCGGGAGTGCTGGTCTGTATCGTCACTGGGGTGCCTGGCCCCAAGAGGACAACAGGGGACGGTGTGTTGAGGAAGCTCTCAGACAGCTAGCTCAGACCCGTGATGCTGAGAGGTCCTTCCTCCATGCCATGGGGTGTCAGCCCCAGTACTGATGACAGATGTACTGAGGCCGGGCTTGGCTATGGGGTGGAGGAAAGAGTAGTGTAGTGGGGCTGTCTGGTCTGCAGCTGGGTGAGGACTGGCGTGGGTGGCATCACTGTCGTCGGTGGCATCATTGTCGTGGGTGGCATCGGTGGCATCAGTGGAACCAGTGCAACGGTGTCACCCGATGATTCTGTGCCTGGACTGGGAAGGGCTGCTGCCTGTGCTGCTGGACCTCCTGGTAGCCGGAGCCTTGGTAGCGGAGGGCCTGTGGAAAGCCTTGGAATGGGAGGGACATCACCTGGGGTGGAGGTGGAGGAGCATACCTGGACTGGGTGGGAGCAGGTTCTTCTGGATCTGGAGGGTTGTGAAGCAGCTCGGTGATCCGGTCCTTCACCAACTGGTACTGGGGTTCCTCCATGTTCCTGAGCGTCTGGTTGACATAGGTGAGGAAGGGCTTGCGGTTGGAGGATGAGGAGTCGGTGCTGACCAGCTGAGAGAGGAGATCTATGCTGGTGCGGATGGTGTCCCTGATCTCCAGCAGGACAGTGTGGCTCTGCCCCTCCTGCTGTCTGGCTCTCTGCCTTTCTGTGGAGGTGGAGCTGGGGGGTGGTGGATGCAGCTACGACTGTGGTGGACTTGATGTCTCCTTTCTCCCACTGCACCAGGGAGTCCTCCATGCACTCCACCACGGTTATAACAGCTGTCCGCGGGTTCTCTGTTGTGGCATGCTCCACAGAAACCTGCCTGGAGACAGGGACTGACTCTCGGCCGGAAGAGGACTGGGTCTCAGCAGGCTGCTGGAGAGAGAGGGTTGTGAGAGGGGCTCCTGGTGCTCCTCGGTGGCAGATCTCACCCTCCAGGAAGCTGCACCTGGCCATGACATAGGTCTCTCTGCCCGTCAGCTTAACCGTGGCCTGGCCAGATTTCTTGAGGTGCAGCTTCCTGTACCAGGTGTGCATGTGCTTCCACCAGCTGAGGAGCACCTCTGAAGTATAACCCATACTCTCCACCCTCTCTCTCCAAGCAGCCTGCTTCCTTTTGGTGTCTCTGTACAGCCGGTGTCCCTTCCGCCACAGATAGTTATTCTCTCTCAGCCACTCCAGCACCTCATCCTCATGTTCCTCCTCAATGAAGCATTGCCTCCTCTCCCGTCCCCGCATATGCCTCTTCCTCCCTTTGGCAGGACCAGATGGGCCCTCATCAGAGGGGCTCCCAGGTGGTAGGGGCTGCTCCTCCACACCACCAGCAGCAGCAGCACCAGCAGGATCATCATCATCATCATCATCATCACCACCAGCAGGATCATAATCATCATCATCATCATCAGCAGCAGCAGCAGCAGCAGGATCATCATCATCAGCAGCAGCAGCAGTAGCACCAGGATCAGCAGGACCAGGATCAGCAGCAGCAGAATAAGCACCATGAGCCCCAGCAGCACCAGCAGCACCAGCAGGACCAGGAGCATGAGCAGGACCAGGAGCACAAGCAGGACGAGCAGGATGAGCAAGACCAGGAGCACGAGCAATACAAGCAGTACGAGCAAGTCCAGGAGCACGAGCAGGACCAGCAGGACCAGCAGGATCAGGAGCAGCTTCAGCAGAGTATGCAGCAGCAGAAGCACCACCACCAGGAGCAGCTTCAGCAGAGTACGCAGCAGCAGAAGCACCACCACCAGGAGCAGCTTCAGCAGAAGCTCCAGCACCAGAAGAGTGAGCCCGAGCAGCAGAAGCCCCAGCAGAAGCAGAGTCAGGGACAGGGGGCGGGAGGGTGGCCCTGTCCCTCTTGCCAGGGATGGTGGCAGGTTGCTGAGACTTTCACTTCTTCCCCATGGTTGTGGGGTTGCTGGCTGGCAGGGAGGCTGGCAGGGAGGCTGGCAGGCACCAAAGCTGGCAGGAAGGCCCGCACCATGGCTGGCAGGAAGGCTGGCAGGAAGGTTGGCAGGAAAGCAGGCAGGCAGGCAGGCACCAAGGCTGGCAGGCAGACTGGCTGGCAGGGAGGCTGGAAGGCAGGCTGGCAGCAAGGCTGGCAGGCAGGCAGACAGCAAGGCTGGCAGGAAGGCTGGCCAGGAGGCTTGGAGGCAGGCTGGCAGGAAGGCTGGCAGCAAGGCTTGCAGGCAGGCATGCAGGCAGGGCAGGCAAGGACTCGATGTATCCTGCAGCAGGTCTTTCCTCCGAATGCTGGCCACGTGCGAGCTGCTTCCCTTTATATCCACGTGGCTTACGCAATGCATCCCCCCCGCATGCGCAATTAACACCAGGCATCCGTTAGGCTTCCGCTGTGCATCCGCTTCATCTGCTCTGCATCCACTCTGCATCCGCTTCATCCGTTCTGCGTCCGCTTTGCTGAGGCCCCCCTGCGGATGTGCCATCCGCTTCCATCCACTTCCATCCGCTAGGCTTCCATTCCGCATCTGCTTTCCATCTGCCCTGCGTCCTCCCCACGTCCGTGTTATCCGCTCCGGTTATGCAAATTTTTGCCCCTTTTGAGAGCGGATAACAACGGATGGAACATTTTGTTCGTCTGTTGTGTCCGTTTTGCATCCGTTGGGCATTGTGACAGGGCCTTTAATAAAGTTTTTAGAAGCAATACTCAAGGTTGTATTATTTAAAACCAGGACTTCATGTGAGACAGATGGAAAAATCCTCATATTTTTTCAGTACTGTTGTAACTTTGAATGGTCATTAAATGAACTGTTGTAAGTTGAGGATTATCTGTATATCAGGCAATTACCTTTCTCTCTCTCTCCCTCTCCCTCCTTCCTTCCCTCCCTCCCCCCTCTCCCTCACATAAAGGTTGCTATGGATGCAATAGATTGGTTTTTTAATAATTCACAAATAGGTATTCATAAAGTCTCTATGAATTCAACTCAAACTGAACTCTTTTGATGCCTTTGGCTCAAAAGCGGTAAGTTGCTCACCTCCAGTTTAAAGCCTGGTTAGTGAACTTGTATCCTCCAGAAATGGCTAGATTCCATCCACCTAGATGGTTTAGCCAACTGGCAAGTATTGTTAGAAACATATCTGACAACATCTGGTGAGTTCCTGATTATTTATTCTTTCTTTGATATTTTGGTAAAAGCAAACTGTCCAGTCTAAATCCAGAGGGAAGACAATCTCATTTTTGGCAATCTTTCATTAATGCTAGCTTTGTTCCAAAAAATTAACCTCATTTCTTCACTAAATTATGATCTATGTGTTCTGTATGTAAAGTGGATGACTCCAAATCTACCATTCTGATTGGCTAAAGAAAAGAACAGTGGATTGGTTCACTAGGAACCAATCCAAAGAGATACCAAAAAGGCGGCAAATCTAAATAGCTGCCATTGGCTGCAAGCAGGCAAGCCAGCCTGTATAAAAGGGCTGGCCCCGGCTTCAGCCGGCGTTCCGTTACTAACTGTTGATAATAAAAGTATTTGTTGTTGGAACCCGGTCTACCTCGTATGTTTTCCAAACAAAACACTGGCGACGAAGGTGGGATCGTCCTGAACGGAACAAAACCTGCACGTGGTGATAGAAGCCCAGACTGCAACTAAGATGTCTGGAAACAACGCACCTCCCGCACCCTTCAATCCCAACGAAGAGGATTGGGATTCCTATGCTGATCGCTTCCAAATGTACTTGGAGAGCAACGAAATGGAAGGCATTTCCGAACAACGAAAGAGAGCCGTGTTCCTGACGCACTGCGGAACAACCGTCTTTAAAATGGCAAAAGCCCTCGCCAAGCCTCGGGACGTTAAACAATTAACGTGGACAGAATTACAGAGACTCCTGAAAGCACACTACGCCCCGATGGTGTCTAATTTAATAAAGCGACATGAATTCTACCGAAGAGACCAGAGAGAGGGAGAAACCGTTGCCGATTTTGTCGCTGCACTCAGACAAATTGGGGGTGAGTGTGA
The DNA here is from genome assembly GCA_015471245.1 of Laticauda colubrina. Lineage (NCBI taxonomy): Eukaryota > Metazoa > Chordata > Lepidosauria > Squamata > Elapidae > Laticauda > Laticauda colubrina. Next base: position 21,787,651 of record BLBF01000036.1, on the reverse strand, counting down.
ATTCTCAAACATAGACGAGGCAATGAGAGATCGCGTGGTGTTGGGCCTGAGAGACTCAACCGCACAGAGTAAAATGCTCAACAAGCCCAACATCACCGTTACCGAAGCCATTGCGGAAGCAACAGCCGCTGAAGCTACGAAAAAATCCGCAGTGACTTTCTGCAATGTCGGCAGATGGCATCGAGGAATCTGCATTCGGCTCGTGGGTGGTTTCCTCCGCAGCCAGCGCATTCCTGCCACAATGACCCATTATGAAGAGTCGGGAGAAACAAACGAATCAAGCGAGGAGGACGACGAGGTCCACCGTTTGCTCACAAACAAGAAAGAGCGCGAAAGGAGAAAGTGGCGGGAATGCGCTGGCTGTGGAGGAAACCACCCACGAGCCGAATACAGATTCCTCGATGCCATCTGCCGACATTGCAAAAAAAGAGGGCACATCGAGAAGGTCTGCAGAAATAAAAAATCTTACAGCCCGACGAGACGCAGAAATTCCCCAACACGAGCCGAGCCAAGTCGAGCCGAAAGAAAATGGCAACAAGAAAAGCGAGCCAATACACACCAAACTGTCATTATCCAAAGCTCCCAGACGGAAAGTGGAAGAAAAATTAAAATCGTCGTAGAAATCGAGGGAAAACACTGCAAGATGGAAGTGGACTCGGGGTCCTTCCTCTCCATGGTATCATGGGACACAATTAGTCCCAGGTATCAAGACCAAAGACTTGATGAAGCAGCACCTAACCCTCAAAGACTATCAGGGAAACCAAATCCCTGTGATGGGCAAAGGACATTTTCAAGTTGCCTACAAAAACCACATCAAAGTGCTTCCGCTGACCATAGTCAACCAAGACAGACCAAGCCTCCTGGGCATCGAGTGGTTCGCGCCATTGGGCATCGGGATGACCGGGGTCGATCGAGTGACCACAACCGGCTGGGAAGACGACCTCGTCAGAGAATTCCATGACGTGTTTGACGGATCACTGGGCAAGTACCGGGGAAACCCTATTTCTTTCAATTTAAACCCCCAAATAGCCCCACGAAGAATAAAAGCCAGGCGAGTTCCTTTTGCACTAAAGGCAAAAATAGAGGAACAGCTGGAAAAATTAGTAGCCCAAGGGGTTTTAGAACCGGTGGACCATGCCAAGTGGGAAACGCCTATCGTCACACCCATTAAACCAGACGGGTCCATCAGAATCTGTGGTGACTATAAGGCTACCCTGAACCACGCATTACAACCAAGCGCATACCCGGTGCCCGTAGTCCAGCATTTGCTCCATTCCCTGGGAAATGGCAAAGTTTTCGCCAAACTCGACTTGGCACAAGCCTATCAACAACTCCCAGTAGACCCAGAAACAGCAGAAGCGCAGACTATTGTCACCCATAAAGGCGCATTCAAATGCCACCGACTCCAATTTGGAGTAAGCGTAGCCCCTGGCGTCTTCCAGAGTCTAATGGAACGCCTTCTAAATGGCATACAAGGAGTCGTTCCCTATTTCGACGACGTCCTAATCTCGGCCAGAGATGAAACACAATTAAGGAACAGACTAAAAAAGGTTCTGACTAAGTTTAGAGAAGCTGGCCTCAAGGTTAAAAGAGAGAAGTGCTGTCTAGTTAAAAACAATGTCGAATTCCTGGGCTACTCAATAGACGGAGAGGGCATCCACCCCACAGATAAAAAAGTTAAGGCGATAAATGACGCGCCTGAACCTAAAAATAAAACGGAACTCCAAGCATTCTTAGGATTAATTAATTTCTATAATGTATTCCTGCCAAACAAAGCCACTATAGCAGAACCGCTACACCGCCTGCTAGACAAAAAGGCTACTTGGACTTGGGGTTACAAAGAAAAAAAAGCCTTCCAAAATATTAAAAGACTGCTAACATCAACAAACGTTCTCATCCAATTTAGCGACACTCTGCCATTAACAGTGACCTGCGACGCCTCACCATATGGAGTAGGTGCCGTCCTGAGCCACCAACTACCGGATGGCAGAGAAGCACCCGTCGCATATTATTCTAGGACTCTATCAAAAACCGAGCGGAATTATAGCCAATTGGACAGGGAAGCTCTAGCAATTGTCGCTGGAGTAAAACGTTTCCATGAATATGTATATGGGAGGACTTTTCGAATTATAACGGATCACAAGCCGTTAATGGGGATTTTGGCGGGAAACAAGCCAACACCCAACATACTTTCACCCAGAATGACGAGATGGTCAGAGTTCCTGGCGGCCTATTCCTACACTCTGACACACCGACCAGGGAAACAAATTTCCCATGCGGACGCTTTGAGCAGAGCGCCTTTGCCAACAACCGACGCAGACCCGGCACCAATGATGACAGCGCTACAAATCGAGACATGCCCCGATCTACCCATATCAGTGTATGATGTCGCAAGAGCCACCGCGAAAGACTCATTGACTGCCCGCGTTCTTAGCTGGGTAGGTAAAGGCTGGCCGGAGAATCTAAAAACTGAAAATTCCAAACCTTTCCGGTCCAGACAGACTGAACTTTCCATCCAAAAGGGGTGTTTGTTGTGGGGTGATCGGGTAGTAATCCCTGCTAAACTGCAGCCCAGGGTTCTTAGGCTTTTACATGAAGGGCACCCCGGAATGGTTAAGATGAAAAGCCTCGCCAGAAGTTACGTGTGGTGGCCGGGTATTGATAAGGACATAGAGTATTGGGTAAGCTCATGCCACAAATGCCAGACAATTAGACCATCCCCACCAAAAGCACCCGTTAAGGACTGGGAAACCCCTCGAGGACCGTGGTCAAGAATACACATTGACTTCGCGGGGCCTACCAAGGGGCATACTTTTCTGATTGTCGTTGATGCCTATTCCAATTGGCTTGAAGTAAAAATCATGCCATCAACGACAACAGAAGCCGTAATTAAGCAACTAGACAGCCTGTTTGCCACCCATGGCATACCAGACATTCTCGTTTCAGATAATGGGCCACAGCTAACCAGTATACCATTTGAGCAATACCTAGCCTCCCTAGGTATAAGACATGCACTAACCGCGCCGGCTCACCCGGCTGCGAACGGCAGGGCGGAGAGAATGGTCCGGTTTACAAAAGAAGGGTTAGAACGAATGGACGCTGGAGATACACAACAAAAAGTAAACCGGTTGCTCACACTCCAGCACATAACACCTAGTACTATCACAAATAAATCACCAGCAGAACTACTCATGGGGCGAAAATTAAGATCTCACCTGGATAGGTTACACCCAAATTTCACCCCAGAAAACCCCCCTGACTCCTCAACACGGTTCAGACAATTCGAGACAGACGATTTAGTTTACGCCAAAAATTTCTCCGGGGACCCGGTATGGCTACCCGGGCAAATTATCCAGCTTACAGGCCCCAAATCCTACCGGGTAAAATTAGACGATGGGAGGGAATGGAAGCGGCATATAGACCAGCTTCGATCTCGAATTATGGAAAGAACCGCGGACTTAAAAACATTTACAAAAGAACACGGCGAAATGCAAACCGAGGTGGGGGGGGAAAGGCGAGAAACGAATAAAGAACTTTTTAAAAATAAAACTAACATTCAAAATGACCAAAAAGAGCCAACAAAAGACTCACCGTTTGAAGAGACCCACGAAAAGAGATCTTCGGAAGGGGCCAGCCAAGCCAGCTCGACCTGCCCCGAGGAAACGGGAGGGAGCGGCAGAACCGCCGGCCTAAGAAACTCAGGCGGCGGTAAAATGGCCGACTCACCCTTCCAGACGGTTCCAGAGAGGAGGACGGACGACACAGCAGCCCCATCCGAACCGGTCGAAGTCCTCACTGGAAATGAACCGCGCAGGTCAGGTCGAGCCCGGAAAAGCCCCACCTACCTGCGAGACTACGTCACCACGTAGGACTGAACTAAGGAGGGAGGGGTGTTCTGTATGTAAAGTGGATGACTCCAAATCTACCATTCTGATTGGCTAAAGAAAAGAACAGTGGATTGGTTCACTAGGAACCAATCCAAAGAGATACCAAAAAGGCGGCAAATCTAAATAGCTGCCATTGGCTGCAAGCAGGCAAGCCAGCCTGTATAAAAGGGCTGGCCCCGGCTTCAGCCGGCGTTCCGTTACTAACTGTTGATAATAAAAGTATTTGTTGTTGGAACCCGGTCTACCTCGTGTGTTTTCCAAACAAAACACTATGTGTGTATGTGTTTGGTACCTTGGTGCAAATTCACAAAGAGTTTAGACATCTGGACATTCTAGAATAATATGTGTGGGAATCTTGCACACTAGTTGTGATTAAAAAACAAAACAAAACAAGGAGGTGGGTTAGATGAGAAATGAGCAGGGTGAAATCCATATGCTTCTTGAGTCTTTCCAGATAGAGTTACCCATTACAGATTATGTCATTTCTCACCTCCTTGCTTATGAAAGCAGGAAACTATTGTCTCTATCTACCCCTCTCTCTGCCATTAATTTTTTTACATAACATATTATAGGCCAAATAACAATCTGGTTTGTTGGTTAGCAGATTTCTCCTTCCTTCCTTCCTTCCTTCCTTCCTTCCTTCCTTCCTTCCTTCCTTTGAAAACCTAAATGTAAAATTGCCATTTAGCAAAGTCTCTTCTTCTAACCCTTCAGATTTTAGACGTCATCTGGTTCACTCTCCTGCTCAGTGCATCTCTGACTGATGACCATCCAGCCTCTGTCTGAAGAAGTTTAATGAAAGTAACCCTTCACTTCAGGGAGCAATCTATGTCATTGGCTGACAGCTTGTGCACTCAGACGGTCCCTCCTAATGTTCTCTAGAAAGAATGCCAACTCTAGAAGGACTGGAGAAAAAAGCAACAAGGATGATTAGGGAACTGGAGGCTAAAGTGTATAAAGAACGGTTGCAGGAATTGGATCTGTCTAATTTAATGAAAAGAAGACTCAGGGTAAAATGATAGCAATGTTCCAATATCTAAAGGACTGCCCTGAAGAAGAGGGGATCAACCTGTTTTCCAAAGAACCTGAAGTCAGGACAAGAAGCAATGTATAGAAGCTAATTAAGGACAACCTAGAACCAAAGATGAATTTCATGACAGTTGGAATAATTAATCAGTGGAATGTCTTGCCTCTAGAAGTTGTGCTCCAACACTGGAGATTTTTAAGAAGAACTACTATTTGTCTGAAATAATATAGAGTTTTCTGCTTGACCAGTGGGGTAGGACTAGAAGACCTCCAAAGTACTTTCCAACTTTGTTATTCTGTTTTACCCTAAAGCTCCTTTCTTCTGTTTTTAACCCACTGTTTCTGCTCTTACCTTCTCAGACAGTTGAGATAAAATCTATCCCTCCTTTGTGGTCACTTTTCAGATACATAAAGTCTGCTCTTAAATCTCTCCTCCTCATGCCTCCTTATTGTTCCTCGACTTTAAACAAGCCCAGGTCCTTTATTTAAACTTGCTAGGACTTGATTTCCAGACTCTTCACTGTCTTGGCAGGCCTTTTTCTGAACTCACCCCCAGTCTTGTCACAGTTCTGTTTGAGTTTTAGGGTATAGAATTAGACCTTATGCTTCAAATGAGGTTGCTATCAGTCTTGGTGCCATTTTTCCCCTGGCATCTTCAGCAGTGGTGAAATTTTTTACTACCAATCCTGTAGGCATGGCTTGGTGGGCATGGCATAGCTTGGTGGGGGTGGCTTGATGGGCATGACAGGGAAGGATACTGCAAACTCTCCATTCCCTACGCACTCCACTAACCTGCTTTCCAGCTCCGTTCTCCTGTGCAGGGCAACAAAATAAGACCCAGTTGATCAGCTGAGACTCAGGAGGCAGATAATAGATGGGGGCAGGGCCGGTCAGAGGTAGTATTTCCCAGTTTTCCAAACTACTCAAAATGTCCGCTACCAGTTCTTCAGAACTGGTCAGAACTTGCTGAATATCACCTCTGACCTTCAGTGCTACCATAGCAGAGATGAGTTGAGCTATGGGAATGGGAGCGGGGAGATAGAGATAGCCAGGGGAGTGTAGCCAAAACAAAATTCTTTCTTCTGAGAACCAAGAACTTTCCCACCAGGTGCAAAGGGTAAGGATCTGAGGCCAACTGACTCTTGGACTGTGGCCTGATTGGACCACGTGATGGATTGCAAGGGCAGGGGAAAGAAAACTCTGCTTTCAACTGGGGGGAGGAAACCTGAGGGAGGTTTAGAGTGGGGTTTCCTGAGACATGCCAGTAGGACATGCCTAATAAGTCTATACTTTGAAGAATATGCCTGTCTTGGAATTTTGATTCGGTTGGGTATGTTACAGAAGTGGTATTCAGCAGGTTCTGATCAATTCTGGAGAACCGGTAGTGGAAATTTTGAGTAGTTTGGAGAACCAGCAAATACCACCTCTCTGGAGATATTACAGTATCCTTCCCCTGCCCCCGCCCACCAAGCCATGCCCACAGAACCGGTAGTAAAAAAAAAAATGAATCCCATCACTGGTGTGTTAACTGGAACCCTGACTGTTGGACTGGAGTGGAGAAGAGCAGGACAATTAACAATGCATATTGCCAATGTTCTGAAAGCCTGGAGACATCTTGCCAAAATTGAAAAGTGGCCTATCCATTTTCAAAGTCATGAAGCTCTGTTTTCGTCCCTTTGAATTATGAGTTGCAATTCCCACAGAGCCCGAAAACAGGTACAGAGAGGATGACATCTTACTGTCCTAAATTCATCCAGTATTGTGCACACAGAAAAGGAGGGAGTGCCGAGGGGGAAAACTCATTCTTTATTAATGATATAAATCAAATCCTAATCTTTCTAGCCCAGCTGCCTATGGGGTGTACTTGCCTTTGATGTTCTTATGGCCATCCATAGCATGCACTAACCTCAGAACCAAATGGGATTTCTGAGGAACAGATGCCATCACTCATTACAATCAAATTATAAGCCCAGGCAGCAACCTTCGTATCTTGCTATGAAACCTAGGGAGGAAAAAAAATGAGGCCCAGGAGGCAACTCAGCATGGTTATCCTGCCATGTTTGCTTCTGGCCAGGGGAGATTGATGTGTCTGTTACATTTCCCTACAAGAAGTAAGGGTTTGCAATGAAATGATGATGATGTGTCTCCAATTCTTAATAGGATAGCTTCAACTGAGAGCTTTGAACTCGCTCGGGGGAGGGACACTCAATTTTAAAACGGGTCTGGTGGCTTCAGAAGAACAGTTTCAGAAGGGAGAACTGAAGGATTTCTTCTTCTGTTCCTTAAGCGGGGCACAAATTGCCTTTCAGAAGTCTCTGCCCCATGTGTGGGCAGAGAAATGGGGTGAGTCACCTCTTTGCATTTACTCAGCGGAAAGTAGAAATTCTCCAACAAACTCTCAAGGGCAGGAAGTGGAGAAAATGGAAATTGCATCATCCTGATTCCTGTGGTTTTAAACATAACCAGGTCAAATCTAATATTGACCCTCCTGGACCTTTGCTGATTAATAAGGGGAGCTGAAGAATTCAATATGACTTTACAGAAAATGGGATGAGGAGGTATGGAATGAAGATGCGTGTGGTTGCATTTCAAGTGACAGTGATAAGTTGTTAATATTGAATATACTTGCTGGGAATGAAGGAGAAGTTTCTTTTTACCAATAAAGGAGAATAATTGCAGCTCAGGGTTGAAATGAGGGGTCCTTGATGTTCTCTGAACTTGGCAGTTAGAGACTCAAGTACCATATGATGGGGTGAGTCCCTTGTTTGCCCCAACTCCTGATCACCTAGCAGTTTGAAAGCATGCAGATGCAAGTAGATACATAGGTACCACTTTGGTGGGAAAGTACACCTCAGCATAGAGTCATGCTGGCCACATGGCCATGTAGGCATCTTCGAGGAAGCTGGATCCCTTGACTAGGAAACACAGATGACCACTGCTGAGTCAAATACAACTGGTTTAACAAGATGAAATATCTCAAGATTCCATCCTCAGTCAGGGACACGCCCCCATTGTCTCAGCATTTCATCTCCATAACAATGGATTTTTCCAGCTCTGCTACCCTCCTGAAAGACCTATTGAGCCTCACAATAGAACTAAGATCAGGTACACAGACAAGGACCAGCCTGGTTTCCCCAAACTACCCAACCAATCAAATCTCTAATTTGTCTTATAGTCTTCAACTTCTATATTAAAAAAAAAAGATTTTTGTTCATTGTTCAGGATCTCTCTGCTCTCTTTTAAAGCAGATACCCAACAATTGTTTCAATGAAGCTAAATTCTTCTCCTTGGTATGATTCTCCTTCTTCAAACTAAATGCACCATACCATCTCAGTGGTATTGCTAGTTTCAAAAAAAAATCTTTTTTTAAAAAATTTCCAAGGGAGAATTTTTTTGATCACTCATTTTCTTCCCTTTGAGTTGAATGGAAGTTGATGACAACGATCCCCAAACAAATGTTCATACATGTATATAAGTGCCAATGTATTTTATCATTTTATTTATTTACTAATTTTTATTGACAGAACAGTTAACCAGTGGAACGGCTTCAACCTAGAAATAAGGAGAAATTTTCTGACAGTGAGAACAATCAAGAAAAGACTGAACTGCCATCTATGAGAAATGCTGTCGGGTCTCTTGCTTGGGCAGTGGAGTTGGACTGGATGACGTATTCTGTTAATCTTTTAAAGACCTGTTAAAGGTCTCCTGCTTGAGCAGGAGGTTGGACTAGAAGACCTCCAAGCTCCTTTCCAACTCTGCTATTTTGTTATTCTGATGAAAAGACCATCTCCAGAAATCCATTCTGCAAGCTGAAGGCACCCACTGAAGATGTGGTTGGATTAAATGAATATATAGTTTTTGAAAACACAAAGGAACATGTTTAACTGATGTGAACGTCAGAGAAAATCTTCAGCCCACAGAACAGGGTCCTAGAGAATGGTGTTGATTGTGGTGGCCCAGCTTTATGAAATGACCTCTCCTCTATGAGTAAAGTTTAATGATGTTAAAACCAGCTTTTAGTGAAACCAACTTTTTATCCTCTTGTCCCAGATTTAAATAGAATAACAGAGTTGGAAGGGACCTTGGAGGACTTCTAGTCCAAACTCCTGCTTAGGCAGGAAATCCTACAGCACTTCAGATAAATGGTTGTCCAATCTTTTCCTAAAAACTTCCAGTGTTGAAGCACCCACAACTTCTGGAGGCAACTTGTTCCACTGATTAATTGTTCTGTCAGGAAATTTCTCCTAGGTTGCTTCTCTCTTTGATTATTTTCAATCCATTTTTTTTCTTGTCTTCTCAAATTTTCTAGTATTCATTTGTTGTAATTACACTTGTTTCCTTACTTTGAAAAAAAAAGAAGCTGTATTGAAATATTTTCAAAAAATAAAATAAAAAATAAACTGTAAGAATGTAGGAATGCATGTTCAAAGATCAGATAGGTAGTTTTCTTTAAAGACAACTTACATTCAAAATCTGTATTCAGAGCTGTATTTCAATGTGGAATTTTGAATGGCTTTTTATTTAATCATAGGTTAAAGTGGAAGCGGAACAGAAAATAGTGAAGCTGACATGGACCCCAAACTACATTATTCTGGCCTGGAAGACTAAAAGGGATGCAAGAATTGTTTATTGTTTTGCTGTAACACAATAAATGTAGGAAGAATCACAAGTGGACTGTATTCTTTAAGTCAGTTGACCTTGAAGCAATAAAAAAAGAATCCCTGCCATTAATTTTAGTTCACAGAGATCGATAATGGCGACATCAACTAACTCAAACCCATCTTTTTTCTCTAAAGGTAAGTTCAGGAACGAACAAAAACATTGCCTGGATCCTAAACTGTAGGAAATGCAAACCTCCCATTTTATGGTCTTTCTTGTCTCTTTATTGTAGGAAGAACTCCCGGCCACTGTCAGCCTGATCCCCTCTTCTCCTTTAGTGGTCAAAGTATTTGAGGTTCAGCTTCAGGATCTGCCCTTCCTAAGAATAGTCAGGGTTGATTTCCATCAGGAATGACTGATTTAATCTCAGTTCGAAAGAATCAGTTCTTCAGAGCTCAGCCTTCCTTAGGACATATGTTAAAATTAATTGCATCAAGGTATACGAGGAACAGACCTTCTTCTCTATTCAAAAACATTCACGCACTCAGCCATCCACCCAGCAATACTGAGGTTAATTGTGTATAGCTTTCTCTATAGAAGACTTATAACCAAAAATCACATCCATTGAGTAAAGTTACAAGCAAGCACAAGAGGGTAGCTTCAGCAGATCAAAAAAATAAAATGCACACATAAACATAATGGAATGGGATAATATCCAAAACCCTAGCTCATAACCATAGACTAAAATTAGACATGCAAAATGTCCTAATTAAGTTGAGGAAAGCCCCAGAATTAGAAATGTTGGATTATGTCTCCCAGAGTCCCTCGATATTGAACAATGGGGCCTATCATTAGGAATTATGGGAATGGTTGTCTAAAACATCTGGAAGGACTCAGGCTGCCCATTTCTAATCTGTGGCCCCCACTGCAAAAAGGAGAACAGAAGGGGGAAAAAAAGTATAACCTATTATATTTGACAGTTTAACTGAGCAGTAAGGAACAATAAGTAGCACTTAACTGATGCTGAAATTAGCCATCGGATCTTCATTACTTGAGCTTTAATTTCTGAAAAACGAAAACTCTTTCTTTAATAGACTCTCACAATGACTAATTTCTACCTTCTGTCAATCCCATAAGGTGCCCAATGGCCAAATGATCATTTTTAAAAAATATTTTGGCAATAACCGAGTTTGCTAAAGATCTCCAATTATACAGGAAGTTCAGGTGGAATTATAACAAGAGGTTAAGAAAGCTCTACACATCATGAGACATTTCCACAGAATTACATTTTATATCCATTATTTGCAATATACAAGTGGTCCTTGACTTGCGACCCCCTGCCTTTTTTTTTTTTTTGCATGAGACTCTTTCAATAGCCTGCATGAAGAAAACTTGGGAAAAAAATTGACAAGCCTTTTCACTGCAAAATCCATGGAAAGCTTGAGGAAGATTGAGAAATTTTGCATCCAAAAGTAAGAAAAAAAGGTCCCTCAGAGGCTGTGCAACTAAAACTCCTGGTAACTTTACCCAGCATGGCAAACGGCAGGAATTCTAGTCTGTCAACATTTGAATGGCCTTAGCTACTTCATCCATGATCCAAATTCGTTTATAAAAATTAATTAGCTAAATATTTTTGAGCAGATACCCCCTCTCCAAATAAATTTATTTAATTAGGCAGTCTCTCTCCCTCTGCCCTCTCTCTCTCTGTGTCTCTCTGTCTCTGTTCCCTATCTCTGTCTCTCTGTCTGTCTGTCTCTGTCTCTCTGCCTCTGTCTCTGTCTGTCTGTCTCTGTCTCTCTTTGTCTGATTCTGTCTCTATCTCTCTGCCTGTCTCTGTCACTCTCTCTTTCTCTTGCTGTCTGTCTCTTTCTCTCTGTCTGTCTCTGTATGTCTGTCTCTGTCTGTCTGTCTCTCTCTCTCTCTCTCTCCCTCTGTCTCTCTCTCTCTTGCAATGGCAGAAAAATAGATTGTTCAGTCAATGGAGAAATGAAGAAATAGATAGCTAGAAATGCTATTGCTATCATATGCAAAATTGTTTGGGAACAAGAGACACCAGTGCAGCTGACTTCAGAGTAACCATGCATTAAATTGAGTAGGTTGATTAAACAACTAATTATTGGATGAAATCTCTGTGTATCTTTACAAGGGGGGTGGGGTGGAAATGGATAGGTTTAAAGGGGAGGAGGATAATGCTTTGCTTTTAGAAATTTTCATGTAAGTATGTAGGAGGCATTTTCCAAGCTAATCCATGGTCTCTTGCTGATCAATGACTGGCTTCTTTTTTGGTTTAATGTAATGTGTAATTTCATACGCTGTGATTTATGCACCAATATATATTTCTTTTTCTGATTTGCAATCTGTTTTATTTTTTCTTGTGATTAGCTACTGCATTGCCCAAAAGCAGAACAAACATTAAAAAAGGAGAACTTTTAATAGTTCAGAGTTGAAAGGAGGAGCCCTTGGTGCTCTCTGAGTTTGGTTGTTTTCTTGCAGACACTACCTGAACTAGGTAACTAGGTAATCTAACTTCGGAGCCGCGGCAGCCTTTTTTATAGCGGCTGCTCACGGCTCATGGCAAATGACGATTCCTTGAATTCCCCGCCGTTCAGGCAGACCAATCACAGGGCAGCAATTGTTGACCAATCACCATCGCTTGAAGAACCAATCATATTGCCGTATTTGTGGACCAATCAGAAAAGGGTATTTCAAGTATGCTAATATAGAACACCCCTCCCCACTTGGTTTAGTCCAACCTATGTTACGTAGTCACATAAGTAGGCGGGGCTTTTATGGTGTCCACTTGACCTGTGCAGCTCAGTTGCATTGTTGTCTTCGGCTGGTTCAGACAGGATCTCTATTTCTCCCATCCTTCTCTGTGGAACCTCCTGGAAGGTAGAGTCATCCATGCCACTCCCGCCTGGTCTATCTGGGCTGGTAGAGTCGGCTCAGCCGCTCCCTTCCAGAGTGGCTTCTTGTTGTTTTTCCGCTGCCTGTTCCTCTCTACCGAAGTCATCTCGAGGTAAGTAATTGTGGTTTCTTTCTGGGGTTACTGGTGAAGTTGGTTGGTGGGTTGTTGTTAGTGTTTGTTGCGGTGTTTCTTGTGCCAGTGGAGGGTCTCCCCCTCCCTTCTTATTTGTGTTAGATGGGTCTCCCCCCTCTCTGGTCTGGTTATTATTATTATTTTTTTAATATTTGCTGTGGTTCTGGCGTGTGTGTGTGTTCTTTTTCTTTGCACCTGGGTTTGTTAATGTTTCTTTCTAATGTTCATGACCTCAGTTGATCTATGTGTCTCCTCCAGCTTCTTCCATCCATTCTAGTCTGTATGACCTGGGTCCTGTTATTGTTGCCGGTATCCATAGTGGGTGCCCTGTGAGATTTTTTGGGTAGACCAGGTCCCCTGTTCCAAATGTGCATTGCTTACTAGAGGAGTCTGCTGGTTTTTCAGGGCTGTAGGTGGGGTGTAATCTAACTAGGTGCAATCTTAATTTTCTGCCCATCAATAGTTCTGCTGGGCTTTTATTCATTGTGGTGTTGGGTGTGATATGTTGTATGGTTAGCATTTTGTCGATTTTTTTCTTGTATGTCCCCCGTGTCTAGCTTCTCTATAGTCTCTTTCGTATACCAGACCATGCGTTCCACCCACCCGTTTGTAGCTGGCTGCCCAGCGCTGTCAAGACATGTCTTATACCATGTTCGGCGAGGAACTTTTCAAATGTCAATGCCGTGAACTGCGGCCCGTTATCTGAAACCAATAGATCCGGCAACCCATGTGTTGCAAACAGCTTCCTCAGCTGTCTGATGATGGCTTCTGTTGTTGCTGAGTTCATGATGCTTACCTCTAACCAATTTGAGTAAGCGTCTACTATTATTAGAAATGTGTGTCCTTTTGTCGGCCCTGTGAAATCTATGTGTATTCTTGACCAAGGTCCCCTCAATGTTTCCCAGTCGAGTACAGGTGCAGCAGGGGGTGTAGGTCTGGATTTTTGGCATTGTGTGCAAGTTTCCAACCATCTCCCAATATCCTTATCCATCCTGGCCACCATATATAACTCCTGGCCAGGGATTTCATTTGTACGATACCCAGGTGTCCTTCATGCAAGATCCCCAGTACTTGTTCTTGGAGTAGTTCCAGTATGACTACCCAATCCCCCTATAGTATACAACCTTTTAACATTGAGAGTTCCATCTGTCTGTTCCAGTATGGTTTAAAAGTGTCGTCAGTCTCGTTTTCCAGCCAACCTTTTCCTATCCAGTTTAAAATCCACGCCATCTTTTTGTCTCTTGTGGTTTCTTTCACAATGTCCATTGTGGTTATGGGTAGGTTTGGTAATGTTTCAGTTTGTAGCGTGGATGTGGTTGGTGCCAGGTCACTTCCCAGTTCGGGCAGGGGAGAACGGCTCATGGCATCAGCATGTGATATGTCCTTCCCTGGCCGCTGGATTAATTTGTAATTGTATGAGGCAAGGAACTCGGACCACCTCGTCATTCATGGTGACAGTATGTTTGCGGTGGCCTTGTTTTCTGTGAGTATTCCCAAGAGTGGCTTGTGATCTGTAATTAGTGAAAAAGTCCTGCCATAGAGGTATTCATGGAATCGCTTGACTCCTGTTGTTGCTGCTAGCACCTCTCTGTCCAATTGGCTGTAGTTTCTTTTTGCTTTGGACAGCGTTTTGGAATAGAACACGATTGGTGCTTCTCTCCCATCTGGTAGTGTGTGGCTGAGTACGGCTCTGATGCCGAACAGTGATGCATCGCAGGTGACTGTCAGTGGCAGTGTTTCGCTGTATTGAATTAACACAGATTCGGATGTCAGCAAGTCTTTTATTTTCTGGAACGCGGCCTCTTCTTATCGTCCCCAGGTCCAGGTAGCTGTCTTATCCAGTCATCAGTGTAATGGTTCCACCGTCATAGCCTTCTGTGACAGAAAGACATTATAGAAGTTAATGAGTCCCAAAAATATTTGTAGGTCTGTTTTGTTTTTGGGTCTGGGAGCTTCTTTTGCTGCTTTGATTTTCTGGTCCATGGGGTGGATGCCATCTTTATCTATTAGGTACCTCAGGAATTCAACTTTAGAGGTGGCTAGCAGGCATTTTTGTTTTTTTACTTTGAGTCCCGCCTCTTGGAATCTTTGTAAGACCTCCCTGAGGCGGTTTTCCAGTTGGTTCTTATCACTAGCTGATACCAGCACGTCATCGAAGTATGGGACCACCCCTTTTATTCCTTGTAACAGGTGCTCCATCAGGCTTTGGAACACCCCTGGGGCCATGCTGACTCCAAATTGCAGTCTTTTGCATCTGAATGCCCCCCTGTGAGTCACAACCATTTGTGCCTCCACTGTTACAGGGTCAACTGGCAATTGCTGGTATGCTTGTGCAAGGTCGAGTTTTGCGAAGACCTTGCCTCCCCCCAAAGAATGTAACAGATGTTACACCACTGGAACAGGGTATGCGCTTTGTTGTAGCGCGTGGTTTAGGGTGGCCCTTTAGTCTCCGCAGATTCTCACGGACCCATCTGGCTTAATCAGAATCACAATTGGGGTTTCCCACCTTGCGTGGTCTATTGGATCCAATAACCCCTGAGCGATGAGTTTATTCAATTGCTCATCGATCTTCGGTTTTAATGCGAAAGGGACTCACCTTGCCTTTAACCTGATCGGGGCTATGTTCGGATTCAAATTAAATGATATAGGGGACCCTCAGTACTTGCCTAGTTCTCCATTGAACACATCCTGGAAATCTCTCATCAGGCTCTCCTCCCAGTCTGTTCTGGTGATGCTGTTGATTCCCGTCACTCCGATTCCCAGGGGTGTAAACCATTCAAGTCCCAGTAGGCTTGGGTGATCCCGGTCTACAATTGTTAGTGGAAGCATTTTTGTGGGATTTCTGAAATTAACTTGGAAGTGCCCGAGTCCGACTACGGGGATCCTGTTCCCTTCAGGGTCAGTTTTTGGCTGTCTAGTTCCATTCTTCATATGCTTGGTATCAGTTTCTTAAGTATGTTCCATGATACTATGGACAGGTATGAGCTGGAGTCCACCTCCATCTCACATTTTTGGCCTTCGATGTTGACTTTTACATGTACCTTCTGGGCATCGGTTGTGCTCGAGTGCCCGATGGTTATAGTTTGGTGTGTCTCTTCCTTTCTGTAAGTTTCGTTGAGCCATTTGCTTCTGTTTTCCCAGCTCCAACGGTCCCCTGCCTGTCTTTCTTTCATTCTGGAGGGGGTGCTGTCTCTTCGTCTGGGGCTGTAGCTCTTTCGGTTCCTGCAGACCCTTGCTATCTGTCGCCATCTCTTGCAGTGCTGGAAAACCACATCTAGGAAATGGCACTCAGAATGGGGGTAGTCTCCTCCACACCTGGCGCACTGGAACCCCAACTTACTTCCTCTCCTCTCCCATCTGTTTCATTCCGATTGGAGTATGTGTATTTCCTCTTCCTCATTGTCGGTCTCGGACAAAGACTTGATGTCCTCATGGTATGTGATGGTCTTTTCTTCTCCAGGGGTTGGCTTGTCCCTGACATTGTTTTGTGGGTTTCTGTGTTCATTAGCCGCATTGTGGCTGCTGATTTTTTAGTAGCTTCGGCTGCTGTGGCCTCAGCGATGGCCTCAGTGACAGTGATATTTGGTCGGGTTAGCAGCCAGCTCTGCAAGGTGAGGTCTCTCAGACTTAGGAACATGTGGTCTCTCATGGCTTCATCCTTGTTGAGGAACTGGCATGCCCCTCCAATATCCCTTAGAGCCTCTATGAAATCTCCGATGCTCTTACCTTCTCTCTGGTTCCGTTTGTAAAATTCATGTCTCTGAATAAGGCTGGAGATGGTCAGTGCATAATGGGCCTTCAGTATTTTTTCCAAATCTGGCCAGGCCATCTGCTTTACATCCTCAGGTTTGGCCAATTCTTTGGCCATCTTTAACACTGTGGGTCCACAGTGTGTCAGGAACACGGCTCTCTTTCTGTTGTCGGAAATCCTCTGTAAGTCATTGCTCTCGAGAAACATGAGGAATCTGTCGATGTACGATTCCCAGTCCTCTGTCACTGGGTTGAACGGTGCAGGTGGTGAGTTGGTGCTGGCCATTTCATCTTGTTCAGTTCACATTGCCATGTGCTCAACTGGTCTCCTTGTCTCAGAATCCCATCCTCGTCGCCAGTGTTAGATCGCGGGGAAAAAGAGACTGGAGACCAGCGTGACTTTCAGCTCTTTATTCGGTTCCTGGAATCAGTCTAACTGGGGAGCCATGGCAGCCTTTTTTATAGTGGCTGCTCGCGGTTCGCAGCCAATGACAGTTCCTTGAATTTCCCGCCGCTCAGGCGGACCAATCACAAGGCGGCAATTTTTGACCAATCACCGTCGCTTGAAGAACCAATCATATTGCCATATTTGTGGACCAATCAGAAAATGGTATTTCAAGTATGCTAATATAGAACAATTAGGATAATGAAATGTTTGCCAGAAAATAACCAACCTCAGAGTGCACCAAAGGCTCTTCAAAAACAAATATCTTATATTATATGTTTTAACACTATGTATGAATCAGTTAATGATTGTTAATATTACTTATTTACAATATTTCTACCTCTGTATTTCACACTGTCATTAAACCTTAGCAATTAATTAAGAATTTTATTTTTTACACATTACATACATCCTCTCCATGACCAATTTTCCTTGTTACCTACTGGGAGGAAGCTTCATGATCTCTGAAGCAGAACATCTAGATTCGGATACAGTTTGGTCCATATAGCATCAACCATGTGAACTCTCATGTTTCCTCTTTCCAATATGTATGTGTGTGATATACAAATATGCATATACATGTGTATGTATATGCACATATATACATAAATGTAAGTATATATGTATCACAGAAGGTATTCAGCAGGTTCTGACTAGTTCTGGAGAATCTGTAGTGGAAATTTTGAGTAGTTCAGAGAACTGGCAAAAACCACCTCTCACTGGAGATTTTACAGTATCCTTCCCCAAAGATAAAATTGACCTGGAAAACCAAGGCATATATGAAATTCCCTGTACATCATGCCCGGCCACATACATTGGACAGACCAATAGAAGAATAAGTACCCGCCTAGAGGAACACAAAAATGCAGTAAAAAAGCTGGAACACACCTCCTCACTAGTCCAACACATGAAAACCACAGGTCACAACATCAACTTCAATGGCACTAAAACCCTGGCCACTATAGAAAACCCCA
>BLBF01000036.1:21754992-21769530 GCA_015471245.1 Laticauda colubrina | reverse complement strand
AAAAAAATGACAATAAAGGTTATCTTATATTTAACATGTTCCTGTTCTTTAATGATCTGACAGCACAATAAATGAATCTGATGTAGCAGGATAAGCTGTGACATTCTACTCATTTACAGGAATTAAGAAATCTAAATGTCCCCAGATTATATATCCAGATGTGTGGTTCTACAAAAAGAGCCTACCATAAAGATAAACTCTTTAAAGACTCATTCATTTTATTATAAGACATTTAATCCAACTGCAGGAATAGATCAATTGCCAGAGATGGTGGTGATGAAGATCACAATGATGATGATGACCATCATTATCTACATTGCAAAATTATTAGAATGTCAGCAAAGGATGACATTCTGTAGAATATGTCCTATGAAGTTAGTGTAACCTATGAGGTTAGCATGACCAGTGCAGTGGCCTAGAGGAAGAGCTCTTGCCTCACAATCAGGAGGCTGTGATTTTGATCTTAGCTAGAGCCTAATATTTGGAATGGGCTCTCCTGCTCAAGCAGGAGGTTGGACTAGATGACCTCTAAGGTCCCTTCCAACTCTCTTATTCTATGTTCATGACATTCATGGTTTTCTAGATATAACTGAACTACCACTTTTAGCATCTCCATGCAAAAAGATGCTGGAAATTACAGATTAACAATATTTTGCAGACTCTCAAACTTCTATCCCTAAACTAGGCCCTTGTCTCAATTCAGAAAGGGTTGTGGAAGGCATTTTTTGCAAACTCACCAATGCACTGGAGTTTTTGTGGGAAATATTGTTGCACATCCCTTCCATTTGCCCCAGTCCTGGGTAGTTTCTCCATGCAGACATTCCTTGATTTACAACCATAATTGAACCTGGAATTATGATAATAAGTCATGCTGGTTTTTAAGTGAGTCTTCACATGATCAATCAAATTTTATATTTTTTGTGGCAGCTCTTAATCAATTCAGCATGGTCATTAACTGAATCTGTGGTCACTGAATGTACACTATTGGTTCTTAAGCGAATTACTTTTCTGCAACGGGCATATTTTACCAGAATCTGGAAACAAATGCTAAGCGCCCAAAATGTTGTCATTGGAATATCTAATCTGGGTCATAAGTACTTTTATTTGAGCCCATTGGAACTTCAAATGGTGGCTAAACAATTGATCGTAACTTGAGGACTACTTATATACCAAATTTTATTCCTGGGCAATGCCCAGGAATGTTTAGGACTCTGAAGGCACCTTACATGCAACTGGCTAGTATGTTAGTAGGATTACATATATAATAATTGAGTCTGTTCATATGTGCCCTTGCTTTCAAAGTATCTTCTTCCATCAAGGAGCTAATCAAGGAGAGAACCAACCTAGAAATAAAGAGGAATTTCCTGACATTTAGAACATTGATCAGTGGAAGGGCTTAACTTCAGAGGTTGTGGGTGCTCCATCACCAGAGGTGATATTCAGCAGGTTCTGACCACTTCTGGAGAACCAGTAGTAGAAATTTTCAGTACTTCAGAGAACCGGAAAATCCCACCTCTGACTGGCCCCGCCCCATTTATTTTCTGCCTCCCAACTCCCAGCTGACTGGCTGGGTCTTCTTTGGTTGCCCTGCACAGAAGAACGGAGCTGGAAAGCAGGTTAGAGGGGTGGGGAGGGAATGGGATTTCTCCTGCCATGCCCTCCAAGCCATGCTATGCCCACAAAGCCATGCCACACCTACCAAGTCACGCCCACAGAACTGGTAGCATTTTTTTTTTTTAATCCCATCACTGTCCACCACTAGATGTTTTAAAGAAGAGATTGGACAACTGTTTTCTTGAAAGATATAGGATCTCCTGCTTGAGGGGAGGGTTGTTTTAGAAAGCCTCCCATATCCCTTCCAACTCTGTTATTCTGTTATCATACTAGGGAAGGGGACACATAAAAATGACTCTCCTCTTTAGTTTCCTTGCATTCCCAGGAAGACTTAGTAAAATGCCAAGAACCCAATCATATTTTATTTGGTAATACAGCAATGATAGAATGGAAAAAAATGGAAGGTAATTCATAATCATTATGAGCTGCATTAGCAGCCACTGAGGACCACAAATGGCCTACTGATCTCCCAAAACTGTATTCAACTCTTTTCTTGAAACCCCATAGATATTAAAAAAAAAGATTCTGCAGTGAACCTTCCCAATTTTAGGACATATCTATTATATTTGTTTCTGTCTAATTAATTCTCAACGAGAAGATCTGAGTTTTAAGAATTAGAGCATAAAAATACACTTTGTTCATTGTGTTTTGCTAATTACTTCGCATTAAATTCTGGCTTGAAGTGATCTTGGAATGAATCTTAGAAGATTGTGTTTTGTCTCGCTCTCTTTCTTTCTCTCTGTTGCTCCTGCTGTATCATTCACGGATGAATGAATTCACAAACACCCAGAGTTTTCAGTGAGTCTGGATCTCACATGGCATACAGAAGCTGAGAGAAATGAAAAGCTGTCTCCATAATCCCTAGGGATTGTAGCTGTTGGGAGAGTTGTCAATATAAATTTAATCTTAGTTGCATTTTTAAAATCCTCAAAAGTAGGCAAACGTTCTTTTGAAAGAAAACTTTGAAAGACAAATCCTAAGAATGTGTACTTTTTATAATAAAAAGGCATAAAACTGAATCATAATGATGATTCCACACTTCCATCCATGAACAACGATATCTTAGGCAAATTATAAAGTTGTAGGACTAGATTTAATTTAAAAAGGGATTCAAATTAAAGAGGGTTTTTTTTTAAAAAAAATTATTGGTTTTTAAAACAAACATAAACAAACAAAACATAAAAAACATCACATCATCTTCCATATATGTACATACAGTGTGCCGGTTGGTTTATAAATTGTTTTATGCTTCCATTTCATAGTCTTCTATTATAATTACATTGTATATAATCTCGTATTTTCAATAAAATATTAAATACATTAATATCATTATGAATCAATCATTTGACTACACTTTTATTCATTCATATTTTACAAAATGATCACATTTTACTAAATTTGTTTTATGACAAATTACATTATCATCCCATATCTATCCTGGAATCATTTTGTAGATATAATAAGAAAAGAATACATCTTTATATATTTATTATTTTCTAAAAGTCTACATATTTCATTACTATATTTTATTGTCTAACCATTTATAGAATAGATCCCAAATTTTATAAAATTGTTTATCATCTTGTTCTCGAATTTCAAATGTTAATCTATTCATTTCAGCACATTCCAATATTTTCTTAATGATTTCCTGCTGTGATGGTATTTTCTCATTTTTCCAGTTTAACAAATACAATCCAAGCCACTGTTAAAGCCCATGTCACACTGCACGAATGGATGCAAAGAGGATGTAAAATGGACAAAAAAGCTTGCCATCCGTTGGTTAACGTGATGTACTCACTGCCTCCGTTTTGCTTCCTCTCTATCCATCCAGCATCCGTTTATTGACGTTTCATCCGCTCAGAAAGTTTTGGGCTGCCGAAAACTTTTGCACTGAAAATGTATCCAATGCATCCGTTCTGCATCCTCTAGGCATACGGGGGACATCCGTTCTGCATCCATTACGCATCTACTATATCCGCTAGGCATCCGCTGTGCATCCGCACAACTAAAATCCATTCCAGCGGTAAACGGATGCAGGGAGGAAGCAGAACGGACACGCAGCGTTAGTAGCACGGATGGAGAAAGGATGAAAGCGGATGCAGCTCATCCGCTCTGCATCCGCTCTGCATCCTCTACGCATCCGCCCTGCATCCACTCTGCATCCGCTCTGCATCCTCTACGCATCTGCTCTGCATCCTCTACGCATCCTCTACGCATCCTCTATACATCCGCTCTGCATCCTCTATACATCCGCTCTGCGTCCTCCCCACGTCCGTTCCTTTCCGTGTTGACCGCTCTGCTTATGCAAATTTTTGCCCCTTTTGAGAACGGATAACAACAGATGGAACATTTTGCTCGTCCGTTGTGTCCTTTTTGCATCTGTTGGGCAGTGTGACATGGGCTTAATACATTTACAAGGTATTTCAAGTCTTTACAATATATTTCAGGCAAAATTCTCAATAAAAATATCTCTGGTTTCAAATCTATATGTTTTTTTGTCATTTTTTCCAACCACGTGTGGATTTTAGTCCAGTATTTTTTAGCATCCGCAAAAGTCCACCATATATGGTAATATGAGCCAGGTGTCTGATGACATTTCCAACTTTTTTCGGATTTATTCTTGAACATTATTGTCGGGGGGAAATGCCACCTGTAAAACATCTTATACAAATTTTCTTTAAATGCTGTTGACATTGTCATTTTATAATTTTAAGACCACAATTTTTGCCATTTCTCTAGATCAATCCCATATCCAAAATTCTTCTCCCAAGCAATCATAATCTCTTTAACTTGTTCTTCTTCTAGTTTAATTTCTAATAAATATCCATACAGTTTTTAAATCACCTTTTCATCAGTACCTGTCAAAATCTTATCTAAGTCAGTCAGTTTATCATAGAAACCTTCTGTTTTAGAATCTTTATCATACCTTGAATGTATTTGCACATATGAAAACCAATTCATCTTTATACCTTGTTCCTCCAGTTTTTGTATAGATTTAAGTTCACCCCTTTCATTCAATATTTCACCATATCTGTTTGTTTCTTTTTGTATATTATAGGATAAGAAAATGCATCAGTAGTCCGTAGCCAGACTGGAATTCTCAAATAACATTGTCTTTTAATCTTCTCCCAGTTTAACCACAGAGACTCCCTTATATAAAATCTTCTAAAATAGCACTGTGTTTTCGTTCCTTTATACCATAAAAAAGCATGCCACCCCAACAACAGATCATGTCCTTCTAATGACAACAATCTAGTATTTCTTAATGTTATCCATTCCTTAACTCACATCAAATTTGTACCTTGGTAATACAGCTCCCAATTAGGCAAACCAAATCCTCCTCTTATTCTAGCATCTTGTAAAAGTTTTAACTTTATTCTCGCTTTCTTACCTTGCCATATATATTTCAACACAATTTTTTTTAAATCTTCAAAGTAGTCTTTTCCAAGTGTAATTGGAATTGTTTGAAACAAATATAAAATTCTGGGTAATATATTCATCTTGTTGATATTCTCCCTATTAATGATAGTTGTAAATTTTCCCATTTCACCAAATCTAGCACTATCTGCTGTTAAAGTTTGATATAATTATTCTCTTTTAGTGTACTGCATCTTGCTGTCAAGTATATCCCCAAGTACTTGATCTTATTAGTGACCTGAATTTTCAATAGGTCTGCAAATTCTTCTTTTTGTCTTAGTAACATATTCTTTGTCAAGATCTTTGTCTTATTTTGATTTATTTTCAAACCAGCCACCTTTCCATATGTCTCTATCTTTTCTATTAATTTTGATGCTGTTTCTAGTGGGTCTTCTAAGATAAAAACCAGATCATCTGCAAATGCTTGCAACTTAAATTCTTCTTTAATTTTCAGCTCTTTTGTGTTCTTTTCATCTGTAATATTTCTATTAGCACTTCCAAAGTTAACACAAACAACAGAGGCGATAGTGGGCACCCTTGTCTTGTTCCTTTTCTTATATTGATAGAATCTCAGTTCTCCCTCTATCATTACCTTTGCCGTCTGCTTATGAAACATAGCTTCTATTGCTTGAATAAATTTTCTAGCAAAGCCCATCTGTTCCAGCAGTAATAACATGAATTGTCAATTCACATTATCAAATGCCTTCTGTGCATCTAGAAATATCAGAGCCATTTGTTTTTCAGGATGTGCCTCATAGTATTCCAAAGTGTCCAAGATTACTCTCATATTGTCTTTAATTTGTCTCTTTGGCAGAAATCCATTCTGGTTAAGATGAATAAAATTATTTAAATATTTTTTGAGTCTCTCTGCCAATATTGATGCGAAAATTTTATAATCAGCATTTAATAAAGAAATGGGTCTATAATTCTTAATTTGTAATGGATCGGTCTCTTCTTTTGGAATAAGTGTAATGTAGGCTTCTGACCATGTTTTAAGTATCTTCTTCTTTAACATAACTTCATTCATAACTTCTAGCAATGGAAAGTTCAATGATTCTTGTAATGTTTTGTAAAATTCTTCCGGAAGTCCATCTGGGCCTAGTGCCTTTCCATTATTTTGTTTCTGGAGTGCTTCAGTTAACTCTATCATCATTATATTGCTTTCTAACATTGTTTCAATCTCTTTAGGTATCTGGGGTAAATTTGCATTCTGTAAATACTGTTTAACTCTTTCCTCATCAATATTCTCTTGTGTATATAGTTTCCCATAATTATCTCGAATGATTTCCTTCTTTTCTTTGCTACCATAGCAAACTTGGCCTTGGCCTAACATCTATTAATTGCAATATTTTCCTTGATTCTTTCTCCTTTCTCAATTTATATGCTAACCATCTACTTGGTTTATTTGCATCTTCAAAGTAGTTCTGTTTAGCTCCTCTAATTTTTGTGCTAATTCTTCTTTTTCTATTAGACCCATTTTATGTTTGGTTATATCCATTTTTAACTTAATGTCCTTTTTCTGTGGCATTTTCTGTAGCTCTTTTTCAAATCCTTTATACTCATCTTCTAATGTCTTAGAGGCTTATCTTTTCATAATATCTCTTTTCCTTGTATAGTCTATCATCAAGCCTCTGGCATATGCCTTCATTGTATCTCATATATTCTGGATTGATGTATCTTCTTTTCTGTTTTCTCTAAAGAAAAAGGCCAGTTCTTTCTCCATCCACTGTGTGAAGTCTTTTTCCTTTAAAATAGTATTATTTAAAGTCCATCTAGATCTTCTTCTTTGTCCTTTCCATTTAATTGTCATTGGATTGTGATCTGCCCAAGTAATTGTTTCAATATTTATTTCTTGAATATTAGTTAACAATTCTGTTGACATCCATATCATATCTATTCTGGACCATGATAAGTGTCTATTTGAGTAGGAGGTATATCGTTTAGTTTTAGCATTTCTTTCTCTCCATGTATCTTTTAAGTTTATTTCATCTACCATTAAAAAAAAAGATTTAGGGAGAGTCTTTCTATTTTGCTTTATTGTTTTCTGTGCTATATAGTCCAGTTTATTGTCTACAATTCCATTAAGATCTCCCGTCATAACTATATTAACATAGTCCAGTTCAATTATTTTCATATGTAATTTTTATAGAATTCTTCTTGATTGTCATTTGGGGCATAGATTGCAATCAGGAGTGTTTTTGTATTATTGTCCATTATTTCCACCATTAATATTCTTCCGTCATCATCAGTATAAGTCAATTTCGCTGGGATGGTCTCTTTAATATATAAAATCACTCCTCTTTTCTTACATTGTGTCAAGGAAGTAAATATTTTCCCAAATTTTGGTTGTATCAACAATTGTTCATATTGTTTTTTAATATGTACTTCTTGTAGGCAGATTATATCAAATTTTAATTTCTCTAATTTATGAAAGGTTTTTCTACTTTTAACGGCTTGAGTTAAGTCCATTTATATTCATTGTAATCATTTTTTTTCTCTTCCATGGTTATATTTTGCAGTTAGGTTTGACAGCTCTTGTGGATCTTGGTTCATGTTGTTCTTTGGCTTCCTCCTTTCCACCTACTGCACCTTCTTTTTCAGTCATCATTTGTGAGTGCTCTTGGAATTCAATTAGTGAAATTTCTTTTTCTGCCTCTTCCTCCCCTCTGAAAAATTATGTGTAAAATGATTCAGCTTTCTCAGCTGAGTCAATTCTATATCTCTGTTCTTGCCATGTGAACATTAAAACCTTCTGGAATTAGCCATCTATAATTCACCTCTTTTTTAAGTAGCAATTTGGTCAAGAATCAGTATTCTCTTCTCATCTCTCTCACTCTTCTGGGTATTTGTTTCAAGACCACAATCTCCTTATCCTTGTATTTCAATGTTTTCTCTCTCACTACTTGCAGAATTTGCATTTTTATAGCTTTCTTTGTAAATCTGATGTGAACTTTTCTTGGTAGGCTATTTCTCATTGCATATCTTGTAAAGACTTGATAAACCTTATCTATTCCTTCCATCATCTTCTCTTGAGTTATTTCCAAAGCTTCCGCCAGAATTTCTGTCATTATCTCAGCTAAGTTTTGTCCTTTTTCTTCCTCTATATTTTGAAATCTAAGATAAAATTCTGATCTGTCCATCTCCCATCTCAGCATCCCACTTTTACCTTGTTCAACCACAGTTAATCTGTTATCAATGTCTCCAATCTTCTTGTTTCTTTGTTTATCTTCTTCTTCAATTTTTTGGAGTCTCTCATCATACTTCATCATCATTTGTTGGATGTTCTCCACTTTTTCATCGATTTTCCCTGTTCTTTGTTCAATGTTCTCTATTCTCTTCTCAATATTCTCTGATCTTGTTTGAATATTTTGAATTCCTTGCATAATCATCTACAGGGTCACTTTTGCTTGTTCTTTTTCTTGCCTTAACATTGTCTGTATTGAACGTTGTCCTCCAGATGATGGAGAGGAAGAAGTAGATGTTGAAGAACCAGGAGCTGTTAATTTTCTACTCATTTTGAGCAATTCAAAATCTTCGGTTCTTCTAGACCTTAACCCAATTGTGAAATAACCAATTGCAGTTCCAAATAAAAATAGTAGGAAAAAATAAGCCAAATAGTAATAATAATTTTAAAAAGATGAACAAATTTCTCCAGGTTCTTGCATACCTTAATCCAGACCACAAACACAACAAAAACACACACAAATAAAAAAAAGTTGTAAAATCCTAAACAAGGTGAAAAAGTGAAGAAAAAGGCTAAAACTGCACTACTTAATCTGAAAGAAGACACCAGCATAATAATCCTACCAGCAGACAAGGGCAATGCAACAGTGGTTATGAATACATTTGACTACCAAACCAAGTTAACCAACCTACTCCAAGACCCCACATACAAACCCCTAAACAAAGAACCCACCACCTACCTAGAAAAAACCACCAGATCCAAAATAAAAGCCTCCCCCATCAGTGAAGAAATCCAGCAAAGAATCATACCCAGAGAAAAATCATCCAGATGCCCTAAGCTTTACAGTCTCCCCAAGATACACAAAGAAGGAACCCCACTTAGACCAATAGTCAGCTCCAAAGGCTCACCTCTACAAAACTTAGCCAAATTTCTCACCAAACAACTACAGCCCTACACAGAATCCATCAACTCACATGTAAGAAACTCATTCCAGTTCATCGAGATCATAAAGAAATAAAATTTACAACCCAGTAACCTACTAGCGAGCTTCAATGTCATATCCCTCTTCACCCAAGTGTCTATAAAAGAAGCCTTGACAGCCATCCAAAACAAATACAACCCCCCCTCCCTTCAAGTACATCCTAGATCTTACCAACCACTGCCTATCCAATACATACTTCACCTACAATGGACAAAAATACAAACAAATAGGAGGAACACCCATGGGATCACCCCTCTCACCTATCATCGCAAACCTCTACATGAAACACTTTGAAACACAAGCTCGAGAAAAATATGATCACAAACCCAAACTCTGGCTCAGATACGAAGATGACACCTTCATAATCTGGCCACATATGAAAGAAAAACTGAACAACTTCCTCACATACCACAACAGCCTACATCCCAAAATACAATTCACCATGGAAACAGAAGCCAACAATCAACTTCCCTTCCTAGATGTCTTAGTATACAAAAAATCCAATGGCTCCCTAAGACACACCGTCTACCAGAAGAAAACACATACAAACCACTAACTACATGCACTCTCACACCACCACCCAGCACAGATCAATTCTGTAGCCAAGACACTCATCTCCAGAACAAAATGCTTGGCTGACGAACAACATTTAAAAACTGAACTACACACTCTCACTAAAGCCCATGTCACATTGCACCAACGGATGGAAAGAGGATGTAAAATGAGGAGAAACACTTGCCATCCCTTGGTTAACGCGATGCATCCATTCTGTACTCACTGCATACGTTTTTCATATTCTCTATCCATCCAGCATCTGTCTACTGACAATTCATCTGCTCAAAAAGTTTTGAGTTGCACAAAACTTTTTGAGCGGATAAAGTATCCAACGCGTCCATTATACATCTGCTATGCATACGGGGAACATCTGTTATACCTCCGTTGTCATCCGTTATGCGTCCGCTATATCCGCTAGGCATCCGATAGGCATCCATGCAACTCACATCTGCTCCAGTGGAAAACGGACATAGGGAGGAAGTGAAACGGACGTGGAAGAGACACGCAGCGTTAGTAGCACAGACGCAGAAAGGATAAAAGTGGATGCAGCTCGCATATAAAGCATTAAAACGGAAAAAACATTCATATAGGGGACTTATCTCAGATATTTAGGATGTCTGCAGGATGTCTAGAGGATGCAGAAGGACACCTAGCGGAAAAACGATATTTCCTATAAAAAGGGGAGGAAATCACTTGGATCTCACTTTCAGTCCAGCAGCCCTGCTGTGCAGACTTCTTCAGGCTTGATCTTGCTTTTGCTCTTCCACAGCATCCAGTCATCTCTACCATGGATCGTCGCACACTCTTTTTGGTAGCCGCCATCATTCTACAACAGTTCAAAGCCTTCTACAGGCTCTTTCACCTGTTCTACGCAAGGAAAAGGAGGCGTCCAAGAAGCGTCTGGGTCCGAAGATGGATCGCGAGAAGAGCTGAGTATGGACTGTATAACAAGCTGATGGTGGAGCTGAGGAACGAAGACCCTCGTGCATTCCAGAACTTCATGAGGATGCCTCCAGCCATGTTTGATGAAGTTGTGGAGCGGCTGAGACCCAGGTTGACCAAGGCAAACACCAACTTCCGGCCCAGACTGGACCCTGGGCTGAAGGTGGCAATGACTCTGCGCCACCTGGCCTCAGGGACCATGTACAGGAACATGCAGTACAGCTGGAGGGTGCCACACAACACCATCAGCATTGTGGTCAGAGAAGTGGTGCAGGCCATCATCAAAGAATACCTGGAGGAGCTCCTCCAGTTCCCCTCCACTGAAGAAGGCTGGAAGAAAGTTGAAGAGCAGTGGTATCAGAAGTGGAACTTCCCCCACACCATTGGAGCTATAGATGGGAAGCATGTGGCCTGCAAAGCTCCAGCCAACTCAAGGTCCACTTATCACAACTACAAGGGCTTCTTCAGCATCATCCTCTTTGCCATGGTTGATGCTGACTACAAATTCATGTACATCAATGCTTCAGGCAACGGGTCAGCTCCAGATGCCCAGGTATACAACGCCAGTGACCTCAAGGAGGGGCTGGAACGCAACCTCATCATGGGCTTCCCAGATCCAGACCCCCTGCCCAACGACACACAAGATGTGCCCTACTTCATCATGGAGGATGACGCCTTCTCCCTCACAACCTACCTCATGAAGCCCTACACTTCCAGATGCCTCACCCGTGAAGAGAGGATCTTCAACTACAGGCTGTCCAGGGCAAGATGGGTGGTGGAGAATGCCTTTGGCTTCCTGGTCAAGAGGTTCCAGGTACTTCTCACCACCATGTAGCATCGCCCAGAGACCGTGAGGAGCATCGTGGAAGTTTGTTGCATCCTGCACAATGCACCCGCTACCCAGTGTTGCAGAACAGGCTTGTAGACCATCAACAAGGCAATGGGGATATAGAGCCTGGGGAATGGAGGCAAGGGCGAAACCTGATAGACACTGTGGATGTACAAGGCCCCAACAGAGCTTCCCATGAAGGGAAGAAGCAGCACAACCCCCTGAGACACTGGTGCAATTCACCAGCTGGAGCAGTGGAGTGGCAAGACAGGATGGTAGATGCTTAATGGATGCTTCCTTGAGCCTTTCTCATCACACTGATGAGATTGTGCCATGTATGTTGAGTGGCCCTACAATGAACAGGGCATTTAATAAAGAATTGTGTTTATGTTGAAATGTGTTGATGAATGATTAAATTGTTATTGATAATAAAGGGCCATAGGTGTGGCAGCTGGGAGGGTGGACCATACAGTCCCACTATGCGTGCACTGGAGGCTTATCTATCCCACAGCTATTACAGGTATCACTGCCCATCCCACTGCTATCCTTACCCATCGCACAGCTATTACCCATCCCACAGGTATCCCTGCCCATCCCACTGCTATCCTTACCCATCCCACAAGCATGCAAAGGCTTAAACCATTTCTAAAAGTTTCCTCGAAGACTTTATTTACTAAAAGAACTGAACCAAGTGTGTGAAGCAAAATTAACCTTTATTAATAACAAACTGTAAAAGCAAAATGACCCTAGTAAAGTGTCCCAAGCAAAGATAAAGTCAACAGGTAGCAACCCAGTCTCTGGCACTCTTCTCAGTCACTCTGAGGCGTGCCCATAGTCTCAGGAGTGAAGGGTCCAGGTGCTGTGGAGTGGCTGATGCTGTAGTGCTGGTCTGAGGCACCATTGGGGTGCCTGGCCCCGAGAGAACAACAGGGGATGGTGTGTGGAGGAAGCTCTCAGAGAGCTGGCTCAGTCCCATGATGTTGAGAGCCCCTTCCTCCATGACATGGGGTGTCAGTCCCAAGACCGATGACATATGTTTTGAGGCTGGGCTTGGCTGTGGGGTGGAGGAAGGAGTGTAGTGGGGCTGTCTGGTCTGCAGGTGAACGAGGTGAGGCGTAGGTGGCATCTGTGGCATCTGTGGCGTCGGTGGTATCTGTGGCGACAGTGGCACCAGTGGCATCAATGGCATCTGTGGCATCGATGGCATCAGTGGCACTTGTGGTGTGCGATGAACCTGTGCCTGGACTGGGAAGGGCTGCCTGTGCTGCTGAACGAGGTGAGGCGTTGGTGGCATCTGTGGCATCTGTGGCGTCGGTGGTATCTGTGGCGACAGTGGCACCAGTGGCATCAATGGCTTCTGTGGCATCTGTGCCATCGATGGCATCAGTGGCACTTGTGGTGTGCGATGAACCTGTGCCTGGACTGGGAAGGGCTGCCTGTGCTGCTGGAACTAGCCATAGCCTTGGAAGGTGAGGGGCTGTGGAAAGCCTTGGAAGGGCTTTGACATCACCTGGGGTGGAGGAGCAGACCTGGAGTGGGTCAGAGCAGGTTCAGCTGGGCCTGGAGGGTGGTGCAGAAAACTTCCTCCTCACCATGGAAACAGAAGCCAACAATCAACTTCCCTTCCTAGATGTCTAGTATACAAAAAATCCAATGGCTCCCTAGGACACACCAGAAGAAAACACATACAAACCACTATCTACATGCACTCTCACACCACCACACAGCACAGATCAATTCTTTAGCCGAGACACTCATCTACAGAACAAAATGCTTAGCCGATGAACAACACTTAAAAACTGAACTGCACACTCTCACTAATGTACTTACAGCCAATGGATTCCCAAAAAAGAAGATTACCCACCTAATCCAAAAAGAAACCCCAACCAAAAGCCAAGACAGAGAACAATAGAATGGCAAAGCCCTCCTCCCATATATAAAAGGCACTACAGACAAAATCAGCAAGATCCTCCAAAAACACAACATTAAAACAGCATTCTGCACAAACAGAAAAATATCCACCATCCTAAGAAACCCTAAAGACAAAATCAAGTTAGAAAACCAAGGAGTATACGAAATCCCTTGCACTGCCTGCCCCACCACATACATAGGACAAACTAACAGAAGAATTAGTGCACGCATTGAAGAACACAAAAACTCAATCAAAAAAGAAGAACTGACCTCTTCCCTGGTCCAACACCTCAAAGCCACAGGACATGAAATTGACT
This sequence comes from Laticauda colubrina, assembly GCA_015471245.1. Lineage (NCBI taxonomy): Eukaryota > Metazoa > Chordata > Lepidosauria > Squamata > Elapidae > Laticauda > Laticauda colubrina. The sequence continues at coordinate 21,755,779 of BLBF01000036.1, read as the reverse complement.
TTAAAAATACCAGAACTATCGCCAAAACCGAACACTTCAACAACAGAATAATCAGAGAAGCCATAGAGATAGAAAAACGCCCACATAGCATGAATAAACGAGATGATACCTCCCGCCTACCAACCATTTGGAAACCTGCCCTCATTAATAAATGAGTACCTAACATGAAGAATGACACCAGACCCACACCCACAAGCACCACACAAGATGCTACCACCACATTTCCACGTAGAAAAAAGACTCACACCCACACAGAAGATGAGACACAACCACGAACCAGAAGCCGCACCGCAGCTGCACCACTACCCACTTCAAACCTCTCTGACCCATACAAGAAGCGAACTGACACCCACCATGAAGATGTGGCATGAACACGAACATGAAGCCAAACAACAGGATCACAGCTCACCAGCTCAAATCCCCCAGCAACTAAGACTAACCTGAACACAACCAAGCCCCCACCTAAACAGAACACACCCCACCCAATCAGAACACAGTCAAGCCCCCACCCAATCAAGTCACACCCCCACTAGCAATTAAAAGGAAGAAACAGCTGCAAGCTCACATTAGTCTGAGAAGCACAGAGCTGAAGAACCAAGCCTGAAGATGATGAATGAGACTTCATCGAAACGTTGCCGAGATACTTCCAATTTTACGCGGGAGAAAACACGAATAACCAAAGATACACACACACACACACACACACACACGTATGTATGTATGTATGTATGTATGTATATATGTATATATGTATATATGTATATATGTATATATGTATATATGTATA